>OZ025251.1:33943291-34550282 GCA_964019135.1 Arenicola marina | reverse complement strand
CCACTGTCGCTACTGGGTACGATATGGCAGTGGTACCCCCCACTGTCGCTACTGGGTACGATATGGCAGTGGTACCCCCCACTGTCGCTACTGGGTACGATATGGCAGTGGTACCCCCCCACTGTCGCTACTGGGTACGATATAACAGTGGTACCCCCCACTCCGAACAACCCAACTGTACCATGTCTCGGGCATTTTGCATTTCGCTTAAATTTCGCTGTACAATAATCATTCTCTTTTATCATTATATTGCCCTTGGGTAATTCGATTCTTGTTGCCATTGCCATAGGCAATCTCTTAGTTTACTGAATCTCATACCTTTTACAAGTCGTGCTGCCATCTGGTGGTGTGTAGGCAAAGCGCCACTCAGGTTTCCTGTATGGAAAAGAGTATAAAGCATATCACGTACAATGTAAGTAACATCTTCATCGTGTGGTTCATCTAGCATGCTGGAGCCCACGCAATTGATTATTGTAGTAAATAGTGGACGTGAGTTAGCACCTGTTATGAACAACTCTAATCACACCGTATATTTCCACCCATTTTCTTTGGAGGGATAAGCGTAGGGCCCCCGAGGGGTGGTGGTGAGGTGGGGGGGGGGGGGGGGAGGGTATGTCGCATGTCGATTTTAAGAAAAGGTCCGTGTCACGTGTCGCTAAGCCTTACGTCGCATGTCGATTTTAAGGCAGCCCCACGCGTTGTCGATTTTAAAAATAGCCGGTCGCCGTGTCGAAAAAGGCCCTAAGCGCTGGCGGGAAGGTGTGCACATGATTGGTCGCCTGCACCTACCACTCCTGATAATGCGATCATTGTTTCGTGTTAGGGCGAATTATTATTTCAGCCTGGCACACGTATGACTCATGCCTACCATTTACTACTGTAATCCACTTTGTGGGCTCTAACATGAGATGGAGGGGCCAGCCCGATAGCTTAGTGGGTTAGAGCGCTCGCATTGAGTGCTCTGGCCACCAGAGAGCCTATCGGCACTTGGATCGATGGTTCAAGCCCCGCTGTGGCCATGATAAATATCTCATGTCTTTCTTCGGAAAGAGTAGTAGGTTACCCCCCAGGACATGGCTCCACTCTCCCTTCCTTCTCCCACTGACACGATATGAATAAAAGTGGTTAAAGCGTCCTGAATATACAACCAAGCAACCTAACACGGAATGGACCGCTTATTCGAGGACAATGAACTGAAAATTGAGGATATGCTATGCCTTCCTCTAGTGACCAGTGACTCTAGTGCTGAGGATCAGTGTGACGGGCAGATTCACGGTTTGGAGGATGACAACCAATATCTTATACTCCGGCGGAGTTGTGAGGAAACCATGATGATCAGTTTTATAAGTTATCGTATATACTAGCTATTCCTCAACGGCGAAAAATTAGAACAATATGGTAATTTTTGGACGTTTTATTAGATCCAAACTATGCAGCACTATAGCTATATATGAACAATGCCCCAGATTGCCATACTGTTTACCGATATTGAAAACAGTAATGATTAGTGTTACTAAACTTTTAATATTACTTTTAATGTTCATATTGATATATATGACGCATTGGAAATATTCTAAGCCGTATGCAAAGATATTTTTGTAGTCTCACGCAAACTAGTCTCAAGTACCGTACTGTATATATGAAGGATTATTTAAATTTTCAAAACAATGTCTATTCTAGTCACAAATACTGTAAAAAAAAACGTTTAACCTGAAATGTTACCAATCGTATGTACATGTATCTGCATTGACTTCCTGTATTTTATTAAAAAAAAATACGTCGGCTGATCAGGGGGTCGGGTAGGACCCATCTCCGTACCAGACCCCCGCACACAGTTGTGAGAGGTAGCGGAAGCTGATATTACACTGATCTGTGTGTGCGTGCTACACGACCCACTGGGAACAGTACTGCACAGTACATTGATGAATGCCTAGCCAACATAAATCATAGTAACAAAGCAAAGGATTATAATTGCTATTTTTTTTTACTTGCCAACAACTTTATAAAACTGGTTCCTTACCGTTTTTGAAAAACGAAATACGTAGTCCCACCCCCGGTGCTACTTCTTCTGCCCCTCCTCCCCCGTCTCTCTCTCCCTACCTCTCAACCCTTGTTGCTGCTTTGGGCGAGTCACGATGCGTCAGGCTCGACACGTATTGAATATGTGGGCGATGCCAACGGGCTCCTCCTGACAGCAGGACTAATATGTAGGGGAACAATGTCATAGAGGCTTAGCCACTGAAAGCCGTCTGTGACCTCCCCGTATGGGAGGGACTTCTAATGAGACGGTGCGCTGTGGCTGAGGTGTGTGTCCCTCCCCCGCCCTGCATACAGACCCGGGCCAGTGCGGCGACACCCGCTTCCTGCCACAGATTCCTCGCCATAAGACACGGAACCGCTTTAGTGGATGAAGAATGGCAATTTGGAGAGTGTCCTAATTGGGGGTCTTGCCTAGTGTGGGGGAAATGAACAACCCCCCGCGATGGCCGCCTACAATAGGCATGTGTCTATTGTCACCCAGCTGACAAGGATCTGTCTCGGATGTCAACCTAAGATGAAATGTGCCTTGCATGCAGCAGTCGTGTTGTCAGCCTCAGATATATCACAACTCCGCCTCGGGAAGGGATTCTTGACAATCAATAACAGCGCACTAATTATCGGTCAATCCGAGGTCAATAATCTAATGCCATGCTTTTTATTAGTAAAGCTTACCATAATGGTATTAGTGCTCTATTTTTGAAGTCACACCGCACTCTGCCAGCAGAGGGAGTTCGTTCTTTACATCAACTCTGCCCCACATATCCGCCAACCTGTTGGAAACCACGAATGGTTTAGAGGGTTTTTATGTTAAATTTGATATTTTCGATGTATAATTTGAAAAAAAATATAGTCATTTCGTTATCTACGATCAAATGGAAGAACGAAAAAAGATTTCAAAATAACACGGGGTTAAAGTTCAAAGCGCTTCACGCCTTTGACCTCGATAGAATTAGAAAACATAATTAGAAAGTACCATATGGCTTCTAATTAATCAAAATTGAATGAATTCGTCTGTATCAGTAGCACAGAAAGTGTTCAACAGTAGTGTATTTGAGGTCAAACTGTGAATATAGGTAGATTACATTTATTTTGAATTTTGCGTATGAAGGATAATGCTGATGGTTGAATTTGACGTGAGACAAAGAGACTACAACGTAAGCGGAACGCCCTCTGCCGGGAGATCAATGACAATGGCGAATATGATGAAACGGTACCCGTCTTCGTATTACGTCGTCATCATAGAACGAGCTTTGTGATCGGTCAATATCTGTGCCGTGAATCTGGCAGGGGATCCAACCCAAAAATGAAGCAAGTCCTTCAGTACCGTAACGCGAACGAAATTGCAGAAATGATTCTGCAATCTCTCCCTGTTCTTCTCTTAAAAGATCTTGATGGTGGTGACAACATTATCAAGAATCAGCTAGGATGCATAAAACAATTGCACTGCATGTTAGCATGCTTGATGGGCAATCATGAATGTCCGACAAAATGGCTGACATATCAGGCAGTTACTTCTGAGCCGCGTCTGTGTCGCAGAGGGATGTATTGGGCCATTATAACGTGACTAATATCTGGCCGTTCATGACGGGATTGTTACTATGAACTAGAAGTCATTTCCTACCCTATATACTGTACCATGGGTCATCAGGGGTGATGTCAGGTTCGTGATTCGCTGACGCTGCTTATTGTTCTGCTTAATAGATGTATTGTGGCATGACGACCGGGTTATAAGCTCGAAATAACGATCCAATTAAAAATGTTTTGCTGCAATCAGTTCGGTATGTAATAAGTAGCTTCCGTCGCATAATGAGATAAAAGTTAACAACTGGGATAAGAGATATAAAATATCTTGTCATTGTAAAACCTCTTTTGCAAGTAGAACACAATATCTGCCAGAAGACCCTTTTATTATTATGATATATTCAGCGACCTATTGACATGTTATTTGCCTCTATGTGTCGGTTGCTATGGCAACAAATTATTATGGCTTCCTTTGCCTTTCCTGGGTGCGGTCATTTTCTGGTTATCACCTAGCTATGAGATGAAGTGTACTGAGGACCCGAGACAAGGAACCAAAGGCGAGTGGGTGGGTGGGCTAAAGAGACCCACTACCCACTCTCCCCGACACTCCAGTGACCTCACAACCCCGGCATGTCCCCCCACCTTCCCCTCCCGCTCCGAAACAAACTTCTAGTGACGTCAAAGCCGGAAGTCTTATGACGGTGATAGGTACATCCTCTTAGCCATCGCAAAATCCGGGTCTTCCATATCAGCCGGTGCCATATGATACCGTGTCATCGTCCGTCGGTGGGTCACCGACGGACCCCATCCCCCACCCCCACCCCTCCCCCACCCGACCCCTGCACTGCGCCCCCCGCCACCACCCACCCCCCGCCACACACACACCGGTGACTGCCCGCTTACCATGAGCCGATGGCGTACGTCTCTTCCGAAGACCCCCAATACTAGCAGGCATCATTCGGGATGGCTCATTCAGGTTTACATCATGCTTAGGAAACAAGTTTTTGACCTAAATATTCAATTATTTTTTAACTTTTTTGACATTACGGCCATCACCGGTTCGTCTTATTTTGCTCCTAATTTCGTCGAGATTTGCTTCAGACAAAAATAGATGGAGGAAGGTTATAACATATTTATCATTAATAAGTGGCTTTATACAGACCCAATTCATTACCGCAGGCATTTAATTGTACCAGGCAGTCATGGTACGTCATAAACTGTTCTTAGATGAAGCAATATTATTTATTTAAACGCGAAATAGGTAGAAAATGTCACGGAATTCCAAATGGTATAGATCATTACCTGACCTAGCCGCTTCCAAACAGTATCTCTCTGGATAGACACTGTCCGCGTCGTCATAAACTCTCCCCGTGTTGCATCAGAGAATGTAATAAACAAATCTATCCGAGCGACAAAAAACGCTTATCCCCGGCGCCATGCACGATTTCCGCGGCCAAATACCCCGGGCAAGTGGATAAAATATACACTGGTCACCCTTTGGCGACCTGCTTGTCCCCGTAACACAACGAGCAGCGGGGTCAGTAACACATGTAGATATCTTGGATTCTATACCGCGAGATGTACCCACTGAAAGGCGTGTTAACCCTATGCAGCAGCTATAACCGTCATGTGCCTATCAATGTGGGTTTATCGTCACAGGCGTGTGCTTGGTGTTGCTGCATGGCAGGTCTGTTGCTGCTGCTGACAATAGTGGCACGCTTCATGCTTTCTTACCAGTCGTGAGGAAACTGGAAGACCTTCTCTGTCGGCACTCATCTCTCTGTCTCTCCGCCTCTCTTGCGTCATATCCGGGGTTCTTTGTGCAGCGATGGCAGTTTGTCAGCGACCATCACATCAGAACATCCGGGTCTTTGAGCTTGGGGAGCGAGAAATGCACTTAATGTGCTCAGACGACCCATCTGCCTCTATGTGTTTAGAAGGCGGAGCGCTGGAAGAACATTTTCATGTTCACGTGGCCCTACAATGGGTCAATCAATTATTCAATATGTCTTTCGTGTCTCCTTCGAGTCATCAGATGGACATTCAGGATGATGGTATCCTTTGTATCTAGTCATGCATCAATAGGTTTTTATGGACACTGAGACAAGTTTAAGGGGAAAAGCTTTAGTGTGCAACACCAGATGTTCCTGAATGCATTGCGCGACACACTTTTTTTCAAAATTATCTTTCGAAAATATTTTTTTCATTCTCTTTACGTTTCCAAACCCTTTCATCTTTCTCTCTCTCTACCGTTCCAACATCCTTTCATTTGTAATCTTTTCTCGAACCTTTCCATCTTCCTTTGTCTTTACCCTTCCAGAACCCTTCCATCTTGCCTCTTCATTCTCACCGAAGCCTTTTATCTGCCGTTGTCCATTTCCTTTCCTGTCCTTCCTTGCCCTAGCCCGGGTATCTATTGGATATTCATAGTCTAACGGTATGTTTACCCTTCACCCTGTGTGGCTACACACACAGATACACACACACACCCACACTCACACACTGATATCCCCATCTACAGGCATTCCCTGACTGGACTGTAACACATATGGCCCATGTGAAGACGATGCTCTCCATTTCATTGGTATTCCGGCCATCACTCCTTCCAGTTGGATCCCTTGCACCACTCCCCCCCCCCCCCCCGACCCTACCAGCCTGGACACCTTGCCGGTGCGTGTGTCACATGACCTTGACTGTCCGTGCCCTCAAGACGTCAACAGAGACGTCTTACGCTGGACACCACTATGGAGCGCTTAAGACTGACCCAATATCCCAACGGCATGGATAGATCAAGCTGGAGAATCCCAACTTACCGGGATATTGCGACAAAAGCTGTCCCACCTAGGGAAAAAAACGATAAATTGACCTTTGATCCGTTGCCAAACGACCTACGTCTTAAAATCTGGAAAAATAATAACGGACGTGAACATTTGTACACTACACCGAATCAATTCGCCAAACACTTTGTCAAACTAAAACTGATCCACGAAACAGACGTCCTTGGCTTAATATAGGTAGAAAAGGTTCATTCTGCAATATGTCTGAATCTGATTTAATCTTTGAAATAATCGTAGAGGTAATGACTTTCGTCAGTTGCCCTGGACATATAGTTGTTATATCACAGTATATGGTGCGGTTTCTCGCCAGCCACACCCACCATTCATTGGCTGCCCGCCGGAATGCTAAAGATGCGCTATACCACTAGGCTGTCTCACAGCCTGTAGTGTGTTTCTCCTATAATGTTTGTCTCTCATATATTTGTATCTCGTATGTTTGTCTCTCGTATAATATCCCCCCTCTCTCATGTTACCTCAAAGCGCCATGTGTGCCGTGTCTTCCATAGCGATAATAGGCCTACTGAAGCACAACGGGAGGTGTTCGGCGTCCGATACAGACATCTGGACTCTAAACATTATTATACATGTCATTGCGTGCGATGTGATAATTATCAGCGACAGCTATTACCCAACAAATGATTGCGTACGTCCATTAGTGCAATCCGCGGTCAGCCAACACACCCATACAGACGACCAATACATAATGGCGCCGTCGGCCGGCTGAGATTAAATGTGTGCTGTTAATCATCTCTATTGTTTGGCTTACAATGAGACCTTGTACCCCAGAGGCTCTACTATTAGTATTATTACTATTGTGTCGATGTAACCGCCATTGCTTCCAGGTCCTTGTGCCCCTGAGGCTCTACTATTAGTATTATTATCACTGTTGTGTTTCATGTGACCGTCATTTCTTCCAGAAACACTGCAGGTGCGCAGAATGGAATTGAATGGCAGTCAGGCCAGGGTGTCTGAGAGCGAGGAATAATAGGGCAGCACTACTATCTGTTCCTTGTCTGCCACTTCCGGTGATCATATTACAGCCGTAGCCCTGGGAATCAGCCAATAATATCTGTACGAGCTCGCTGAAGCCGCATCCCAGGATGCTGTTTGCTTCCAGATTAATCTCATTCTCCAACTTTTGTTTGTCTTTTTTGCGTTAATAACAAGGACCCATAGGCTGTGGGTTTGAAGTAGATAATTGTTCCTTTGAATACTGACCACTGACCATTACGGTCCGTAATTGGAGGCAATGATAAACGAGGTTACCATTCTGATAACCTTTGCCGGTGTACCGGTCTTTTAACTTGCTCGTTGCCTTGGGTGTTTTTCTATGTCAGGTCACGTCGGGGCAGTGATTCCAGTGCATATGTACCTAATAACACAGACCACGGGACTTCGCAGGCCATGGCTAGGACATACCAGAGTAGTCTTGCGTCTTTCTTTGCGCGGCTTCTATATATATATAAGTTCGCCTCCCAGGATACGTAGGCCTACTAGCTAGCTGATTCTCAAGTGTTAAGCAACACAGATCGTGTCTTCATTGGCATCTGCCAGGTAACCTTGAAGACCTCCCACGCGGGCCATTATCATTGATTGAGAGAGCGACAAGACACCAACGCCCAAGTGTGCCAATCCGACACCAGGTGGCACTGGGGGCAACCCCCCGGATATATGGGCTCTTCCACAGCCCCACCTGCGCGCGCTCCAACGGAGTGAGCGCGCCACGTGGCAGTGGGCTGTGGAAGAGACCACCGGATGACGATTTTAGTGACTTCCACAGACTGCCTCTGCGCGCGCTTCCGCAGCTCGGCAGACGCAACTCGGCGAGAGGACTGTCCATCTCGCACAAAACGACATATTTTACCTTCAAATTAGCAAGACCTCAACAAACATGCGATATAAAGTAGTAAAACAATCGTTTTAAATTGTCTCCCCAACCCCATCGACTGTTGAATTCAAAGGCGCATTTTTGGGCGAAAATTGGGTATTTGGAGAACGTTTGGAACCATGTTTTGCAAATCTTGGATTCGCTGCCTTGTATAACTGTTTATCCACAAGCCTTTATGGGAGGAGTCTGGTTATACGTAGGCATTATCAAATTAAAAACAAAACCAGTTGCAGCTCGTTTCAGTTTCAGGAATTTACAACAAAGCTAAATAAACTGCATGTCTATAACTAGCATAAGCGATAAATACGGTACAGTGGGTGTTACTTCCTTATTTTAGGGTCGTATGAAGGGCTCACGGCAGAGTAAGGGACTGTGATTCGGAGCTAAGAACTAACGTGAAGGTCGCTCCCAGGTACGGCTGCCAGCGGGATATGCCGTGTAATTGCTAGCTTCCTTGGAAATTGCGTCTTGTGGAGCTGGGCGGTCGGGGGGGAGAGATGGGGGTGGGGGGGGGCGGCGTGGGATTAGGGGCGCGGCCGGTAAGGGAGCGGGGTCGGCCGGGCAGGCGGTCGGGCGGCCGGGAAAGGCGGCCGTCTGGGAAGTGGGCGGCCTGGGAGAGGGACAGCCTGGGACTTATGTGTGCGGCCTGGGACGAGATGCAGGGATGGTGACGTCCTTCTTCTCGTCGCTAATCCGGCCAGGAATTTACACCACTCCCTAGTAAATAGAAGCCACGTGAATGTGCAATGAGGAGAATGCTGCTCGGGTACACGCCGGTGGCAGCATTCCGGGCCAGTTAGTACTTGTCCTATCTCACCCGTCGACAAACTCAACTACACCCCCTCCCCAATAATACTCGGGGAGGTCCTGGAATTTGAATAGGGATGGTCCACTTCGGGTCAGAAGAAAGATCGGCGTGTGAGTGTGTGTGTGTGTGGGGGGGGGGGTCCACTTTGGGTGTGATTTGCTCGAAAGCGGCATGGGATCTACTTTTGCAGACTATATGCTGCAATAAAATATTTATTAGCTTTAAAATCCAATGGTAAATATGACCGAAAAACGTTTAGCTTGGCACGGGATCGGAAGGGATATGTCCTACGTCACAGATGTGTGTGTTGCGCACTGTTTTATTGCATATATAATCATGTTATGCAGGCAATGAATTTTAGTGATGCAAAAGACAAACTACCCCCATAATATGTTAAAAGTTTAGATCGTGACATCGTATGGGATAGAAACAACTGTTTCAACGACTATAAAGGGCGCTATAAATAACTTTTACATGTGTGCTTGTCTTTGACATGGCTATGGCAAGGAATGGCTTGGGTGTCGCGTCTGTAACCTCTGTGATTACGCTATAAGCCCTTAGATGATTGTGATAATGATACATCATTTTTTATCACGCCCTTTATATAGGCGTCTAACCAAATCTGACACTTCATTATAAGCCCCACATTATCAGAGTGAAATCTATATTAGTGCGCTAAATAATTCAATGGTAAATAATCAAGCTATAATGTGTGCTTGCTACTTACAAATTGAGCCACCATTTTTACGTCACGTTGAAGATAAATTATCACAAGAGTAAAAAGAAAATCTGAATAGCCCCTGAAACACAGATCTAAGGGAGGAAGTCGATTGAGATGAAGTCGGGTACTATTGGTCACAGTTAGTACCCTTACGGAGAGATAATGGATGTGAAGTCCGCATCGAACCACGTCAGAGCGGGAGTTATGCCACAGCATTTTAGGGGAAATATCAACTTTCCAAATATAGTCACCACGATATGACGCATACTAATTTCAGCCCGCCGACGTTTACTTGTATTTCCTTTCCTGGCGATACGTTGAGATTAAAATATATATATTATATATTATGCATGAAAGATAATGGGTCTTTTAACTAATAGAATAGATGAGTAGAGCTGTTTGCTTTCGAAGAGGGTCACCCTCCCCCCACCCATTTACTTGCAACTAGAACACCATTGCACATTCTTCTTGCCGCCCCCCCCCCACCCACCCCCGCTCAAACCCCACCTATGCCCCCTGCTAAAAATATACATAGGATCGCTTTCGGTATAAATGTCACCATATTAATACACATTACCTTCAGTAGACATCGGTCATTTTGCTTTCAGACACCGCTCCGTATAGTATTATTTATTCATAGTTTCCAAAGCATTGAATGATTGTTGCGTTTGCCTCAACGCGGTATTTTTCCCGGCGCATCCCCGCATGTGTCCACCGACCGTTGACATAGGATAGGCCTCTATATATGTAGAATCTTGCTACAACCTTTTCTAATGCGCGGATTGTGACGCCTTTCATGATGTCTCAAATTCATCATTAGTCGGACAGATATTAGATGAGCTTTCAGTTATTGATAAAATTATTGTCGAAACCCAATGAGACTAGCAGTGTCGGATATAGGAGAGATGTTCCTCCTGCCCCCCCCCCCCCCACCCAACCTCGCTACGACGTTTTATCAAAGGACGACTCAAGGTCAATCTAATACATTGGCGTTAAGAGCCAACTCAATTGCATGCCAGCGTGCATGGGAAGTCATAAAAAGGTCCAGAGTGAAGAAAGCCGTGGGAACAGGCCTAATTACTAACAATACGTTTTTACATGCAGCAACCTTCCTGATATGTACGGCAATGCCGGGCCGCAAGCTCGTATGTCTGCATAGCCAGCGCCTTGCTGGTAAGCACGGTGCAGGGATACATGAAATCTATATGAGGCGTGGGCATTGTCGCTTATAGGGGTATCACCTACAGGAGTGGGAAGCCGTGGATGGTCATCTTACCCTCATGGCATTGAAACAGGGAATATTTCGCTGAATAGAATCCTGCAAGGGAAAGCCACCGTTGTGCGTACGATAATGGAAGACACCTCTCTTGTCTGTCTCTCCTTCCCTTTCCATCTTTGTCTGCCTCGATCTCTCCTATTCCTTGTCATTTATAATGTTACAAGCTAGTAGTAGCAAGATATGACATGGTCTTCATAATGTCTGTGTCAGGGGAAGCCTAACGTAATCTGTATGGACTATTTCACAGATAACTTGTGTATTTATGCTGATTATACATCTCTCTTTTGTCACCTCCCTTGTTTTTGACATTGTAGGACAGCTAGCCGTCCTGCTGGACCGCGTACCGAATGACCTTCACGTTGCAGACGACACTTTGCAGCGTCTGGTGGCCATCCAGAGTCATGCCGGGGAACTTAGCAACAAAGCAATGGCATTTGTGGCACGTGACCAGGAAACATACAACAACAGTGAGAGCAAATACGACTTAAATCGAGCATAGTTCTGATGACGTCTTACTTGATGTATAATGAAGTTGTAACATTGTCAAAAGCAGCACCAGGAAGCTATTAATGCCAAACTAGAAAGACGATGTTAAATACACACATGTATATTTATATACCGTTTTGAGTACAAACGCTGTGTTGATCGACAAAACCTCTCTCATTTGATGAATATTTAACATGTAATATTGTGCAAGAAAACTATTCGATGTCGAATCTACATGGGCGGGTGACCAATTTTGGCGAGGGACGTGGCGGTATGGCGGAATGTAGGCTAATGCTAATGCTTACAGACCGACTTAATAGACTTAACTTAATGAACCACGAAATCGGTATACCATTTATATGAGGCTTTCGCCCGCAAAACAAAAATGTTTTTGTTTTCTAATCAAGTTGTTTCGTTCTGCAAGGAATTGGGGCCATTTTGAAGGAAGGTTTCTGGGAACACAACTACGCAAGCCGTAATACTGATCCGTCCCAGGTGGTCAAGCCCATCGTCCTGGGAGAAGCCATGCACGAGGACGACTCGGACGATTGTGTCGCCGAACTACTAGGAACAGGGTAAGTGTTAGCTGTCACGTTCTAAGCATTACGCCAGCAGATATGATAGTTGTTATATGTAATACGTACTGCTCCTTTAGCCGCTGTTCCGTGTGATGACGAACCATTATTGCAGCACATATCACATATGACTCACGCCAACTACTACCAGTTTATAAAACAATCTATTTCGTGGGCTCTAACAGGGAATGTGGAACACTAATGAACTTCTGTGCCAGCCATCAACTGCCTGAGGCCGAACCATAAGAAATACATTGTGCGTTTTCTCGATTTAACGACTCACGCAGGCGCTGGTCACATCTATAGTTTCATCAAATATAGTCCAAGAAGCGAATCGCGTGTGTCATTCATGTTTAAAGTAAAGGCATCCCATTATACTTATATCAACCGTGTCAAATTGCCTTTATCACTTTACCAGTGTAGTTTACTTTGCATTGGATCGTCTGCATAGGCCCAAGTGTTTAGTTTCATTGACATTTCATACAATCATTCCAAATCATGAAATTAATAGCCGTTTGTGTCGGTATGGTATTATTATATATATATTAGTTTTACAGATATAATTGATCTTAAAGCGTAGCTCTTCGTGATAAGTATATGATGACCGTTAATATTTTTTATATTTCCCAACTTCACTTTAGAAAAAATCGCCAGGTGTGCAGAGTATCGAGACGATGCTGGAAGCTGATGACAGCGCCCGGTTATAGATTCTATTCTCTCACGCACGAAGTATTTTACCTGCAAATAGGAGAATCGGTATGTATGTAATTAGTCAGACATAAACACGATCATACACGATAGCGTGTTAATCTCAATCTGGGCTTTGTGTAGCTGTGTACCTTCCCCCGATAGGTTATATTATATATTATATTATGTTTATTTTTGGGTTGCTAATGTCTGTTTAGTACGAAAGAAATTATGAAAATCATTATGGAAACCAGAAATAGACGAGCGCTGGCGGATCCTGGAGTGGCATCAGTGTAGAATAATTCCATCATTATTGCAACGATTCTTCTTGCCCCATGACGTCGTATGCCCTCAACGTGCTGTTGATGTCCACTCCCTCGGCTGGTTCTAGTTTGGCTGTTTCACGGGGAGTCTCCTAGACTACGTGGATGGCCTCAATGAGGGATTCTGCTCCAACATGATGACGGAAACCGCAGGCATAGCGTCCGCGGGTTGTCCAGAGAATAAGAGAGATCTCTTCATGGAACAACGTTAGTTGTAAAACTGTTTCTGGATCAATTATTAACAAGATACAAATACCATTAATCACCATAAACATACACTGTACCATTCATCACCATAAACATAACATTTCGCACGCTCATTTGATATTAGTAAATAATCAACCTTTTTATATTAGTATACCAGGGATATATGATTTGCTTGAAATATCTTTATTACTTATATTATATATTTATAATTTAGACGTTATGCATCAGTACACGGCCATAAATGGTATATCGGTGCATCTTTTTTATCTTCCACCAGCCGCCCTTTGCGGTATCCTTGGCTTCCGTGATTTCTTCCGCAAGGACTGGTTGGACCAGATTCTCAGCTGGCAGAAGATGCCAAGAGGGTGTTGGGGCCTGAACAGGGTGGATGTACACAGCGGTAAGCCATGTGATGCGTAAACATATATAGCAAAAACTTATGCCTGAGGCCATTTTTGATTATTAACATCATCTTAATATGATACAAGAGTGTGTTGTGTCAAATGACAAACAGGCGTTCCATAACGGCTGAGTGACAAACACAGGCGTTGCATAACGGCTGAGTGACAAACACAGGCGTTCCATAACGGCTGAGTGACAAACTCAAGCATTCCATAACGGCTGAGTGACAAACTCAAGCGTTCTATCACGGCTGAGCGACAAACACAGGCGTTTCACAACAGCTGAGTGACAAACACAGGCGTTGCATAACGGCTGAGTGACAAACACAGGCATTGTATAACAGCTGAGTGACAAACACAGGCGTTGTATAACAGCGGAGTGACAAACACAGGCGTTATATAACAGCTGAGTGACAAACACAGGCGTGTAGTTATGGCTGGATGTCATGTTGTCGCCGTCAGCAATAGCAGTGTCCTCATCAGAACGTGGAGGGCGAGGAATGGGCATGTATGCGCTGACCTGTTCTGTGGCCATGTGTAATGCCTGACCTAAGGGAAGGCTTTGAGGGAAGAAAAACCTTCTCCGGAAGCCGGACATTTCATGAAAATGTTATTATATGGTGGTGTATCGCGCATACAAAAAAACCGGGTGCGAAGGGCCGGATATTGGAGGCCGAGAGAAATGTCTTGAGGGACGCAATAATGATGTTCTTATAGCTGGAAGAAAGCTGGCCAGGTTTCCATAACAACTAGTTTTTTTTTGTCGCAAAAGGCGGTGTAACTGCTTTGCACTATGGTTGCGGTTCCGGGGGGTGGCGGTGGTGGTGGGGGGGAGGGGGGGGGGGCGGGTGAGGTGGAGCATGAGCCTGGGGGGGGGGGGGGATTGAGGTTGTCCTCACAGGTCTGGGATGTGACCATGGCCAGCCAGGCAAGCCGGCCGGTGTCCGCCGGGGTCCGTGGGAGGTAGTCAGATGGCAGGGCGCTCCCTCTGGGGGGGAAGGCTTCGGCATCTCGTTACGGCCTCTCGAGTGCCTTGTCGACATCCCGACTCGCATTGCCCTCCCGGCGCATGAATGGCACAATCAGCATGCTCTTCCGTGCAATAACGTTAATGCTAAGGGCGGCAATTGTCATGTGGCCATTTTGTCCCCCAATGTTGAATTATTCATGGCACCTGGGCGAATCCAGCCAGTTTAACGCCGCCATTGACCGGCCAGTCAATTGTTGCTTGCCTGTGCCACGTGACTCGGGGAAATAAAAAACACAAAGTGCCGTCTATCTATCTGACTATCTATCATGGCACTTCTTGTGTCTCGCCCACCAACAAATGGAACGATGAGAAACGGCGGTTGAGTTCGGTCGTGGTAAGCACCCGACTTTCCGGACTTCATTGCCCGGAGAGGACACAAACAGTCTTCCGGGATGGGGAGTCTATAGCGACCCAGCCTCGATTTACAGCGGCCAAGGGAAATTACAACAGCGCCCGGATGTTTGCCACCCGGCGGCGACTCCTGGGGGTGCGTCACGCTTTGTCCTCACCCCTGCGACTATTTATGTCCTTCCCCAACCCCCCCCCCTCCCCACCCCCTGTCACTATACATGTCGCATAACATTCGCTTCCTCCTCTCAATGTGTCGAGTCTCCTCCTTCTTCTCCAGGGCGCACCAAGCGGGAGGAGCGGGTGTTACCGGACGGCTGTGAATGCCATCGGACAGCAGTGGCCGTCGGCGCTCTAGTCCAGTACCTCCGCTACATCATCGAAACCATGCAATGATCGCCAGACAGTCCATATACTGACCACTCATCTCAACTCTAGACCACCGTGACGTTCTTCATACAGACTGTTATAATTACTTATTATGATTATGTTCTAACCCTCGAGTCATGAATAACATAACTTACTATATGTTCAACATCCACACGATTAAACAAAACGGAAGGAAACTTATGTCTTTTACTGTTTAATGGCAAATATGGCGTGATAAATCCTATAGCGTGAGATTACCGGTTGGAGTAAACTTCAGCATTTATCGGGCAGTCAAACTACATTTATAGGTATATCAAGCTACCAGATTTATACATTACTACATTTATAGTTAAATTTCATCGCGCACAACTATAGTCTATACGTGAAACAACGACACAACAGGGTGATGATGAGTATATATTGGCCTATATATTGATTTAGGCGCTATATATTGATTTATGGGATACGCTTTTACATAAAAATTAAGCAGTTTACCCTGGATTTTAACCGGAAGCGTAGAGCGACAACCTTGAGGCGGACGCACTTCCCAGATGCCTCCTGCATGAATTCCTTTTAGCGGAGCAAAAACTTAGATATAAAAGTAATTAAGCTAAGATCTAATTTAATACCAGAAGCGCACGTAGACCTAGGTCTAGAATATCACCAACGCACGTAGCGATCTCATATATATATAACATATATCTTACTTTAACTTACTTTGGTACATTTCGTACGGGTTGTCTTTACTAAATATCGTTATATATATTTTTGTGACATATAGCTACCATTGTCGCACATTGCGCAGCGCACACATTGAAAATGCCCGCTGATTTTTTCATAAACGTTATCGTAAGTGTCGCTGCCAGACATTGTACAAGTGCGTTTCATAGACATTTGTGCTTTACACATTCACAAAATTTCTGGGTACTCCACTCTCATAATTCAATTTGTGTCTTCGAAGTTAAATTACAACAATAATAAGGTGCAAATCCATTGTCCCACGCAGATGGACTGGTGCCAACCAATGTATAAGAATAATAAACCATAAAGTCCCATATATGATTAAACGACTTCATGCTCATGATTTCTGGAAGCAGTCAAGGCTCAACCAGACCCCCACCAGACGTGCGTCTAAGCCTTTTGTCTGTACCAAACTGTGTCTTATTGTCATCTAGATCTTCCGCACTCATAGGGGTCTGTAGAGGGGGGGGGGGGTTCGGTGTCCAGTGTCGATTTTTCAAAATTCTCAGAGTCGAATGTCGATTGTTACGACTTTCCGTGTCGCTTTTTGGCTAAGTTCAGTGTCGTTTTTTGTTTCCTAAATGGCCACTGTGTCGATGTTGCTCTGTCAGATCCTCAACGTTTGAAGTTGGGGGGGTGGGGGGGGGGTCGATGTCAAATGTCGAATTTGTAAATATGCTGGTATCACGTTTCGCCATTTACCCCTTCCAGACCCCTACCCATTGAGTGAGGGAAGGGCGTGGCAACGGGGGGGCGTGTTCCCAAGTCACGAAGAATACATTTCTTTATTCCCACGTCACGTTGAATTAAAAGGAGAAGTCCCCGTATACAATGGAAGAGGCGGATACATGATATAAATCCGCCAATTCAGGGTTATTTAATCTTAAAATTCCCAGTTCACAATTAATGAAAATCTTCGATCACGGCGGTGGGCTAATATCCCATTCCCATTTCACGAAGAATTATTTTCCTCATCCCCAGTTCACGGTGAAATGAAAAGCCCATTCCCGAAGAACGAAAATACCCCTTGCCCCCCCCCCCCCCTGGTGGGGTGGGAGGGAGATGGGGGGGGGGGGGGCTAGGCTCCTCATTTTAACGTCAAATGTAAATCGTTGATTTAATAATCTCTGGCATCAGTATTACATCCCTGCATACATACACTAGTTTTGCAACACCTCACTGTTGTCGCGATGAAGACCTACCGATAACGTCATTTCGGTAATTGGATATCATGATTCACAGACCGTAATACGTGCCTCCTGGTATATCGGGGTCTGTCACGTACCGAAGCCCAGTAATATAACATAATTACGCCAAATTATCAGCATTTAATCGATGAAAATTTTACATGCACCAATTATAAATCTACGGAATGCTGGTACGATGATGAATGAAATACATCTAATGTGAACAGCACATGGAGAAAAATCCTTGTGCCGCACAAGCTAACGTCAGACTCAGGAACAACACTTCTCATATATGCTTCTATCTCCCCGCAAAAAATAATACGGGCATGTCCCACCTACCGTTAGCTGTTCTTATATGGAACTGCAGGGAATACCTTTTCCGATCTCCGCGAGAAATATTCTTAAATAGTCGCTATTAGCTGTTGGCAATTTTTGGAGATCGTTATACGTACGATTCCTAGTTCAACGAGAAGACCCTTTCCCTATTTACCGCGCTCCGTTATAGCAGTCTGTGAATTCCTCGATATTCGCGATATCATTTTTAAAGTGTTTTTAAACTCATCTTGGAGATTAGTTATTGCTATCCCTATTTTTTGGGAAATCGTCATTCAGAGGGCGCCCCCCCAAACCTTATGACGTCATAACACTTACCTGCGCAATTCCCATTGAAGAATGTATTTAAATAACATGCCCCTTTTAATTATTGCGTGATCTGCATCTGTTATATGTATCCGTCAAAAAGATCATTGGGGGCGCCACACCAAAGATTGCGTATAGTTTGCATTGAAAAGGGGCATCCCCGTTAGAAAAAGGGAGGGTGGGAAGCCCGGACTCCCTATGGACTACCCCCCCCCCTCCCCCCTCCTTCGTGCTCCTCTGGATCGAACACTGGACTTTTAGTAGTCCTTGACGTCACCTCGCGTGGGTCCTCCACTGAAAACCGTATGAGCAGATGTCGGCGAATGGTATACTGCTTCCTTTCTGAGAACAGGCCCGTAGCGTGACTTTGGCGTAGGGAAGTAGCAGGGGGGGGGGGGGGCTTTAAAGGGAAAGCCAAAACCAGTGATGAATACTTTTTTATTGAAACTATGAAACCAAAGCAGTTCATCCCCAGATTTTTTTATGAATCTGATAACGGTTGAACAATTGAACACTAACCACAGCCCCAGTCATAAAGGTAGCACATTGCAGCTGATGATGACGTCACGGCAGCGGTCCGATATTTCCCACCTCGCCCGCTCACTGTTGCAGCCCGTCACCAGGCCTCAATTAGTTGACTCACGAGGGCAGAAAAAAACTCCCCGGCCTTAAATCGTATTAGTTGCCAGGGCCCGTATTAATAATCTCCTAGTAAGTTACGCACGAAAAGTGCATTTTCGTCTTAGCCTCACCAGCTCGTTTTGGTGGTGCTCATGATTACGAAATCCTCTTCAATATAATTTTAGCACTTTCTTAATTCAGGAAATCCACTTCTTGGGTGACGACTTGTGTCATGTATTATGAACCCGATAATCGCTCGACAAATCTTCCACTTAACGTTAAGTCTAGTGGCGTAGCCTAAGTGGCGATTATGAATAGGGCCCCTGGGCTTTGGGATGTATGGTTCTCTTATCACAATTAAGCATGTGGGCTGGATCGTATAACGTGAGAACAAAGGTCTTCGTGGCGGTACCATTTACCTATAGGCATATCACAAGTGAAACGGTATTATTTCTCACCCGGTGACTACCCCGGCTCGACACCTACCCCCGCCCCCCAGCCCCCCCCCCCCCACCCTCCCACACACACACGACACCATCCATAAAAACATTATTTGATCAGGTATGTCCCCTTTTCTTTCTGAAGTTCGTTTACAAAACCACATAAATATGCCCGTTCCGCATGTGATTTCATCATAGAAACAGAAACCTCTCCATATCTGCTGGCCTGTATTTACACGCACGTGTACTCCATCACCCGCTCCCATAACGTAGTGACCGGAGTATTGTCCTTCATCCTGATTGGTTCATAGGAAGCCGGGGGGAATTAAATGTCTGCGCCCACCGAAAACACACTTATGGGCGACAATAGGGGATTTTTTTTGATTTTTTTTTGTCTTTTATGAAACGTCTCTTTAGACTATATTCGCTTATTGGCACTGCCCTTACAGTTGGAAATGGCTTCCCCTTTAAGCGGACCTTAGTGATCGTCATGGGTATATTTCATGCCATGCTGCTGACGGTCTGTCCGTTGCCTGGCGCTGCACTGGTTGGTGTGCTATGATGGAGGCAGATCCATCTTGGGGTTAGGGGAATTTGGCCCCCATTTTTGAGCGAGGCGAGGGTGCGAGGACCCGCCAGTGGGTTTTGCAGTCCTTGACATCGCTTTCTATGTGTTGGAGATGGGATTAAACCTAACCTCTTTCTCAATATTAAAAAAATATATATTTCTATAATTATACAGGCGAGTGCCAGAACCGTAGTATGAGGGTTATATGAGGTAGGAATGCACCCCGTCGCCCCGTCTCGAAATAAAAGGGACGAATTCAAGGGTAGCAGACCGTTTTGTATGTAATATATGTTTTATGCAACATCTAATGTTTTCTGACCTCGAGCGAACCTTTCGTCCTACGGGCCTGGGGCAGTAAGTTGTCTTCTGACTGACCGGCTATTGAAAGAAAGGTCCTATTACGAGCCACGTTCGCCTTTGAGGTAGAGCACCACCCTACGCCGAGAGGACTATAGACACATTTCCCAACGTATAGCGGTCTGCAAGGGGTAAATGGCGAAATGCGACACAGACATATTTAAAAAATCTACATTCGACATTGACCCTCAAATTCCGACACTGATGATCTGAAAAAAACGACAGATAATGGCATTTTATAAAAAAAGTGACACGGAATGTCGTTTTTATCAAAGAGTGAAATATCGACATTCGACACTGAGAATTTTGAAAAATGGACACTCCACACTGGACGTCCCCCCTTCCAGACCTCGTATAACGTATAACAGCAACATTCGCCAAGCTAATTGTTCCAAGAAAAAGGAAGTCAAGACAGGAAAAGAATATTCATGGGAGGGGAGAGAAGATGCAGCAATTTTCGGGCGAGAGATTCACTTGATGCAATTGTATCATTACAATATTCACAATACGCCGTTTTTTTAACGTATACGACGCAGTTATATATTAATCTAGCTAAATAATCAATAGCGATTAAAACGGAGGTTGTCATTTATGTTATCCATTAGAACACTTAATGTTAATAACATGAATACACTTAATTCATATTAATACATGTACCATGAATACACTTCATATTAATACATGTACCATGAATACACTTCATATTAATACATGTCCCATGAATACACTTCATATTAATACATGTACCATGAATACACTTCATATCAATAACACGAACACATTTCATAATAACATGAACACATTTCATAATAACATGAACAAGTTTCATATAAATAACATGATTACATTTAATATAAATGAGATTAATAAACTTGATATTATTAAGTATTATCAGTAATAATTTAATATTAATAATAAATTTAGTATTAATTATATTAATCAACTTAGTATTAATAAGGTTAATAAACTTAATTATTAATGAAATAAATCCATAATTGAATAATTCACGCCCTTTTCCTCGCGAGTTGGCGATCGAGTGACAAATATAGTTCATATCGTTGTCCTATACAGTAACGGATCCAATGGGGCGGGGGGGGGTTTAGGGGGTTTATCCCCCCCCCCCTCCTTCAGACAAGAGTTTGTCAAGGACTGGCGAAGTCGAAGACTATACACACAAATATGGTTTTCAGCGACATCATGGGCGCGGCTGACTTCCGGCGCCGAAAACGGGGCTTTTGCAGATGATGTAAAGTACAGGCGGATTATGGAATGTCGTGTCTTAATTGGCATGAAGAAATATGTCAGTAGCTGATAGCCTCATCATAGGCGGAGGAACCGGGGGGCATCCGGGGCACGTGCCCCCCCATCCCCCCCAACAAAATATTGGGGGGTGCACGGGTATATTTGTGCCCCCCCAATAATTCACATGCTGCTTACCAAACTAATACTTTTCCTGGTAAAACCGCAGAGGCGGATCTAGGGGACGGGGGTTACGGGGTTGCACCCCCCCCCTGGGAAGCTGAACATACACCTGTTAAAGTCGGCTTCTCCGAGCACCCCCCCCCCTGGTCGCAAGTTTCAAGAGAACAACCCCCCCCCCCGGTCGCAATTTTCAGAGAGCACTGGGATTTTTTGGGATTGTAAAACAGCCGATGAAGCCAATAAACGCAAATCTCGTCTCGGCAATTTGATTTTGTTTATTGTTTCATATCCGCTAATTTATTCTAGACTGTGCACCACGGTCACCTAGGTCTAAGGCTTTTACACGCATTCTTAATGTTTGTGACCCCCCTCCCCTCCCCTCTTCAAGAATGCATGCTCATGCCCCTTGAACGTATTGGTTGTGCCCCCCCAATCGCAACAATCTTCCTACGCCACTGCTCATTATGCCTGTTACATTTTATCCCTGCTCTTTTCGTCAGTGTATCTCAATGAAATGAACTGCTGGGGACGTGCCGCTGGAAAGGGTGTCTTTTTCATTATTTTGATACGCCAATGGGTCCTCCTTAATGATGCACTTTGGGTACCTGCATGGGTCTCCGGATGGGTCTACTTTGGGGGGCAGTTAGATGCCGATGGGTCCGCACAAATGTCAAGAGGGGCCATAGAAAGGTAAACGTGGTACGTGGATGGCCCTCATTTTACACAGTTCTTGGTAGTTGAATAGATAAAATATTGGGTCTCCAAGAGGGCACCGCCTCATAAATTTGTGTATCTTCTCCCCCGCCCCCCTTCCCCTCGGTACCTTGCAGCCGCGCCACCCCTGTTTTCGAGCGTGATCTCTTACTGAATCTCCCATTTTCCCGTTGACCCCCTCGATCGCACCTTATTCGATGTAATGCCATCCATCTCATCATCAGTTTAGAACCGGGATACGTCCTTGAGAGTCTCATACTCTCCCGCATTTTGGACATGGAAATGTGCTCTGGGGCCGACGGCCTATACTAATGTCACTTTTCAAAGACAAAGGGTCTCTGGATTGTTGTACGTAATACTTGAACAACCTGCAGCGTGTCAGTAGATGGTGGAAATGACTCGCCTCACATAAATGCACTTATCTGCTTATATTCTGCTCTTTTCATTTCGTCTTCGTCTCTGGTCTTAGGCTGGGGGAAGGGGGTTACTTAATACATTGCTGGGTTCTGATTGGGGTTGGGGTTGGGGTTGGGGTTGGGGGGTAAAGGCCCTTCGTTTTCAGCGTCAAAATCGGCTCGGTCGGGGCGTTACTAGGCAATTCCGCTCGGTCGGGGCGTTTTACCACCAAATTCCGTTCGGGCGGGATTTTAGCGCCAAATTTCGCTCCAAAGGGGTATTTTTTCGCGACAGCCCCCCTCCCCCCGATCGCAAGTTTTAAAATATCCGCTTTATAAGGGTATCTTTTTCATCACGAATATTCGCTCTCTGAGGCATCAAGGCACCCGCGGAACCCCCCTACCAGACCCTAATAGTGCCCCCCACCCCCCCCCCGGGGGGTTTTAGCTTAGCTTAGGGGATCTTAATCTGGGAGATCAATCTGGATCTAAAGGGTCAAATCTGGATCTGAGGGTTCCATCCAGATCTAAGTGTCCCATCCAGATCTGATGGTTCCATCCGGATCTGAGGGTTCCATCCGGATCTGAGGGATCCATCCGGATCTGAGAGATCCATCCGGATCTGAGAGATCCATCCGGATCTGAGGAATCCATCTGGATCTGAAGGGTCGAATCGAAATCTAATGGGTCAAATCGGGATCTGAGAGGTCAATCCGGTGTTCGCCTGTGAGTGCGTCTCCGTAGGTTGCCTTTGTAGTCGCTAAACATGACATTTCCGTCATGATTCTTCACCCTGTGGGCGGTCTCAGTTAACGCATCGTTCGGTTTGTCCCACCACGGAGTAAATCACGAGGCCTTGATGTCACGGAAGGTATATCTGTTTTATATTTCTCGCATTTACGTACTGCAGGGGCTGGTGTAGGAATTCATGAGGGGGGGGGGGGGGGGTGGGCACACAAATGTAAAAAATGCGTGTAAAAGCCTGAGACGCATCCTTGTGCTAACAGTGTTTCTATGTCAGTATCCCGGGGGAGGTGGGAGTGTGCCGCCCATGCCATAGAGGGCAGCTGGGGAACAAGAGTAAGTTTTGTTCTTCTTTTTAATAGTCAAATTTGAATATGCATCGTTAAAGTACCTTAAAGTCAGGATTGTTCCTGAAGATAAACGCATTCATTGCAAATAAACAATGTTGAAGTGGAAAACGTCATTCAGTTTTCGGACTGATTATTCGGTTGATGAATGTTATAAATTGAGGAACTGAGGAATTGCGCAACGAATACAAACCATGTGGATTGAGAAAGGGCAGCCAAGAGTCAGTAATTGAGGCCCCGTACAGTATAAGAGTAGCCTATTGAGGGTGCGTTATGACAATATTTCCGTCGTTTTTTTTTGGTCATGTGTTCGCTAGATGTCGCTTCGCAACGTCAGGTTTCAACAAACGAAAACGAGGCTCTTCTCTCATGCCAGCTGATTGTGAAAACATTTCTGAGAACAAAAGCACACGGTTTGCGTCTGTCAGTTGTTTAGAGATTTGAGTATCAGCACTTCTTGTGTATTTATCTGACAGATTTGTTGCTAATATGTGGCCACCGTCTTAGCGGTTGGGGACTTCGCATTATGAGGTGAGAGCGTTTTTCTGTCAACTTATTTGACGACGACGACGAAGGCCTCAGCTCAGCCTTAGGCTTAGTGCTAAATCACCCACTGACACTTTAGCTGTTGTGTACAGGGTGATAGATCTAACTCGACATAGGGAAAAAGCAGTCAGCACGGCTATGGTGCTCCACTTATCTACACGATTCAGCAAAATGCGTAGGGTTTTGGGACAGATTGTTAACATTTTCAGGGTGATCTAGCTCAGGCTTGGCACTGCTAGCTGTCAGTTACTTGTCAATGCTAACTGACTGGTCAGTGTATGACACTTGACACTGACACTGACAGCTAATGCTACACTAACAGTAACAGACTAGTGACAGGCCCCAGTTCAGCTGCAACCATATTATCAACTTATTCTAAAAACGTTTGTTTTTTTCTCTATAGTAATTGGACCAGTGATTGTGCGGGTACCAGTGATTGCGTACCAAGCGATAAGTGGTAAATATAATATGTAGATCATGTAGAATCTTACAAAACAGATGTCAACGTAGCTGTCACACATGAAGGCATCTGTCTGGTAAAAGTTTTGATATAAAAGGCTATGAATAAAATCAGATTTCTGACTGCGCAATCACTGGTACCTGCGCAATCACTGGTCTACCTTCTATATGCATAACTATATAAAAATATATCTTGTCACTGATGGCAAGGGAGGCTTTACCATTATGGCATCAAGTAAATGTTTATCTGAGGTTCATTATAAGCTTAATTATATATCTTTGACAACTTGATATTTTTAGCCTATATGAGCTATAGTTACTAGATCTATATATAGATATCTCCATCACGTAGCTTTGTACTATATTTTTGGTAATAGTACACCACAAGATACTATAGGCTAATGGATATGTCATAAATGTAGATTTTACATTTATTTAAGTGGTTTAGCTGCCATATTGATTTAATGTTTGGATATTTATTGCATCTACCATTCAGGGACTGACAGTATTAAACCTATGGAACTAAGAAGCTCAGATCAGTTGATCTAAAAAGTGTGGTAGGTCGATAGAAGCCATCAGTTTTTGAAGAATAATTCGAACTCTAGATTGTAATCTAGCTGTACATGATTTAATGAAAAGATATTTGATTAATAAACTTATTAAGACCTCACTATTCCATTTTTTTTTTTTACTAGCCTATAGTATTACGAGCCTAGCTTTCAATAGTATTCCATAATAACTAGAGTATCCCATGGTTAGTTCCATAGAACTATGTAATGCAATCTGCTCTAATATGCATCCGGTCATGACACTAAAGTGAAAGTCATAAATGCCGTAGACACACGTTTCGGCCTATATTTTCCGCGATTGTGCTGCGATCGCTCTACAAATCACTGACAGGAGAAAGCAACACTAGACCATTTTAATGATACCAAACTTACGTTTGTACTGCGATGTTATCCTTTTTTATGACACAAACAATATTTCTCCATGCTGACACTCCATTGGCAGCAGACACACTTTCGCAAATAGACTAAATCCCAGACAATGAAAGGCTCTTTAGTTGCCATGGCATCCTCATGGCTTGTATAAATATAGAGCATGTATTGTTCAAAGCACGTTCGGCGCCATGGCAACCATCATTTTATGACGCGTGTTTTAGTATTTTGACGACAGAGCGTTTTCTGCCAATGGCGTGTCAGCATGGAGAAATATTCTTTGTGTCATAAAAAAGGATAACATCGCATTACAAACGTAAGTTTGGTATCATTAAAATGGTCTAGTGTTGCTTTCTCACGTCAGGAATTTCGAGAGTGATTGAGGCAAATTCGCGGAAAATATGGGCCGAAACGTGTGTCTACGGCATTTATGACTTTGACTTTATGTTGCTGTAGGGAGTAGCCACAGCTAGTGGCTTGATCGCAGGACTATGCCATGGTATATTCCACAAAAGCATATGTTATAAGATATATGTATAGCAGGGTATACATGTATACAAACAACATGGCCAGGGTGTTACATTAATGGTTGCCTAACACCCCAGGGCAAATTTTTGAAGAAAACAATTCTTGTTATCAGAAGGTTAAGCGATCTGTGTTTTGGTACTGCTGATTGGCTATCAGAGGGTTAAGCAATCTGTGTTTTGGTACTGTTGATTGGCTATAGTGCATTTCAAATGACAAATCAGTCATCACAATTTTTTTTACTTTTAACATTTATTTATCTGTTAAATAAATATTCTAATCAGAAAATGGGCCAATTATATTTTTCGTCAGTGCAAGTAAAATTTGCCTTCTCACTCGCCCGATTTGGTAAGTTAGTTCAGAAGTTTATGTAATGCCCTGATAGCGCCAGCTGATCATATTGTTGAATTATGAGTTTGCAATTTATAATTCAATAAATAGCAGCAGTTCTCATTGTCATTTAAAATTATGAGTCCAATAATTTTTTTGGGGTGGGTAAACAGCATCAACCCAACAGACTGCCTGCCAACCTGAAAACCTACCCACCCAAATTGAAACTGCCCAGCCATCTGGGGTGCAGGCAGGTCTCTGGCTAATACCCTGCATGGTAAAGCAAGATTTATCTGGGTATATCATCATATACCATACAATATCACAGTATACCATGGTACAATTATAATAGAATAAGGTATACTGTAGTTTATCATGATATATACCATGGTGCAACCATAATAGAACATGGTATTTACAGTGGTTTACCATGATATACTATATAATGGCCCTATCATGGTAAACTTATGTTATAACCATTATATGTATGTTTTTTTCATAATAGTGAATAGCTAACATCCCATTATATACCCTTTGTGATACTTACATTGTCATTGCTCAGATCTATGCCTATCTAAGGGGGCCTCCCTGGTGTAGTGGTTAGCGCACTAGATCAATAGGTCCTGGGTTCGAATCCGGGCTCAGGCACCTAATCTGGGGCAGGTTTCATTCCTTCATCCTTCATTGTCCCGGGAGGTTCCTTGGCCCAATTTAGCCTGTATGTGCACAAAAGTGGCCTAAAACACCAACATTTCATTTCTATGCATATCTATATGTTTGCAGCTTTGAATAATCTTGGTAAAAGTGTCTTTATGTAATAATTATAATTGTGTATTGCCAATATATAGTATTATCATATTGTTTTAGTTTATTTTTCAAGAAATGATAAGATATCAAGCCGAATATGCTTTTCATGCAAGTCTTGTCAAAGTGTATAAATTGATACCAATGTACAATACATGCATGTTAATTCACTAGTAATAGTTCACTTTTAATTAGCCACTTCAAATGCATGCATGATTTCTATTACCAGAGGTGATTTTAATGTAATTGGTAGGCCTTAACATGCTTAATGCAAAATGTCGCCAGACTATTCAAGTCAGAGTGCAGAATACAGCGATTAACCATTAACGATCAACCATTTCTATTTTTATGTCAGTAATTTGAAATATTCTTAAATCTTTATATAATTATATTAAGAAACAAAAGTAACATTTTTGATTAACTCATCAAATTTTCAAATACTGTATATATAAAAAGATAATTCTCTAATTAATTTTATGCTCTCCAAACTCAATAATTATTACAAAGTATATTTCATCATAGTAGAATGTTTAAATGCTTTGACATAAAGCTTTACATTTTTTCTTGTTTGGCTGATGGTTGTAATTGGAACATGGACTATTGTACCATGTTTTTTTCTGTTGGCTGAAAAGTTTGTTGCACTTTATGGGTCACAAATCTGGGAAATAATGTTTCACATCCATTCCTAAGCCTTATACATATAAGTAAGGGTTTAATTCGGCTGCTGTATTCAATATCCTATGGCATATAGCTGGTTGTCTGACAATTAACCAAGTGAACTCATCTCCTAGCTAGGCTCTGGTTATGCGAACCTATATTCTTAATAGGGGACTGTGGCAGGACCCTTCAGTTATTTATGATTGATATCCTTGTTATATGAGTTGTGTTTAGGGTTATGTGGTACGTTGATAAGAGGTGTAGTAACCAGGAAGCAATTTTCACTGTTTAAACACCAATAGACAAAACAAGTATCTGTAACAGGGCCTTGCACGGATATGGATATGTGTGTGTGACACTAAAGAGGAAGTATGCAATCAAATCTGGGGCAAAATTTCCCTACACAATTATGGCCCCCTATTTATAAGTTATATATATATACAAAATAGGACTGAATAACCTCACAGTCATGTGCATCATTTGTATTTATATTTATAACCTTAGTGAGCTTACAAGCTTGGTTGATATACTGCATGTGGACAATTGATTGACAGACATGATAATAAGCTACACAGATTGAACTCAAAGTGGGAAATAGTTAATCGGACAATGATCCACATGTAGGGTTCAGCTGCAGTAGCTGGATATGGTGAATGGCCTAAGCGGCCGTTTGTTTCTATCAATGGACCCGGACCGTGGACTTGAGCCCGCAGTGTCTGCAGAAGACGACATAGATCTATAGACCTCAGAGGGACCTCAGACTGTACTGCGGCGCAATAACATATCCCAGCTCCCTAAGGAGGGATCGAACCATCCAGTTAGATATTGCTGGACTGTATAAGCATCTTTAATGGCGTGTTCAAGCATCAACACGTGTAGAAAGGTCTGGGTTCACTCCTCACCCCACAGTTTGCGAATAGCAACAGGGATAAACCAAGTTCTTTTTGATTTAGAAGAGATTATACTTTAACCTGCAATATCACATTGTGTCACTGAACATTTTCACAAATGCCCCCCCACCCCGACGAATTAACGTCATAAACGTTCCAAGGAAGAACATGGGTGGTTTATTCACATAGGGAACACATGATGAACTGTTCTACGTCAAATGCGGAGTTTACTTTACATGCCGCATATATAATCCCAAGTAAGCTTAAATGCTTAAGATAAATATACTTCCAACCGAATTAACTGGCTTCAGCCGGCATATATGCTATGCCAAGAGTATGTTGACTGTTCCTCGAAATGTATGTGTAGTGGTAAAAACATCGCCACAAATTATTTTTATGTGGATGCTAACAAATGTCACAGATCAAGCCGAGGGCGGTCCCGCTGGCAACGCTCACTGTTGGCAAACTGTCAAATGTTGCAGAGCGCTTTTGCTGATTGGCTGATGCGGACAATCGTGGGAGCTGTGCGGGAGATCTATTCGCTGGCTATAGGTTGTGACGTCACTGCTCCATATTTATTGTCTACGCGATCCATGATGTTTGTATATATATCATAAACCAGGAAAGACAATAGCTGGCTATGACCTGATGACACATGCCCTGTTGGATAACGCGTGATGTGTATGAAATAGATAAAGTTAGTACAAGAAAGGCCGTTCTATATACATGTATCACGCAGCTGAAATATTTAGGCATACGGCCAAAAATAAATCTATGCCGTTTGTTTCGAACTATGACACAAGCACATAGCTGAACAATACTCTCTTATTACTTTTATGGCTGGATGAATTCGATATAGCTCTAGCCTTGAAGCAATAGCCGATATCCATAGAAAATAAGCTTGCATCATGTTGGGTAATAAACCCTCGGTTTTTTTACTGGGGTAATCCATCCGTATTCGCAATAAAAAGATTTCATCATAGCTTCCATATTATTACTCGCGTGTGGGATCTACCAAAATAAAGCTTTTGTGACGACGAAAACTTTGAGATTAAGCGACATTTTTGAGTAAACCCAATTACTGAGGTTAAAAAACCACACTGTTTCGAGTCGAGTTGAAACAAAAGTTAGCTTAGACCCAGCGACCTATCGACCGCCAAGCCTCGCCCGAGACGCCCAGTCATCAGGCGGGTGCGGATCAATAGTCCTCCGTCATCAACCAGACACGTTCCTCTCGTTGATTGCTGCCGTCGACATAGCAACAATGAGTCAAACCTTAAATCCGGCCCTTGTATTCGTCTTCGTGCGACCCGGTGTATAACACCCTTTGCAACGATCCAGGCGGGATATACTTCGATATTTTGGACAATTGTTCGTGATGTTATTATCACCCGCTGCTTCCTGGACGCTTATGATGTCGCGTTAATGGCCGATGGAAACAGTTCTGGAAGGGCAAATATAAATGCGTTAACTTTATGAATAGCTCACATGATGTGACAGGTATAGTTATTCAACTAAGGAATTGGCATCGCCCGAGTGTTTGATGTGAAGGTTTGTCCGTTCGATATTGTGGGGCCCGCCCGGTAGCTTAGGGGGCTAGAGCGGTCGCATTGAGTGCTCTGCATGGTGACATGAGAGCCTAACGGTTCGAGCCCCGCTGTGGCCATGTCTGTGTGGTCGCAGGATAAAGATCCCATGTCCTTCGCAAAGAGTAGGGGGTTACCCCCGGGGACATGGCTCCACTCTCCCTTCCTTCTCCCATTGACGCGATATGACCAAAAGTGGTGAAAGCGTCCTGAATATACAATCAACCGTTCGACATTGTACAAAGGGTGTCTCCGAGCTGAACAGCTGGCCCTCGTGCCGGCCGTTCAGCGGTCTCTATCGAGACTAGTCCTTCGCGGGCGCTGCCCTAGTCCATAAGTGCCGCCTTATAATACTACATCTGATGCAGCTAGAGAGACACAAGCCCAGCAAGCTCTGAGTGCAGTGGGGTACGGGCATTTTATTGACCTGTTCCCTCCTTGGAGACCTGAGACCTCCTTCGAGAATGGGGACCGCTGCTGTTTTGGCTCTGGGTGTGAGGGCAAGGGACGTCTGCATGCGAATATTCTGGATTCTGTATGGCATCCACGTGGTAAACTGGGAGAGTTTTGGCGCAAGCCTCCACCGGTTATGCAAGAACTGTGTTTGTGTGTGCGTATGGGAGGGGTGGGCGGGCGTCGTCAGGCTAGACCTTGCAGATCCTTGCACCCCGGGGGGCCAGGATAGACTGGTTAGGACATAGCGGATCCTTGTATCACGGGAGGCAAGGATAGACTGGTTAAGACATAGCGGATCCTTGTACCCTGAGGGCCAGGATAGACAGGCTAGGACATAGCGGATCCTTGTACCCTGGGGGCCAGGATAGACTGGTTAGGACATAGCGGATCCTTGTACCACGGGAGGCAAGGATAGACTGGTTAGGACATAGCGCATCCTTGCACCCCGCGGGCCAGGATAGACTGGTTAGGACATAGCGGATCCTTGTACCACGGGGGGCCAGGATAGACTGGTTAGGACATAGCGGATCCTTGTACCACGAGAGGCAAGGATAGACTGGTTAGGACAGTGGATCCTTGTACCCTGAGGGCCAGGATAGACAGGTTAGGACATAGCGGATCCTTGTACCCTGGGGGCCAGGATAGACTGGTTAGGACATGGCGGATCCTTGTACCACGGGGGGCCAGGATAGACTGGCTAAGACATAGCTGATCCTTGTACCCTGGGGGGCCAGGATAGACTGGCTAAGACATAGCGGATCCTTGTACGACTGGGGCAAGACTGGACTGTGAAACAGATACCCTTGAGACTCCGGGGTCGGGCATTGGTTTTCCGAGTTCATCGTAAAGAGTAGGGGGTTACCCCCGCGGCCATGGCTCTATTCTCCCTTCCTTCTCCCATTGACGCGATATGACCAAAAGTGGTTAAAGCGTCCTGAATAACCAACCAACCAACAGATACCCTCATAGCGAGTTCATCGGGATCACGTATCAGGATGTGGCAGACTTAATCCAGTTGAAACACTGGGCTGCACCGCGAAGTAACCCCTTTTCCACTGAACTAGACTCTGTGTTACCCCAATGGCTTGCCGACAACACTTTGCTGAATATGGGCGTTGGCGGCCACTGCTACAAGTTTTTTTATCGCTGTCTTGACGCATATATTCACGGACACTTCCGCGAACGTGTTTTGAATCAGATTGATGGGATTAACAGTAAACAGTAAACATGATCTGCCTTAAAAGGACATGCATATTTCACTAGACAGTACAAGGACGGCTACACCACTAGCACATTCCACGATGCATTTCACAAGAACATAATGAATGCTGAAATATATGTTTATGTAAACTCTACATAGAAACATTAATCTGGTTATTTTTGTTTTAACATATTGTCTCGCGCTTTATGTTTTTGTTAAAACTGCAATAGAAAATTGTCAGTTTCGGTTATATCAGATGTAGGCCTACAGCCTTACAGGCTGCACGGCGCTTTGTGTGTTGTTAACGTTGTAATGAAGTGTCTTGTCTTTGCAGGTTTGGTTTGAAGTGGCCCACGTGTATGGCGACTCACACCCGCGCACGACCCACCTGTAGCAATAAACTCTTTCTCAGCATTGACAAACTCCACCTCAGTAGACCGAGAACAAAACTCTTTCTCTCCTCCGTGTTTAGGATTTCCTTAGCCGAATTCTTCAGCAGTAACTACTTAATATGCCACTGGACTCTAGCGCAAAAGAGAACGTCAGTGAGCCGAAAAATCGTGACAAAAAAGTCCCCCGTCCTGCAGCGCCTCCTAGAGGGGCGAAGAGAAATCACGGCCGACGTACGCATCATGACATCGCAAGTGGCGGATTATCGTCTTCCACGTCGTCTTCCTCCTCGTGCTCGACCTCGTCATCCCGTTCTTCATCGTCGTCATCGACCTCATCCAGCGATGACGAGGACGATGTAACGCTCCCACCCCCGCCGGACGGGGGCTGGGGGTGGGTGGTGGTGGCCGCCTCCTTCTTCGTCCACCTCATCGCCGACGGGTGTGCCTTCTCGTTCGGCGTCCTCTACACCGAGCTGCTCGAGTACTTCGGCGAGAGCAAGGGCAAGACGGCCTGGATTGGCTCGCTCTTTGTGTCCGTGCCGCTCATCACGGGCCCCGTGGCCAGCGCGCTCACCAATAGATACGGGTGTCGCACGGTTACCATGGTGGGCGCGCTGCTGGCCGCCACGGGGTTCATCGCCTCATCCTTCGCCAACAGCACCGAGGTCCTCTGCGTCACCTTCGGCATCGTGGCGGGCTTCGGGCTGTCCATGGTCTACGTCACGGCGGTCGTAATCGTGGCGTTCTACTTCGAGAAGAGGCGAGCCTTCGCCACTGGTGAGATTATGACTTATAATTTATAAATCGTTTAATTTCATTTAATGTTTAGTCCATTTGCGGTATCAGTGATTAATCGGCACCTGAGAATTGTATGAAAAGTATAACTCCCGATATATATCCATCCTTTCATCATTTTATGATTGAAGTCTATTTAATTGTGCCATGCTTATAAAAAAAAGACTTGATGACGATTACTCATACTATTCCGTCACTGTGGTGTAGACATGACCCCTTCTTTTCTGTTTTACAGGTCTAGCGGTGGCGGGCTCTGGCATCGGGACCTTCCTCTTCGCGCCGCTGATAGAGTACCTCATCGACGAGTACACGTGGCGCGGGGCGGTCCTCATCATGGGCGCCGTCATGCTGGAGATTGTCATATGTGGCGCCCTCTTCCGGCCACTCATACCGCCCCACCTGAAGAAGCGGCGAAAGCGACTGCGGCGCCTCTCCGGGCGGTCCTCTCGCCTCAGCTCCCAGAGTACCGACGAGTCTCGGGTGCACAGCGCCACCGGCGGCGGGGTGCCGGCTCTGTGCATCAACGGCTGCGTGGTCAAGTCCCCGTTCTGGGACTCCGAGCCCACCACGCACTCCCTCATCCAGTTCCCGACCTACGTTCAGCGACCGGGGATGGAGCTGGTCACGCCAGACCTACTCAGGGACCTGCGCCAGAACGGCAAGACTCTACACGAGTTCCTCGCCGAACACAACCTGCTCGACCGCTTCTATGCAATGCAAAACCTGCTGGGAGATGCCTCGGAGTGGGCCGACACGAGCCCCACCACCCCCGCCACGACGGTCGGGGGCAGCCACCCCAGCCTGGCGGCTCCCGACCCGGACCGGGCCCCGGACCCGGACACCGCCACCTCCTACGAAGAGGACCCCTTCGATGCGGAGGACGGGGACTCGGCCACCCCGTTACACGTGTTCGATGGCCCACCCCCCGCCAAGACCGGGAGACAGCCTAAGCCATCGAAACCCACGCAACACGCGGGGGGTCATCTATTGCTGCAGCCCCACGACGCTCGGCCGCGCCTGAGGAAGACCCAAATCGTCGACCAGTTCCAGCCTCTCTACAGGAAGGATATCTTCTACCGCGGTAACCTGCTGAAGGCCGTCTCCAGCTTCCCGAGTCGCTCGGCCAGCTGTCCGGATCTGGTGATCCACGCCGCTAGCGACTCGGACAGCGACCGCGCCAGACACGGGGTGCTCAGCCTGCTACGCCTCTCCAAGGAGGTGAAGCACATCATCGGTAAGATGCTCGACATCTCCATCCTGCGCAACGGGCTCTTCATCTACTTCTGTCTCTCCTGCATGCTGCTGTACTCCTCCTACGACGTGCCCTACGTGTACACGGTCGACAAGGCCGTCCAGGAGATGGGCATCTCCTACTCCTGGGCCTCCTACCTGGTCTCCATCATCGGCATCACCAGCACCGTAGGCCAGGTGGCCATCGGGTACATAGGGGACCTGCCGCAGGTCCACACCATCCACCTCTACAACGCCCTGACCAGCGTGGCCGGCGTCGTCACCATGTTTGTGCCCCTCCTCACCTCCTACGCCGGGCTGGCCACCTACTGCGCGGCTTTCGGCTTCTTCATCAGCGCCAACTACGCGCTGACCACCATCATCCTGGTCGACCTGCTGGGCATGGACAAGTTGACCAACGCCTACGGCATCATGATGCTGGCCGAGGGCCTCGCCAACGTCATAGGACCGCCCCTGGCAGGTACGTGGCGGCGTGTTTGTTACTTGTAGCCAGTTATTTTATGAGTGTTTATAGATATAGGCATTTGTATTGTGTTGTTACTGGACTGGCTGTATATACAGCCCATATCTCTCGCAGTGTCCCTCGCAGGTATGAGGAAGCATGCAGCCACATTCGGAGCACTGTCCTTGGCAATATATGTAGCTACATTTAACCCGTTAGATTGAGTGTTTACGAGACAGTTGTTGTAGTTGTGGGACCCGCGGGGCCATATAGGCTTCATTTACGGGATTATCACTGGCATGTATGTGGTGACATGCAGCCACATTTATAGGGATTATCACTGGCATGTATGTGGTGACGTGCAGCCACATTTATGAGGATTATCCCTGGCATGTATGTGGTGACGTGCAGCCACATTTATAGGGATTATCACTGGCATGTATGTGGTGACGTGCAGCCACATTTATGGGGATTATCCCTGGCATGTATGTGGTGACGTGCAGCCACATTTATGGGGATATCCCTGGCATGTATGTGGTGACGTGCAGCCACATTTATGGGGATTATCACTGGCATGTATGTGGTGACGTGCAGCCACATTTATAGGGATTATCACTGGCATGTATGTGGTGACGTGCAGCCACATTTATGGGGATTATCCCTGGCATGTATGTGGTGACGTGCAGCCACATTTATAGGGATTATCACTGGCATGTATGTGGTGACGTGCAGCCACATTTATGGGGATTATCCCTGGCATGTATGTGGTGACGTGCAGCCACATTTATGGGGATTATCCCTGGCATGTATGTGGTGACGTGCAGCCACATTTATGGGGATTATCCCTGGCATGTATGTGGTGACGTGCAGCCACATTTATGGGGATTATCCCTGGCATGTATGTGGTGACGTGCAGCCACATTTATGGGGATTATCCCTGGCAGGTAGGTATGTGATAAACTGTAGCCACTTTTGTGAGATTATCCCTGACAGGTATGTAGTAACATGTAGGGAAAGTTAAATATTGTGTAGTTGAAGGTACATTTTCTGGCCTGTGAGGGGCCTCATTTAAGGAGCTGTCCTGTCAGGTATATACCAACATGAAACCTGTTATATTGTGTCAAGGGCGAAGGTATGGAACCCCTTCTGGTCAGCACAGGCCGTATTTCTGTGACCCTCCACCCACCCATCCCTTCCCACGGACCAGCTTTAGGGAAGGCTGCAAAGTGACGCCCTTTCCAGTAGATGTATAGATCCTCCTTGTGAGATAGATGTCCGCCAGGTGTGTCAAGACAAAGCTTTTGTGTAGGAACGAAAGGCTTTTTGAGTTGATTTAAAAAATAGCTCTTTTCTGTTTCTAACTGGGTCGTGAAGTTTTTTTGCGTTCTCGCAAGCCTAGTCTCTGCACACCAATCTCTGGACACAAATCTCTGGACACAAATCTCTGGACACCAGTCTCTGTACCCCAGTCTATGCACATCAGTCTCTGGACACCAGTCTCTGGACACCAATCTCTGCACCCCAGTCTATGCACATCAGTCTCTGGACACCAGTCTCTGGACACCAATCTCTGCACCCCAGTCTATGCACATCAGTCTCTGGACACCAGTCTCTGCACACCAGTCTCTGGACACCAGTCTCTGGACACCAATCTCTGCACCCCAGTCTATGCACATCAGTCTCTGGACACCAGTCTCTGGACACCAGTCTCTGTACACCAGTATCTGGACACCAGTCTCTGCACACCAGTCTCTGTACACCAGTCTCTGCACACCAGTCTCTGTACACCAGTCTCTGCACACCAGTATCTGGACACCAGTCTCTGGACACCAGTCTCTGGACACCAGTCTCTGGACACCAGTCTCTGGACACCAGTCTCTGGACACTAGTCTCTGCACACCAGTATCTGGACACCAGTCTCTGCACACCAGTCTCTGGACACCAGTCTCTGCACCCCAGTCTCTGTACACCAGTCTCTGCACACCAGTCTCTGCACACCAGTGTCTGGACACTAGGCTCTGGACACCAGTCTCTGGACACCAGTCTCTGCACACCAGTCTCTGCACACCAGTCTCTGCACACCAGTCTGTACATCAGTCTCTGGACACCAGTCTCTGTACACCAGTCTCTGCACACCAGTCTCTGGACACTAGTCTCTGCACACCAGTCTCTGCACACCAGTCTCTGTACACCAGTCTCTGCACCCCAGTCTCTGTACACCAGTCTCTGCACACCAGTCTCTGCACACCAGTCTCTGCACACCAGTCTCTGGACACTAGTCTCTGCACACCAGTCTCTGCACACCAGTCTCTGGACACCAGTCTCTGCACACCAGTCTGTACATCAGTCTCTGGACACCAGTCTCTGGACACCAGTCTCTGCACCCCAGTCTCTGTACACCAGTCTCTGTACACCAGTCTCTGTACACCAGTCTCTGTACACCAGTCTCTGGACACCAGTCTCTGCACACCAGTATCTGGACACCAGTCTCTGCACACCAGTCTCTGGACACCAGTCTCTGCACACCAGTCTCTGGACACCAGTCTCTGGACACCATTCTCTGCACACCAGTCTCTGCACACCAGTCTCTGGACACCAGTCTCTGGACACCAATCTCTGCACCCCAGTCTCTGTACACCAGTCTCTGTACACCAGTCTCTGGACACCAGTCTCTGTACACCAGTCTCTGCACACCAGTCTCTGCACACCAGTCTCTGGACACCAGTCTCTGGACACCAGTCTCTGGACACCAGTCTTTGCACACCAGTCTCTGCACACCAGTCTCTGGACACCAGTCTCTGGACACCAGTCTCTGCACACCAGTCTCTGCACACCAGTCTCTGTACACCAGTCTCTGTACACCAGTCTCTGTACACCAGTCTCTGTACACCAGTCTCTGGACACCAGTCTCTGGACACCAGTCTCTGCACACCAGTCTCTGCACACCAGTCTCTGTACACCAGTCTCTGTACACCAGTCTCTGTACACCAGTCTCTGCACACCAGTCTCTGCACACCAGTCTCTGAACACCAGTCTCTGGACACCAGTCTCTGGACACCAGTCTCTGGACACCAGTCTCTGGACACCATTCTCTGCACACCAGTCTCTGCACACCAGTCTGCACACCAGTCTCTGCACACCAGTCTCTGGACACCAGTCTCTGGACACCAATCTCTGCACCCAGTCTCTGTACACCAGTCTCTGTACACCAGTCTCTGGACACCAGTCTCTGTACACCAGTCTCTGGACACCTGTCTTTGCACACCAGTCGCTGCACACCAGTCTCTGTACACCAGTCTCTGTACACCAGTCTCTGAACACCAGTCTCTGGACACCAGTCTCTGGACACCAGTCTCTGGACACCAGTCTTTGCACACCAGTCTCTGGACACCAGTCTCTGGACACCAGTCTCTGCACACCAGTCTCTGGACACCAGTCTGTACACCAGTCTCTGGACACCAGTCTCTGGACACCAGTCTCTGCACACCAGTCTCTGCACACCAGTCTCTGGACACCAATCTCTGCACCCCAGTCTCTGGACACCAGTCTCTGGACACCAGTCTCTGGACACCAGTCTCTGCACACCAGTCTCTGTACACCAGTCTCTGCACCCCAGTCTCTGGACACCAGTCTCTGGACACCAGTCTCTGGACACCAGTCTCTGGACACCAGTCTCTGCACACCAGTCTCTGCACACCAATCTCTGCACCCCAGTCTCTGGACACCAGTCTCTGCACACCAGTCTCTGCACACCAGTCTCTGCACACCAGTCTCTGTACACCAGTCTCTGGACACCAGTCTCTGCACACCAGTCTGCACACCAGTCTCTGCACACCAGTCTCTGCACACCAGTCTCTGCACACCAGTCTCTGCACCCCAATCTGTACACCAGTCTCTGGACACCAGTCTCTGTACACCAGTCTCTGCACACCAGTCTCTGCACACCAGTCTCTGGACACCAGTCTCTGCACACCAGTCTCTGGACACCATTCTCTGCACACCAGTCTCTGCACACCAGTCTGCACACCAGTATCTGGACACCAGTCTCTGGACACCAATCTCTGCACCCCAGTCTCTGTACACCAGTCTCTGTACACCAGTCTCTGTACACCAGTCTCTGTACACCAGTCTCTGCACACCAGTCTCTGCACACCAGTCTCTGCACACCAGTCTCTGAACACCAGTCTCTGGACACCAGTCTTTGCACACCAGTCTCTGCACACCAGCCTCTGGACACCAGTCTCTGGACACCAGTCTCTGGACACCAGTCTCTGCACACCAGTCTCTGCACACCAGTCTCTGCACACCAGTCTGCACACCAGTCTCTGGACACCAGTCTCTGGACACCAATCTCTGCACCCCAGTCTCTGTACACCAGTTTCTGTACACCAGTCTCTGCACACCAGTCTCTGCACACCAGTCTCTAGACACCAGTCTCTAGACACCAGTCTCTGCACACCAGTCTGTACACCAGTCTCTGGACACCAGTCTCTGGACACCAGTCTCTGCACACCAGTCTCTGCACACCAGTCTCTGGACACCAATCTCTGCACCCCAGTCTCTGGACACCAGTCTCTGGACACCAGTCTCTGGACACCAGTCTCTGCACACCAGTCTCTGTACACCAGTCTCTGGACACCAGTCTCTGGACACCAGTCTCTGCACACCAGTCTCTGCACACCAGTCTGCACACCAGTCTCTGCACACCAGTCTCTGCACACCAGTCTCTGGACACCAGTCTCTGCACACCAGTCTGTACACCAGTCTCTGGACACCAATCTCTGCACCCAGTCTCTGTACACCAGTCTCTGGACACCAGTCTCTGTACACCAGTCTCTGGACACCTGTCTTTGCACACCAGTCGCTGCACACCAGTCTCTGTACACCAGTCTCTGTACACCAGTCTCTGAACACCAGTCTCTGGACACCAGTCTCTGGACACCAGTCTCTGGACACCAGTCTTTGCACACCAGTCTCTGGACACCAGTCTCTGGACACCAGTCTCTGCACACCAGTCTCTGGACACCAGTCTGTACACCAGTCTCTGGACACCAGTCTCTGGACACCAGTCTCTGCACACCAGTCTCTGCACACCAGTCTCTGGACACCAATCTCTGCACACCAGTCTGCACACCAGTCTCTGGACACCAGTCTCTGCACACCAGTCTCTGGACACCAGTCTCTGGACACCAATCTCTGCACCCCAGTCTCTGTACACCAGTCTCGGCACACCAATCTCTGTACACCAGTCTCTGGACACCAGTCTCTGCACACCAGTATCTGCACACCAGTCTCTGAACACCAGTCTCTGCACACCAGTCTCTGCACACCAGTCTCTGCACACCAGTCTCTGCACACCAGTCTGCACACCAGTCTCCGGACACCAGTCTCTGGACACCAGTCTCTGCACGCCAGTCTCTGCACGCCAGTCTCTGCACACCAGTCTCTGGACACTAGTCTCTGTACACCAGTCTCTGCACACCAGTCTCTGCACACCAGTCTCTGCACACCAGTCTCTGCACACCAGTCTCTGCACGCCAGTCTCTGCACACCAGTCTCTGGACACCAGTCTCTGCACACCAGTCTCTGCACACCAGTGTCTGCACACCAGTCTCTGAACACCAGTCTCTGGACACCAGTTTATCACAACAGTCTATGACACCAGTTAATGCACACCAGTCTCTGCACATCACTTTATGCACATCTGTTTATAACATCACTTTATGCACATCAGTTTATACACATCACTTTATGCACATCAGTGTATGCACATCAGTTTATACACATCACTTTATGCACATCAGTGTATACACATCACTTTATGCACATCAGTTTATACGCATCAGTTTATACACATCACTTTATGCACATCAGTTTATACACATCACTTGATGCACATCAGTTTATACACATCACTTTATGCATATCAGTGTATGCACATCACTTTATGCACATCAGTTTATACACATCAGTTTATAACATCACTTTATGCACATCAGTTTATACGCATCAGTTTATACACATCACTTTATGCACATCAGTGTATGCACATCAGTTGATACACATCACTTTATGCACATCAGTGTATGCACATCAGTGTATACACATCACTTTATGCACATCAGTTTATACGCATCAGTTTATACACATCACTTTATGCACATCAGTTTATACACATCAGTTTATACACATCACTTGATGCACATCAGTTTATGCAAATCACTTTATGCATATCAGTGTATGCACATCAGTTTATACACATCACTTTATGCACATCAGTTTATAACATCACTTTATGCACATCAGTTTGTACACGTCACTTTATACACATCAGTATATACACATCTCTTTATGCACATCAGTTTATGCGCATCAGTATATACACATCACTTCATTCACAGCGGTGTGTAGACCCAAAGCTTAACAAGGCCCGGTGCATGCGCCGGTGCTGGCGACATGACCATGTGCCGGTGACTTGGCTGGTGTTACGTACATTGATTGTTCACAGCTGGCCTTAACTGGGTCAGTGGGTTATTCGCTGTTTTATCCACGATACATGCTGACACAAAAACCGCCACAAAAATGCGGTGGTTGCGCCAGTGGTGCGCGTCGACACATTGTGCAGGGGTTTGTATGGGGAGAGTGAAAGTACATGAATATGAGCGAGTTTTTGTTTGACACTTCAAGCGGCACCCTCTGTGCCAAAGGCCACCGCTCGGTGGCCGTAACGGCGTAACGGGCACGCCGAAAGTCTGCTTTGTCGCCTATATGTGGCCTTACCGTCGGACTTTTGGTGATACCTCAGCATAGCATGTGAAGCACCGACATGTGTCGCTGTCATTGGCAACCTCAAGCTGTGACATCCTTTTAAAAGTATTCTGTAAGGAGGGACCGTTTTTGTTGCTACGTGCGTCACATTGGGGCAATCCGTATTTGTCACCCCAATTCCCGGCGTTGGTAATTTGAGAACCTATTTTTACGTGGGTTCCCTTTGAATGTGTAATGGGTTGGTTACCCATGGGGTGGAGGGAGAGCCGCGGGGGGTATTGCTCGACCCCACCTTTTGATCTTCGTTATGGACGAGATATGACCTTCATAGGGTAAAGTGTCCTGCTTAAACCAACCCGCAACCAAGCAGGTCGGGGTAAGCTGAACGAACTCTCGTGACTGATAACGAGAGCATGGTCACAACCAGGTAAACCCTGGAGATCTATTGCCCTCTTAACCATGGCTGGGTCATGGCCAGCCACGTGGATATTGTAAAGGAATGGGCTGCAGCCTTTTCAGTTGGTCGTTTATGGGAAAAAGCCGCCACGATAACAGAATATAAATCCAGCATGCGATAATATATCAAAGATGTGTTTGGCCAAGGATGTTTTTTTTTTTAACAAAAAAATTAAATTTTTTGTTTTTAGTGCAAGTTTAATTTTTAGTCATAATAACAATATTCAACGTAAGATACACGGACGCTCTTCATGTTCTTGGCTAACGGTATTTTCCTTCGTAATTCAAAAAGAGCTAATTTCGTCTCAATATATATATATATATTAATCATTAATGTGCCTTTAAAGCATAGACGTAGGATTAATGAGGCCTCGCATGCTCAGACACAGTAATTTAGGCCACCTCATTGCATATAAATGAACATCATGGGCCCATAAAAAGGTAACGATATTGATGTGCCTGTTTTTATTAGCAGCGAGTTCGGTTGTAACGCACAATGCTGGATGCCTGTGCCAACGATACGTGGCCCGGTGTAACCCATGTTTTTTTTTTGTATAAACTTTATTTATTTAACGAGGTTACCGATAGCGAATACACATATCAAGGCCACCTCAACATGTAACAGAAATGTGGTTGTGGAGTTGAGGTTAAGTCATTAACAAGTACAGTTGATCAAATATACAGAAAGTTCAAATGTTTAAACCCATGTTTACCTACAGTTTGCTCCAATTGAACGTCGATCGATTGATACATTACTCATGTTCCTGCCCTGAGCTACCAAGGTGTGTGTCTATAATAGAGGCCAAGGGTGCCTTTTATTGCTGCAGCGGTGTTTTCCATATGACTTTGTGCTTGTGCCTATAGCTTCTACTTGGGATTGGGGGTGTTGAGGGCCATGGGTTTGGGATACTATGGTATATGTACCATTTGTTTGAAAATATCATTTCTTTCATGAGGTTTCCAACAAACGCATATATACACATGTAAATGGCCTCCTCGACTAAAATGGTACCTTTGGATACAATAGTGCAGTAATGTCCCCTGTCGTCATCCCGGGATCATACCCTGGTCGATATGGGTATGACGTGGAGTCGTGGACGCGTCATATATGCGATAGTTATTCTGACAATTAAGGGCCAAGGTTTCTTCAACCTGCATCCGTTTCTGATGGGTGCAGGTGGGGGTGATTTGTCTGGTGCCTGGCGTAGACGAATTGGTCGCTATGTGATGAACTGTCATCACAAAATGCGCGTCATGGTTTTTGTCAAATTCACACGTTATATGGGTATATTTAATCCCACGGTTTGCTGGACCGGCTGAGAGGACTCCAATAGACGGAGGAACCGTGATAAACATCAGCCCCTCCTTGCGGAAAACATGAAAACACACGATGGCTATCAAAAAGGCGAATATATATTGTTACATCAAAGTCTTATATATATACAGTATGTCGGTATGCATAAATCTGGAAGTTTGCCATCTCCCGGCGAAGGTGTACAGGCGGCGTTCAGACAGCCAATCTTTACCATGCACCTCGATCGTCGTCTATCTTTCCTTCGATGAGCAGCTACACCCATCCTTTCTCTCGCCTGCTCCACCGAGCTCGACCTTTTTGGACCGCCTACCAATGGACGAGACCGCTACCGCTACTGTCGACCCACTCTCCTTCAAATGAGCGGGAAAAACATTGGCCGCGCGTGGCCCAGTGGTACAGCTTGGCAGGAAACGCGGCTCTCTGGCGTCTGTTCAAATCGATGGCCCCCTAGCGGTGAGCCTGGACCATAATCTGTTTTATGGGTACGCCTTGCTGACGTTAGCATGGGGTACTAACAGTGAAGTAGGCAATATTGATCGAGAAGTTTATACCTTAGTACCAAAGAGCCGGGATTTGATTATGTTTATGGAGAAATATACTGCCTTATACACTACAGTGATTGATTGATTGATGTAGAACGCTTTATCCTGCGTACGTCATATCGCGACAATGGGATGGGCCAAGGAAGGGGAGAGTCTTCGGAAATAATCCCCTACTCTTTGCGAAGAAAGACATGCGATTTTTATACTTCAAACTTAGACTTTTGAGCCTTTGCGATTCGAACCCCGCACCGGCCGCTTGGCAATTATGATGTGCAATAACGACCACGTGGTTATATATAACTGTGTTTATGGGGGGAAACATTTGTTTGATAAAACTGTTATTGTTTTGGCATAAATGCAAAGTGTATATGAATATCACAGATTCCAAACCACACTATGAACTATATTATATAAGGTGCCCCAGAAAAGAGAAAGGGCAGGGAAGTAATTAAAATTTTGAAAAAGGCAGGTAAACCGGCTCGCCCATAATATATGTATCATACTGTGAATTGAGGTTCCATACTGGTGCTATATTCACGGTCCGTGTTTTTGCGTCTTGGGGGTGGGGGGGGGCGGGGTATGATAAGTATTAAGTAAAATCAGGTATTCCGTCACGACAGAGACATCACTCTACAGCTGATTGATAATTATCGTCGGTACTAGACAAAATAAAACATCTCCTATTATTCTTCCAAGCCAGTAAGCTGTTGCCCTCCGCGACGAAATAAAAACTACGCCCTGCCTTCTATCCTGCCGTGTATCTAGTTGACCTTACTGTAATCCAACGACCCCATAGGGCTGGGTCGAGCAGGCCGTTCACGGGGGAGGGTCAGCCGGGTTTGTGCGCGTCATCCCCATGGCAGATAATCGGTAGTAACTGCTCAGTTATACAGGGTGGTTTATTGGTATTCGTGTTGGTCCTGTCAGGGTTGAGTTCTATGAGTGGTGCATCACAACCATCTGCCCACAGGGTCTTTGTATTGCAAACCTGGTGTGAAGCTGCGGCATCCGCATTGTGTGCCGTGAAACGTATACATTTCTTTGTTGTCTGTATTGTTAGTTCAAAGCAAAACGGAAATTCTGTATTGTCAGTTCAAAGTAAAACGGAAACAAAAGGTATTAGTGTAACGCAGCGGTATTTCTCCCTAGATACTGTTCATAATGTTACATAATTGTGTACTAACTATTCTCTGTTACGTCTTGCAATTGGACATTATGGAATTTGGCATTAAGTTTCTTATTGATGTAAGGGTATAAGTAGTTCTAGCTAGCGTACCGGGACGCCTACTTTGTGCATGCTTTCTTCGAATAGGTCCTCATACTTTGAAATTGCATTGTTTGACCGATAAGGACATCATATTCTTATATCTATTTATATTATATTTCGCATGTTACACCGCGTAAACATTTACCACGGCGTTCCAAGGTTTCCATTCAATTAGGAAGGCAGCCCCCACCTTTGGTAGGTTGAACAAACGTGCGTGGCAAAATTCAAAACTACCTGCTGTATGGAAACGTGGACTACCTATTGTAGCCAAGAAAGAAAATTGAATAACTTCAATTTTCGTTGCCTGCGAAACAGTTTAGGCATATCTTGGCAAGACAAGGTAACGAATGCTGAAGTGTACGTTAGCCAGGGCCAACCTACCAAGCATTCTTGCTCTTGTGCAACAAAGACGTCTTTGTTGGCTTGAGAACGTTCATCGTATGCAAAATGAACATATTCTAAAGGATGTGCTCTGCAGCGAGCTTGCCGACGGCAAAAGACAAATTGGACGTCCGAAGCTCAGGGTGAAGGATGTTTGCAAACGTGACATGGAGGCTTTCGGCATCGATTCGAATTCTTGGGAGGATCTAGCATCCGACAAGAGGGGATGGGGACGTCTCGTGCGAAAGGGAATGGCCCACAACGAGAGGCTCTGGTTTGAGAAACTGGACTTGAAACGCCAATGTAGGCGTCCCGTGTGTACTAACCAAGATCTATCGACAATTCATCGATGCGATAAGCTCTGTCGGTCGTATATAGGTTCATTCACTCATAAGCGCAAATGCCGCGACGCAAATCGTATTACGTAAACAAAACAAAGCGGCACAGCCATCGTCTTTCACAGACGGACGGATGCCAACCAACCAGTACCAACACTACACTACACCGCGTCATGTAGTTGGTGTATGAGGTGGAAAACCTTGGCCCACTATTATTGTGTGGGGTCCGTTCTCCCCTCACCTCTAGCTGAGAGGAAATGGTTGGGCGTTTGTGGGGAACTAACGGCTTCGTCCGCCCATGGCACCCTTGCACCCAGTATTTTGACTCGGAGAGATATCGATCTCAAAATAAACGTGCCTGTGTTTGTCAACACAACGCGAGCGAGGCTGTATGGCGGAGCAGAATGCCTGCGTCATAAGTGTACTGCTGCGCTGACGTCTTTCCTGGAGGCTGCGAGGTTTTATTAGCTCAGCAGTCTATGTGGGTGTAGGTAGCTCGGGAAGATACATTGAAGATCAACGTATAAACTATATCTAAATTTCACATATTGTGTTGCTGTGTTTTCTGGATCAAACTCGACGTTGTGTATCTGCAGTTCATTTTTATACACATTTTTGAGAAACTGGCGCAATATGTGCTACTTCGATAGGTTCTGGGTTCGAATCCACACAATTTATGCTTTATCATCCCGGAAATGGCACTGGCTTAGTTTAACCCCCAGGGGCCGGCGCGACAGCTCAGTGGGCTAGAGCGCTCGCATTGAGTCCTCTGGTCACCTGAGAGCCTAATGGCACGTGGGTCGCTGGTTCGAGCCCTGCTGTGGCCATGTCTGTGTGGTCGCAGGATAAAGATCCCATATCTTTCTTCGTAAAGAGTAGGGGTTACCCCCGGGGACATGGCTCCACTTTCCCTTCCTTCTCCCATTGACGCGATATGAACAAAAGTGGTTAAAGCGTCCTGAATAACCAACCAACCAACCGGTTTAACCCCTTGTGGGCACAGCATTGGCCGGCCTAACACACTAATTCATTCCAATTGACTTCTATATAGAGTCAACGAACAGTTTTGCTTGCATCTATGAGCATTAATGGAGGCTATTCTCTGCCGAAATAACTCTCAAACTGGGTTTGCCATTCTTTGCGTTTGTGTTTCGTGGATAAAACATCATAGGACATGTCAGTTTTCCCCGTTAGCTGTTTGTGAACTACTATTATTATACTAGTTTACATTCACCATCAAACAACTACATTGCTCTTGTCACAATCTCAATCCTATAAGACATGGGATGTATGGTCCTCCCAGCACGTCTCATCAGATCAGCTCATAATGTGGCACACTGTCATTGAGCATCGTTCCAAGAACCCCTTGATCAAAGCCATTGACGCATCACCACTACCACCGCCTTGTGTCCAAACGCATGATTCATGTAATTCTACATGTTATTATAAGATGTATTCTTTAACTTTTATGTTTTGACCTCTTTCAGGTTGGCTGTCTGACAAGACCGGCGACTACAACGCCACCTTCTGTGTGGCCGGCGCACTAATGGTCGCCTCGGGCGTCATGCTGTTCGCAATCCCCTGTCTAGGACGCTCCTACGATAAGTCAAGGTCGAAAAACAGCCTCGTTGTGGTGAAGGTGGACGCTGATCAGGTGATTGTCGTCAGCCGGTCGGAACCCGAGCTTTCGGCAGTTGGACAGGGATCGCCTCGAGAGCCATCCACTGTGTGATTTGAAATCACTTCCAGAGTAATTGTGTTCCTAAGACTGGTCGGTGTCTATACTGAATTTAACAGCCAGAAAGAGCAAAATGCGTTTTAATTGCTTGACCACTTGAGCTTCGTATACCAATGTTATCTAGCGTCCTGATGCAGCAATATGTGAACGTGTTATATTGGTGTTCTCTCTCTCTCTCTCTCTCTCTCTCTCTCTTGGAAAAGACTCGTGAATATATCATGGCAAAATAGTATTGATTATTTGATGTTCGCTTTCCGTGCTAAGACTGAGACTTTCAGGAAGAAGAAGCAATATGTATCATTTGTATTGAACACACAATCTCGATCTGTCATGGGTCTAATCATTATCTAATGGTGAGACTATAATAAGACTGCTAAAAATAAAATTGTTTGCCTTATTAACCTGTTATTTTGCCAGTTAACTCATGAATCGTAATTGAATGCGAAGATTAACGGATAAAAAAGACAGATCAAAACCAAATGTGGTTGGCTTCGTATAACTTAATAGATTCCGAGTCTTTAAGGACTGGTGGGTATGCTGGCAGTAACCGGGGGTATGGTCCTTACGAAGATGGCGCCTTGGTTGACTGTAGTGCGACTTCTTTCGTTCGCGGCATTAAAAGATGTTCTCTGGGACGAACCAATGTATTGGTTTATTTTTTACATGTGGGCTTTGTGGTGTAGATCATTGCGTTGTGGGTTATTTGTAACAACGCGTTCAAAGTCTTTGCTCGCTGTTTAGCCACTACGTTGGTATGTAGACTAAGGATTAGTCTTGTGCTGCTTACTCGAAGCTTGGTCACTGAGTATATTTACACTATGTGTAATAAGTTTGTGGCCTTGTCTCTAAAGCACGAAGCGGAGTCTGTGTTATCCACTTGGGACAAACTCGCTGCGATCTCTTGCCGCTCAGTGTTTGAATGGTGTATTTGCATGCTAAGCCGCTAGATGACCCGCTGTGCGGTGACCAGGTCTTGTGTGTGCCACTCGTGGGGTGCAAAGTACCATTTGTATTACGCAAGGGGCAAATTAGCTGTGTTTTCCATTACCAGGGCTGTGTAAATGGCTAGAGTGTGGATCGAAGGAGAGGTATTCTCCGCTCAAGCGGTCTGGATTTGTCAGTAAGGACATGACGTCATAGGCGTTACGTCGAGTACCCGTATACAGCGAACACGTGATGTTTGGTTTAAGTAATAATCACCCACAGGGTATGTATGGATTCTTGTCGATATCGAAGTGTGTAGCCTCTTCGCCAAAACAACCTCCGTCATACATATCCTGGACCTCGCGGTTAGATGTTTTTCTTACAACCATGTGATAAAAATACACCACATACGGTGTTTGTTTACATTTATCTACTGTGTATTTCATTATAATGCGTCCGATTTACACGTTGAGATGTAAAGTTTATCAGTCGACTGGCCTTGTCTCTCAAACAAGTTTTTCCTGCAGACTTATCTGAGGCTTCATTCTTAAAACACTCCTGAACATTTTGACTGTTTATTACACTCTGGGGTTAGAGACTCCTTAAGAGCCCATTATATTATTTATGTGTTTATGGTTTTCTTTGTCATGTGTAGAGCACGAATATATGAGTGTGTAGCAGTTTTCTTTGTGTACACACTAATTGCCTCCTGACCTGTATATAACATAGCAATATATATGTAAATATTATATCATCATATCTGTTTTTGTTACGGAAATCGTTCATGGTTAAGATTTAGATTTAAGATTTATGACATTTGAGAAGTTTATTCACGTGATGAGGATGGAACGTTTCTGATTTAAGTTTCACTGTGTGCATCTGAATAACTTTTACCTTTAAAAGAAGGTACGTTACGATATGTACAGTTATGTAGCAAATTTACTGGAACATTTATTTAACTTTTGATATTTTCTTATGTTCTGGTTCAACATGTGTGACTTTGTGTGCATGGCTCGCGGATGTGATGTCTGGACGTTGGTTTTACCTGAAAAAATTGTTGGTTTTAAAATATTGCAGATATATTGTTTCGGACCTTCGTTATAATTTGTTTGTGACTCCACGTAATGACTCGTTTGCATTGATTACACGGTGCCGTGTATTGACAGTGATACATAGCTGTGTACGTCAAGTACACATCACTCATGGGCTGGCACCCGTCCTCCTAAAAAAGTAAAGAAAACAGGTTCTACGCATTCCTTTGTGGTCGGATTCTCTTAGTTAAACCTTGTGAGTCTATCAGTGGATTTCACGAACGCAGTTTAGGCAACTACGGGGCTTCGACGGCTAAAGTCGCCATGTACATGATGTGCGATTTTAGCCGACTAAGCCCCGTAGCCCGCTAAACTATGTACGTGAAATAGGCCACAGAACATCGGTTGGTTATTGTATTACAAATATAGAATATTGTAGAGAACGTACACCAATTTAGTTACAGTATTACCAACTCCTATATATAAATATATTAGACAAATATCATGTTGTTATTATATGGTACTTGAAGCATGATATCTTGAAGTATAGCTATTTAAACGTGCATTGGTATGTATAGCCTCATACAACGGAGGGCCAGAATCGCATTGTATTCACCAAGGACTTTTTTTTGTATTAATAATGATACCAATAAGTAATTGATATATAAATCTCGCGCGCAAAAACGGAAATATTTAACTAAGAATAATTGATTACCAAGCACAGAGCCGTTGCCAATGCTCACACTAGTCATGTGAGTGATTTCGCTTAGCGCCATCGTTTGAAGTTGCATATATCGGTTTGTAACCTTGATCTATTAACGAAAACCAGTAGGAATCGCTAGCTGCTAACTAGTTAGGAATCCATGCTAGTGCAAATCTGCTTCACAGTTCTTTAGTTACGATAATTACTGGAATTTATAAGTTTTTCATGAAAAAAAGTATAAGAGATACGGTTCGTCTCCAGTGCGGGACTGACGTCTCAGTGGTGCAGAGTTTATTGGAACCACGTGGTATAACGCCTGGTGCCATCCGATTGGTTTACGTTACAACTTCCGGTGCACTAATATGAGTCCATCTGGTCCGATTTGCCAGTGCATTTGTGTATCAAATATTTGAATAGCGTGTAGCGATAAATTTAAAGAAATAAAGTGTAGCGGTAAATTGAAAAACGTCTTTGGGTTTTATTTTTCTGTCGAATTCTGTTAATCTGCGTGTAGTCAAAGGAATCAGGAAAAACAAGATCACCCTGAACAATCTGTTTTGCTTTATTTGGACAACTTAAAAGCTATTCAGCTCGTTATATTTGGGGTTTACATGCCGCCTCCTCCCACCTCTCCTGTCCCCCCCCCCACCCCACCTCACCCCCGCTTCATTCATCCTGTGTGGGGTCGGCCCGATAGTTAAGTGGGTTAAGTTAAGAGCTCTCGCCTCGAGTTGTCTGGCCACCTGAGAGCCTAACAGGACGTGGATCGGTCGTTCGCGCCCCGCCCTGGTCATGCCTGTGTGGTCGCAGGATAAAGATACATTGTTCTTCTTCGCAAAGAGTAGGGGGTTAACCCCGGAGACATGGCGCCCCTCTCCCTTCCTTCTATTTTTTTTGGACGCGATATGACAAAAAGTGGTTAAAGCGTCCTGAATATACAACCTACAACCGATCATCCGCCCTGTGTATCATCATGATATCCCCCCTTGAGGATTTCTCCCATCAATTCTTGTTTTTTTTTCTTCATTCATGACGTAGGTGATCATAACGGTCCCATGATTGATTTCATTCTTGTTCATGTGACATATATATGTGAAACTCGCCCGTTATAGCCTCCCATGCCACACGCAGCCGCGTTTTTGTAATTCACACCCGGTTGGCGCTTCCGGTTCCGTGATAACGCAGTTTCTTGTGAATATTCAAACAGATATCTGCATGCGGGCGGGAACAGTAAACGTAAACGTTGTTTTCGGAAATATGCATCACCAGGTCTTTCCCAGCTAACACATAACGTTTTTAGAACCTTTTTAGAACTTTTTTGGGGGTTCTTATGTGATTATAATAAACCATAACGTGTTTATTACCATATAAATACGTTTTAGGTGTAATTCTTAATAGGCTCGTAATTCAAAACGTTTTACTGCGGTTTAAAGAACTTTGTTTTATCTCGAAAATTCAGGTGCCAAAAAAACGTTTTTGTCGATGAAAAAAAACGTTACAAACCAAATGATTGACAAGATGAAACTAAGATACGTCACTTGAAAGTGAAGGCAGGTGATACAGTCAAGGTATCGGCGAGTAGCAGATTCCTGGAAAGAGCTGACTATCCGCTGAAATTGTGCCTGTTATTTCATAGCAACTGAACCCCCCCCCCCCCCCCCCCGTTTTTTGTCCGGCATTTGCTAGATATAGCTAGCGTGTGACTGATATGTTTACGTTAGTCGCTAGATGACTGAACTATAAGGGGATGGGCATGTACGTGGCTGGACATGGTCTAAGATGGTTGCAAATGTCCACTCGTTGCTGCATATATAGCCAGGGGTCTGGAACGGGTAAATGGCGACATGCAACACAGGCATATTTAAAAAATCGACATTCGACATTGACCCCCAAATTCCGACACCGAGGATTTGAAAAGAAAACATCCACACGGATAGTGGCATTTTAGAAAAAAACGACACTGAAAAAAGCGAGGCTTTTGACATTTAACACTGCAAATTTTGAAAAATCGACATTGGACACTGCGAATTTTAAAGAATCGACATTTGACACTGCGAATTTTGAAAAATCAAGACTGGACACTGGACGCCCCCTTCCAGACCCCTATAGATCTAATTTAAATTGTTCTCAAGATTATTATTAAATTAATTGATACATATAATTTGGGTGAATTACGATAAGATTTTTTTAACATTTTACTTGCTAAATAAACATTGTTTATTCTTTGTTATATTGTGTTCAAAAACTGGTATTCACCCCTTCTGTCTTGAATAAGACCGGCCTAATTAATGCACATATTGATATGTCGCTGATCAACAAAATTATGACGGCACATCACCACACCCTACACTGATTTACTATGGTGCCCCCCCCCCCCCCCCCCCCACCTACTGTGACTGCATGTAGAGCGATGTCACATTGTGAATGTTGTTGACTAAGCCAATGCATACTACTAACAACTTCAGCTGGGTAACCTGCTTTTGGGCAAGTTTGATCGAGGGTCGAAAAGTCGAAAAACAAAATAATTGAAGAATGGAAGCAATGAAGTGTCGCTTGCAAGCCAGTCCTGTCTCGAGCCCAGGCCCAGCTCTCGCTACTTCGTTGCTGTGATTCACAGCCAACTCCGCTGCCCGCCTGGCTGTCTCGCTTTGTCAATCTCTCCTTCGCCCCTGTTATGGTCTCTAAAAGCACATTAACCTTGTTGACACCTTCAGCTTCACTGTCTGTATCACTTTCCCTTTCGGTTTTGCTGTTGCTGGTCAGATAATTCCGGACAGGGTGAAGATTCCGTCGAAGTGGCCAGTTTAACCACTGTCACTGACAGTTTCCGGTGGAGAGAAGTTGGCCTTACCTGCCTGCGGCGACGAACTGAATATTCATCAGTGTTCATGATTAATTAAAATATGCAAAATTATGAGGAACCGGAAGGGCCAACCGGGTGTGAATTACAAATACGCCACGCAGCCCACATCAGACAGAGCTAAACATTTGTTTCACCATTTAATACAATGTGCTAGTTATTGTGCCATGTGGGATTCGAATAAAACTGAGGCCGTCTGTGCCTGATGTGCACGACTGGGATCTTTATACTACGAAACAAGAGATGTTTTAGTGGACTTTTTCATGGCCGCCATGCCATGTTTCATCGCGGACCGACTGGAGCACTCAACTGGAGCATGGGGGTTGGTGGGGGGTAGAAGGGGTTGAACCTGGTACCCAGCATGGACCCCAGCATGGGCTGCTGAAATGGTGAGTGAACTTTTTATTTATTTCGCTGCTATAGCCTACAACCCTGCTATAGAAAATTGTCTGGTCTGGCAGTGATTTCAGATACGACAATAGATTATAAATTATTAGGAGTTGTACTGAGGAAAATCTGTATGTTTCGATATGCCACAGTTGTCTCGCTTGTGACCTCTCCTAGGCTTTTTGATTTCGGGTACACCTAGATGCGGGGTCATGTGCAGAAACCAGATTATTCAGCAGTAGTTCTGTTCTTTGGGAGAATGGTTTCTTTTCAATTACAAAGGGATAATACGAATGGGAGGGCGAAAAGGAATTTCCCACACGACAAAGTAATAGCCGGGCGAGCAGCTGCTTCTTGGCACGGAGTACGAAACTAAGCAAAAAAGTGTTTTATTCAGTTCACGTCAGTACAGAATTTTATCTGTGTCGAGATGAGCCCTTCGAATCTTGTGGCTAACATGCTAATATTGTAGCTCATATATTATTATTGTAGCTCACATATTAATATTGTAGATCACATATTAATATTGTAGCTCACGTAAGTAAATTGTCAATAGCAGCAGTCAATCATAGCAGTCAGCATATCAGTGCCACGTGTCAGGCCAGCTTTAGTCTGGATGCCATCTCCTGGATCTTAGCCACGAAGGTGTCCATCAGGGGGTGGGGGTTGGTCATTAAGGCCTTGTCCACCATGATCCCCAAGCGAACCTGGCCGTCGTAGCTGAAGATGGACACTCCCAGCCCTGTAAATGGATAGTTTCACCTCTTTATTATGAGGTAATAGTGTGAATAATCAATTGCTTAGAGGCCTCTTTGCCGACGATGTCTAGGACAATAGCAGTAAATATAATTTAACCTGTCTCTATATTTACACCTTGGATAACACGACGTTCTTTGCCACGAGACAATACGACGTAGGTGATGATACGATGAGGCTCCATCGTATTATCCATAATACGATGGATCTGCCGTACGATTTCGTAATTATGGAAGTTATAACCTATCAAAGTAACGTATAACGTTAGTCGTATTGAAGTTAGAAGGATAACACTGTTGACGTAAAAATTTACCGACTTAAAATCGCGCATACCAATAATTTAACTTAAACTAAGTTTTGGACTGTTACGATCTCTGTCATCCGTTCTTTTGTTCGTTTGTTCGCCCCACCAATTTGGCTGACGGGTGGTCGCTTACCGACAGTGTCTCTCTGGGGAGGCCAGAATACCATCGTCTCTAGCGTCTGACCCGCGATGCTGAGCTTCTGCTGCGGCCCGGGAACATTAGAGAAGACCATGGAACACTTGCGGGACAGCCAGTCGAAGGAGGCAGAGGTCAACCAGTTGGGGAGACGACTCATGCAGTACCGGATCACCAGCGAGTTGACCACGGGTTCCGGAGAGGCCTTCACCTTGTCCATGCGCTGTTTGGTGATAAAGAGAGTGTCCAGGATGTCGGCCTGATCCATGGGGAGGGGCAAAAAGACCAGCCCGAACTGGTTGTCAAGGATTAGTTTGCCTGCGGGCGGGCGGACGTCGACGGGTACATAGCAGAGGAAGTCCTTCGGGATGGTGGCGCCGTTCTGGATCAGGTGAGTCCTGAAGGCTGCCGCCAGACACGCCGTCAGGACGTCATTGACCGTCGTCCCCGTGGCCGTCTTCATCCGCTTGACGAGATCCAGGGGGATGGGTTGAGACCAGGCCAGGAGTTTGCTGCCGGAGAGGCGGGGTCCGTGCAGGATGTGTCGGTCGGCCGGCCAGAGGAGACGTTCCAGCAGTATGGCGGGACCCTCGTACACCGCCCGCAGCTGCCGCAGAATCCGACCCCGGGTGGAGAAACGAGCCGGGAGCACCGTCTCCGGAGGGGTGTCCACCAACCGCTGCATGAGCAGCCGTACCAGAGAGATGCCGTCACCGATGGAGTGGTGCATCCGGATGACGATGTGGTACGATGACTCTCCCGGGGTGGCGCTCTGGGCGGCGGGGGGCAGGAGGAGGGTCAGTTGCCAGGCTGCCCGGTGGGAGTCCAGCGGTCGGGAGCACAGCTCGCTGATCACCGCCTCCAGTTTGGCGTTGTCTCCCGCTGGTACCGGGGTCGAATACTGCACGACGTGCTCAGCTATGTCAAACGCCTCCTCTTCAATCCACACGTAGCGGTGAAGCACTTTCGTCGGGAACCTGGTCACCTTCGGGAACAACTTCTGGTCGGGATGGCCCGGCTCTGTCGCCTCCACCATTCGGTCCATAATAAGCCGTCGCCACTGATCCAGGTCGCCCTCGCCCTTCAGGCACATGGCGGCGTTGATGATGGCCGGGTTTTCCTTAGTGTCCTGAAGCCAGACGGAATCCCGGCCGGAACACGGCATTATGCGCTTACCAAGCCGCCTTTTAACCAAATAAATCAAGACACTTCGGTAGAAGCGAAAACCGAGCGACACTGGCAGAAAAATGGGAATCAGAATCAGGATTAGCAAGAAGAAGAGAAGTCTGGACACGTGCCACAGGATCCAGGAGGCATCTATCTTGTCGGGATGTTGGACTAGAGTGGCCCACCGAGAACCAATCAGGTCTCTGAGCTTCGGGGTTTCCGTGCTCCTATCGGACGCCGCCATTGTGGTTGATTTTTGGTCGACGACAGATATGTTTTATCCTTCAATGAAGTCGCGTGCTTCCCCGCTGTGCTGGTCGTAATATGAAAGTGATCAGGAGAAATAAACGTTACAAAATTTATTGTATGCTTGCTAATACAAGACTATACCGCCGGAATTAAACGACCCAGCAAAGTAACACTAACGGTTATGGTGTTTATCAAGAGAGTTTGTATAGGCTTCTGGCCTTGTATATATACCACTTGTTAGCGTCGGACTCTTGGCCAGCAGCAAACTGTATCTAGACGTAGTTTTGGTCCCATTTGCCCAAACTGATAGCTTCATATGGATCCATGTATTAACCGCATATTAATCACATGGTATAGTCGACAGATAAGGAGCCAAACTTGGGTTCCTGCTCGGGGGGACACTACATATAGAGATCTGGAAAGGAGTGTCCGGTGTCGATTTATCAACATTATCAATGTGAAATGTCGATTTCTCACGACGTACGTTGCCTGTCGCATTTTGGGTAAGTTCACGGTCGTTTTTGTCCTAAAATGCTATTTCTATGTTGATTTCGCTTTCAGATCCTCATAGTCAAAATGTCGGGGTCAATGTCGATTTTTCTCTCTCTCCAAGTTCTCTCTATGCATGGGCGGCACACCCCCACCACTGTAGCAATGCAGTGCCCCCGCTCCGGGACATGTCTCTCTCAATGGCCACAAAATCCCGCAGTTTTCATTTTGTACACCACATGCCCTCCATAGCGTGGGCGGCACATGCACCCTCACCACTGTAGTAATGTAGTACCCCCGCCAGGGGTTCCTGACCCTTTGACCCTTGGCCACATATGTCAGGCCAAGGAGCTAGGCCTGAGATGTCGTGTCGACATGGCAAACACTCGAGAGATTGTAAACTTTTATATATCTGATATCTTTCAACGTTGTCGGGGGCTATATCTATCACTCCTCAACTGACCTCGGACCTTAATCCATCCGTTTTACAGTCTCTTGCGTAACGTACACGACACGCTATATGTGATATAACAAGCGATATGACCTATACCCGAAGGTAAAACTGAAAAGGTCGGCTAAGCAGCAAGTAGAAGGCGATATAATGTCTGCTGTTCACGTACTAATTAACGTGAGCCCATCTCCTAGATTACCACTCCTATCAAGAGTATATAATCTCCGCACCTCTGCCCCACTCATAGAAACAGCTTATAGGGGTCTATAAGGGGCAAATGGCGGTACGCGACACAGGTATAGGTTTATGCCTACATGTATTTGAAAAAGCGACATTCGGCATTGACCCCCAAATTTCGACACTGAATATCTGAAAAAGCGACATCGATCGACACAGATAGTGGTATTTTCGAGAAAAAAAATGACACTGAACTTTGCCAAAATGTGAATTTAAAAAAATCGACACTAAAAACTGGAACCCCCTTCCAGACACCTAGCTATGGTCATGGAACTGTTTATATAGATCTATCCAGAATTGGACTTCGGCGCAGCGTATTGACCAAAATGTTGGTATTTTAGCCAAATACAACGATTGAGAAACTAACGTTGTGTAAATGTACGCATATATGTACTGATGTGTGTAAGCATATTAAGTGATACCCAGTGCAGCCATTCACTTCATTCACAGTCATGCAAAAACACACACTCTAAACGGTGCTCCCTACTAGGTGAGCTAGTTGAGAGTCTACGTCCAAATTAATATGCTACGCTGTGATAATTTGTAACGTTGCCAAAAATAAAATAAACGAAAATTCTTTAGAACTTTAGTATTATCGCCTATCGTGTTAAAGCTGCTTACATATCGAGTTGTTTTTCTGCTATTTTTGCATGTTGATTTTCTATAACAATTAAAATTGTTAAATTATCTGCCAATGACCCAAATCAATCCAACTTCTTCTTCTCCGAGAATTTTCCCTCCCTCAAAGCTTGTGATGGGGCGAAACGTCATAAACGTATGCACATATGCTGTTCATTTACCGATCCCACAGACAGGGGGCGCCCCAGCCTTTGTGTGGAACGCTCCTAATTCCTCTAAATTTCGAAAAGTTACACGAAAGTTTCCCAGCTTTTTGTGTAACTTTCGTACTTTGTTCTGGAATTTTGACGAGCGTTCTCGACGACGAGGCGGCTAAGTCCAGTTTGACCAACAAAGTGAAGCATTATTCCTTTGATTAATGGAAAGATAGATTATTTTAGTTGTTTTACATGTGAAGCATAAGCTAATACGATACAAACTGTGGCGACCATTTAATAGCAACAGTGAGAGTGATATAAAATGTAACATCGAGTTTACCTGAGGATAAATACTCACCTATTGTTGTGATTCTATAGCGTTTGTCCTCAGCATAACCGGACACGAGAAACGTGCACGTGTCCAGCGTACCACACACTTGCAGCCGGAACAATATATATGGGCTGACATATAGGCCTATTATATACCGTCCTAATTTGGTACAGAATGATTTGTCGGGGTGGCTGGTATTAATTGTAAGGTCTCTGTCTTAGTCATGCAAACTGCGTAGTTGTAACCGTCACGTTTCCTAGTTATTTTAAGCAATTAATTAATATGGTTCCAGATGTTGCCGGTGTCTCGTGTCTGTTTTTTTCGGTAATTGTAGTTGATGCAACCTCTTTCAACAAACTCTCCCCTGGAGCTGGCCGACGCGAAGGTATGGTAGACGCTTGGGGGAAAATGACTTAAACGCGAGATTGGGAGCCGACAGAGAGTTTAGTGAGTGCATGAAACGGTTTTAAATAGAGTTATCGAATGGCGGAAACAGTCCATGAGCAGTACGTACCCCTCCAAATTTATTTTTATATATATGCCCTTATGAGGCTGACGAGTGTACACACGTGCATCTCTGTATTCTCAAAGAAAGGACATCTTTACCCCATGCAAACCTCGCAAATTCATTCCCGTGCCCGGAAATCCTAATCACGTGGGGTGTATATTTATATGTACTTGCATGTGTCCGGGGCGGAGGGGCGGAGGGGGATGGGGACTTTCCTTTGTCCTCATTTCAGATATATGTGCCGCTGTAAAGACGCCCATTTGGGTGATACCCCATTCCCAGTTCACTGAGAACTATTTTTGCTCGGTAATGCCCAATTCACGGTGAAATGAAAAGCCCGTTCTCGAGGAACGGGTTTACCCCTTCCCCCCCCCCCCCCCCCCCTCCGACCCCCCAAATGGTGTGTGTGCATGACTTCTGAGGCCCTGGGATCAGTTCATATAAAAACTTCATTAAAGGGGCAGATATTGTCCCCCAATCCCATCCGCAATAGCAATATTGTATTCTTAGCTATGTATATCAGGCAATTAACATATAATTAAACCTTGCCAATTCCCTAATTATTAAAAGTGGTTAAAGCGTCCTGAATAACCAACCAACCCTATTACATAACGAAGTCACTGCATGTGTAAGGTACAGTGCCATCTGGCGAGTAATCGCGTTATGATTTGGGCTACAGTTATTAAGCACGTTATGACGCATGTGGTGATCTAGATTTAGAGTTTACCGAAAATTGCATGTCGTGCGTGATTTACTTACGCAATAGGCTTTAAACGGTTAAAATCCATGTGATAACTATATCCATACACGCAGATCTATGTTGCAATAAACTGTCAAAAGACATCACTCTGACTGAATCTCCAGGTTCAATTGGTCCAATTTTTAAATAAAGCGTACTACGAGCCGGCGACGTAGCTTTTCCTTTTCGAGCGTTTGTTTGATTGGACGAAACTATGTCAAGGAACCAGTTCGTCCAATCAGGTTCAAGTGTGCTCCTATTACGTTCTGAACAGCACGGTGGCTCTGTCATTATAAATACTGCCATTGTGGGGAACGCTCTTCCTCTAAATTTCGAAAAGTTGCACGAAAGTTTCCCAGCTTTTTGTGCAACTTTCATACTTTAATGTGGAATTTTGAAGAGCGTTCCCGACGACGAGGCGGCTAAGTCCAGTTTGACCAACAAATTGAAGCATTATTCCTATGATTAATGGAATGATAGACATGGAAATGAAAATTTAACCATGCGCGAGCGATAGGTTTTCGCTCATATTCCGGTTCAGGAACCGACCATATTTCACGTGGTTTAGGCAAATGGGGCAAATCATATGGGGCTAAAATGATGCTTCATTTATAAGACACAGTCCTAACCATTTAGAAACATAAGCTGTGATATGTGTTCATAGCTATGACTACTAGGTACGACCTTGCATATGGCTTTATAGTAAAGAACTCTGGCAGGATTGGATCACTTTTTTTTAGTTGGCACTTTCAAAAGTTCTTCTGACATTTGACGATAGGCCTAGTGATTTAAGTCTTATAAACTGATAAACTTATTAAATTATAGTGATTTAACTTTTCAAGTTTTAGACTAGCCTAATGGACCACTGTCACTGATCAAACTGGACCAGTGATTGCGAACTGAACAATTGGTCATAAGTGGATCACTTAATTGAGATTTTATAGTCATTTAACTTAGCTGTCACATCGAGGCATCTGCCCGGTAAAACTTTAGATTTAAATTGGTATGAATAAAGAATAGCAGTGTATTTTGGCAGTTGTACAATTACTGGTACCTGTACAATCACAGGTCTACCTTGTATTGCATAGGTGACCCCTATAATAAGTCTTCGAATGATTACTTCCGGACTAAATTCAGATTAAAAGAAACTTTATTTAGTCTTCATTATATAATTGATTTATAGATCTTATACTGAAGACCCTTAATAAACTTTGTAGTCTGAAAATTATAATTTTTCCTGTTTTAAATAGATCTAGGACCCTCTTACACCTTCTAAATATTATTAATTACAAAATAGAATAAGCTTATGATGTTGCAAAAATGTCAAAATTAGGCAACTTGACTCTTGATTTATAGCATTTATGACAAATGATATCAAATTGTAGATGAAAATGTCTTCTAAATGAATACCAGATTTAGACCTGATATTTATATTTGAAAGCAGTACATCTTTACTATTTCGCAGTGGTCCAGGAAGTGCACTGATTATCAAAATATTGCCTTATTCCTGTTTCTTGACAAGTTGAGATACTGAAACTGAATAACTTCGATATTGTTGCCTTTCAATTAAGTTTATCATTATCTTTTAGCAAGGAAGGGTTGACTATATAAATTACCACCATTTTGTAAATGTACTCAAAGCTTGACATTATGAGGAACATTAGATTTTTGCTATTTGTAAAAAAAAATTACTATTTATAAAAAATGGACAAACTAGCTATTTTTTAAGTAGATGGATCATCATTTTTTGTTATACATATATAATTGAATTGATTGCCATCAAATTTGATATATACTTCCAGCAAAAGTGTTTTTGTACCTGAAAGGACTTACATACGTACCGTAAACTGCTTATTTGAAGCCACAGCTTATATTAGGAAGTTGGGAGGCAGCCACTGTTGTGACACTTGATAAGAGGTGGGAGTGGTCACGACTGCTTGTATCAACAATTAATTGGTTTGGTTGGCGGGATGGGATTAAGCAGTGGTACAGAAAGTGGAGGGGTGTCGAGAGGCCAAAGTCTGGGTGTGACTTATAATATGTAGTTTTCCGTAAATGGTTCTGGGTGCCTGCCAACCCGGTTTTGAGGCCAAAGTTGGGGTGTAGCTTTTAATATGTATGCAGCTTCAAATAGACAGTTTACGGTATATATGCCAGTACTTATTATAATATTGGTTTACCCTGGTATATATGCTGATACAAACATTTTTTTTATAATGGATTAAAAATAAATAATAATGATATTAATAAAAATGTAGAAATATGAAGTACCACTAAGCTACTCCAAAACTGTTAAGAACTTGATACTTTTTTTTAAATCACAGAAGAGTGATATAATTATGAATAAGTCTAAACTACCCTGGTGTGTTGAAATTGGGTAAAACCTGTTGAATGTAAAAGATAAAAAAAAAAGAACCTGTATTTAAATAATTATATCACACAATTCCAATTTCATGTAATTCTGATATCTAGTGCATACATGCCACACATACTGTTTTCTTTAAGACAAACTAAATAATCGCCAAGTTAAGAAAATGTTAGGCTTCTTAAGGTGTCGAAAAAAAAGGCCACTCTACAGTAGGTAAGCTTGCAGATTTAAACTCTTAATTTACAGTAAGCACCTACCAGTAGTTTAATTTAGCAGGATAAGCCTCTATAAAGCATGTACCCATAATAACTTTTCGTCCAAAAAAAATTTAAATGGAAAAACATCTCAGCAATGCCCTTTTATAGTTAGCATACACCATAGCATTCCCTTTATGTAATAAAGACCTCAATAAATGAATCATATCTGCAATATTTAAATCATTTCTCATAAAAAACATTGCTGTATTAGCAGCTTTAATAAGTTTTTGGCTAATCAAAATATATTGTATTTAAATCATATTTTTAATAACATTTCTATGAAAATACAGTATCTGAAAGCTATGTTTATCATCTTTAACACAGGAAATTTAAGTGTATCACTGCATTTTCATAGATTGTCAGATACACTACAAGAACATGTACTCGTGGATACAAGCCATGACATACACAATTGTTTTATGACAATTCTTTCAGTAATGACAAGTCAACCAAGTGATCCCATCCTGCCAGATAAGCTGTAGTTTTAGTAGTGAAAGCTTATTTGACAATATTATTGGATCTGGGAAAGTCATCTATGACCTCCATAGCTTGTAGCAAAGCTAGCATTTCTAGTTACACCCTTATCGACTACATTGGAGATTGAGTATTGGCTAGAGAAAAATACCAGTAAACACAAATGACATGTATCATATTTAGACTGTGCCATCAAGTCAAACTGTACTGGCGATCTTGTGCATTGGCAGTATTTACTACAGTGGAGCAGTAGGCTGGAGAAGATGTGTGCTGCATTATTGAAAGGAGAATTGTCAATAAATGAAACTAATGAATCACTCCTTTCAACCCCTGTTATGCTTCTTATTGGATAACTGTTGTTAGTATATAATATATAGATATTTAATAAGAAAAGATCAAGGTGCCGGCTGAGAGAGTTCTTCATACACTATTTTACCTATCGTGAATCCACTAGCTATAAGCATCACTCAAAGGCAAACCACTGTAAAGTAATTCCTTTGCCTATGAAACCTGGTAATTATTTTCCAGGTACTTAAGTGCCAGTCTGGTTATCAATAGTCTAGCTAAAAGTATCAGTTGCGCTCGCATATTGATCTATATTGATGGATCAATTCGAAGTGAGGTCACCTAATTACAAAATAATCCCAGGCCTTAGTTACTAGTATTAATACAAAATATCCTGATTTCAGATTAGATCGGTTGTTCCTCTTGCTGGATACTGGCTCCACGCCAGTGATCCGCAGGTCTGCGGCTGAACAACTTGGACAAGTGCAGAAACTCCACCCTCATGAAATAAATAATCTACTGACAAAGGTAATAAGAAGAAAATCAGTTTATACCGGCAGTTATTCTACCGCACTTTGGTACTAATTTCATAAATAGTATATTAGTCCACTTTTCAAATTTCATCCAACCTTATTTCATTGTCCCGGGAGGCTTCTTGGCCAAAATTAGCCCTTATGTTAACTCCAATATCCTTGTTACCCACTTCCTGCTCACCAGGTGCACCATTACCTGAACAGTACCAACTGGGACACCCGGATAGCCGCCAGTCATGCGGTGGAGGCCATCGCCAAGAACGTGCCGCAGTGGCGCCCCACCGGGGCGGCCAAGAAAGGTAATCCGTTCAAACTGCTGTCATTCCACAAAGTCCTCACTCGATGGCCAAGCTTATCTGCTGAAATTAATGATAGTCCGCACTGTAGAACGATAATGACGTTTTATATTATTGTCATTTTATTAGTGTCATTCTCAACTCGACAAATCTATGCTTGTCTTCTTAAGGCTCATATATGGCATCATTATTTGTGGTTAAATTTTGTGCCGGTCGTCAGTCGCGTTAGCGAGTAGGTCGCATAATAAAGGGGCTTTAACATGTAAAAGTGTTCCGTGCACAGCGAAAAGACCGGATAACAGAGGGAGTCGTATAATGGAGGGACCGTATAATGCAGGGACCACTGTACATGTAACTAACATTTGCAATTCTTTGTTTTGTCTGTAGAAGAGGAGGAAGAAGATTCCGTTTCCGGAGAAGACCTCTTGAAACTTCACCAGTTTGATATTCAAAAAGTGCTGAGTCATGGTGCTTCGCTATTAGCATCGGAGGGAAACGAATATGACTTGGAGGAAGAGGAGTCCAGTGAGTGAATGTTTCTGTACATAGCGCCCCCTATTAGCTATCACAGTTGAATTGTATATCTTTAGTTTATTGGTAATATCTGAACCAGGTCGTACGTACAAATGTTGGCTCCTGCGTCTGATGTTTCATGCAAACGTATATCATACCGGGAAGTATCTTTGCTCCATTTATCCGTATCGTTTCTAATCTATGATATATTTAACATGACAGTAAGTCTTGTTACTCTGAAAGGTTTATCAATTTAGTCCATCGTGGTATGTCTCTTTATAATGACTACGAAAAGGCATCTGATTGGGTGACCAATGATATGCAAAATGTAAGACCACGTGATATGTTTGGCCAGGCCTGGAAGACAAGGATCGCCTCCACAGGCAGAAGGTGCAGCTAAACAAGCGCCTAGGCCTGGACGTGGCGGGCGGCCTGGGCCTCAGCGCTGATGACTTTTACCGGGAGGAGGATCTGGTCATCAAGAGAGAGTCCTCGGCGGACAGGGAATCTGCACAGAACAGGGTAAGATACGAATGTTCACATTCTAGGATAAGGTACGACTGTACACAGACCAGGGTAAGACAGGGCTCTGACAGACCAGGGTAAGATATGAATGTACACAGGCCAGGGTAAGACAGGGCTCTGCACAGACCAGGGTAAGGTATGAACGTACGCAGAGTAAGGTAACATATGAATATACACAGATTAGGGTAAGACAGGGCTCTGCACAGACCAGGGTAAGACAGGGCTCTGCACAGACCAGGGTAAGACAGGGCTCTGCACAGACCAGGGTAAGATATGAATGTACACAGACTAGGGTAAGACAGGGCTCTGCACAGACCAGGGTAAGATCTAAACGTACGCAGAGTAAGGTAACATATGAATATACACAGATTAGGTTAAGACAGGGCTCTGCACAGACCAGGGTAAGATATGAACGTACGCAGAGTAAGGTAACATGAATATACACGAACTACGGTAACATAAGAATGCACACAGACCAGGGTAAGACAGGGCTCTGCAAAGATCAGGGTAAGATACGAATGTACCCAGACTAGGGTATGTCAGGGCTCTGCACAGACCAGGGTAACATATGAATGTACACAGACCAGGGTAAGACAGGGCTCTGCACAGACCAGGGTAAGATATGAACGTACGCAGAGTAAGGTAGCATATGAATATACACAGATTAGGTTAAGACAGGGCTCTGTACAGACCAGGGTAAGATATGAATGTACACAGACCAGGGTAAGACAGGGCTCTGCACAGACCAGGGTAAGATATGAACGTACGCAGAGTAAGGTAACATATGAATATACACAGATTAGGTTAAGACAGGGCTCTGTACAGACCAGGGTAAGATATGAATGTACACAGACCAGGTTAAGACAGGGCTCTGCACAGACCAGGGTAAGATATAAACGTACACAGAGTGAGGTAACATGAATATACACGAACTACGGTAACATAAGAATGTACACAGACCAGGGTAAGACAGGGCTCTGCAAAGATCAGGGTAAGATACGAATGTACCCAGACTAGGGTATGTCAGGGCTCTGCACAGACCAGGGTAACATATGAATATACACAGATTAGGTTAAGACAGCGCTCTGCACAGACCAGGGTAAGATATGAACGTACGCAGAGTAAGGTAACATATGAATATACACAGATTAGGTTAAGACAGGGCTCTGCACAGACCAGGGTAAGATATGAATATACACAGATTAGGTTAAGACAGCGCTCTGCACAGACCAGGGTAAGATATGAACGTACGCAGAGTAAGGTAACATATGAATATACACAGATTAGGTTAAGACAGGACTCTGCACAGACCAGGGTAAGATATAAACGTACACAGAGTAAGGTAACATGAATATACACGAACTGCGGTAACCTATGAATGTACACAGACTCAGGTAAAACAGGGCTCTGCAAAAACCAGGCTAAGAGAGAACTCCACACCATGTGATGTAGATATAGATACATGCAAATGTTCATGAGTAAGACTAACGTTGTTTTGTTTTGTTTTACACTAGACTGGTGTCAAGGATCTTCTGCAGCAACAGATGAGAACAAAGAATGGCAGTGAGTTGAGCTCGCGCGAACTGAACCGCGCCAAGCGGAAAGCCAAGCTGATGGCAAAGCAGGTGTCGAGGGACGACGGCAAAAATGGGTTCGTAGTAGTAGCGACCATTGAATATGGTACACTATATGTAGTTTCTTTTTCAAATGAATGGAATATCTTGTTTTATGATCGTATCTTACCTTCTGTTTTAAAGGCTTGTGTGCAGTAGCGTAGCCGCGGACATCAAGCTTGTCAAATATTGTAACGATATTTGAGGGAAACTAATTTAAATTTATAAAAGAACTGTTAGAAAGTAAAGCTTTAGAAATAAGAAAATGATCTTGATTAGTGGTTGATTACCTAGTTTGGAACCAAGACTCTCTAATGAGCCTGACTTTCCATAGGGATAACGACGGCGAGCCGTCCTCCAAGCTGCGGAAGACAGCCAGCGTGATGGTGGAGCAGCCCGGGGAGGACAAGGTTGTCATTGACAACATACCGGACATCATGGCCGACATGGATGAGGTCAGTGAGTTCTGGAGTCATTATGACTGCTTTGCGGTGCGTCCGGACAAGGATCCGCTTATACCGCATACCGTTAAAATGCGCTCACGGTTACATCAGGTAAACGAAGGTGAGATAAGAGAACCTTATTTAACGTCGGTATGAAAGGTCAACAACAAACATTTGTACGAACATCATAATACAGATGGAAGATTGGTCGTTCGACGGTGTTTTGTGGGGTGTTGATGAACATTTTATTTACCAATGGAAAATTGACCGTTCGACGGTGTTTTGTCAGGTGTTGATGAACCTAATACTTACAGATGGAGGATTGCCCGTTCGAGTCTTTTGTGAGGTGTTGATGAACATTTTATTTACAAATGGAAAATTGGCCGTTCGACGGTGTTTTGTCAGGTGTTGATGAACATTTTACTTACAAATGGAAAATTGGCCGCTCGACGGTGTTTTGTGAGGTGTTGATGAACATTTTATTTTTAAATGGAAAATTGGCCGTTCGCCGGTGTTTTGTGAGATATTGATGAACCTAATACTTACAGATGGAGGATTGGCCATTTGACGGGTTTTGTGAGATATTGATGAACCTAATACTTACAGATGGAGGATTGGCCATTCGACGGGTTTTGTGAGGTGTTGATGAATGACCTGTTCAGCCCGTCCTGGGAGAAGCGTCACGGGGCGGCCACTGGGCTGCGGGGGGTGATGAAGATACACGGCGGTGGGGCCGGCAGGACCAGCCTCCTCACCCAGCGACAGGTGGGTCAGGCCTCGGCAGGGCGTGGTGCTTCCGGCGGACGTGTAAGGATTCGGAGCCTGAGAGTCGGAGGCTTTGATCATCTATCCATGCCGTATGCCTAGATCTTTATGTCTTTAATGTCTGTTAGATGCTGACTTCAGTGAATTGTCGTACTGCGATGTGGCGTTCACAGAAAGAGTTAGTATAAAGCTGTCTACATGTTGGATATGTGGGTTGAAAACAATAGGCCTACTGTAACCTATTCTATTGATGTTTTAACACGCCGGGTGTTCTAAACTATAGAGCCGTATCAACTAATCAATTCGCAAAACAGACGTAGCTTACCATGTGTCAAGTCATACGTAAATAACGATATATAGCCAGTTTTATTTAGGTGTGTCAGGTGTGTTGGGTGTGTAGTAATATTCGGCGCGGAATATTGTTTGAGAAACCTTTAGAAGGACGGAAGATTTGTGTCCTGTTACAGATGGAACAGAGCCACATGCAATGGGTGGAAGACTTGGCGGTCAGACTGATATGTGTTATGGCATTAGACCGATTTGGAGACTTCATATCCGATGAGGTAATGTGCTATGAGCAGTTCCCATTTTACCCATGTGTGTATGCCATGCCCCAGAAGATATTTATTTAGCGTGGTTTATTCTATGTGAATTACTTCTCAATGCTTTTGAAATAAACTAGCTGAATATAGCTGAAGATGCACAATAATGTCGTGTATACGTTATTTTAGGATAACCGTCGCGGCATCTATTATCGGAATAAACAGTAGGCGTGAGATGGTAACATAGAAGACCAACCAAAATTCTTAAAGAATGTCAAGAAAATTAAACGAATATGGCAGGGTTATCTTGGGTGGTGGCCGCACCAACCCCTTCATACCTTGGGTAGTTATCTTAATAGCTTGCCCCTTCCCCACCAGCTTGGTCCGCACTTGTTGTCTCGGTTATCTCCAGGTGGTGGCGGAAGCCTCCCAATTGCTTGGCCTTCCCCTGTTCCTCACGTGATTGCTGTACTTTCTGCAGGTGCTAGCGGAAGCCTCCCAATTGCTTGGCCTTCCCCTGCTCTTCATGTGATTGCTGTACTGCCTGCAGGTGGTGGCGGAAGCCTCTCAATTGCTTGGCCTCCCCCTGCTCCTCATGTGATTGCTGTACTGTCTGCAGGGGGTGGCGGAAGCCTCCCAATTGCTTGGCCTTCCCCTGTTCCTCACGTGATTGCTGTACTTTCTGCAGGTGGTGGCGGAAGCCTCCCAATTGCTTGGCCTTCCCCTGCTCCTCATGTGATTGCTGTACTTTCTGCAGGTGGTGGCGGAAGCCTCCCAATTGCTTGGCCTTCCCCTGCTCTTCATGTGATTGCTGTACTGCCTGCAGGTGGTGGCGGAAGCCTCCCAATTGCTTGGCCTTCCCCTGCTCCTCATGTGATTGCTGTACTGCCTGCAGGTGGTGGCGGAAGCCTCCCAATTGCTTGGCCTTCCCCTGCTCCTCATGTGATTGCTGTACTGCCTGCAGGTGGTGGCGGAAGCCTCTCAATTGCTTGGCCTTCCCCTGCTCCTCATGTGATTGCTGTACTGTCTGCAGGGGGTGGCGAAAGCCTCCCAATTGCTTGGCCTTCCCCTGCTCCTCATGTGATTGCTGTACTGCCTGCAGGTGGTGGCGGAAGCCTCCCAATTGCTTGGCCTTCCCCTGCTCTTCACGTTATTGCTGTACTGTCTGCAGGTGGTGGCGAAAGCCTCCCAATCGCTTGGCCTTCCCCTGCTCTTCACGTGATTGCTGTACTGTCTGTAGGTGGTGGCGGAAGCCTCTCAATTGCTTGGCCTTCCCCTGCTCCTCATGTGATTGCTGTACTGCCTGCAGGTGCGGGCGGACGCCTCTCAGTCGCTTGGCCTTCCCCTGCTCCTCATGTGATTGCTGTACTGTCTGTAGGTGGTGGCGGAAGCCTCCCAATTCCTTGGCCTTCCCTAGCTCTGACATCAAAACCACCACCAAGGTGAAGGTTTTGAACAGCACAACACTGTGCTGTGTCCTTCTCTTCATGTGATTGCTGTACTGCCTGCAGGTGGTGGCGGAAGCCTCCCAATTGCTTGGCCTTCCCCTGCTCCTCATGTGATTGCTGTACTGTCTGCAGGTGGTGGCGAAAGCCTCCCAATCGCTTGGCCTTCCCCTGCTCTTCACGTGATTGCTGTACTGTCTGTAGGTGGTGGCGGAAGCCTCTCAATTGCTTGGCCTTCCCCTGCTCCTCATGTGATTGCTGTACTGCCTGCAGGTGCGGGCGGACGCCTCTCAGTCGCTTGGCCTTCCCCTGCTCCTCATGTGATTGCTGTACTGTCTGCAGGTGGTGGCGAAAGCCTCTCAATTGCTTGGCCTTCCCCTGCTCCTCATGTGATTGCTGTACTGCCTGCAGATGGTGGCGGAAGCCTCCCAATTGCTTGGCCTTCCCCAGCTCCTCATGTGATTGCTGTACTGTCTGCAGGTGGTGGCGGAAGCCTCTCAATTGCTTGGCCTTCCCCTGCTCCTCATGTGATTGCTGTACTGCCTGCAGGTGGTGGCGGAAGCCTCTCAATTGCTTGGCCTTCCCCTGCTCCTCATGTGATTGCTGTACTGCCTGCAGGTGCGGACGGACGCCTCTCAGTCGCTTGGCCTTCCCCTGCTCCTCATGTGATTGCTGTACTGTCTGTAGGTGGTGGCGGAAGCCTCCCAATTCCTTGGCCTTCCCCTGCTCCTCATGTGATTGCTGTACTGTCTGCAGGTGGTGGCGGAAGCCTCCCAATTCCTTGGCCTTCCCTAGCTCTGACATCAAAACCACCACCAAGGTGAAGGTTTTGAACAGCACAACACTGTGCTGTGTCCTTCTCCTCATGTGATTGCTGTACTGTCTGCAGGTGGTGGCGGAAGCCTCTCAGTTGCTTGGCCTTCCCCTGCTCCTCATGTGATTGCTGTACTGCCTGCAGGTGGTGGCGGAAGCCTCTCAGTTGCTTGGCCTTCCCCTGCTCCTCACGTGATTGCTGTACTGCCTGCAGGTGGTGGCGGAAGCCTCCCAATTGCTTGGCCTTCCCCTGCTCCTCATGTGATTGCTGTACTGCCTGCAGATGGTGGCGGAAGCCTCCCAATTGCTTGGCCTTCCCCTGCTCCTCATGTGATTGCTGTACTGCCTGCAGGTGGTGGCGGAAGCCTCCCAATTGCTTGGCCTTCCCCTGCTCCTCATGTGATTGCTGTACTGCCTGCAGGTGGTGGCGGAAGCCTCCCAATTGCTTAGCCTTCCCCTGCTCCTCATGTGATTGCTGTACTGCCTGCAGATGGTGGCGGAAGCCTCCCAATTGCTTGGCCTTCCCCTGCTCCTCACGTGATTGCTGTACTGCCTCCAGGTGGTGGCGGAAGCCTCCCAATTGCTTAGCCTTCCCCTGCTCCTCATGTGATTGCTGTACTGCCTGCAGATGGTGGCGGAAGCCTCCCAATTGCTTGGCCTTCCCCTGCTCCTCACGTGATTGCTGTACTGCCTCCAGGTGGTGGCGGAAGCCTCCCAATTGCTTAGCCTTCCCCTGCTCCTCATGTGATTGCTGTACTGCCTGCAGATGGTGGCGGAAGCCTCCCAATTGCTTGGCCTTCCCCTGCTCCTCACGTGATTGCTGTACTGCCTCCAGGTGGTGGCGGAAGCCTCCCAATTGCTTGGCCTTCCCCTGCTCCTCACGTGATTGCTGTACTGCCTGCAGATGGTGGCGGAAGCCTCTCAATTGCTTGGCCTTCCCCTGCTCCTCATGTGATTGCTGTACTGTCTGCAGGGGGTGGCGGAAGCCTCCCAATTGCTTGGCCTTCCCCTGCTCCTCACGTGATTGCTGTACTGCCTGCAGATGGTGGCGGAAGCCTCTCAATTGCTTGGCCTTCCCCTGCTCCTCATGTGATTGCTGTACTGCCTGCAGATGGTGGCGGAAGCCTCTCAATTGCTTGGCCTTCCCCTGCTCCTCATGTGATTGCTGTACTGTCTGCAGGGGGTGGCGGAAGCCTCCCAATTGCTTGGCCTTCCCCTGCTCCTCACGTGATTGCTGTACTGCCTGCAGGTGGTGGCGGAAGCCTCCCAATTGCTTGGCCTTCCCCTGCTCCTCATGTGATTGCTGTACTGCCTGCAGATGGTGGCGGAAGCCTCTCAATTGCTTGGCCTTCCCCTGCTCCTCATGTGATTGCTGTACTGTCTGCAGGTGGTGGCGGAAGCCTCCCAATTGCTTGGCCTTCCCCTGCTCCTCTTGTGATTGCTGTACTGCCTGCAGGTGGTGGCGGAAGCCTCTCAATTGCTTGGTCTCCCCCTGGTCCATATGTCCTGTACTATCTGCAGGTGGTTGCCCCGGTGCGCGAGACGTGCGCCCAGACGCTGGGGGTCATCATGAGATTGATGAGTGCCGCCCACATCGAGGCCACCATGAGGATCCTCATCCAGCTGCTGGGCACGGCGCAGTGGGAGGTGCGCCATGGAGGACTGCTCGGCATCAAGTACCTGCTGGCCGTCAGGAAGGTGGGTCCCTTCGGTCCGCCCCACCACCATCTCACTGGCTGTGGTAAATGTGATAAACCCGGTAATATCACTGCGAAATGTGCTAAACCCGGTAATATCACTGCGAAATGTGCTAAACCCGGTAATATCACTGCGAAATGTGCTAAACCCGGTAATATCACTGCGAAATGTGATAAACCAGGTAATATCACTGCGAAATGTGATAAGCCAGGTAATATCACTGCGAAATGTGCTAAACCCGGTAATATCACTGCGAAATGTGCTAAACCCGGTAATATCACTGCGAAATGTGCTAAACCCGGTAATATCACTGCGAAATGTGATAAACCAGGTAATATCACTGCGAAATGTGATAAGCCAGGTAATATTACTGCGAAATGTGATAAACCCGGGAATATCACTATGAACTGTGTGATGAGCACGGTATATCACTGTGCGAATTCGGGTCATTAACCCGAGTAATGGTAGTGCTAATTTTCTAAAATTTCTAAATGTCCTCGCTTATTATGTATATGTTACGTTTTTATATTATATGAGTGTAATATCTACCCTTTTTTTTTAATGATTTACGGTTTTGCTACTGTTTTCTCTGGCAGGATGTCACGGACACACTACTGCCTGCGGTGCTGCCCTCTGTGTTCGGAGGTCTCCAGGACCGCGCTGATGACGTCAGAGCCGTAGCGGCCGCCGCCCTCTCCCCCGTCTCGGATGCCCTTGTCAGGTCACAGGCTCAACGGGTGCGTCACTATGACTCCCAATACTTTTGTTCAACGGGATTATAATACCGATTGCACCGTAATTTCTTGTGGGCATGAATACACTTTCATCATTATATCGAATCTTTAGTCGTTCTGCAGTCTTTATGAATCCAATGTCGTGAAATAAGTAATCTATATATAGCAATATTAATGTAGTAATCTATATATACCAATATTAATGTAGTAATCTATATATACCAATATTAATGTAGTTATCTATGTATAGCAATATTAATGTACTTTTACGTGACGTTCGTGTGATACATTTTGTAGCAATGGTCTACTGGAACATGTGTCAACCTGATTATATTATTGGCATTATTTCACGTCATCATTTTAATGAGGAATATGTTTGCCGCTGTGACAGATTCCGCAGATCGTGGAGTGCCTGTGGTCGACGCTGTTGGATCTCGATGACCTGACGGCCTCCACCAACAGCATCATGGGTCTGCTGTCCTCCCTCCTGGCGCACCCCAGCGTCCAGGCTGACAGGTCAGGACGTTGTGTTTTATGCCACATTTGTGAACAGCATCATGGGCTACGCCGGGCCAGGGAACCGCCTAGGGTAATGGGTTGACTGATACATGAAGCAATCTGATTTATGTCTCTGGTTAGGGATCGAACACTGGTCTGTTGGTCTGACGCTGATTATCGTGTTAATAAGCTGTGAGGAGGGAGCTTACCGCTCTTAATATGTGAGACACTTCTTATTTCAGTTTGAGGGTTTCAGATATCACACATCTTGTTATCCAAGGAGCTTCGTTTGCTCAGTACATCTCCTGTATCTCGGTGGTGTGAAACGCCAATGGAGTTATTATTTCTGGTATCCGCGGCCGGAATAATAATAAAAATAATACTATTTTAATTATGTTGCCTCCATAAAATACAGACGTTGAACATTTGAGAATTTTTTTTAAAATAAGGGATGTCCCAAAACAATCTCACATCGTTTTGTGTGGCTTAATTCGGTTGTTGACTTGTAGTGTCTGCGGGAACTCGCTGGCGCAGCTGGTTCCCCGGCTGTGGCCCTTTCTGCGACATAACATCGCCCCCGTGCGGAAGGCGGCATTACAGACGCTGTGTACACTGCTCAACAGGTTTCACTCTCAGGTAACAGCATGTAATACGCCCTATGAACAAACATGGGCTGTCGAGTGAATTTTTTAGTTAAAGTAAATTTAAAGGTTTATGTAAGTATTCAATGAATTGGTACTTTTGAGAAAGTAGGAAACCAGTATGTGTTTAATTCCTAATATCTGGAATTGCGTTTTAACCTTACTTGAGATTATTTTTTGTCATTACGTTACGGATATTCTGTTGATAAAGACAGCGGTTTCAAAAACTGACTAGTGGGTTACAATGGAGCGCAATAACTGTATGTGGTTGAGTGTCTGCCCAATGTCTGTGTTGTTGTGTCTGCAGGGAGCTGTGGCCCTCTGGCTGCTGCCCATCCTCGCCGATGCCACGCGCCACGTCTTCCAGAGGGTCCTGTTGGAGGAAAAACAAGATATTCTAGATGTCATTGTTGAGGTGAAGTCTTATCATCCAATAGTAGAAAGGTTTCAATGAAAACTAGACAAAAAGCTTTTTAGTTCATTAAATGCAATGATACGGGACAATTGCTGGTACTCTCAATGTGGTGTACAATATCTGTATATATGTGCCATATATTATGACACCCATTAAGCATATGAATGTCACCCATTGAACCTTTGAATGTCACCCATTGAGCCTATTAATGTCACCCATTTAGCCTATGAATGTGACCCTTTGAGCCTTGGAGTCACCCATTGAGCCTATGACTGTCACCCATTGACCATATGTATGTCACCCAGTGAACCTATGCGTGTCACCCATTAACCCCATGAATGTCACCCAATGAGCCTATGACTCACCCATTGACCATCTGTATGTTACCCATTGAGCCTATGACTGTCACCCGTTGAGCCTATGAATGTCACCCATTGAGCCTATGACTGTCACCCATTGACCATATGACTGTCACCCATTGAGCCTATGACTGTCACCCATTGAGCCTATGACTGTCACCCGTTGAGCCTATGAATGTCACCCATTGAGCCTATGACTCACCCATTGAGCCTATGACTCACCCATTGAGCCTATGAATGTCACCCATTGAGCCTATGAATGTCACCCATTGAGCCTTTAAATGTCACCCATTGAGCCTTTAAATGTTACCCATTGAGCCTTTAAATGTCACCCATTGAGCCTATGAATGTCACCCATTGAGCCTTTAAATGTCACCCATTGAGCCTTTAAATGTCACCCATTGAGCCTATGAATGTCACCCATTGAGCCTATGACGCTTACCATTGGTCGGTGCGTTAGTTCTTAAGGTGTGTCCTATGTTGAAGGTGTGGCAGCTGTTGCTGTCCTGTTGCCCAGCGGACCACGTGATGGCCGCCGCCTCACCCTGGCTGGGGATGTGGCTCTGCCTCACCATGCAGCCCGCCACCCTGCCCTTTGACCCCTCCCTGCTGATAGAGGCCAAACACACGCCCAAGGTAAGGACGTCACTCTGTGGCGCGGTGATTTCCCTCCGAGAGAAATGACCATAGCTGGGATATACATACAAATCACTTTCCTTAATATGTTCATTCATTATTTGACCACAATTTTACTCAAGGACAACATTACAATCTTTCATATATGGTATTATCCATAGCCAATTTAACGTGTGTAGATTTGTCTGAGATTGAGACATTTCTCTGATGTTCAGGAGCAGACCCCGTGGCGGCACGCCGTGGAGCAGCAGCAGCTACAGGAGCAGGAGGCCAGCCGGGCGAGACAGGAGTACATCGGCGGCCACGCCACCACCAGCCTCCCGCCCCCCGAGAGGGACATGGCCGTGGTGCGCGCCAGGCTCACCGCCGCGCGGTATGTACCCCTCACACCCCCTCACACCCCCCGCCCACGCCACCACCAGCCTCGAGCCCCCCGAGAGGGACATGGCCGTCGTGCGCGCCAGGCTCACCGCCGCGCGGTATGTACCCCTCACACCCCCCGCCCACGCCACCACCAGCCTCCCGCCCCCCGAGAGGGACATGGCCGTGGTGTGCGCCAGGCTCACCGCCGCGCGGTATGTACCCCTCACACCCCCGCACACCCCCTCATACCCCCTCACACCCCCCGAGAGGCATATGGCCGTGGTGCGCGCCAGGGTCTTTATTCACGTACTACCGTTGAACAGACTGCTCGGACAGCTGTATCATTACCTGTATTCACGTACAACCGTATCATTACCTGCATTCACGTAATACCGTGTCATTACCTGTATTAATACCGTTGAACAGACTGCTGGGACAGCTGTGCGGCCGACTCGCCATGCCAATGCCCAATGTACCTGAAGGCGTGGAAAACCCAAGGGAGTCGCTCGACAAACTGCTGGTCTACCACCTCAGCTCCAAGTCCGCCTTACAGCGCATCGTCATGGGTCATGTGCTAGCCCAGTGGGTGCCCTCTGAACAGGTCAGTGAGAGGTCATGTGGAAAATAAGGCGTAATTATAACTAACTATACTGGGGCCGGTTGCACCAAGCGGTCGTAAAATTTACGCCGGTCGTATCGTGGTCGTATACGGTACGCCCTCCATACGTCGGTTGCACGACGTGGTCGCAAATCGTACGCGGTCGCAAAAGATGGCGTAAATATACGACCACAACGGGGTAGGCGTACCGTGGTCGTATATCGGTAAAGCCACCAAGACCATCTCATTTCTTCGTTTGAACACAATATTTACATGAGTAAATATTTTCAAGCTTAACTTGTATCATTTGTGCATCGACTAAAGCACATTTAAAGAATTATTTCAAATATGAATATATTGTAAAATAATTTTTCGGAACTATTTATGCAACTTTTATTTCGTTATTTTTGTGTGCACAATTTAACGATTACTCAATGTTATTGGTTGAACAATCCTTCCTTTGGTATTACTATACAGCACTGAGACAGCAATATATCACTCGTACAAGGTGCAGTTTCATTACAACAGCAGCCACAGTACGAAATTAAAGCCGTATTCTACTAATTTATTGAATATCTATGCCAGTAGTGTCCATAAGTCATCAATAGATAGATGTTTTACATAAAAAGGGTTTCCACCAATGGTGCAGTATTGTCATTATAAGCAAGTTTTTGCATCAATGCCATAAGATATCGTAGTCATGGCCTTTGGGGATGGTGCATATAATCATCTGCTATAAACAACAGTTTCTTGTGTATTAAATTAACAGGATTGTTCAATGACCCCATCTTCACGTAAGTTATAGACTAATAATTTGATGTAAATACGTCTTACTTGCTTAAAATGTAACTGTTACGGGAGCGTGAAAGTGTGTGCTAAATGGCTGTTTTGCGCGCCCAATCTGGCAACGGTAGTTCTTTGACTTTAATAAATGAGTTTGCACCGATGTGGTACCGTCTCCTGTGCGGGAACCGTCCCCCTGCGAACGACACGCAGTCAGGGTGATGACAGACATGACACATTCCAACGGGGAAAACCCGAAACTGTCGGCTGGCGGGCGTAAGCAAGGACGTACGTGCGACCGCCTAAATTGTGGTTGGTGCAACCGACGTTAGCTCACGGGCGTAGAGAGGGCGGTGATACGTCCGGCGTTTGTACGTCCGGCGTTTCAGATTTGCGACCACCGTTTGCGACCGCTTGGTGCAACCGGTCCCTGAAGTATTAATGTGAATCAATGTGTTCATAGTCTGGCCGGTGAGCCGCTTATGGGGGTAAATTCGTCTTTGATCACCGTGTGAAGTTACTAGAAGTTTAATGAGTAGACTTCCCCATGCATTTGGTCTTACGGCCTGCTCAGCTGTTTGAAAAGCAGACCTCGTTATCTCGTTCTTACAGACGTTTTGCTGCTCGGCTGTTTGAAAAGCAGACCTCATTATCTCGTTCTTACAGGCGTTTTGCTGCTCGGCTGTTTGAAAAGCAGACCTCATTATCTCGTTCTTACAGGCGTTTTGCTGCTCGGCTGTTTGAAAAGCAGACCTCATTATCTCGTTCTTACAGGCGTTTTGCTGCTCGGCTGTTTGAAAAGCAGACCTCATTATCTCGTTCTTACAGGCGTTTTGCTGCTCGGCTGTTTGAAAAGCAGACCTCATTATCTCGTTCTTACAGGCGTTTTGCTGCTCGGCTGTTTGAAAAGCAGACCTCATTATCTCGTTCTTACAGGCGTTTTGCTGCTCGGCTGTTTGAAAAGCAGACCTCATTATCTCGTTCTTACAGGCGTTTTGCTGCTCGGCTGTTTGAAAAGCAGACCTCATTATCTCGTTCTTACAGGCGTTTTGCTGCTCGGCTGTTTGAAAAGCAGACCTCGTTATCTCGTTCTTACAGGCGTTTTGCTGCTCGGCTGTTTGAAAAGCAGACCTCATTATCTCGTTCTTACAGGCGTTTTGCTGCTCGGCTGTTTGAAAAGCAGACCTCATTATCTCGTTCTTACAGGCGTTTTGCTGCTCGGCTGTTTGAAAAGCAGACCTCATTATCTCGTTCTTACAGGCGTTTTGCTGCTCGGCTGTTTGAAAAGCAGACCTCATTATCTCGTTCTTACAGGCGTTTTGCTGCTCGGCTGTTTGAAAAGCAGACCTCATTATCTCGTTCTTACAGGCGTTTTGCTGCTCAGCTGATGTGAAGACTAAACTCCACGAGTGTCTGCTGGAGTCGATCTACTTTGATGAGATGGCCTTGACCTTCACCCGCATGCAGACTGAGTGTCAGGACTTCGTGGCCAGTCTCAAGCAGCAAAGAGCGCCACTCGAAAATGTCGTGCTACCTGGGTCAGTACATCTAATCCTATAAATTATTACAGGGATACATATTTTTACTTATGATATTTAAACCTCTTGAAAAGAAGGAATGCTGATACTGATTTGGGGCTGTTTGAAGGCCCGCCATACGTGGCTAATGTCCTATTGAATGGTGCTCGATAATCAGTAATTATAATTTGCGGCAGACGAGGCAATTCGGCCTTAGAAATACATGTATGTCTTAAGGACTGTGACGTCATACTATGGCATAGGTACTATCTGTACCATATAAACGAAATGAGACTTAGATTTGTTGTAGTACGGGGATCGAGATTCAGGGATGGATTAGCTGTTGCTAATCCATCCCTGCGATTTGCTCAATCTATTTCCGGTTAACGCATTCATTAGCTGTAGTAGCGCTGAAATCGCGCTTATTCTCCGCCACAACCAAAAAGCCCGCCATTTTGTGTCGTAATGCGCCGGTTTAGCGTTTCAAGTACAACTTTAGCCCTGGGGCTATGCTGTGAAGATGATTGGCGCTAACACGGGCGACGGACCTTGCCAGCGTCGAGTGTGCTCCAGTGTGTTCAGCGTGGTGGTACTGACCCGTGGGTCTGGGTGGTTTGTCCGTCAACAGCTGCAATCTGCCCGTGGACGAGGCGGTGACGAAGACTGTGCTGAGCCCGGAGCAGGCACTGAACCTGGCCGGCGCCGTGTATGACTCGGTCAGGCAGCACGTCAAACCCCGCTACCTGACCACCTTCGACGAGCGGCGCCGCCAGCTGATGGTCACAGTCACACAGACCACCGCCGAGCAGCAGCTCCTGACCATCAGGTGAGTGGGGCCGCTGGGGGCTATAGCACACTGGGGGCTATAGCACACTGGGGGCTATGGCACACTGGGGGCTATAGCACACTGAGGGCTATGGCACACTGGGGGCTATAGCACACTGGGGGCTATAGCACACTGGGGGCTATAGCACACTGGGGGCTATAGAACACTGGGGGCTATAGAACACTGGGGGCTATAGCGCACTGGGGGCTAAAGCACACTGGGGGCTGAGGCCACGGTCAGTCAGACCACCGCCGAGCAACAGCTCCTAACCATCAGGTGAGTGGGGCCGCTGGGGGCTATGGCACACTGGGGGCTATAGCACACTGGGAGCTACGGCACACTGGGGGCTATAGCACACTGGGGGCTATAGCACACTGGGGGCTAAAGCACACTGGGGGCTGAGGCCACGGTCACACAGACCACCGCCGAGCAACAGCTCCTGACCATCAGGTGAGTGGGGCCGCTGGGGGCTATGGCACACTGGGGGCTATGGCACACTGGGGGCTATGGCACACTGGGGGCTATAGCACACTGGGGGCTATAGCACACTGGGGGCTATAGCACACTGGGAGCTGTGGCCACGGTCACACAGACCACCGCCGATCAACAGCTCCTGACCATCAGGTGAGTGGGGCCGCTGGGGGCTATAGCACACTGGGGGCTGTGGTCACGGTCAAACAGGCCACCGCCGAGCAACAGCTCCTGACCATCAGGTGAGTGGGGCCGCTGGGGGCTATGGCACACTGGGGGCTATAGCACACTGGGGGCTATGGCACACTGGGGGCTATAGCACACTGGGGGCTGTGGCCACAGTCACACAGGCCACTGCCGAGCAACAGCTCCTCGCCATCAGGTGAGTGGGGCCGCTGGGGGTGTAGATGGGCCATTAGAAGCTGTTGGGGAACTGGGGGCTGTGAGAACAGTGGGCATTGTGAGTACTGGGGGCTGTGAGAACAGTGGGCATCGTGAGTACTGGGAGCTGTGTGAACTGGGGCAATGTGAGTACTGGGAGCTGTGAGAACAGTGGGCATTGTGAGTACTGGGAGCTGTGAGAACAGTGGGCATTGTGAGTACTGGGAGCTGTGAGAACAGTGGGCATTGTGAGTACTGGGAGCTGTGAGAACAGTGGGCATTGTGAGTACTGGGAGCTGTGAGAACAGTGGGCATTGTGAGTACTGGGGGCTGTGAGAACAGTGGGCATTGTGAGTACTGGGAGCTGTGAGAACAGTGGGCATTGTGAGTACTGGGGGCTGTGAGAACAGTGGGCATTTTGAGTACTGGGGGCTGTGTGAACAGTGGGCATTGTGAGTACTGGGGGCTGTGAGAACTGGGGGCTGTGAGAACAGTGGGCATTGTGAGTACTGGGAGCTGTGTGAACAGTGGGCATTGTGAGTACTGGGGGCTGTGTGAACAGTGGGCATTGTGAGTACTGGGAGCTGTGTGAACAGTGGGCATTGTGAGTACTGGGGGCTGTGTGAACAGTGGGCATTGTGAGTACTGGGAGCTGTGTGAACAGTGGGCATTGTGAGTACTGGGAGCTGTGTGAACTGGGGCAATGACACAGACCGTCGTGTGTTACAGGGTACAGCTGAGTCTGGCCGGTGCTGCCATCTGTCTGGATACGTTGCCGGACAAAATGAACCCCGTCGTCAGACCGTTGATGGAAGCGGTGAAGAAAGAACAAAATGAACAGCTTCAGGTTAGCAACGACATTTTTGTGCATTACTTCAAATTCCAGACGGCCTGTCCCCGTCGGTGTGGATGGTGATTGGCGCTGGAATGTGATATATACATGAGTCACAGTCTATAGTTAATATGGTGTTACTTAAATAAGTTAATTCGAAGATGCTGACTTAGATAGCACTTCACTTCTGCACGACTCTGTCCCTTTCATTGGATTATTAAAAGGAATTTATAACTGTTAGTGAAGTCTCTTTGTGGCTGATGGCTATAGTGTTTGTGCTTGTTGCAGCGTTTGGCAGCGAGCTACCTGTCTAGGCTGGTGGAGCTGTGTACGGGACGCAATCCCTGCCCCACACCTAAGATTGTCAAGAACCTGTGTACCATGTTGTGTTCAGACCCGTGCTTCACGCCTGCTATCGGCAACGAGGCAGTAGGCATAGCCGCCGCTGGTACGTCCCACCCCTTTCATCAGAATTTGACTGAAATGTCGTGAACAATACGCTTGTTTGTTTGTACAAACATTAGTGTTTGATCTATGCATATACATTAAACAGGCAATCTGTTTCCTCTTCATTGAAAGTCATGGGCGCCATTTCATATGTTGTTCAATCGTTCATTCGTTCATTTGGTATTTGTGAAAAGAATACTATACAAAGTTAGTCTTTTAAAGCAAAAATATGTTTCACATGATATGTTTACGTGTGCATGAATTATTTTATATTGCAGATTTATGTAAGGAAGCTATTGGTGATAAATACTTAGGAATTCTCACACTTCACGCGCAACAAGTGGTAAGCCTCACATATCCACGTGGTTCACCCTTGCGTTCGTCAGGCAATAGTAACGCTAGGCAAGCGATTTAGTGACATGCTTGGATACATTCTTCTTTAAACCGTTCCTGCTTCTTTTGTACCGGTGCCTACCATATACATATAACGAATAGTTCTTCTGCCTAAAAAGATTACCGGTGTGGATTAGTCTGGGTTGCATGGTCTATGTTAAGGCCATGCATAATTATATGCCTGATAAATGTCACGTAAGAGGTGTTGATTTCCGAGTTGGTTCCTTGCAGATCTTGGAGCCCGGACGAGGGCGACGGAGCTCTACAGTCAAGAAACCGATGGGGCTCAATGTGGAAATATCGCTGGAATCTATAACACAAGAAGAGGATGAGGTAAGACCTCACTTTGTAATTGTCCGAGAAAACCCGTTGGCCTGACTGCTGTGCGGTTCTCCACCTTGGCATAATGAAATAGTCAGACTTTTTATGGTGAATTAACGCACTTGGTAGTGACTCCTTAGGCGTTCTTTCAATACAATGTACCACTGGCCACGATTAAGTATGGCATTTATAGGAAAGTTCAGTTTGTATGACTCAACAATGAAAAATATTCGTATAGTTTCACACCTTTAATAGAAACTATTAATAATATCATAAATCGCAACAACAAAAAGAAACTTAGTTAAAACTGATAATAACATGGTTTTCATATGAGAAGCCTGCAATACCACAGGTAATATACACTGTCCAGCATGTTGAGTAATGTAATGTCTGTCATCCACCGCCCCCCCCCCCCCCGGCCCTCTCTCCCACCCAGGCTCAGAAGCAGCTACTGATCCAGAGACGCGGCGCCACGCTCAGCCTATGCACGATGGTCAGGGACGTTCAGGGTCAGCTGCTCCAGAAGCTACCCACCCTCTGGGAGGCCATGACAGCCCCGCTGGGGGCTGTGGCAGACACAGGTAGGGGGCCTCTCTCATGGACGAGGGATGTGAGGGTTTGGAAGGGGGGGGGGGGCGTCAGAAGCTACCCACCCTCTGGGAGGCCATGACTGCCCCGCTGGGGGCCGTGGCAGACACAGGTAGGGGGCCTCTCTCATGGGCGAGGGGGGTGAGGGTTTGGAGGGGGGGGGGGGGCGTCAGAAGCTACCCACCCTCTGGAACTGCCCCGCTGGGGGCCGTGGCAGACACAGGTAGGGGGTCTCGTCTCCTGGGAGAGGGGAGTGGGGGTAGGGGGGGGGGGTGCCAGAAGTTACCCACCCTCTGGGACTGCCCCTCAGACACACTGTGGCAGACACAGGTAGGGGGGATACACATAGCATACAGGGAAACAATTTTTCTATCAGCGATTAAAGATGATATGCACGAATTTGTAATGTTTTCTATATTTGACCGTGACAGATTACGTTAAAGAATGAGGATATTTATTATTGCGCAATAAAGTGAGATGCTATCCGAGCGACCGTGTTTATTCCGTAATCGTGAACTCATGGTGTGGTCGGTGTTGGTTTCAGACCTGGAGCGAATGAAGGACCAAGACGAAGAAGCTCAGACATTGGTGAACAGTCTCCAGCTACTGGAGGTCCTAGGCCCCTCACTACACTCGAGTCTTCACCCACAGGTACAAGGCACTCTGGCCCATGTAATACCCCTATAACCGGTCTCCAGATACTAGAGGTCATAGTATAGTATCACTCCACCCCGTGGGTCAGGGGTCACCCCGTGGGTCAGGGGTCACCCCGTGGTTCAGGGGTCACCCCGTGACCTAATACGTGGCGCGTTCGGCGACTATCGTGAGATAACATACAGGGACAAGCGCGCACGTTGTTTATACAATCATCGACTAAACGTACTTTAAATATATAAAGTTAGATTGGAGTCTCGGTTACAGAATTTTTTAGCATGATCAGTAAAACATTACTGAAACAGTTAAAGGTTTGCCCCCGGGTCATGTGAGTGAGCGGTGCTCTTGAGGTTTGGATGTGTTGTGTGTTACAGCTGGTAGAGCGGCTGCCAGCGCTGAGTCGGTGTCTGGGCCACCCGTACACTGCCGTCAGACACCTGGCCTCTCGCTGTTTGGGCATGCTCAGTAAAGTGGTTACCATAGAGACGATGAACCATGTCCTGGAGGAGGTCTTACACTTACTGGACGATTCCGACAGCGAGCTCCTGCAACAGGGTGCCATGGAAACCATAGCCAGTATCCTTTGCCCTGTCACCGATATTTTGGGCTGCGAATTACACAGATGGACTAAAGTTATACATTATATGTCATTATATGCGTCTTGTAACTACAATCATTGGGAAATCTGTTGTTATCACAATGACTTCTCGAGCTTCAGAACATTCGTGTCTGGAGTACACTAGTAACTGCCTTTGAACAGTCACAATATTATTGCTTTATCCCGCCCGTCTTCCATATTAGGTCATACCCATATTGGTAGATAATGCACAGGGGGACTGAGAAGTGAGCTCATTATGCTGACATGGAAGAACGATGTCATTCTCTCATTTAATGTGATCTTTTCCGATGTAGATTTGTGGGGTGTTTTTAGTTTGCAATACCGTGCGATGCAGATTTTGTTCGAAGGCTCGTCGTATTCAGTGCGAACTAGTTGAGGATGTTTAATCATGGATGTATTGAATATATGAAGCTTAACCCGTGGACAGACATCATCGAGCAGCTGGGCATGGACGTTGTGTGTTACATCGTGCTGCTGGTGGTGCCCGTCCTGGGCAGGATGAGTGACGCCAGCCCGGCCGTCCGCCTCATGGCCACCCACTGCTTCGCCACCCTCATCCGTCTCATACCGCTCGAGGTAAGACTCGTACCCCACGAGGTAATACTCGTACGTACGGGGCGTTTTTTTGCCCCCCCCCCATCCCCCGTAGTCAGTGCCCCCTCCCGCAGTCAGTGCCCCCCCCCCTCCCGCAGTCAGTGCCCCCCCCCCGCAGTCGGTGCCCCCCCCCCGCAGTCGGTGCCCCCCCCGCAGTCAGTGCCCCCCCCGGCAGGCAGTGCCCCTTCCCCCAGTCAGTGCCCCCCCTCCCGTATTCAGTGTGGCAATCAGTGCCCCCCCCCTGCAGTCAGTGCCCCCCTCAGCAGTCAGTGACCCCTGCCGCAGTCAGTGCCCCCCCCCAAGCAGTCAGTGACCCCTGCCGCAGTCAGTGCCCCCCTCCCAGCAGTCAGTGCCCCCCCCAGCAGTCAGTGCCCCCTCCCGCAGTCAGTGCGGCCCTCAGTGCCCCCTCCCCCAGTCAGTGCCCCCCCTCCCGTATTCATTGTGTCAGTTAGTGCCCCCTCCCGCAGTCAGTGCCCTCTCCCGCAGTCAGTGCCCCCTCCCGTATTCAGTGTGGCAGTCAGTGCCCTCTCCCCCAGTCAGTGCCCCCCCTCCCGTATTCATTGTGGCAGTCAGTGCCCTCTCCCCCAGTCAGTGCCCCCTCCCGTATTCATTGTGGCAGTCAGTGCCCCCTCCCGCAGTCAGTGCCCCCCCTCCCGTATTCATTGTGACAGTCAGTGCCCTCTCCCCCAGTCAGTGCCCCCCCTCCCGTATTCATTGTGGCAGTCAGTGCCCTCTCTCCCAGTCAGTGCCCCCCCTCCCGTATTCAGTGTGGCAGTCAGTGCCCTCTCCCCCAGTCAGTGCCCCCCCTCCCGTATTCATTGTGGCAGTCAGTGCCCCCTCCCGTAGTCAGTGCCCCCCCTCCCGTATTCATTGTGGCAGTCGGTGCCCTTTCCCCCAGTCAGTGCCCTCCCTCCCGTATTCATTGTGGCAGTCAGTGCCGCCTCCCCCAGTCAGTGCCCCCTCCTGTATTCATTGTGGCAGTCAGTGCCCCCCCCTCCCGTATTCATTGTGGCAGTCAGTGCCCCCTCCCCCAGTCAGTGCCCCCTCCCGCAGTCAGTGCCCCCCCTCTCGTATTCAGTGTGGCAGTCAGTGCCCTCTCCCGCAGTCAGTGCCCCCTCCCCCAGTCAGTGCCCCCTCCCGCAGTCAGTGCCCCCTCCCGCAGTCAGTGCCCCCCCTCTCGTATTCAGTGTGGCAGTCAGTACCCCCTCCCCCAGTCAGTGCCCCCTCCGCAGTCAGTGCCCCCTCCCGCAGTCAGTGCCCACCCGCTCGTATTCAGTGTGACAGTCAGTGCCCTCTCCCGCAGTCAGTGCCCTTTCCAGCAGTCAGTACCCCCTCCCGCAGTCAGTGCCCCTCCTCTCGTATTCAGTGTGGCAGTCAGTGCCCCCTCCCCCAGTCAGTGCCCCCTCCCGTATTCATTGTGGCAGTCAGTGCCCCTCCCGCAGTCAGTGCCCCTCCTCTCGTATTCAGTGTGGCAGTCAGTGCCCCCTCCCCCAGTCAGTGCCCCCTCCCGTATTCATTGTGGCAGTCAGTGCCCCCTCCCGCAGTCAGTGCCCCCCCTCCCGTATTCAGTGTGGCAGTCAGTGCCCCCTCCCCCAGTCAGTGCCCCCTCCCGTATTCAGTGTGGCAGTCAGTGCCCCCTCCCCCAGTCAGTGCCCCCTCCCGTATTCAGTGTGGCAGTCAGTGCCCCCTTCCCCAGTCAGTGCCCCCTCCCGTATTCATTGTGGCAGTCAGTGCCCCCTCCCGTATTCATTGTGGCAGTCAGTGCCCCCCCTCCCGTATTCATTGTGGCAGTCAGGTCCCCCTCCCCCAGTCAGTGCCCCCTCCCGTATTCATTGTGGCAGTCAGTGCCCCCTCCCGCAGTCAGTGCCCCCCCTCCCGTATTCAGTGTGGCAGTCAGTGCCCCCTCCCCCAGTCAGTACCCCCCCTCCCGTATTCATTGTGGCAGTCAGTGCCCCCTCCCGCAGTCAGTGCCCCCCCTCCCGTATTCAGTGTGGCAGTCAGTGCCCCCTTCCCCAGTCAGTGCCCCCCCTCCCGTATTCAGTGTGGCAGTCAGTGCCCCCTCCCCCAGTCAGTGCCCCTCCTCCCGTATTCAGTGTGGCAGTCAGTGCCCCCTCCCGTATTCAGTGTGGCAGTCAGTGCCCCCTCCCCCAGTCAGTGCCCCCCCTCCCGTATTCAGTGTGGCAGTCAGTGCCCCCTCCCGTATTCAGTGTGGCAGTCAGTGCCCCCTCCCCCAGTCAGTGCCCCCCCCTCCCGTACTCAGTGTGGCAGTCAGTGCCCCCTCCCCCAGTCAGTGCCCCCCCTCCCGTATTCAGTGTGGCAGTCAGTGCCCCCTCCCCCAGTCAGTGCCCCCCCCCTCCCGTATTCAGTGTGGCAGTCAGTGCCCCCGCCCCCAGTCAGTGCCCCCTCCCGCAGTCAGTGCCCCCCCTCCCGTATTCAGTGTGGCAGTCAGTGCCCCCTCCCCTAGTCAGTGCCCCCTCTCGTATTCAGTGTGGCAGTCAGTGCCCCCTCCCCCAATCAGTGCCTCCTCCCGTATTCAGTGTTGCAGTCAGTGCCCCCTCCCCCAGTCAGTGCCCCCTCCCGTATTCAGTGTGGCAGTCAGTGCCCCCTCCCCCAGTCAATGCCCCCTCCCGTATTCAGTGTGGCAGTCAGTGCCCCCTTCCCCAGTCAGTGCCCCCTCCCGTATTCATTGTGGCAGTCAGTGCCCCCCCTCCCGTATTCATTGTGGCAGTCAGTGCCCCCCCTCCCGTATTCATTGTGGCAGTCAGTGCCCCCTCCCCCAGTCAGTGCCCCCTCCCGTATTCATTGTGGCAGTCAGTGCCCCCTCCCGCAGTCAGTGCCCCCCCTCCCGTATTCAGTGTGGCAGTCAGTGCCCCCTCCCCCAGTCAGTGCCCCCCCTCCCGTACTCAGTGTGGCAGTCAGTGCCCCCTCCCCCAGTCAGTGCCCCCCCTCCCGTATTCAGTGTGGCAGTCAGTGCCCCCTCCCCCAGTCAGTGCCCCCCCCCTCCCGTATTCAGTGTGGCAGTCAGTGCCCCCGCCCCCAGTCAGTGCCCCCTCCCGCAGTCAGTGCCCCCCCTCCCGTATTCAGTGTGGCAGTCAGTGCCCCCTCCCCTAGTCAGTGCCCCCTCTCGTATTCAGTGTGGCAGTCAGTGCCCCCTCCCCCAATCAGTGCCTCCTCCCGTATTCAGTGTTGCAGTCAGTGCCCCCTCCCCCAGTCAGTGCCCCCTCCCGTATTCAGTGTGGCAGTCAGTGCCCCCCCTCCCGTATTCAGTGTGGCAGTCAGTGCCCCCTTCCCCAGTCAGTGCCCCCCCTCCCGTATTCAGTGCGGCCCTCAGTGCCCCCTCCCCCAGTCAGTGCCCCCCCTCTCGTATTCAGTGTGGCAGTCAGTGCCCTCTCCCCCGGTCAGTGCCTTCCCTCCCGTATTCAGTGTGGCAGTCAGTGCCCTCTCCCCCAGTCAGTACCCCTCTCGTATTCAGTGTGGCAGTCAGTGCCCCCTCCCCCAGTCAGTGCCCCCCCTCCCGTATTCAGTGCGGCCCTCAGTGCCCCCTCCCCCAGTCAGTGCCCCCCTCTCGTATTCAGTGTGGCAGTCAGTGCCCTCTCCCCCAGTCAGTACCCCCTCTCGTATTCATTGTGGCAGTCAGTGCCCCCTCCCGCAGTCAGTGCCCCCCCTCTCGTATTCAGTGTGGCAGTCAGTGCCCTCTCCCCCAGTCAGTACCCCCTCTCGTATTCAGTGTGGCAGTCAGTGCCCTCTCCCCCAGTCAGTGCCCCCCCTCCCGTATTCAGTGCGGCCCTCAGTGCCCCCTCCCCCAGTCAGTGCCCTCTCCCCCAGTCAGTACCCCCCCTCCCGTATTCAGTGTGGCAGTCAGTGCCCTCTCCCCCAGTCAGTACCCCTCCTCCCGTATTCAGTGTGGCAGTCAGTGCCCTCTCCCGCAGTCAGTGCGGCCCTCAGTGCCCCCTCCCCCAGTCAGTACCCCCCCTCCCGTATTCAGTGGGGCAGTCAGTGCCCCCTCCCCCAGTCAGTGCCCCCTCCCGTATTCAGTGTGGCAGTCAGTGCCCCCTCCCCCAGTCAGTGCCCCCCCCTCCCGTATTCAGTGTGGCAGTCAGTGCCCCCTCCCCCAGTCAGTGCCCCCCCTCCCGTATTCAGTGTGGCAGTCAGTGCCCCCTCCCGTATTCAGTGTGGCAGTCAGTGCCCCCTCCCCCAGTCAGTGCCCCCCCTCCCGTATTCAGTGTGGCAGTCAGTGCTCCCTCCCCCAGTCAGTGCCCCCCCCCTCCCGTATTCAGTGTGGCAGTCAGTGCCCCCTCCCCCCAGTCAGTGCCCCCTCCCGCAGTCAGTGCCCCCCCTCCCGTATTCAGTGTGGCAGTCAGTGCCCCCCCTCCCGTATTCAGTGTGGCAGTCAGTGCCCCCTCCCCCAGTCAGTGCCCCCCCTCCCGTATTCAGTGTGGCAGTCAGTGCCCCCTCCCGTATTCATTGTGGCAGTCAGTGCCCCCTCCCCCAGTCAGTGCCCCCTCCCGTATTCATTGTGGCAATCAGTGCCCCCTCCCCCAGTCAGTGCCCCCCTCCCGTATTCAGTGTGGCAGTCAGTGCCCCCTCCCCCAGTCAGTGCCCCCTCCCGTATTCAGTGCGGCCCTCAGTGCCCCCTCCCCCAGCCAGTGCCCCCTCTCGTATTCAGTGTGGCAGTCAGTGCCCTCTCCCCCAGTCAGTACCCCCCCTCCCGTATTCATTGTGGCAGTCAGTGCCCCCTCCCCCAGTCAGTGCCCCCTCCCGTATTTATTGTGGCAGTCAGTGCCCCCTCCCCCAGTCAGTGCCCCCTCCCCCAGTCAGTGCCCCCCCTCCCGTATTCAGTGTGTCAGTCAGTGTCCCCTCCCCCAGTCAGTGCCCCCCCCTCTCGTATTCAGTGTGGCAGTCAGTGCCCTCTCCCCAGTCAGTACCCCCCCTCCGGTATTCAGTGTGGCAGTCAGTGCCCTCTCCTGCAGTCAGTGTGGCCCTCAGTGCCCTCTTCCCCAGTCAGTACCCCCCCTCCCGTATTCAGTGTGGCAGTTAGTGCCCCCTCCCGCAGTCAGTGCGGCCCTCAGTGCCCCCTCTCCCAGTCAGTGCCCCCTCCCGCAGTCATTGCCCCCTCCCGCAGCCAGTGCCCCTCCCCCAGTCAGTGCCCCCTCTCCAAGTCAGTGCCCCCTCCCGCAGTCAGTGCCCCCTCCCGCAGTCAGTGCCCCCTCCCGCAGTCAGTGCCCCCTCCCGCAGGCAGTGCCCCTTCCCGCAGTCAGTGCCCCCTCCCGCAGCCAGTGCCCTCCCTCCCGTCCCGCAGTACCTGTTGATGAGACGTGTGGTGCGCGCATTGCAGGCCGGGATCCCGGACCCCCCCGCCATGAAGGAGTCCCTGGTGAGGAAGAAGGATGAACAGCGCACGTTCCTGGAGCAGCTCATGGACGGCTCCAAGGTCGACAACTACAAAGTGCCCATCGCCATCAACGCTCAGCTCAGGAAGTACCAGCAGGTCCGGACACCATCGCCTCACCATCGGGTTATACTACTGTACACACCCTATCTAGTCGTTATTAACTTAATCACAGCGTGTGCTTTAACTCTTTAAGGAATGCTTTTATAGATGTTTTACAGTTACTACGCACGTAAAAATCCCGTCTTTACTTTGTGCTGACTGGTGATTTCGCACTTTTGCGCTAACATCATTGGTCCTACTAAACAAGTTTTTTTGAATGTATTAAGCTTGACTGAACTATTGCGAATGTCACGGCACTTTCTTCCAGTCGTTAATAGCATTGTACACGTACTTTACCCTTGGACTCCATTACTATTGCTGCAGGACGGTGTGAATTGGCTGGCCTTCCTCAACAAGTACAAGCTGCACGGCATATTGTGTGACGACATGGGTCTCGGCAAGACGCTGATGTCCATCTGCCTCATGGCCGGGGACGACTTCAACAGGGCTGAGCGCTACAAGGCACGTTTTCTCATTGGTGTCTGATTACTTTATATCATATTGAACCCCCGTTGGGCTACAAACGTCGTGTAGGTGTAGAAGCGTTGACACTATGACCCGTAGAACCGCCGTTACATGATTATGCCGTGTTTTAGGACCGCTGCGTGATTCGAACCCCGCTTGTGCAAATGTCCATATGTGGTTTGTGCAGAATAAAGATCCCTCGTCTTTCTTCGCAAAAAGTAGATGGTTAGTCCCGACTGGGGCTTAAAGGATGCAACCCTACATTAATCAAAATTTCATTCGGCAGAAAAAACTGGCATGCATTCCAGTACAATACCTTTACAGTACAATTTAACAACGGTAAATGTTATATAAATATTTCGACCATGAAGCAATTTTTGACAAAAAAAAGAGCGTTCAGTATGTCTTGTTCAGATGATATATTGTATCAATGTCTTCTGCAGCTAAACGCGCACCCTGAGTGTCGTCCCCTGCCGTCAATTGTCGTCTGCCCGCCGACCTTGACCGGTCACTGGGTGTACGAGGTCGAGAAGTTCGTCAGCTCTGAGCACCTCAACCCCCTGCACTACACCGGGCCGCCCGCCGAACGCCACAGGTCAGAGTGGACAACACTGCTGTGTGATAATAATTGAAAGGACCTTACTGCACTAACTGGTCCAAGTCCGCTAACGACCATTAACTCAATGCACTGCTATCCTTGCAAGTTATATTAGCTCCCGTCCATCTACGCCAGGATGTGTTTTTCGCAGCTTGAATTCATATGTGACACATTAGTGTGTGCACCTAATATCATTGTGACACATTAGCGTGTGCATCTAATATCATTGTGACACACTAGTGTGTGTACCTAATATCATTGTGACACATTAGTGTGTGCACCTAATATCATTGTGACACATTAGCGTGTGCACCTAATATCATTGTGACACATTAGTGTGTGCACCTAATATTATTGTGACACGTTAGTGTGTGCACCTAATATTATTGTGACACATTAGCGTGTGCACCTAATATCATTGTGACACATTAGTGTGTGCACCTAATATTTTTGTGACACGTTAGTGTGTGCACCTAATATCATTGTGACACACTAGTGTGTGCACCTAATATCATTGTGACACGTTAGTGTGTGCACCCAATGTCATTGTGACACATTAGCGTGTGCACCTAATATCATTGTGACACACTAGTGTGTGCACCTAATATCATTGTGACACGTTAGTGTGTGCACCCAATGTCATTGTGACACATTAGCGTGTGCACCTAATATCATTGTGACACATTAGTGTGCACCTAATATCATTGTGACACATTAGTGTGTGCACCTAATATCATTGTGACACACTAGTGTGTGTACCTAATATCATTGTGGCACATTGGTGTGTGCACCTAATATCATTGTGACACATTAGTGTGTGCACCTAATATCATTGTGACACATTAGTGTGTGCACCTAATATCAGTGTGACACATTAGTGTGTGCACCTAATATCATTGTGACACATTAGTGTGTGCACCTAATATCATTGTGACACATTAGTGTGTGCACCTAATATCATTGTGACACATTAGCGTGTGCACCTAATATCATTGTGACACATTAGCGTGTGCACCTAATATTATTGCGACACGTTAGTGTGTGCACCTAATATTATTGCGACACGTTAGTGTGTGCACCTAATATTATTGTGACACATTAGTGTGTGCACCTAATATCATTGTGACACACTAGTGTGTGTACCTAATATCATTGTGGCACATTAGCGTGTGCACCTAATATCATTGTGACACATTAGTGTGTGCACCTAATATCATTGTGACACATTAGTGTGTGCACCTAATATCATTGTGACACACTAGCGTGTGCACCTAATGTCATTGTGACACATTAGTGTGTGCACCTAATATTATTGCGACACATTAGTGTCTGCACCTAATATCATTGTGACACACTAGTGTGTGTACCTAATATCATTGTGGCACATTGGTGTGTACACCTAATATCATTGTGACACATTAGTGTTTGCACCTAATATCATTGTGACACATTAGTGTGTGCACCTAATATCAGTGTGACACATTAGCGTGTGCACCTAATATCATTGTGACTCATTAGTGTGTGCACCTAATATCATTGTGACACATTAGTGTGTGCACCTAATATCATTGTGACACATTAGTGTGTGCACCTAATATCAGTGTGACACATTAGTGTGTGCACCTAATATCATTGTGGCACATTGGTGTGTACACCTAATATCATTGTGACACATTAGTGTTTGCACCTAATATCATTGTGACTCATTAGTGTGTGCACCTAATATCATTGTGACACATTAGTGTGTGCACCTAATATCATTGTGACACATTAGTGTGTGCACCTAATATCATTGTGACACATTAGTGTGTGCACCTAATATCAGTGTGACACATTAGTGTGTGCACCTAATATCATTGTGACACATTAGTGTGTGCACCTAATATCACTGTGACACCCTAGTGTGTGCACCTAATATTATTGTGACACATTAGTGTGTGCACCTAATATCACTGTGACACCCTAGTGTGTGCACCTAATATCAGTGTGACACATTAGTGTGTGCACCTAATATTATTGCGACACGTTAGTGTGTGCACCTAATATTATTGTGACACATTAGTGTGTGCACCTAATATCATTGTGACACACTAGTGTGTGTACCTAATATCATTGTGGCACATTAGCGTGTGCACCTAACATCATTGTGACACATTAGTGTGTGCACCTAATATCATTGTGACACACTAGTGTGTGTACCTAATATCATTGTGGCACATTAGAGTGTGCACCTAATATCATTGTGACACATTAGTGTGTGCACCTAATATTATTGTGACACACTAGCGTGTGCACCTAATGTCATTCTGACACATTAGTGTTTGCACCTAATATCATTGTGACTCATTAGTGTGTGCACCTAATATCATTGTGACACATTAGTGTGTGCACCTAATATCATTGTGACACATTAGTGTGTGCACCTAATATCAGTGTGACACATTAGTGTGTGCACCTAATATCATTGTGACACATTAGTGTTTGCACCTAATGTCATTGTGACACATTAGTGTGTGCACCTAATATCATTGTGACACACTAGCGTGTGCACCTAATGTCATTGTGACACATTAGTGTGTGCACCTAATATTATTGCGACACATTAGTGTGTGCACCTAATATCATTGTGACACACTAGCGTGTGCACCTAATATCATTGTGACACATTAGTGTGTGCACCTAATATCATTGTGACACATTAGTGTGTGCACCTAATATCATTGTGGCACATTAGCGTGTGCACCTAATATTATTGCGACACATTAGTGTGTGCACCTAATATCATTGTGACACACTAGTGTGTGTACCTAATATCATTGTGGCACATTGGTGTGTACACCTAATATCATTGTGACACATTAGTATTGGCACCTAATATCATTGTGACTCATTAGTGTGTGCACCTAATATCATTGTGACACATTAGTGTGTGCACCTAATATCATTGTGACACATTAGTGTGTGCACCTAATATCAGTGTGACACATTAGTGTGTGCACCTAATATCATTGTGGCACATTGGTGTGTACACCTAATATCATTGTGACACATTAGTGTTTGCACCTAATATCATTGTGACTCATTAGTGTGAGCACCTAATATCATTGTGACACATTAGTGTGTGCACCTAATATCATTGTGACACATTAGTGTGTGCACCTAATATCAGTGTGACACATTAGTGTGTGCACCTAATATCATTGTGACACATTAGTGTGTGCACCTAATATCACTGTGACACCCTAGTGTGTGCACCTAATATTATTGTGACACATTAGTGTGTGCACCTAATATCACTGTGACACCCTAGTGTGTGCACCTAATATTATTGTGACACATTAGTGTGTGCACCTAATATCATTGTGACACATTAGTGTGTGCACCTAATATCATTGTGGCACATTAGTGTGTGCACCTAATATCACTGTGACACCCTAGTGTGTGCACCTAATATTATTGTGACACATTAGTGTGTGCACCTAATATCATTGTGACACCCTAGTGTGTGCACCTAATATTATTGTGACACATTAGTGTGTGCACCTAATATCATTGAACGCTGGTGAACGCTGAACCTTGTTGTCACTTTAAGTACTGGTTAATGACAAAGATCTTGTAACTTCCAGGCTGCAGAAGAAAGTGAAGAAGCACAACCTGGTGATAGCGTCATATGATGTCGTTAGAAACGACATCGACTTTTTCGGGTGGGTCACTATGCTGCCAGGGATGCCAAGCCTGTGATTTTGTCGAACGTAATATGAAAGAACCTTCTTTCGTTATTTAACGGTAGTAATAATGATGTTTTGCCCATTATAGGGTTTACGTGGTTTAATTCTTTAATATAGATTTCTGGTGCACAAGTTATTCTTATTTAAATGCGGCTACAGAAGTAAATATGAATTTACCAGAACAGTTGGGGTAGCATATTCAATTAATGAAGCCCGAATTGTTTGTTGCCATATGATGACGCCACCATGAAGTTATGCAAAGACCAATATACTACCCATAATGCAGTGCGCCGACCATTAGTAGCTGATATTTAAGATGTCGTCAAATGCCATTAATCTCTGTCTTCCCCCGCAGAGGGATCAAGTGGAACTACTGCATCTTGGACGAAGGCCACATCATTAAGAACAGCAAGACCAAGGTAGGACATTAATGTAAAAGTATCCGATGTTACTCGTTGAGTTGTCGGTGCATTTACCATCTATATGCCTTGTAAATTCAAAGGAACATTCCTTTGGAAGGCAAGCATAGAAAGTGGAAAGGTACCCATTGCGTACTTTACGGTTAACTTACTGTACAATAAAGAACCAAATTTATATATTGAAGCGGATATTAATGATTGTTACTATATGTTGGTCTAGTGGTAAGTAACTTTTAGACGTGTTTGTATCTCTTGCCTGGGGTATGTTTAACTTCAGCCACATTTTGTTGAGGGTGTCTCGAGTGTTTTCTTAGCCCAAATCTAGGCTTCATGTGCACGAAGGTAAACTTAGACAGCGACATTTCATTTAATTCCTTGTATGTCAAACCGCCGTTCACCCGTGACAACCGTAACTTCCCTACAGATCTCTAAGGCCGTCAAACAGCTGGTGTGTAACCACCGCCTGATCCTATCCGGAACGCCGATCCAGAACAACGTGCTGGAGCTGTGGTCGCTGCTGGACTTCCTGATGCCCGGCTTCCTGGGGACGGAGCGGCAGTTCCAGGCGCGATACGGGAAGCCCATCCTGCAGAGCCGGGACGCCAAGAGCTCCTCCAAGGAGCAGGAGGCCGGTGTGTTTATTGGCCGCCCATCCCCGCACCCTACCCCCATTACACGGGTAGAGCTTACAGACATACAGCCTCTAGTGGTGTCATTGCCCGCCCATCCCCGCTCCCTACCCCCATTACACGGGTAGAGCTTACAGACATACAGCCTCTAGTGGTGTCATTGCCCGCCCATCCTCGCTCCCTACCCCCATTACACGGGTAGAGCTTGCAGACATACAGCCTCTAGTGGTGTCATTGCCCGCCCATCCCCGCTGCCTTCCCCCATTACACGGGTAGAGCTTACAGACATACAGCCTCTAGTGGTGTCATTGCCCGCCCATCTCCGCTCCCTTCCCCCATTACACGGGTAGAGCTTACAGACATACAGCCTCTAGTGGTGTCATTGCCCGCCCATCCCCGCTCCCTTCCCCCATTACACGGGTAGAGCTTACAGACATACAGCCTCTAGTGGTGTCATTGCCCGCCCATCCCCGCTCCCTACCCCCATTACACGGGTAGAGCTTGCAGACATACAGCCTCTAGTGGTGTCATTGCCCGCCCATCCCCGCTCCCTACCCCCATTACACGGGTAGAGCTTGCAGACATACAGCCTCTAGTGGTGTCATTGCCCGCCCATCCCCGCTCCCTACCCCCATTACACGGGTAGAGCTTGCAGACATACAGCCTCTAGTGGTGTCATTGCCCGCCCATCCCCGCTCCCTACCCCCATTACACGGGTAGAGCTTGCAGACATACAGCCTCTAGTGGTGTCATTGCCCGCCCATCCCCGCTCCCTTCCCCCATTACACGGGTAGAGCTTGCAGACATACAGCCTCTAGTGGTGTCATTGCCCGCCCATCCCCGCTCCCTTCCCCCATTACACGGGTAGAGCTTGCAGACATACAGCCTCTAGTGGTGTCATTGCCCGCCCATCCCCGCTCCCTACCCCCATTACACGGGTAGAGCTTGCAGACATACAGCCTCTAGTGGTGTCATTGCCCGCCCATCCCCGCTCCCTTCCCCCATTACACGGGTAGAGCTTACAGACATACAGCCTCTAGTGGTGTCATTGCCCGCCCATCCCCGCTCCCTTCCCCCATTACACGGGTAGAGCTTGCAGACATACAGCCTCTAGTGGTGTTATTGCCCGCCCATCCCCGCTCCCTTCCCCCATTACACGGGTAGAGCTTGCAGACATACAGCCTCTAGTGGTGTCATTGCCCGCCCATCCCCGCTCCCTTCCCCCATTACACGGGTAGAGCTTACAGACATACAGCCTCTAGTGGTGTTATTGCCCGCCCTTCCCCGCTCCCTTCCCCCATTACACGGGTAGAGCTTACAGACATACAGCCTCTAGTGGTGTTATTGCCCGCCCTTCCCCGCTCCCTTCCCCCATTACACGGGTAGAGCTTACAGACATACAGCCTCTAGTGGTGTCATTGCCCGCCCATCCCCGCTCCCTTCCCCCATCACACGGGTAGAGCTTACAGACATACAGCCTCTAGTGGTGTCATTGCCCGCCTATCCCCGCTCCCTACCCCCATTACACGGGTAGAGCTTACAGACATTAAGCTGTACGCGGGTACAGCTACAGGTGTATCTGACCCCCGCTCCCCGCTCCCTACCTCCCTACCCCCATTACACGGGTAGAGCTTACAGACATACAGCCTCTACAGGGCTAGTTGTTAGCGCACTAAACCGCAGAATGGGTCGTGGCTTCGAGTCCAGGGCACCTAATCTGGGACATGTTGTATTCATTCCCCATCAACGTCTCTGGACGTCCATTGGCCCAGTCTAGCAATGGTGTGTACACGAGCGAGCCCCATCTCTATAGTCAGTATCGCAACTATTGATATTAAAAACATGTTTTGTCCATATATCCATCTTGGCTACTATGTTGAGCTGTCAATTTACTGAAGCGTTTTTCTTACAAGATCGATATTGACTACTATGTTCAGATCAGATCTTCATTTAATAACCCTGGCGGGTGTCTCCCCACCCCCTCCCCCATCCCCCAGGCGCCTTGGCGATGGAGTCCCTGCACAGACAAGTCCTCCCCTTCCTGCTGCGGCGCCTGAAGGAGGACGTCCTTCAGGATCTGCCGCCCAAGATCATCCAGGACTACTACTGCGACCTGAGTCCGCTCCAGGTCCAGCTGTACGAGGACTTCGCCAGGTCCCGGGCCAAGCGCTCCCTGGACGAGGACGTGCACGAGGCGGAGGAGAAGGAGAAGCTACCCGCCGCCGGCACCAGCCACATCTTCCAGGTCAGGGTCACGTGTGCTGGTCACGTGGGCGCTTATTGTGTGGCGTGGGCGGTAATGGTCGCCTTAAGCAGCGAACACACTCCGTTTTTTTGCATGCGTCGTCGGGTCCGCGAGCGTCGTGCGTCGTGCGTCGTCCGTCTTAAAGGGATCCACTATAATTCAATGGAGCGAACACAAGAGTCCGCGCTCAGGTCCGCCACCTTCTCCGGCTGCGTCGACTTTGGTCCCGGACCGAAGTCGACGCAGGCAGAGAAAGTGACGGACCATCAATTACGCAGGAGTGAGGTTATCCAGATGGCTTTGCTGGCTTTGCTGGACTTTGCACCCCAGGTTTTGAATTAACCCAGCCTAGAATATGGAAACTGAGCATGGAGAGGCATTTAGAACTGAGCACAAATCATACGATTTCAGAAAAAATTAAATTAAGTAATTAGGTAATAATTACCTGAAGTCGTTTTTGCTGTCATTATAGTTAGGTTGCCAAATGGAGTTAGCGTATGATATATATCATCATATTCCGTGATGATATATAATGACATGACGCTCTGTAGTTTGATACGGCCAGAATCCATGGGCTTACTAGCCTGGCCTGACCTGGAACAACAGCTTCCATATGGAAAAGTGGGCCGGGCGACGGACCTAAAGACGAACACGTGTGTTCGCAAAAGACGCACGACGCTTGCGGACGCGGCGACGCATGGAAAAAAACGGACCGTGTGTTCGCTGCTTTAGTGATTCGGTTACTGGTTGCCTTGGTCATTCGGTTGCTGGTCACCTTAGTCATTCAGTTACTGGTCGCGTATGGATTTGGATACTGGTCACCTAGCTGACTAGGCTATTGGTCACCTTGGTGGTTTAGTTACTGGTCGCCTTGCTGAATCGGGTACTGGTCACCTTGGTGATTTAGTTACTGACCACCTTGGTGACTTAGTTACTTATCACCTTGGTGATTCGGTTGCTGGAGATCTTGGTGATACGTTATGTTACTGACTGCGTTGCTGGTGGTTGATGGATTTGTGCTCACGTTGTTCTTAGCGTTATACATTACGTTACTCGTTTGTCATTTGCTGCCATAATTAATGAAGTACATGGCGCTTTTATTTAATTAAACGATTATATAATAGACGTGTGGTTTCCTTTGTCAAGAATATTATTTTAAAATAAAGTAAATACAAATCAAGTCATTATATTCGTGTGTAACGTGCAGGCCCTGCAGTACCTGCGGAAGCTGTGTAACCACCCGGCGCTGGTGCTGACCAAACAACACCCGCAGCACGACACGGTGACCGCCCAGCTGAGGCGGCAGAGCAGCTCTCTACGCGATCTGCAACACGCGCCCAAACTGACGGCCCTCAAGTAAGTGTGACGCGGGACCTGCAACACGCGCCCAAACTGACCGCCCTTAAGTAAGTGTGTCGGGGGACCTACAACACGCGCCCAAACTGACGGCCCTCAAGTAAGTGCGTCGCGGGACCTGCAACACGCGCCTAAACTGACGGCCCTCAAGTAAGTGTGTCGCGGGGCCTGCAACACGCGCCTAAACTGACGGCCCTCAAGTAAGTGCGTCGCCAGACCTGCAACACGCGCCTAAACTGACGGCCCTCAAGTAAGTGTGACGCGGGACCTGCAACACGCGCCCAAACTGACCGCCCTTAAGTAAGTGTGTCGGGGGACCTACAACACGCGCCCAAACTGACGGCCCTCAAGTAAGTGCGTCGCGGGACCTGCAACACGCGCCTAAACTGACGGCCCTCAAGTAAGTGTGTCGCGGGACCTGCAACACGCGCCTAAACTGACGGCCCTCAAGTAAGTGCGTCGCCAGACCTGCAACACGCGCCTAAACTGACGGCCCTCAAGTAAGTGTGTCGCGGGACCTGCAACACGCGCCTAAACTGACGGCCCTCAAGTAAGTGTGTCGGGGGACCTGCAACACGCGCCTAAACTGACGGCCCTCAAGTAAGTGCGTCGCGGGACCTGCAACACGCGCCTAAACTGACGGCCCTCAAGTAAGTGCGTCGCGGGACCTGCAACACGCGCCCAAACTGACCGCCCTCAAGTAAGTGTGTCGCCAGACCTGCAACACGCGCCCAAACTGACCGCCCTCAAGTAAGTGTGTCGCCGGACCTGCAACACGCGCCTAAACTGACGGCCCTCAAGTAAGTGCGTCGCGGGACCTGCAACACGCGCCTAAACTGACGGCCCTCAAGTAAGTGCGTCGCGGGACCTGCAACACGCGCCCAAACTGACCGCCCTCAAGTAAGTGTGTCGGGGGACCTGCAACACGCGCCTAAACTGACGGCCCTCAAGTAAGTGCGTCGGGGGACCTGCAACACGCGCCCAAACTGACCGCCCTCAAGTAAGTGTGTCGCGGGACCTGCAACACGCGCCCAAACTGACCGCCCTCAATTAAGTGGCGCCACGTGTACTGGCTGTCATGTATGGTCCTCATCAAGTCATGGTAGACTCGCTGTCAAGGTGACTTCAAATGTTCTGGTCCGGTATACAACTTGTCAAGGTCAAGGTGACATCAGATACGCTGGTCACACATACTTGGTGGCAAGAAATGTGTGCTCGTAGTGAGCCTTGTCGGCAAGTCTTCGTGGACTGAGCTACAGGCCTGAAGGCCGCCATCCTTTTAAAGGGCCCGACCCTTGCGGTCCGCGTGTACAAGGTAGTTATTATCACGGTGTCCTCTGTGGCCGAGAGAGCTGGTTGTGAGATGTGTTTTTGTGTGTGTTACAGACAACTGCTGACTGACTGCGGCATTGGGCTGGGGGCAGGGTCCGAGGCGGATGAGGCACCTGTCGTCAACCAGCACCGAGTTCTCATCTTCTGCCAGCTCAAGAGTATGCTGGACATGGTGGAAAAGGATCTGCTCAAGTAAGCCATTGTCACACACGTGGGGTCGACTGCCGCATTAAGACTGTCGTGTACATGGTTCCGTTACTGTATTTATGTCACCGATAACCTGTTGATGTCATGTCTGTGATCAGTGATGCGAGAAGTGTTTCGCAAAGCTGATGAACAGATGTGGTTGACTGGTAACGGGTTCGCCTTCAGGTCGACTGGTTTAGGGTTCGAATCCCGCTAGGTCACACCTGGAATTTCTTACATATCTGATAAGATAAGATAAAGTTTTATTTAACGTCGGTATGTAAAAGTCAACAATAAACATTAGCCCAAGTGCTATTGACCGACAATGATAAAACGACATGAGCTGATGAGATATATGTACATATGGTAATGAAAATATAAACCTTATCCATTAGCTATGTCGCATAATGTGCATGAATTACAGTGACACAAGAATACTTCCGAGATTGACCTTGTTTCCTTGTTGAGCATATTCCGTAGCTTGCTGCCTTGATACTTCACTGAATTGTGGCCATAAGCGGTTGTCTTAACGCATAGCATACATATAGTTGGTCTATTTTTAACACGTAATGGCTTTCCTTTAAGTTATGCATGTCATAAAGGTAAGGGGGCCCAATCTTCGCCTTTTATTGCGATGTCTATGTCCAATTCTAACGAAGACCGACCCCGTGGCTCAGTTATTTCACTATGATGTTCGTCCAGACGTGTCTCTCATCTCCTTGTCTGTTTCTCTGTCAGGTGTCAGATGCCTTCCGTGCCCCTCATCTCCTGGTCTGTTTCTCTGTCAGGTGTCAGATGCCTTCCATGCCTCTCATCTCCTAGTCTGTTTCTCTGTCAGGTGTCAGATGCCTTCCGTGCCCCTCATCTCCAGGTCTGTTTCTCTGTCAGGTGTCAGATGCCTTCCGTGCCCCTCATCTCCTGGTCTGTTTCTCTGTCAATTGTCAGATGCCTTCCGTGCCTCTCATCTCCTAGTCTGTTTCTCTGTCAGGTGTCAGATGCCTTCCGTGCCCCTCATCTCCTGGTCTGTTTCTCTGTCAGGTGTCAGATGCCTTCCGTGCCCCTCATCTCCTGGTCTGTTTCTCTGTCAGGTGTCAGATGCCTTCCGTGCCCCTCATCTCCTGGTCTGTTTCTCTGTCAGGTGTCAGATGCCTTCCGTGCCCCTCATCTCCAGGTCTGTTTCTCTGTCAGGTGTCAGATGCCTTCCGTGCCCCTCATGTCCTGGTCTGTTTCTCTGTCAGGTGTCAGATGCCTTCCGTGCCCCTCATTTCCTGGTCTGTTTCTCTGTCAGGTGTCAGATGCCTTCCGTGTCCTACTTACGTCTTGATGGCGGCGTGCCGGCCGGAAACAGACACGGCATTGTCCACAGGTGAGAAACGCTGCCTCCCATCCACTGTTAACATCCAAAACCCCGCTAGCTCAGCTGGTAAGTGTGCTGGACTGCAGATCAACAGGTTAGGAGTTAGTTAGTAGCCGTGACGTCTACATTTCATTCTCCCGTCAGATGTCGTTGCCTAGTAATTAAGCCTGCCGGTGACGAGAAGCGGCTTGCATTATCAACATTTTGATTCGAAATATTTCTCGTCTCACAAAAATATGCTTTTAGAAGCCCATACCGCCAGTAAGTCGAACATGAAATATTCGGTTATTAACATTAGGTATTTCGATTCTTCGAAGTGCACTATATATTTCAGTTAATCAGTTAGGGTATTAGCATTGGTATCCGTTTGTTGGGCGAGAAATTATTTTCGTAATGTGGGAAGCCAATAGCTACTAACAATAAGTTTTGGGTATTGGCATTGGTGTCCGTGTCTTGTGCGAGGAGTGCAGCTGTTATAACTTTGACGTATTCCTCCTCCACGGTCAGGTTTAACAACGACCCCTCCATAGACGTGTTACTGCTGACCACCCACGTGGGGGGTCTGGGTCTCAACCTGACGGGAGCTGACACCGTGGTGTTTGTGGAGCACGACTGGAACCCCATGAAGGACCTCCAGGTAACCTCATACACCCCCCCACACCCCACCACCACACCCTCACCCAGCCGCCAGACCCACACACACACCCTCACCAAGCCGCCACACGCAGTCCCCCCCCCCACATACACATACATACCCCCCACCAGCCCCACACTACCCCCCCCACAAGCATGTATACATGTACCCCCCCCATGAGCGCCATACTACCTCCCTACCCACACACCCTGACCAAACCGCCATACCCCCCCCCCCCAACACACAGCGTTGTTCACGTCAATGATTTCAATCACGCCTCACACTGAGTGCTGTACCATTAATGTTATTCTGCTTATTGTGAAATATGATTTACAGCGTTGGGAAATATGGAAACGCTGTTCTCCCCCGTTGTCTATATTGTGTACGTGCATACAGTCCCTGGTACCTGATATTGTCGCAGTGATACAGTGATGTTGATATGTTTGCTATGAAGGCGATGGACCGCGCTCACCGTATCGGGCAGAAGAAGGTTGTCAACGTGTACCGGCTCATCACGCGGGGAACACTCGAGGAGAAGATCATGGGGTGAGTCTGTTGTTGCCAGTCAGCTTTATTGGTGTTATTTTTTCACTATACCGATATGGACATTTTTGGGGATATAAAGGTATGCTTATATCTTGATGTATCTGTATACGTAATGTGCCTTAAATATAAAAAAAAATTAATACGACTTTTTTATACTATGAATGTTAACTGGATCAACCTTAAATATCACGATCGATCTAAGTCCCATGTTTCTTTTCTTTGCAGTCTGCAGAAATTTAAAATGAACATTGCCAACTCCGTGATCAGCCAGGAGAACTCCAGTCTGGCCTCCATGGGCACTGACCAGTTGTTAGACCTCTTCGCATTGGACGACAGCAGCAAGAAACACCAAGTGACTGCCGACAAGAGTGACCAATCGGAAGACGTGGCACAAAAGCAGACGATGAAGACCATCTTGGATAACCTGGAGGATCTGTGGGATGGCAAGCAGTACGAGAATGAATACAACTTGGACAACTTCATGCAAACATTGTCCAAAACAGACAAATGATGACCGACAAAATGCATGTCTTTCATGTCGGTGACTTCGACCGGATCTCATCCTCGTCCGCGTGGTGGCCATACGGACACGTGTTGCCACTAGATGGCGCCAGCGTCGGTGTCCGCTGGCCAGTTACTGTATGTACAAACTGCACTGAGACCGCTATACTTGAAGCGACAACGCCGCGAAGTGCTCATTATCATCGGTTTGATTTACATAGTATTTCCACAACGATAACCAAGCGGAACTACGAGACCCCCATGCTCTGTTTAATGGAGGGAGACTCCGATATGTGTTCCACAGTGTCAAACTTCCCGTCCTGGCTACCACCGACAAACTATAACCGCCGGAGAGACGGTTTGGTATGTGTGTTGTAGAACCCCCCAATCCGTTATCCCACTGAGCACTACTCCCGTTGTGTATCGTTCGTTGGCACCAGTGGCCCGTTCACATATCTCACTGTGTGAAGCTTACCTCGCCCAGGAGAGTGATTGATGCGCAGTTGTCCTCGTCTATCTGTGAAGCGTCTTCGAAGGTTTCGTAGTAAACATATCATGCTTCCTTTTATTTATACAAGTGTTGTACCAGGAAGAAAAGCTGCTGCCGCTGCCGTGTCGTGTACAGTGTACACGACTCATTGACTTTTCCCTATCGGCATTAGTACGATAACGTGTACATATAGTTAGGGATAAATACCGCATGTTCGAGCTACAGATAACGCGAAGAAGGTTCTTCCATGGAGAGCCCATTGCATGACCCACGGCGTCAAAGGGGATGGCCCTGTATTAATTAAAGTGACAGCCGGTATATGTATGTTGCAGCAGGGTTCATGTGGAGAGACGACACAGGATCTGGGGTCCATGAGCACTGAGTAAGCATTAACCGCCTTGCCGAGACTGCTGACTGGCGACGACCCACCGTATGGAGGCGCTGGCTGTAGGGGCCGTGTCTGAAGGCTCACGGACTGACTGACTGCTGACTGGCGACGACCCACCGTATGGAGGCGCTGGCTGTAGGGGCCGTGTCTGAAGGCTCACGGACTGACTGACTGCTGACAGGCGACGACCCACCGTATGGAGGCGCTGGCTGTAGGGGCCGTGTCTGAAGGCATACGGACTGACTGACTGCTGACAGGCGACGACCCACCGTATGGAGGCGCTGGCTGTAGGGGCCGTGTCTGAAGGCTCACGGACTGACTGACTGCTGACAGGCGACGACCCACCGTATGGAGGCGTTGGATGTAGGGGCCGTGTCTGAAGGCTCACGGACTGACTGACTGCTGACAGGCGACGACCCACCGTATGGAGGCGCTGGCTGTAGGGGCCGTGTCTGAAGGCTCACGGACTGACTGCTGACTGGCGACGACCCACCGTATGGAGGCGCTGGCTGTAGGGGCCGTGTCTGAAGGCTCACGGACTGACTGACTGCTGACAGGCGACGACCCACCGTATGGAGGCGCTGGCTGTAGGGGCCGTGTTTGAAGGCTCACGGACTGACTGACTGCTGACAGGCGACGACCCACCGTATGGAGGCGCTGGCTGTAGGGGCCGTGTCTGAAGGCTCACGGACTGACTGACTGCTGACTGGCGACGACCCACCGTATGGAGGCGCTGGCTGTAGGGGCCGTGTCTGAAGGCTCACGGACTGACTGACTGCTGACAGGCGACGACCCACCGTATGGAGGCGCTGGCTGTAGGGGCCGTGTCTGAAGGCTCACGGACTGACTGACTGCTGACTGGCGACGACCCACCGTATGGAGGCGTTGGCTGTAGGGGCCGTGTCTGAAGGCTCACGGACTGACTGCTGACTGGCGACGACCCACCGTATTGAGGCGTTGGCTGTAGGGGCCGTGTCTGAAGGCTCACGGACTGACTGACTGCTGCCTAGCGACGACCCACCGTGTTGAGGCGCTGGCTGTAGGGGCCGTGTCTGAAGGCTCACGGACTGACTGCTGACTGGCGACGACCCACCGTATGGAGGCGCTGGCTGTAGGGGCCGTGTCTGAAGGCTCACGGACTGACTGACTGCTGACAGGCGACGACCCACCGTATGGAGGCGTTGGCTGTAGGGGCCGTGTCTGAAGGCTCACGGACGGACTGACTGCTGACTGGCGACGACCCACCGTATGGAGGCGCTGGCTGTAGGGGCCGTGTCTGAAGGCTCACGGACGGACAGCTGACTGGCGACGATCCACCGTGTTGAGGCGCTGGCTGTAGGGGCCGTGTCTGAAGGCTCACGGACGGACAGCTGACTGGCGACGACCCACTGTATGGAGGCGCTGGCTGTAGGGGCCGTGTCTGAAGGCTCACGGACTGACTGAATGCTGACAGGCGACGACCCACCGTATGGAGGCGCTGGCTGCAGGGGCCGTGTCTGAAGGCTCACGGACGGACTGCTGACTGGCGACGACCCACCGTAGGGAGGCGTTGGCTGTAGGGGCCGTGTCTGAAGGCTCACGGACGGACTGCTGACTGGCGACGACCCACCGTATAGAGGCGCTGGCTGTAGGGGCCGTGTCTGAAGGCTCACGGACTGACTGACTGCTGACAGGCGACGACCCACCGTATGGAGGCGCTGGCTGAAGGGGCCGTGTCTGAAGGCTCACGGACTGACTGCTGACTGGCGACGACCCACCGTATGGAGGCGCTGGCTGAAGGGGCCGTGTCTGAAGGCTCACGGACTGACTGCTGACTGGCGACGACCCACCGTATGGAGGCGCTGGCTGTAGGGGCCGTGTCTGAAGGCTCACGGACTGACTGCTGACTGGCGACGACCCACCGTATGGAGGCGCTGGCTGTAGGGGCCGTGTCTGAAGGCTCACGAACTGACTGCTGACTGGCGACGACCCACCGTATGGAGGCGCTGGCTGAAGGGGCCGTGTCTGAAGGCTCACGGACTGACTGCTGACTGGCGACGACCCACCGTATGGAGGCGCTGGCTGAAGGGGCCGTGTCTGAAGGCTCACGGACTGACTGCTGACTGGCGACGACCCACCGTATGGAGGCGCTGGCTGTAGGGGCCGTGTCTGAAGGCTCACGGACTGACTGCTGACTGGCGACGACCCACCGTATGGAGGCGTTGGCTGTAGGGGCCGTGTCTGAAGGCTCACGGACTGACTGCTGACTGGCGACGACCCACCGTATGGAGGCGCTGGCTGTAGGGGCCGTGTCTGAAGGCTCACGGACTGACTGCTGACTGGCGACGACCCACCGTATGGAGGCGCTGGCTGTAGGGGCCGTGTCTGAAGGCTCACGGACTGACTGCTGACTGGCGACGACCCACCGTATTGAGGCGTTGGCTGTAGGGGCCGTGTCTGAAGGCTCACGGACTGACTGACTGCTGACAGGCGACGACCCACCGTATGGAGGCGCTGGCTGAAGGGGCCGTGTCTGAAGGCTCACGGACTGACTGACTGCTGACTGGCGACGATCCACCGTATGGAGGCGCTGGCTGTAGGGGCCGTGTCTGAAGGCTCACGGACTGACTGACTGCTGACAGGCGACGACCCACCGTATGGAGGCGCTGGCTGAAGGGGCCGTGTCTGAAGGCTCACGGACTGACTGCTGACTGGCGACGATCCACCGTATGGAGGCGCTGGCTGTAGGGGCCGTGTCTGAAGGCTCACGGACGGACAGCTGACTGGCGACGACCCACCGTATGGAGGCGCTGGCTGTAGGGGCCGTGTCTGAAGGCTCACGGACTGAATGCTGACTGGCGACGACCCACCGTATGGAGGCGCTGGCTGAAGGGACCGTGTCTGAAGGCTCACGGACTGACTGCTGACTGGCGACGACCCACCGTATGGAGGCGCTGGCTGTAGGGGCCGTGTCTGAAGGCTCACGGACGGACTGCTGACTGGCGACGACCCACCGTATGGAGGCGCTGGCTGTAGGGGCCGTGTCTGAAGGCTCACGGACGGACTGCTGACTGGCGACGACCCACCGTATGGAGGCGCTGGCTGTAGGGGCCGTGTCTGAAGGCTCACGGACGGACTGCTGACTGGCGACGACCCACCGTATGGAGGCGTTGGCTGTAGGGGCCGTGTCTGAAGGCTCACGGACTGACTGCTGACTGGCGACGACCCACCGTATGGAGGCGCTGGCTGTAGGGGCCGTGTCTGAAGGCTCACGGACTGACTGCTGACTGGCGACGACCCACCGTATGGAGGCGCTGGCTGTAGGGGCCGTGTCTGAAGGCTCACGGACTGACTGCTGACTGGCGACGATCCACCGTATGGAGGCGCTGGCTGTAGGGGCCGTGTCTGAAGGCTCACGGACTGACTGCTGACTGGCGACGACCCACCGTATGGAGGCGCTGGCTGTAGGGGCCGTGTCTGAAGGCTCACGGACGGACTGCTGACTGGCGACGACCCACCGTAGGGAGGCGCTGGCTGTAGGGGCCGTGTCTGAAGGCTCACGGACTGACTGCTGACTGGCGACGACCCACCGTATGGAGGCGCTGGCTGTAGGGGCCGTGTCTGAAGGCTCACGGACTGACTGCTGACAGGCGACGACCCACCGTATGGAGGCGCTGGCTGTAGGGGCCGTGTCTGAAGGCTCACGGACGGACTGCTGACTGGCGACGACCCACCGTATGGAGGCGCTGGCTGTAGGGGCCGTGTCTGAAGGCTCACGGACGGACAGCTGACTGGCGACGACCCACCGTATGGAGGCGCTGGCTGTAGGGGCCGTGTCTGAAGGCTCACGGACTGACTGACTGCTGACTGGCGACGACCCACCGTATGGAGGCGTTGGCTGTAGGGGCCGTGTCTGAAGGCTCACGGACTGACTGACTGCTGACTGGCGACGACCCACCGTATGGAGGCGCTGGCTGTAGGGGCCGTGTCTGAAGGCTCACGGACTGACTCACACACGGGTCTCGTTGTGTTTGATGTACATGTAAACTTGCGCAGCTGCTCACAATAAAGCATTATGTCCCGTCTCGTGTTGTGATCCCGACTTTATGGTATTGGGGGGCTAATTATCAGAAACGCATGTCTGGTCTTGGTTGTCACCGAAACGAAACGAAACGAACTTCACTGAATTCAACATGGCGCACATTCGCCGCATCTGGTCGAACTAAGTTACCGCACGTGTCCCCATGATCTAATCGGTGTCCTTTGGTAACCAAGACTGGGACGTAAATTGTAAGGTATGAAAGCTTGCTCCGGTAGAGTTCAATTAACACTTTACATTGTATGCAAGCTTGTGCGACGGAACATCTAGAGATTGCAATCTTCTTGGGTGCGTGCAAACTTTAGGACCCGTCTGTCTAGTAGTCTCAATCTGTCCAGTATGAAATGTTAAAACGTGAAATTTTAGTCCTTCAAAATGGAATGAGTCAACAAATTGGTAAGGTCTTGTAAGTATTTTATTTGTTTTATATATAAATTATAGTACACATCAAGCTGTGTCAATTAATTGGTTATTATTGGGCCTGCTGGTTGAATCTTCAGGCGTACGCGTTTAAACGGTTACACTAAATGTTTGCAATGACGAATCAACAAAATGATTTACATGAATGACAAATGATCGCGCGTTCTTTTCATTAGTATAAATTTGAAAACTACTAAGCAGACATTTAATTATAGAATGAATAAAATACCCGCACATTTTGCTCCATTAGGCCAGGTCTCTAGCACTGGAAATTTCTACCATTACCGAATCCACAAACACCGGATTGGACAAAATGGTAATCATAACGTGGCAGCACACATCTCAAAGGAAAAGGCAATAATACGACTGGGTACTTCAATGGAGTCACTTGTCAATATGCTAGAGCCTACATTTAGTATCAAAAGGGTTGTTCAACCATACAGGTTGTAGGGTGCATATCCTCTAGTATGGAAACTAATGTCTCTTCACTATCTGGCCACGGTTTCAGGGTTCGAATCAACAAAAACGGCGTTTTATAAAATGTTCCCATGTATGTTGTATCAAACCATTCGTATAAGAAAAAGCAAGGGATGCACTTTCGTGAGACTCCACGAGAGTTTTTGAACAAATTTTACGCCTTGAAAGCACTAAGTGAAGACATTCACACCCAAATCGGGACGATTTTTACCACCAGCCATAACAGCAAGGTCACCTTGACGTGGTCCGGAACGCCATTACTATCCTCGCTTAACTGTATTATCATAGACTGCAGTTATAGCGCGGTCACTACCCACAGCGACCCCCCACCCCAGCCAACCCGTTCATCATGCATAAGCCCCTCCCCCTCCCCCTCCCCTACTCTTCACCTTGGACTAACGGTCACTACGGAAGCTGTTCAGGTTATATACATATATGGTCACGCGCGTGCCCGGATCTCCATGGCAACACCCGCCAGGGGGGTAAGTCTCAAACAATAAATTTCGACAAGACGAAGACATACTTAACAATCTACTGTGAGGACGATCGACGTTTTCATCTGTTTAGCTAATACAAATTACTGGAACAGTTGTCCCCTGTCCGTAGCTATATCACAAAGCCTTGTGTAAATCCTGGTTACCATCACAACCAGGCCCATGAATATCCAGTCCTCGTCCCAATAATGTAAGACCGACTGATGCTTTCTTACGCGGTGACACTATTTTGAACAAGTGACGGAACACAGATGCATGTGAGGACCGCCCTAGGAAATGTGAAGCTAAACTCCGTATGAATAGACAAATACAAGAAGTAAGAAGACCAATCGGTTTCTCTGTTCGTACAAAATACATGTACATTACACACCACTCTATGCGCCGTGGGACAGGACTCCCGTCGACTAATGTGATGAACTACAGTTTTGTCGAGACTTGTGACGTCACGTCTCGTTGACCCTATAGCAACGGTCACTGACCCCTAAGGTGACGTCACTAAAACGTTGCCTTTTCCACGAAGGAATGGCTACAGCACTACTGGCCGAGGCTGGCTGGGTGGAGTAAGCGGCTTGACGGGTGGTGCCGGGGCTGGCCAAGGCACAGTGACGTGTAAACCTACCAATACTGTAAGCGTCTGTAGAGTCGAATCGCACGCCGCGGTCTACGCTGGTCGCATATTCAATATAGCCACCGCTATAGGTCCATATAAATTCGCGATAACTACCAACGGCCATAAATCGTCGGATTCTGGTTTTGTTTTGTTGGGAGATGTCGACCACGGCAAGATACCAATTCCAGGTACATCGACGAATCAATCAAAACAGGAAATAATCATTATAGAAAGAGCTTAAAAATGAAGCGCTGTACATAACATCGAAATATTAAAAAAAAAAAGCAGGATGACACAGACATATGTTTACAAAGACGATGTTTTTGGCGATAAAGCACGGACAGAATGACAAAGCACATGACGGTTCCCATACAACGATCAACATCTATACCGGACAAGCACACATCTCTTTTTCTCCAGAATCATGAATCGGACAAAAAAATTAATTCAGTATATTATTTTTGCTAACGACCTAGCCACCCACCCCACGACATTCTGTCGGCAACTCGCTGCACCCTACAGTATCACATAACATTCACTGGCATTATTGGACTATTTCAGAGGCGATTACCTCTGGAAATGTGCCCGCCGCGAGAGGATATAATCCCATTACATCAGGGCTTACATACAGATTGTACGCGCGTGCTAGCTTACAGGTTAAATTAAAGAGGTTCTACCACTTTTGCAATCCAATCAATTGGTTCTGCTGTTTTAATGTCGGTCATTTATAGCTTAGGCCTAGCATTTACAGTAGATTTTGTCTAACATGTTCCATGGATTAGTCGCTGCTACTCCCTTTTTGCAACGGCACGTCATATTTGTATCCATTCACAGGAAATCATAAAATAAGTCATGATGCAGATATGATAGACACGGATCTGTTACGGACCAGATATCAGTTACAAACCCGAATCAGTTACAGGCCAGGATCAGTTATAGACCAGGATCAAGTACAAACTAGGATCAGTTACAGGCCAGGATCGGCTCCATATCAGGATCAGTTACAAGCCAGGATCGGCTCCACATCAGGATCAGTTACAGGCCAGGATCGGCTCCACATCAGGATCAGTTACAGGCCAGGATCGGCTCCACATCAGGATCAGTTATAGGCCATGGCCAATCTAGCCCTTAAGGGGAATAGCAGGCCATTAATTACATTTCATACACAAATCACTAAATCACCCGCACGTTTTCTACTCATTCACCTTATGAAAAACAGGAAGCATTTTGCTCCGCGTATAAATGAAGTGTGTGCACCGATGTCGAATTCATATTATATACAATCCTCCCTCCCTCCCTCCCCCCCAAAGTTCTCCTCCACACGGGGTACATGGTATCAAACATCGTCCGGGCATCATTCAGATAATGTTCAGATTCAACGTGCGTGCCACCGAAGAATTGAAGTAAAGTGTGTGACGTCGCTACGGGTGATTCGACCGCGGCACACATAAGTATATACATGTATATATATATAGATATATATATATATATAGATATACGTAACGTAGTTGTGGTATAGAAATAATAATAATAACAGTGGCACGCAGTGTAGATGAAGACGCTCATACATCCCGCTTGCTTTTGTCGTTTTTTTGTCGAATCTTCGGGTCCAGGTCATTCGCTAGGGGGCGTTAGTGGTCTGTCTGTCAGTCAGGTCGGGTTGCCTAGTCGGAGCCGGCCTCACAAAAAGGGGTTGTGACCCTGGGGCTGCATGCCGACCGGGGCGGAGCTGCCGCCCATGGGGACGAGGGGTGAGGGCAGGAAGCTGCCCCCGCCGACGCCGACGCCGACGCCGACGCCGCCTGGCGGGGTGTTGGAGAAGCCCATCGGGGCGGCCGCCGGGGGAGGGGCCTGCAGCTGGTTGAGGGGCACGCGTTGCTGGGAGACCTGGAAGGGGTTTGGTGCCTGGTTGTTGTTTATCGTCATAGCGAATGGGTTCGTGGCGCCTGCAACACGAGGGACAACAGACGAATCGGTTAGACAACATTTAAAATACATAGAAATGAGAAAAGAAAAACACGATGCAAATCATTGGTAGGCTGTCAGGCGGCGTTCCTTTGAGCAGTGAGAAAATTGGCATTCATATTCATTACTCCACCTACGGGGACCTCCACCGACCTCACAAATTAATCATTCAAGATAAACAGGTCTTACAACTAGTTATTATAATGCTGAACAAAGTAAATGATACACATATGGTAAATGTAGTGGCAAACACAAGGTCAAGGTCGCGCCCCGGACTTGCGCAATACTTCTAACACACGGACCCCTTGTCACATCACCGTGCCGCGAGGCAGGTGACGTCATCACGTTATGTTACACTACAAATCCATAGTCACTCGTTGATATCCCTAGATAGCACCGCCCTACCCCCCCTAACAACGTGTTTTTGAGTGACCATGACCAGCCCCAGGGTGAACAGGGAGGCTGCACTCACTGGCTGCCTTGGGCTCCGTGACCAGCTTGTCGAGGTTGACGAGGTTGGCATTCTCTCCCAGAAAGTCGGCCGGGGATTTCGTCTTTTTCCGTTCCTCGGTGTGGGAGTTGTTTGTGGGCATGAAGAGTGGGTCTCCCAGGTCAGACATGTCCCAAGGGTTCACGCCGCCAGCTAAAACAGCAAGCAGCACAGTCAGTCAGCACTGCTGCACAGAACCAATGTACATCTTCATAGAGCTGGTGAAATTGCAAACGTCATCAGGACATATTGGCGTTATGGCCATTTATTTCTGGATAATACAAGTCCAACTTTTGCCCAGAAACCATCCGTGACAATGGTGAAACGTGTCCCATATATAGGGCACATAGTTGTGAGATTTAATTCGGGACAGGAGTGCTAAGTCGTACGCTGAATGCTTACATCGTTGTCTAACCCTATAAATCCACTACCCCCTACCCAACCTGGACACATCCTTCTACCCGGCCGGCTGCCCCGCCCCCCCGTCCCGATCCCCGCCCTTACTCACCCTCGGCCCCTGCCCCTCCCCCTCCCACCCCTGTCTGCCCGTCATTTCCCCCGGCCGGACTGCCCCTCGTTACCTGTCCCGCCCCCGCCCTGACTTACCCTCAGACTGCTTGCCGTTGGAGGTGGTGACGGGACTTCGCGTCCGACTGCTGCTAAGCAGGTCAAACTCGTCGTCAATGCCGCCAGAGGCGCCGTTTGTGTTGCGACCTTGACCGGCGGGACTACCCCAGGGGTCACTGGCCTTGGCTGTAACATCATGCCAAGGTCATTACATGTCTCGTCTAACGTCACACCATACTTGTTTGAAAAGAAGGCAAGTTTTCTTCTATATACGTTCGCTATGACCAAGCCACTACTGATCAGTATTATACGGTGATCGCACTCAAGAGCTAATAGCACATTCAAATCTGCTGTAATTGTTCGTAGTTCGGAACATTAAACCGCCAGACCTTGACTACCGTAGAACCGCTGTTGCGCGTTGCAGGCCCCGTGTGGCCGCTGTTTGGCTATTTATAGAGACGATTCGGCACGCGCTGGGCGGTCCCAAGTTTCTACAGCGAACATCGCATCAACACGCAACGGCGGTTCTATGGTGCTCAGATGGCCGGCCTCCCGGTGCCTACAAATCGCTACAACCTACAGCGTAGCGGCGGTTTAAGGGGTTTAAAGCAACCATTACGACACCCACGCATCGTTCCGTTGACTCACCAGGTGTGCTCGAGTTGGACTCGACGCTGCCCCACGGGTCACTGGCGGCAGCGCCCATGGCCACGGTGGCCCCAGGCAGGGGTCCCGAGCCCCAGGGGTCGCTCTGCGCGGGAGGGGGTCGGCTGACGGGGGGAGGGGCCCAGGGGTCGCTCAGAGCTGGCTGGCTGGTCGCACCCCAGGGGTCGCTGGCCTGGGCCTGGCCCTGGGCCTGGGCCTGAGCCTGAGCCTGGTGCGGGCCCCCCGCCAAGTCCAATAGTGTGTCTGCTGATGGCTGCAGCAAAGGGAGAAGACGTTCAAACAATTGTATCCTATTGTTATAAGAAAATAAACCATAGTTAAGGCATTCTTGACTGAACCACCAGAGCTAAGGCAAGTTATGAGTTGTTGCTGGGGGAAGAATAGATAATAAGTCCGGCCTTCTCCAAGGTATTAGATAAAAAAAAAAACTAATTTATATTTATTCGGTTGAGATTACCTACCGCCTCCTCCCGTTCCTCCATGATCAGCCCGCCCACCGTCTCCTTCTCGCCCACCCCCTCCCTCACCTTCTTGCTCTCCGCGATGGCCAGCCCGCCCCCCCCCGCCTCCCTCACCTTCTTGCGCTCCTCGATGGCCAGCCCGCCCCCCCCCCCGGCTCCCTCACCTTCTTGCGCTCCTCGATGGCCAGCCCTCCCCCCACCCGCCTCCCTCACCTTCTTGCTCTCCTCGATGGCCAGCCCCCCTACACCCTGCCGCCCGCCCACCCCCTCCCTCACCTTCTTGCTCTCCTCGATGGCCAGCTGGTACTTGATCTCGTCGTTCTTGCGTCGCTTCACGTCCTCGTCGTGTTCCTCCTTGCTCATGGCGAGCGCCAGCTGTAGCTGGAGCTCCTCCTCCCCCGCCGTGGAGGGCCGCGCCGCGTCCAGCTCAGCCTGGGTCGGCTCCGGGACCCCTGACAACAGCGACACCAAGCGGCCGTTACAGACAAGTGAGCGGTGAAATATTAACGGATGGGATATAGGCAGATGGCACCAATCTGTAGGAGGTATACAGAGAGGACATAGGCAACAGTCAATGGAGGGTTACCCAGATGGGACATAGGTACCTGTCTCAAGATCTTTGGCCGGAGCTATACTGAACTGACACTACAGTCTGGGACCAGGTTAACGTATTTCGGTGCGAATTCACCATTTGGGGGTCGGAGGATATGAGGGTTGCTGCTTGAGTGCTAGTATTTCTTGTATTTACTGCAAACCCTCGCCAGGTCTCAAACTTAACAGCTGCCAAACGTGAAGCTCCTCGGTGATCGCCGGTCCTTAACTGGCTTTCTCTGATTCGATCTTATATCTTAGCAAGTGAACACCAATTACTACACAAACTTGCTATAATGGTTGTTATTTGGTTGGCCTGGTAACGGCAGTTTAACTTATAGACGAAGGTGTCATCGAGGCGAACGAAGGGCAGACCGGAACCACGGCACCGGGGGTAACCACATCTTTCTCTTGGAAATAAATGCGTTTTAAGCAACTTGTGTGCATATGAGAGCTAAACTTTAAACGGGTCATATTCAATTCGCAGAATGACATGGGATCTTTGCACTTGGTGCGAACTCCGGCATGATGGCAGGCCTGGCAGAGCGCTGACCACCAGAGGCACGGGAGATCTCCAGGCCCGCCATATACCAATAACCACAGGATCAAATCACCCTCTAACTACCCCCATGTGTCAAATAGTGCCTTAAGTACCTCAAGTTACCACCAATGCTTAAATGTTAAAATAGTAGCTTAAGTACCTCCATGTTACTTACTAGACACGAGATAAGTATATAATGAGTGCCTCAGGTATCCCCGACGAGTATGCTGTAGTTATATGCGACAACTCAATGTTACCGCTAGTCTAAAGCATACATTTGAGTGCCTTAAGTTACTTCCCATGTCTAAAGCGTACATGTGAGTTCCTTTAGTTTATACACATGTCTAAAGCTTACAATCAGTACCCTACATACCCCGCGTTACTACCAACGATTAAAATATATAGTGAGCGGTTTTTAAATCTACCCCCGAAGATACTACGAATGTTTCAAGTGTACACAGCACAATGCCCCAGGCCACTAGCACTGTTATAAGCGTACATTAAGTGCCTACAAGTAACTTCATGTTACTACATGTAACAATTTAAAAGGGTACATGGAGTGTCTATAAACACCGTGCGTGTTTCTACCACTGTTTATTTTAAGTAGTCAAAAACCGCTTAACGAGTGCGGAGACCCGAGGAACTACAATGTGACAACACCCTTTGAAGAAAACTAGGCAAACTACGCCATTGCCGATCATCTGCACAATGCAGCAGCCACAGCTTGCAAAGGACGGTCTTCCCCCGTGGAAAGTTTTAGCCTGAGCCACCGGTCTATGCCTAAAACTACCAGCGAGTCGCCCTCGCACACATCGCACCCGCTACCCTGCTGCACAAATGCCAGTTTTACCATAACAAAAAGCGCAGGCACCAGCTGGAAGGCGGCAGGGAACCGGCCACACACAGCTGGCAGGGCACAGGCTGTTGGGAGTAGGCAGGGAACCGCCTACGTATGGCCATAGCAAGGTCACCTCTACGGGTGCCTCTTTCAAATGCCATAATGACGAGGGAAACCGTTCAAGCATTTAATTAACATATGAAAGTCGTCGTCTCATCTACAAGACAGGCTACGGCAGTTAGGTATTTAGCATTATTTAACCCATCAGATCCAAGTTTAACAAGAATTTGCGTACATTGTATCTACCACAAATTATCAATGCGTGTTGGTAAAAGAAATTATAACAGACGTTACTCAGGCTTATCAAGGGCCTTCACTGTACGCCCCGTATATATTGTAGTCCCAAACGGGTTAATTCATCCTATGTGAGCGATACAGGCGACATTTATTCGGACACAATTATGTTGATAAGGCCCCTGTGTGGTTCCTTATACCACCACTCGGTGGTGACCGCGTTAAAGAGAGCTGAGAGAAACCAGACTATACAACCAACGACAGACCAGATGAACGAGTCATAGCACGGTGCCATTAGTGACATATCAAAACACTATATAATTCTACTGCTTAACAATCAAGCAATAAACAGTTTGCCACTTGAATAAATAGGACATGGAGTGTTACGGGAAGCCAGTTGACAGTGCGAAGAGTGATTAACGGGGAATATAACGGTTTGTACACTGAAGAACAGACAGAAACGTGAACATGTATTCCTGGAAGGCGGCCATAAAATGGGCCAAGTCCATGGTAGCTACTGTCACCCTGCACGATTCCGGGCCTGAACAGAGGGGGTGGGGTCTGCACTCGATATAGTCATGACCGTCGTATGTAAATATTCCAAATTACTAGCTTATCCAGGCTTCCAGACAAAGGATGTACAATTAATTAAGTCACGAAAAAAATAAAATTGAATTGGAATTTGAAGATACAAAAAGTAAATGGATTTTGTTTGGAGGGTGAGGCGGCGGGCCTGAGTGAGTGAGTGAGGGGTGAGGGGGTGTTGGGCGGGCGCCCAGAGATGTACTGTACTTTGCTGGAGGTCCTCTTCACCCGGCGATGATGGGGGCTGCACGTCGGCGTCCAGACCTTGCGGGGTGGTGGCTGTGGTGATCCGAAGGGTGGACAGGCAGGCAGGCAGGCAGGGGGGAAAGGGTGGAGATAAGGTAAGACAGTTTAGGGTTAGACAGTGGAGAGATCCGATGCCACGGCAGCAGCAGCAGCAGCAGCAGCAGCAGCGGCGGTGGCGGTGGCGGTGGCGGGGGTCGGCCGGGATTGAAGCCATGCAGCCGGCCCGGCGATTGAGATGTCGTGGGCTGGCCACTGGGGGGCGCCACCGTCCAGACGACCCGAGATGCCTATCGTCTAGCCGCCGTCTAGTTGGCTGGCCGGCTGACTGCCCGGCAGGGACCCCCACGCACCATATGTCGCCACCGCCGACCCCGCGACCTCCGCTAGGGGCGCTGCCCTTCGCACATTAAATAGCGAGACGAGGGCCCGCGTCGAGCGAAACAATGTTAGCACTCAGCAACCGGAAGTGGGTTGGCCGGAAGTTAGTTTCTGGTTTCGGTGAGGGGCAAGACAAGACTTAGTGTGAACCAAGCGTTGCCTTTCGCAAAATCTAAACTACTGAACTGTAACAATCACATATCAATCAGTTAACAGAATCATAACGATCAACTCGTTAGTACAAGGCATTAATAGTGCAGATTTCATCAGTACCATTGTACAGTAATATTTATTTACAGTGCCCACACATTATCAAGAGAACACTACATAATCTGGCAATATGATGAGGATATACAGTATACATCCTAAGACTCATTTACAGCTCATTCAAGGAGAAAGTGCACATGGTTTACCTAAACAGTACAGTGAGTGACGCAATGCCAATCAACTAAATGAATAGATAACACTGCCATCCCATCGCAAACCCGAAAAGTAAGTCACGTGGCAAAAGAAGAAATGTGTGAATTTAGCCAAATTTGTGGACTGAATCTTACAAAGAAACCATGTGGGAAAGTCATGAAAGGCAAATTATTATGCTAATTAATATGAAACGAAATGAATTGTTGGCGTTTTAGGCAGCTTCAGCGCATATGGCGACTAACTTCTACAAACGTCCCGGGTTAATGCAATGGGTTTGCATGAAAATGTGCAGGTGCCAGGGTTTGTACCCCCGGCCTGTTGATCTACAACTCGGCCGTCTTGCCATTTTTTTTTCATTATTATGCGAAGCCGATTGCCCACAGGTTCAGGCGCCTGGTTTGAGCATAGCACGAGGACAGATTGGGGTCGACGCAGTATCTGTTGGTGTGAAGCTCAAGCCACATTTCTAAACTTTAATTCTAGTTTTGATATCCAAGCTCACCTTACCATGACCAGGCTTTACTGCCCAATAATTGGCTAGCCAACCGGCTCACCACAGGGCGGAACTAAACTGCGTCTGTCCGTTTGTCGTCTTCAGAATTGCTTCCCAAGGTCAAATAACCCGGGCGGTGAGCCCCGGGGGTCTCTTTACGTTTTTACCCAAATCCCAGCCGCATCAGCAGCCGCAGCAGCCGCCGCAGCAGCAGTAGCTGGTCAATCTAACAAATCCACGAGATACTTGGCCTAACCTAACCTGACCTGACCCGACCTGATCGGAGACCTGAAGTTCCACAACAGACAGACAGACAGACAGGCAGGCAGAGCATTCCGGCAGAAGTCAGTCTAGGGAGCCGCCTTAACCAGCCCCTTATCGGTGATCTGCAGGGCAAGTGCGCCAAGCGGAGGAAGGTGGCAAAGCACTCCAACGTGTTGGCGGCTTGGCGAGATTTCACCACTCGTTAAAACTAAAGGCTAGGGTTGCACGCGCTAGTCAGTCGAGGGACAAACAGAGGAAAGCAGTGGGCCCAGTCCTTCAGAATGCTGCCGAGTTTTCTGTAACAATTCAATTTTTAGCCAAACAAAGTCAGTGCACAAGGCTATACCGCCTTCAGTTCTCCAGCTAACAGTATAAATCATAATGTGTCAAAACCGTTCCTTAGTTTTATTTCAGTCCAGCGAAAAGCGTGTGTAAGATCTTTGGTTGTCAGCCCACAAGAGGCAGACGGAGGGGGAGATCGGGTGCTTTGCCACAGCCGTTGTGAACACGGGTTAGATCGGGTCGAGAAATCTCGCCGGATCCACAAAGGGGAACAGCATCAACCCGCTGCGTGGGCTTTTCAGCGGGTAATCAAACATGCCGAAATGAAATGTGTATGTTATCGCCTACTGTTGTAGGCTAAACTAAACCATGAACCTCCCAGGACATGGAATGGATAATAAATGTTCCAGATGTATGTGAATGTGAACTGTTGATCTGCAGCTCAGCCTATGTGTCAATCAACCTAGCGAGGCTCCCCCTCCTGTTGGTGCTCCTGCTAAGCTGGTGGGGATTCCCTTTCAGTCAAACAAAGACGTCGCTCTCGGTCCCCATGGATACGGGTCCGAGAAGCCTGCGCAGAACACTTATATTTCCTGCGGAGTTTCCTTCTCGTTACTGGGATCGATGCGCGGAACTAAACACAGAGACCGTATCGACCAGTTCTATCATGTGACGAGCCGTCAGCCCATGATATTACGCACCCACCGTCCGCTCATATAAGGAAATAAAGATTTATGTCACGCCGGGAGCAAGTGGTTTTATAGATAAATAATACCAGTGTTTGCTATGTATGGATGACAATGGTATGCTATAGATAGAGATGTGAAAGTAAACGTTAATGGATGCATCGTATTATGGTGGTTGATTGTGTTTTAACGGCACTTTCGCATAATGGTGGTGTGGGCTGTATGCAAAACTGAAAACGGACCAATTTGTTCAGGAGACTTAAAAAGTCAATGTCATACAACTAAAATGTATATTTAGATAGCATGACTATCCACAGTGGTCTATAGTAAATCTATAGTAAAATAGCCATGTTACTTTAGTTGCGATCTTATGATAAGTTACCTGTCTTTCTTCTCCGTGATTCTGGTGATTGTGGTCCCAACGTATTCCACCAAGATCCCTTTGTGAAAGGGACCAGCAATCAGCCAGTTCAAAGATCGAGAGCAAAACCCAATTAAGGGCGAAGGCACATGACCTAAGGCGCTAGGAGGCGGTACGGCGAACATCAAGTTCACTGGGGCATACCGCTTCCCCCACCCCCCATCCCCCTCCTTCCCCCCACCACCTCCCCCTCCTTCCCCCTAAGCCCCACCCTGGACCTCAAGCTCAAGGTGATAAATATGTAACCACACGCTGAACTCAGAATTTGGTGTACACAGTTAACCACGCGAGGGGCATTCACCGCTGGCAGACACGGCGGTACAGCCTGAAAGGATCGATGTCAATCTCAGGGTTGGTTGGTCAGCCGGCCGCCTGACTGCCTGACGAACACGTCTCATTGTGGTAATCATAATGTCCAGGGTACCATTGCGGTGTCTAGACCCCACGGTCAGCCCACTGCCAAGACGTCGGCCGGCGACGTAAGGGGCATTGCTTACAAGAAGCTACCATTCTAAGATATCCGTACAGATATACATACATCTATTAATGTATCCATTCCACTTCAATAGGAAGTCTGTGAACGCCACGCCCCGTCTTAATCAGGGAGGTTACCATGGTGACCCTATATATGGCACGCCACAAAGGCCGGAGACGTCATTTATGCTACGTCACTGCTCAGACCCAACGCAATGTCAGCTTGACGGCTCCCATCCTAATATTATCTCTATTACCAGCAAATATTTCCATACCGCCCAGTCAACGTGGGACCCAATAATATAGTAGGTCTATTCGCCAGCTTGTAGGAAAATTAAAGGCACTGTGTTGTAATGGCGCCACATAAAAGGCTTCAGAGGTTTGCAAGTCATAAAATAGAAAAACTACATTTACCATTGCCGCAATGACAATATAATTAACGAGGTCTACTGATGTGTTTTAGAATGGATGTTGATGTCACCAGAGCATCCTCATCCAATGATACTAAAACGAATGAAATCAAAATACAGGAGCTTGATAGCTTTCTAATTGAACAAATTAGGAATATAGGACAAAAATAGGAGTGCTGGGAGGCCCCTAATTGTGCTCACTTGTATAACAGTTACACGGATATAATTAGTAGCTTTTAAAGGCTCGTCAGAGCAGGAGTGACGTAGCATTAGATGAATGCGTCAGAACTGTCATAATCATCTGGGATACAATGAAGATCGATACTGCGGAGGTAACAAAGCGGATATCGCGGTCGCAGTATGTTATTTGACTGAAAGGCAGTCGCTGACCCCGCGCCCTGTATCACATCAGCGCTCAGGTGAGTCGAAGCTAAGTGCGCGCGCCACCAAGCTAGGCATGCCTGCATGACGTCTCCCGGGGTAACGACAGGTTACTGTGACGTCACGGGCTGTAGGACGTCTTTGGACGTTATTGGCGTCTGACGGAAACTCACCTGAACCGGCGCCATAGCTTTCCCCGTAACCCGAGCCACTGGATGGCATGGTGGGGCTCTGAAAGGACAAAACAAAGGTTGCATCAATATGTATCATCATAAACGATACCCCGTACAGCACAGCGTACAGGCGATTGCAGGGGGATGTTTTGCCAGAATGTCAGGCCCGGCGGGTTTTAAGGTTGCGTAAACCCTCACTTTGTCATCTTGAGAGAGGCCTTGTCTGGAAAATCACACTATGCGATTTTTTTGGGTAAAATTGCTACGTAGTATGTGATATATAGGTTCTACCAATACCCTGTTGGTCTGACTTACAGCCAAATTGCAAAGAGATAAAGTTCTTCTATGATACAGTCACAGTACTTAAACCGGACACCACTTTCTCGCCCTGAGCTATTTACTGCCACGCTAGAGGAATGGGAGCCTACTTCCCTAGTTGTTATAAAGCCGCAGTCGACACTTCTGGGTGCTGAGCATGGTGGGCAAAAACGTTGAGGTTACTGCAGTAAAATCTAGTGCAGTTTAGTTTAGGGCGGTAGGTTCAATAAGTCTGCTACGATAAGGTTGCTAATGGAAACGCTAACTAGGCTGATTAAAACTACCCCCCCACCCCCGGGGGGACCTGTCGCTGTGAGACCAAGCACCCTACCACTGGCCAACAATGTCGCCATGCCCGTGCACCGTACAGGCGGCACGATGACTCGGCAAACACATACGATCACGACATTCGGGAGTCGATATTGTGCATCAAGTATTAATGTAGCACGCGATGGCATCGATTTCACAGGTGCTTTCCCAGACGGCAAAATAACGCCTCATTCCTCGGAACGGCCGTCCATTCCATGTATAATGTCATCTATAACACAATCCCTGGACGTGTTGTGTGTACACCCTGCGTCACCAATGACCAATGCGGGCACGTGACAGAGGCAATGGCCTGAGACCTATAGGACACCCCTGACAAGTCAAACCCCAGGCGACACCCCCCGTGAGGTTAATGGCGGTCTCTACCCATATAACAGTTGTTGTATATGGTAACAGCATGGTGACGTTAACGTTGTATACATCCTGCAGCATACATCCTACGTTAACACTGCTTTCTACACCAGAGTGACATGGGGGTGGCTACAGCAGTACAAAGCAACAGTCTCCCATCAATCACACACACACACAGACACACGGGGATCCTGGCAACACTGGCTAAAGACACCTGCCCCAGCCATAGACAACTCCCCCCCCATAGCCTACAACCGTATTACACACACATCTCATGACCTAGGAGGAGGAATGATTCGCGGGGCGCATTCTAGTCTGGAATTCGCAGGACAAAGACATAATAATGTGATGTCTCGTCTGGTCTGCAGGTTGTATGTGTGGAGAGAGGCACGTGATGGCGCTGAAGAGGCAGCCAGGAACGCCCCCTGCGTACGCCCCACAGCGAAGCCACGGCGCCCCTGTATCCACACACACACACGCACACGAACCATAATAACGTCATAATAAACACATCCCAAGAGCAATACCCGTCGCTTCTTATCCTTCGCCATCCGTTCATATCCTCGTGATGCCTTCATCCTGGTCACGGCACCAAACTGTCTCCACACAAAGGCGTCTGTCTGTCTGTCTTTCTCCTGCTGGTGGTATATCCGGGCGGTAATGGCTGTGTGGTGTATATATAAATAGGGCGATACACCGACAACGTACAACGTCAACCGAGACGCACTACACACTGAAGGGAACAGAGAGGAGGAGACATCTGCCAGCGCCAGAGCAGCCAGTCGGTCGTGGGTGCAAGCGCGATCTGTCCACGGCCTACCGCTCACGGCTCGCTCGCTCGCTCATCAATATATGGGCGACGTCAGCGAGCGACTCAACACAGCACAGGCACCCGGCGTTCCGCAAGCCCCTCTACTCCTCGCCGCCGACCGAACGACCGACCCACCGACCCGACTCACACACGCTGACTTGGTGGTGGTGGTGGGGTCGTAATTAAAATTCACGACCCGGTGACAGGTGAGAAACTCCGGCACCTGAGAGCTAAACAACACGACCAGCAACCGATATAACCGAACGCCGTGGAGGCCGATCGCCGAAGGTGGCGAACAAAGGGGGTCCGATCGGAAATCCACACGTCGGGTGTATATACTTGTATACAGCACCCGATCATACGATGTACGACACACTGTGGTGATGCGGGCGGGGTCGGCAGGGCGGGCGGGCGCAGCGGGTCTGTGGCACAGAGCCGGGCCGAGACGTCCCTGAGGAGGGTCGGGAGGGGAGCGAGAGAGGGGAAGGGAGGGAGGGAAAGGGAGAGAGGAGAAGGGGAGAGGGGATGGACGGGAGGGAGAGGCGAGGTCCCCACCGCCGGCCAAGGCGCACGGTGCCAACGGGATCAGGTACGGGTGGGGGTGAGGAGTGGGGGTGAGCAGTAGGGTTGAGGAGTGAGGATGGGGGTGAGGATATGGGGTGGTCGGGTGACGGGAGGGCAGGGCTTCGAGCCAGGGACGAGGATTGAAACCACTCAACGCGTGAGTCACCCCCATCCCCCCCAACAACCTACTCCGGGAGGTAAGTACAAAGACCCGCGGCAAGACCTGGAGACATGGCCACCCGCCCCTCCCACCCCCCCCCCCTGCCCGCACAGCCTGCATACGGAAGCAGTAAGCCCGACTAGGCCCCATCATACACTCCGGTTCGCCGAACTAAATAAAAAGAACCATCCCCATATGCGAGTGGGCAGGCGGGAGAGCGGCTGCTGAAATAAGCAACAGATTTGTTTCCGTCTGTTGGTCACAGACAAAAACGGGTTCTCCGGTATGGAAATATTGACGGCGTAAAAGCAAAGCTCCCTTTCGTTCCGAGACACTGGTTTCTAGGGACGCCGGTCGTGTCACGTCAGGTGCACCCAGTGACGTAGTTGTCCATTGCTCTCAAACGGTGCACTCTGTCCTACAAGCGGAACCCTGCAAGTACAGGTCATGACGGGAGGTGCAGATATGTTTGATATTGGTCTGACCAGCTGACTCACCCTCGACCGCCGACCACAAAGGTTGTAAATTTCAGACGAAATGTGTACTTTGCCCCGTGAACGGAAATGAACACCAAAAGGTAAGGGAGAGAAGAGATACATAATTCTGACATGTCTGACCAACTGGCAGATCCATCATCTTGTATGTGTGTGTAAAGAAATAGGGTAGGGTGTGAGGGGCTCGGCACGGGACTAGGGTGGTGGGGGGGGGGGGGGCGGGCGCCCCGGGTTAAAACTACGCCCAGTAAACTACGTTTCGCGATAGTAAAAACGATAGATGTTTTAGAATTATGATGCAGATGACTAGCCCTTGACATGTCGCAGACTAGATATTCGTGGCCCAGCCGGCGGCAGAGATGATAGAGCGCCACCATGCGGCCTAGTTTAGAATTAGTGAATGCACTGCGTGAGTACTACGTGAGCTATTTGAAACCACTGGTTTGCGCGGACATACAGGAACGACGACCTCAATGTCACAGGAAGTTTTTGGGTCGTTCTTCAAATGGGGGCGGAAATAGAAAAAAAAAACAAGGTTTACACTCGAGTATCTTGGTTAAAGCGGGTGGCCAACTTAATTTAATCGCAATCTGCACCGAAAGTTTATATCTTAAAATTAAATTGGCAAGTGTTAACCCTTCGTTTCGGCCGACTGGTAAGGAAAAAAAAATTAAGGCAACCCGCCCCCATCAATGTTGAGCAGCGCGCCATTTTGCTGGAGCATGTGACGCATATTGTGACTATTCGTATGGCGCCGCCATACGTTACAGCTCGCGGAGAGAGAGAGATCAGGGCCGCGATTTCTAGATAAACAGCGGCAGTTCCAAGCCGTGCATTAGCGCAAGATCTTAGCCTTTCATGGCAAAGTCCTGTTCAAACAAATTGATATACGTCTTGCGACGATTGAATCCGCAACAATGCCATGATTGGAGTTAGAATCGCAGCTATTTATACTAGCGATTATCATGCGCTCTTGTTTTGCTCACACAGTAGGCGCAATTTCCGGTTTGAATAAATTAGAGTATCGCCTCCTGATTGGTCAATCGCGGACACGCCTCCAAAAAGGGCTGCCGCCTGGGTAGGCGGCCAAATCGTGCCTGCCGGTCACTTCTAAATGCTATGGTGAGCTACAGATAGAACGAAAAATTCTGTAATTTGGAGGATAGACAATTGAGTATTATATGAATCGGTAAAGTAGCATTAGAGGCCAGGCTGGCGGTTCCCGTTAAGGTATGTCTGTTTAACAGTAAGAATAAACTATTTGTAACCCAAAACTATAAATAAGTCGGCGAAACACAAATCTACGAGGTAGTCTGTGTACACAACACTTTCAACTTTTCATCATTTTAGATTTGTCATATTTATCACTACACATGACGCAAAACGTTAGTGTCTTAGCTAAATTTGACTGTTAACGTTGCATTTCAGCAAATAAATATGATTTCTTGAAGTTCATTATCATTCAACTATCAAGTACGTTTAGCTACCAGACTTATTGCAAAACTAGAGATTTGTGAATAGAGAAATAATTTCTACAATAAAGAAGTACATATTCTGTATGACAGTTATGCTGGTCACTGTTCCTTTAAATTATATAAACGAGACAAATCATTAGTCAGCTCAACTCAGTCGCAATGATCGCGCCAGCACCATCACCACCCGACCCACGAGGTCTAGATGCCATTTTTGTAGGAGTCAAGAAGGAGTGTATGGCTATATAAATTCACATAGCGTCGACATACGGTTGAACCGAAAGCGACTTGCTGGTCGTGACAAACGGTAACGCTACAAAACAAGTGACCAACCCCACCAGGTTACAGAAACACGACACTGAAAGACGACGATCATAACGCACTTTACATAAATACCTTTCCATCTGGTGGGTTAATTTATCACAGTTGTGTTGTCAGTGGCGTGCCGTAATCAGCGCGACACATGTCGGGGTCCGGGCGCCATAACGACGTTCACGTGTGTACCCGTGTACAACAGCCGGGTGGTGCATGGGGACGCGCCGTCATAACGTCCCACAGCGCGACCAGCTCGGTGACACACTTCACTGAGCCAGCCAGCCCCGCCACATCAATCCATCCATCAAGGTCCTTTGGCAGATTGCAGTAGGACCCACACGATAAACCATGCACTCCAAACGGACGGTGTTAAGGCTGTGCTGCAACCGGCCAAGGCACCTTAGCTTAAATATATTTTTATTTACGCAATTGGAAAGCAGGCATTGCCTATATAAATTGGGTTAAGACTAGGCACCTTTATTGGAGTCTCACAGAAGCCACACCTTGACCTATCTTGTGGCATGGGGGGCAACCGTACGATTTATCCCTCCGCCCTTTCCAGTCTTTGATTACCGCCAGCATCAAACGTACACGGAAAGCGCCCAATTTCAGTACCAAAATCTGACACCATTGAGATTAGAATTAAAACATTGTTATGACGTCACTCTTTTGTTACTAGTGTTGTTTCTTATAACTACGAATCAACACTTTCATGAGTCGATTTGGTTCCACCGGAGGCTGGGCTTCAAATGTGGCTCACTTATTACAGGAGTAGAAAAGCACAGCTGCTTCTCCGTCACCAAGGTGTATCCACGGCAAATGGGAAATTGAATGAATTGGTGTTTTAGGCCGCTTTTGTGCACACGACGACGAAGGATAAATAGATGATGTGTCCAGGATTCGAACCCGGATCTATTCATCTGCGGTCTAGTGAGCTACCCCCCCCCCCCCACCCCACTCCCCTCACGACAAATAAATCATGGGCTCGAAATCAGGCCCTTTAAGCAACATTACACACCAAATCATTTAATTTAAACCACGAACAATGTTATATTCAACGATCACGCGGTCAGCGAGAGTTGGTCCATATGTTATCCGTCATTGACTATGGTCGCTCTGTGTCTCCTTTCCGCGCAGAGGAACCCACGCCGAACTGGGGATGGGTGGAGATGGGGATGGCAATGCAAAGTGTACCAGAGTGTATGCCACGCGTATCGAGGGTATAGCCTGCGTACACCCATGGCCCATTCGGTGTACATCATATGTATCCATGATATATCCAGGAAGTATGGTATGGTGCTATACGAATAACCTTGTCGCGGTTTTCTAACAAGTTTGTGTATCTTCCGTGTTTCGAATCCACATGACATATTCTCCCATGAATCAGGCTGACCCACTCCAGTAACATAAAAAAAGAAATGACAGACAAGCTCAATCATCGGCCATATCCTCATTGATTCGAGGTTGTATTTGGCTCCTATCCAGGAATGTTTAGCTGCACTCATGTCGCCGGCCGTTTCACAGAGACCACAGTAGTGTCATTCGATCATCCGCAATAACGAGCCAGTATCGTCTCAAGGTGATATGTATTGAAGAAATGTTAGAGCTCGAGAAATGTATTATATTTGTAGTAATTGGTAGGCATGAGTAATACGTGAGCTATGCTGAACCAATATTTCGCCTTTCAAAACTAACTCATATGGGGGCTTTGATGGCACTATTATGACTCAGACATGTGGCCTGAAGGGACGTCTCAAATAGACCGGTGCACACCCCGACACAAAGCCCCACCCACACTTCAGTCCTTTTTCTTCAATCGTGTGCATAAAATTGAAAATCATAGCTGATTATAGGTACAAGTGAGAAGTTTTCCTCTCTGAAACTGACAATAAAGTGCAGGATGCTTTGTTTATCTGACTTGTTTGTCCGACAAAGCGCACGTAGACCTTTTTCATCACATGATTGGATAAAAGGAAGACTGATTCAATTAATGATTGACGCCTGGATCGGTCTATTGCTAATCTGCTAATATGTGACATGTTTTAAGTAAGAGAAAACACGCGAAAGTTGTTGATTTCGTTGTTCAGAATACACTCGGCTAACGCCTCGCGTATATTCTGAACAACGAATCAACACTTTCTCCCTACCATGTTCTTTCGTGTGAAACTGGGTGTTCAGTGTTAAAAAACATGATGACACAGCAGAAAACCGATTTCTCAGAAGGGAGCCTTAAAGCAATATATTCTGTATTTTTTTTTGTATTACCAGCCTCTTCCCCATGTCAAATATGTATATTCTGTCTTGAATTTAAATCCTGAAAGCCTGTGGGCTATCTGGAGAGAAGCAATTTGGTCACCGGAGCAAAAGTTGGTGGCCGGCTTTATATCCCTGCGCGCCTCTTCGCTGTTCGGTATTTTGTGCCGACCGCGGCTCGCTATCACGTCCGCGCGATGTAACTAAACCGCGCAGTTTTATGTTGAAATTGTTGTTTTACAGACTCTCAGAAATATAAAACATATGCATCATATTATTGAGATACGTTTAGCCTTGATTTTATGTAAAATGTAAAAAGCATGTAAGTATATTTCTTTAAAGACAACAACGAATTGCTCTTTTCCGCCACCTTTGTGTACGCATGGGCAAAGCGGGGTCAAGGAACACGTGGGGGAAACGACATGGCAGAATGAAACGGTCCCACACTAGCCCAGAACTACGCTGAAACTGGGCCACCTTAATTAACACGGAAAAGGACCATTTTCTTCCAATTTAAACATATTTATTTACCTCTCACATCCTCATGGATGGGTCGCTGTTTGCCAGAGACACTCTGAGACTCCGTGCGCGGGTTTGGGATCGAACCTAGTCGTCCAATCTGCCAACCCAGAGGGCGACGCACTGAGAGCTGGGGAGATTCAGGTCCAGGTTTTGATTTCACTCTATTGGTGATGATAGCCCAGATGCGGTGCGCGCCACCATGTTACAGCAATCCCGGGAACAATAAAGTGAACAGGGGAGAAACGACCCTAGGCGGGGTCGGGGTTCAAACCCGCAAGCGGCTCGTCTGCAGTCGAATACGCTAACTCTCCATCACGACGACTCCCCTCTTACAGTTCAAATCGAGCGAAGCTCACGTATTACTCACGGCTGGAATCTGCCATAGCAGCCGACTTTGTGACCTCTGTTAGCATGGATACACCAAAGAGTACGGGGCGGGAGTCTCTCGGCGGATTACACGTGTCTGCACAATCAGAATACAAGGTGGTTTGGGAGGAATGCTTTCACCTTATTATGTGACCGGATATTACAGGGGGCATTCCGTAAAGTGAGCCGGGGGGCGGGGCACCGTAAAGAGGGGGGAGGGGGGGGCGGGACACTGTAAAGGGAGGGGGCGTGGCGCTGTAAAGGGAGGTGAGGGGGGGGGGGGGGCACTGTAAAGCGATGTGGGGCGGGGGGGTAGGAGCCATGACCGCTGGGGACAGTCACCCCAGAGAGCGATCACTGTATAGAATGGTTCAGTAATGACATAGCCGTTTATGCAGTAGAGCCTCCCCCCCCCCCCCCAACAACAGCGACCATTGCTTTTACTAGGATATCCATTTCACTTCAGCCATCAGGGCCTGTCGGCTGGGTGGCCAGCGAGAAATGGATCAATCGGCTGGCATTGTTTAGCGAGAACCTCGTTGTGACCTACAGACGGCGGCACATGGACCGCCAAGACAATATGAATCACTTGACCCAGAAATAGCAAAACGGTCAGACCTACCATATCACCACAGCCATTATCCGATCACTAACGTACTCTACGCCGCACGAAACTCGTGCAGTGGCCTTGTCAACGAGATGTAAAGCCATTATGGGCATCTCTTATGTATGAATTTCCATATATATATATATACAGTCCAGTCATTCATCTGATACGTCAACGTAGTATCAAATGAACGTCATGCGTGATGACCACATTAGCTAGAAGCTGGAGGAAGAGGTGTACACCAACAGCCTATCGTGTTCAGTACGCAGTATCACATAGCACAGCTTACCAGAGCTAATCCAAATTATTTATTTTATATACATAAATTACATATTATTCTTGCTGCCAAGGCGCGGCGCATTATTTTCCTCTTGTGTTACTTAATGCAGTGAATACTTGTTGAGAGTTACACGTGAGCTATTATCAACCTATGGGTCTGGGTAACACAGTTCATGCATAAACAATTCACAAACGAATGCTTTCAACATTGCAGTTCATAGGTCTTCTCACAGGTCAAAATCGCGGTGAAATATACACCGAAACATTTAGATACCAAGCAATTTATCAAACTGCAACGTGCCACTTCAAATGATTTTTTTAACCGTCGATTTTCGATTACGTTGGTGCGGTGAAAGAACCACGTCGAGACGAGGGGAGTCGATGGCTGACGCTTAAATAGTGATTCCGGAGTCGCCACGAGCAAATATCACGGCAGTTCACGCCACCACTGAGTAAACCCAGGGGCGTCCGCTCCACTGCATGGCGGTTCATTGTGCACGGGGTCCCCAGCCACAGGACCGCGCTTTGCTGCACTAAAGTAACATGCGGCGGTCAGGGAGGGAGGCAACTGAGCAGTGAATGCCTTCACAATGGCCATGTGGTGAGCCAAGTGGTGTGTGTATTAGACAAAAGACTCATACCGTGGATTCGTCAAAATGCCTTGCTTGAATAAATCCGGTCCACCTTCCAGGATTTAAAGCATATGAAATGGGTCATTTTAGTAAATGGTAGGCGTACGTGAGTCATACGTGAGCCACGTTGAAAGAATGGTGCGCCCAAACATGGTTCGGACGACCATAAATCCACGACGTCAGTCGTAGTGGCGACGTCCATTACGCACCATGAACTCATAGACTGTGGTACGTGAAAACTACTCGGTTAAGTACTTCACAATGTCCGTCGTTTATCTTATTTAAACAGCTCCGTCCAGTACTCACCAAGAGCTCACATGCACAGTGGACCCGTGGCAAAGTGAGCCACAGCCCAAGCAATAGAGAGAATTCTCTGCCATGCCATCTTACTTTGGTTCTAAGGGCCAGGCGGCAATATGGATTCGATTGAAAGTTAAAAGCTCAGCCACTCAAAGCCATAACACGTAATTTCTTTAATTGTTCGCGCGAAGTAATAATTATTCTTCCACGTCAGCGCGACCCATTGCATTAGTAGGCCTCACGTACAACTCACGCCGAATATTGCCTGTAATAAGTTTAAGCGCTAACGGCACGTGGGTCGGTGGTTCGCGCCCCGCTGTGGCCATGTCTGTGTGGTCGCAGGATAAAGATTCCACGTCTTTCTTCGCACAGAGTAGAGGGTTACCCCCGGGGACATGGCTCCACTCTCTCTTCTTTCTCCCATTGGCGAAATATGACCAAAATTGGTTACAGCTACCTGAATATACAACCAACCAATCAAAGACTGCCATAAACAATCAGCATGGACGATGGACCGAACTAAGAATTCAGTATGTCTACTTCCACTCACGCCAAGTACTTCTTGCAAGCAGCCCCTTTACGGACCCGGATTGGTTGGTTGGTAAAAGAAAGACACACTGGCCTTTATGAAGTCTTTTTGCGCCAATGGGGACAGACTATTTAATACACATTGAGTGTAACATGAACCAAGACATCTACTGGGACAATGAGATCAAGCATGTCCATGGCACAGGTACCAGGACGCGAAGTCCTCACTCTTTCATCTGGAGCTCGGCCCGCCAATTGACATTCTATTACAAGGAAGGATAGGTTTGGTTAAGGGATATGGGACAATGAAGACGACTGATATGCCAGAGCTCCCCCGAACTCGCTAACTACTGGGACACTTGCATGTCACCCACCCATAAGGCCATAACCCTTCCCATCCCAGCTCAGTGTGGAAAAACAGAACTGAAGTGAAGTCAATATTAGGAGTCAATAAACCAATGGCGTTAGGTTATGGGTGAGCTCTTTGGCTACCACTTCCTGAACTCCGGATGCTGTATTCCTTGGTTTGGCTTTCTTAAGTAGGACGCTTTAACCTATCGAGACAATGGGACGGGTCAAGGTAGAGAGGAGTCATATTTCCGATGGGGGGGGGGGGGGGGGGGCTCATCTATTCTTTGGCGAAGAACGACATGGGATATATACACACAATATATAGACATATGCAGAGTTGGGACACGAACCACGCACCGGCCGCCTGGGCTGGCCTTGCAGAGCACTCGACCTCGACAATAGCCGAACGCGCCACCTACAGGGCCACGTCACTTAAAACATGCGAAAAAGGTTTTCGAAACGGTCATCAATTGGAGAACCATCAATGCAGTTATTCAATCCCCAGTTCACTCATTCACTGTTCATGACACCAACAAAAGAATGACGTCATAAGAATGTTTTTAAATACTCATGGATCCCAACATGGAAGATGGACCGACATAAGATATGAATCATAAAAAACATGATCAATATTCAAGCTACGCAATTCGTCGTTATCAATGCGCAGTTTAATACACAACATCATCGTCAACAGTTTGTTTACTACATTGCCCTAGCACCCCCAGCCGTGGATCGATGGCTCTCAGCGCCATAGAGTGGCAGACAGGCGGTGGCGAAGGCTATACAGAGACCGTTTACACCAGTCCGCCCCACAACCCCGTCGATCCTATGACGTAGTTGTGCCTTCACCCTCAACAGCTCGGCAACTTCAGCTATCGTGAACCACACACACACACAGGCGGGTGGGTCTTATCAAATCTTGATCTCTGCAAATAGTTTCACAGCCACGGAACTCAAAGTCCACCACTTTCCTGTTAACCCTTGTCCTACAGGTAAGCGGTAAATCACCTCAGAGCCGCTCACAAAGGCGCCCACGTTATGGCGGTATCAAGATAATGGTTCTTTAGCCCCATTCCACTGTTTCCAGATGATCTTTACCCCCCGGTCTGACCGCCCAGTATATCTTATTCGAGGTACAGGAGACTTCGATCAAGAATCCAACGGTTCTTTTCTGTCATCCTGCTTAAATTGTGTAGCATATAGGTGACTAAAATAACCACCGAAACAAATTATTATATCCGGGTTAATCAGGAAATTTTAATATGCAGATATGCTTTGATATGGTAACATTGATTAAAGTTAATAAGAGATTAGTTAAGTAAAGCACTTACCATTCCGCCAGATGCACTACCGAGGCCCATTGCATTTTGCGCGAAGCGCTCTTTGGCTTTGAGAGCCTTGGCTCTTTCATTTTTCAGTCTTTCATCGTCTTTGAGTAAAGCCACCAGCTGCTTGGCTCGCTCTCGAACGTTCATGCCATGGTCCTTACCATCCTCTATATACTGGAAGTCTTTCAGAGTCTGAATGGCGAAGATGTTTTCTTTGCACTGCTGGGCGACCTTCTCACTACCGGTCTTGATAAGGTAGTCCAATAGCACCAGAGACTTGTAGACGTGGCGCCAGTTCTTGCCGTGGTCGTTGAGCCGCTTCCACACCATCTGCATGATCTCCGTGAAGGCGACCACGTTGTAGGTGAGGTCGGCGATCTCCGACATGAGCGTGCTGGACGGACCCCATGGGTCGTTGGAAGTCGACTCTCGCACCTTAATCTGGGCATCCGAGTAGTTCTTCACGATGTTCTTCACGGTCCTGCGGATCGGCATCTTGACGGGTTTGTGCCTTAGCCTAGAACAACATAAGTCTTACAGGCTGCTTACACCACGGTCGGGGACCAGAATGGCCGGCGTCGCGCTTTATAAGGTTCCGCTTAAAATCGAAGGCCTCTTCTCCCTGCGAGATAAGAACACATAGCATTAAAAACTGACGATCGCGATTGTGTTTTTTTGTCAAATTCACCTCAAGTAGCAAGAAAACACAAGGTATAGTGGAATGCCTAAAAGCTTACATCACTGGATGTTGGACCCACGCAGACCATATCACTTGTCAGATTTGAACAGGATTCCTGCGCAGGAAACTTCTGACTGTCATTGTTAGCATTCACCCGTCTGCATAAGATGATGGATTTGCAGCTTTTGTGGTCTTATGGTTTCCAATTTGTTTCGCGGCATTTTGGCCTTATGACGGATTAAGAGTATCTGTGACTGACAGCTTAATGGTCGTCACATCGACAACTCTACTTTTGGTCTTGGTCATGGCTTTTCAGTTGCAATTTTTCGTCGAGGTGGATTTTACAAGTCGCACGAAATTCAAGAATACATTTGAATTCATGCCAAAAGCTTTCAAGTCCTGTATGCAAACAACCCAAACCTGAGCTATGGCTGTTCAGTCGGCTTTTTGCCCTAGTTCATCCCGCATATGATGACCGTTCCAAAGCTAACGAAGACTTTTTTGTTCATCAAGTGCAATAATGCTTGGTACGCTGGCCCTGGCTATTACTTCAGTATTTGTTTTACCACAATATGATTGAAATACAATATGCAGGAACTTAAGATAGTGTTTAGTTTGGTTTCTTGGCCACAATATTTAGTCCAACTTTTGATGCTATACAACAGGGTGCTAAGCACACATGTCCTATAAATTGGCATTTCTGCGTGAATGGCTAGCTTTGTGTTTTTCTATAGCTAATTTGTTCAACATACCAAAGGTGGCGGCTGCCTTGCCAATGTGAGTATTTATTTTGTCATCCAGCCATAACTGTATCAGTACATCACTACACCACTCCTGCCCTCCTCCCATGGGTATCTCACCACTCCAGCCCTTATCCCATGGGTATCTCATCCCTCCAGCCCTCATCACATGGGTATCTCACTACTCCAGCCCTCATCCCATGGGTATCTCACCACTCCAGCCCTTATCCCATGGGTATCTCACCCCTCCAGCCCTCATCCCATGGGTATCTCACTACTCCAGCCCTCATCCCATGGGTATCTCACCACTCCAGCCCTTATCCCATGGGTATCTCACCACTCCAGCCCTTATCCCATGGGTATCTCACTACTCCAGCCCTTATCCCATGGGTATCTCACCACTCCAGCCCTCATCACATGGGTATCTCACTACTCCAGCCCTCATCCCATGGGTATCTCATCCCTCCAGCCCTTATCCCATGGGTATCTCACCACTCCAGCCCTTATCCCATGGGTATCTCACTACTCCAGCCCTCATCCCATGGGTATCTCACCACTCCAGCCCTTATCCCATGGGTATCTCACCCCTCCAGCCCTTATCCCATGGGTATCTCACCACTCCAGCCCTCATCACATGGGTATCTCACTACTCCAGCCCTCATCCCATGGGTATCTCACCACTCCAGCCCTCATCCCATGGGTATCTCACAACTCCAGCCCTCATCCCATGGGTATCTCACTACTCCAGCCCTTATCCCATGGGTATCTCACCCCTCCAGCCCTCATCCCATGGGTATCTCACTACTCCAGCCCTTATCCCATGGGTATCTCACCCCTCCAGCCCTTATCCCATGGGTATCTCACTACTCCAGCCCTTATCCCATGGGTATCTCACTACTCCAGCCCTTATCCCATGGGTATCTCACCCCTCCAGCCCTCATCCCATGGGTATCTCACTACTCCAGCCCTTATCCCATGGGTATCTCACCCCTCCAGCCCTCATCCCATGGGTATCTCACTACTCCAGCCCTTATCCCATGGGTATCTCACCCCTCCAGCCCTTATCCCATGGGTATCTCACCACTCCAGCCCTTATCGCATGGGTATCTCACCACTCCAGCCGTCATCCCATGGGTATCTCACCACTCCAGCCCTTATCCCATGGGTATCTCACCCCTCCAGCCCTTATCCCATGGGTATCTCACTACTCCAGCCCTTATCCCATGGGTATCTCATCCCTCCAGCCCTTATCCCATGGGTATCTCATCCCTCCAGCCCTTATCCCATGGGTATCTCACCACTCCAGCCCTCATCCCATGGGTATCTCACCCCTCCAGCCCTTATCCCATGGGTATCTCACCACTACAGCCCTCATCCCATGGGTATCTCACCTCTCCAGCCCTTATCCCATGGGCATCTCACCACTCCAGCCCTTATCCCATGGGTATCTCATCCCTCCAGCCCTTATCCCATGGGTATCTCACCACTCCAGCCGTCATCCCATGGGTATCTCACCACTCCAGCCCTTATCCCATGGGTATCTCACCACTCCAGCCCTTATCCCATGGGTATCTCACTACTCCAGCCCTTATCCCATGGGTATCTCACTACTCCAGCCCTCATCCCATGGGTATCTCACTACTCCAGCCCTTATCCCATGGGTATCTCACCCCTCCAGCCCTTATCCCATGGGTATCTCACTACTTCAGCCCTTATCCCATGGGTATCTCATCCCTCCAGCCCTTATCCCATGGGTATCTCACCACTCCAGCCGTCATCCCATGGGTATCTCACCACTCCAGCCCTTATCCCATGGGTATCTCACCCCTCCAGCCCTTATCCCATGGGTATCTCACCCCTCCAGCCCTTATCCCATGGGTATCTCATCCCTCCAGCCCTTATCCCATGGGTATCTCACTACTCCAGCCCTTATCCCATGGGTATCTCACCCCTCCAGCCCTTATCCCATGGGTATCTCATCCCTCCAGCCCTTATCCCATGGGTATCTCACCACTCCAGCCCTTATCCCATGGGTATCTCACCACTCCAGCCCTTATCCCATGGGTATCTCACTACTCCAGCCCTTATCCCATGGGTATCTCACCCCTCCAGCCCTTATCCCATGGGTATCTCACCACTCCAGCCCTCATCCCATGGGTATCTCACTACTCCAGCCCTTATCCCATGGGTATCTCACTACTCCAGCCCTTATCCCATGGGTATCTCATCCCTCCAGCCCTTATCCCATGGGTATCTCACCACTCCAGCCCTTATCCCATGGGTATCTCATCCCTCCAGCCCTTATCCCATGGGTATCTCACTACTCCAGCCCTCATCCCATGGGTATCTCACCACTCCAGCCCTTATCCCATGGGTATCTCACCCCTCCAGCCCTTATCCCATGGGTATCTCACTACTCCAGCCCTTATCCCATGGGTATCTCACCACTCCAGCCCTTATCCCATGGGTATCTCACAACTCCAGCCCTTATCCCATGGGTATCTCACCACTCCAGCCCTTATCCCATGGGTATCTCATCCCTCCAGCCCTTATCCCATGGGTATCTCACTACTCCAGCCCTTATCCCATGGGTATCTCACTACTCCAACCCTCATCCCATGGGTATCTCACTACTCCAGCCCTTATCCCATGGGTATCTCACAACTCCAGCCCTCATCCCATGGGTATCTCACCCTCCAGCCCTCATCACATGGGTATCTCACCACTCCAGCCCTTATCCCATGGGTATCTCACAACTCCAGCCCTCATCCCATGGGTATCTCACCCCTCCAGCCCTCATCCCATGGGTATCTCACTACTCCAGCCCTCATCCCATGGGTATCTCACTACTCCAGCCCTTATCCCATGGGCATCTCACAACTCCAGCCCTCATCCCATGGGTATCTCACCACTACAGCCCTCATCCCATGGGTATCTCACCCCTCCAGCCCTCATCCCATGGGTATCTCACCACTCCAGCTCTCATCCCATGGGTATCTCACCATTCCAGCCCTCATCCCATGGGCATCTCACCACTCCAGCCCTCATCCCATGGGTATCTCACCCCTCCAGCCCTCATCCCATGGGTATCTCACCACTCCAGCCCTCCTCCCATGGGTATCTCACCCCTCCAGCCCTTATCCCATGGGTATCTCACCACTCCAGCCCTTATCCCATGGGTATCTCACCACTCCAGCCCTTATCCCATGGGTATCTCACTACTCCAGCCCTTATCCCATGGGTATCTCACCCCTCCAGCCCTTATCCCATGGGTATCTCATCCCTCCAGCCCTTATCCCATGGGTATCTCACCACTCCAGCCCTTATCCCATGGGTATCTCATCCCTCCAGCCCTTATCCCATGGGTATCTCACCACCCCAGCCCTCATCCCATGGGTATCTCACTACTCCAGCCCTCATCCCATGGGTATCTCATCCCTCCAGCCCTTATCCCATGGGTATCTCACCACTCCAGCCCTTATCCCATGGGTATCTCACTACTCCAGCCCTTATCCCATGGGTATCTCACTACTCCAGCCCTCATCCCATGGGTATCTCATCCCTCCAGCCCTTATCCCATGGGTATCTCACCACTCCAGCCCTTATCCCATGGGTATCTCACTACTCCAGCCCTCATCCCATGGGTATCTCACTACTCCAGCCCTCATCCCATGGGTATCTCACTACTCCAGCCCTCATCCCATGGGTATCTCACCCCTCCAGCCCTTATCCCATGGGTATCTCACAACTCCAGCCCTCATCCCATGGGTATCTCACCACTACAGCCCTCATCCCATGGGTATCTCACCCCTCCAGCCCTCTTCCCATGGGTATCTCACCACTCCAGCTCTCATCCCATGGGTATCTCACCACTCCAGCCCTCATCACATGGGTATCTCACCACTCCAGCTCTCATCCCATGGGTATCTCACCCCTCTAGCCCTCATCCCATGGGCATCTCACCACTCCAGCTCTCATCCCATGGGTATCTCACCACTCCAGCCCTCATCCCATGGGTATCTCACCACTCCAGCCCTCATCCCATGGGTATCTCACCACTCCAGCTCTCATCCCATGGGTATCTCACCACTCCAGCTCTCATCCCATGGGTATCTCACCACCCAAGTCCTCATCCCATGGGTATCACTCACCATTCCTGCCCTCCTCCCATGGGTATCTCACCCCTCCAGCCCTTATCCCATGGGTATCTCACTACTCCAGCCCTTATCCCATGGGTATCTCACTACTCCAGCCCTAATCCCATGGGTATCTCACCACTCCAGCCCTAATCCCATGGGTATCTCACCACTCCAGCCCTAATCCCATGTGTATCACTCACCACTCCAGCCCTCATCGCATGGGTATCTCACCACTCCAGCCCTCACACTAGCACGACATTAGCCAGATATGCTGATGTTTGACTGGCTATTATTACAGCTCGATTTTCGCATGTTTGATACTTGAACCTAGACAGCTTATATGGGGGCATCCCTTTATTATGACTCCCTCAGTTATAGTCTTTTCAGGCTGGCAGAACAGAAGTTGTATAAGGCAGAGACCACTCTATAGGACAGCTGGACACATTCGCTGATGGCCTCTCTGATCCGATCTGGCATATCCCTTTATTATTAGCCATGTGCTATATGGTTTGGCAGAAGATTTATAGCTACAAAACGACTATTTACTAAAGCAAATTATGTGTATGGATTGGAAAATACTTTAAAAATTAGTTAAAAAAATCATAATAAAGGATTGTAAAAGGTAGAGACCACTTCCTTTTGTCATAAACATGGATAATGAAATGATTTAGTTACCATACATTGGTCAGAACAATTTTCACTCAACATTTGCACAAGCCACACTAAAGCCATAGCAATCAAATAATTTTGTGATCTGTATTTTAAAATATATGCTACAGAATGTCTGCTGCCAATGGAGTGTTAACAAGAGGGAATATTGCTTGTCTCATAAAACAGGATAAAATTGCAATACAAACGTATGTTTAAAATAATAAATAAAATAATAAATAGTATTACTTAGCTTGTTACTGTCATAGGACAGCTGGGAAAGGGATGACATGTAACATTCAAACTCATGACACTTGGTTGCTGTTTACAAAACCTATTTTCACATCTTGACTAAAACACTCACTTTTTTTCCCACAATTTCATTTCATGCTTGATTGGCTATGGTGCTTTATCAGTAACTTATGCCATCAGGTGGTGCCACCTGCTTATTTGTGGTGGCTATGTAAAAACAGGTTTTGCAAACAGGAACTAAGTATCAGGAGTTCACACATTACATGTTACCTTTCCCAACTATATGACAGTAGATCTAATGTTTTGTTTTCAGGCTAAGTATTGCTTACTCACGTTAATGATTTTCAGAGCAATCTCAGTAAATTATTAGAAAATATAGCATTTATGAATTTGACTTTTTGTGAGTGTAGCGAACTCTTTAGACAACCCTGATGTAAACAATTATAACATGAATATATCTGTATTCTATATTGTTACAAGCTGTTGAAATCCACAAGAACTAAGTATCAGGAGTTTGGAGGTTACATGTTACCTTTCCCAACTATACGACAGTAGATCTAATTACTTTTCTCTCTTTCTCTATTTGGGAATGCAGTGCCTCTCTTTGGATGTCATTATTGATAAGTCAACACGGCTGCTGCACTGAAGGTGTCTACATGTGTCATGACACAAATTAACCTTTACCGTAAACTGCCTATTCGAAGCCGCATACAAGCAGTCGCGACTATTAACAACATTCACCTCTCTCTCTCCGATCACAGCCCTTATCAAGTGTCACACCAATGGCTGGCGCTCTTTCGGCTCTTACTGTATGTTTAGGAATCACTGTCGTACCTACCCAATATGAAGTTTCTGTCTGGCACAGTTAACTTATTGCATTTGGCGGCAGCCGTATCAATTTACACCACCTGAAACCTGGCCTCTGATCATTGGTGTACAATAGGTGTGGGCGGAGTCGCGTGGCAGTAGTAATAAATGACACAACCGTAAGTAGCTCATTGTCAGTCTTGATTGCCACAGTAACACAATAGCTGGGAAAAGAGCATCTTACAACGCAGCTTCCAAGTTGAATTATCTCCCGACGTGTTGACTTGTATGACGTTATGATGCAATAAATTACTTTGGCAACACCGGTAATTTTTGTATTTCCCCCCTCCCCCCCACCGCTTGTGTCGCCAACCTTACTTGAAATCAGCAAAAGGCCCTATTAAAGCCACACCCCGACTTGCGACTCAAACCCGGAGAGTGGAACCTATAACTTCCTAATATAAGCCGCGGCTTCAAATAGGCAGTTTACGGTACTGTCAATTCTATTAGGGATAGAACTCAGCATATCTACCACTTTGGGAGAATGACACTCACAGATTCAGAAAGGGTATGTTACTATCATTCTAATAAAGAACTTTTTCCATTTTTAATTCTAAATGACTCCTACAGGGAATGATATGCAACTAATCAAAACCCTAACCTTGTAGGTATGGGTTCTGATGTCAAAGCTAGTGTGACAGCTACATTGGCATCTGTTTTCTAAGATTCCAAATGATCTATATATTATTTTGACCACCTTTTGATTGTTGCTCAATCACTAGTCCAATTTCTACATATATATATCAATACAACTTGCTGATTTCTTGCAAAATTCAATATTTCAAAAACCGAATTGAGACGTTGTCACTGCCATCTTATTGAGTAGTTGTGACGTTAAAATATTTATAAAAATTATGTCACAATGAGAGTTCCTAAGCAAACAAGTGATATGCCACAAGCATGTTTAAAGTATATATCAACTCGCCAAAGATATGCATTATGACAAGCCAAAATGGGATTTATTTTTAATATTGATCTTGATGTATCCCCACAGAATGCTGATTTAATAAATGTATGCTCGCATTTTAGGTAGCACCTATCCATATTATATATAAGCTTAGCCCTAATCAGTTAAATATGACTCACAGTATAGAATTCCTGACATGTCATTAGTCATAACATACAACAAAAGCAAAAGAAAGGAGGGATGGGTCTGTAGTTACGCAATCTAGATGTACAGACAGCTTTCAGCCAAATGAACCAGCTTAACAGCCTATATTTAATTAGAATTCATAACAATATTCATTTATTTCGTTATCTGACAGGTCATAGAGTTGTCAACAAACATAAAACAGCGCCGAAAAGTTAAAAAGTCGTTTAGCCTGATGCCAAACGTGACGCCTACAATTCAAGTACCGGTAACAATCAAATAAACATGTGGTATGTTATACACGTTCCAAACTTCAAACAAGAGTCATAGAGATACAAACCTATTGATTATTATCACAAAATATCGCTGCCTTTCGACTCAGACGAAGAAAAGAAAAACAGGAAACAACTCCTTCCAAGGAAAATGGCGACCCAATTCGAGAGCCGGAAGTAACATTAAGTCCCAAGGGGGCAGCATGGAACAGCCTGATTTGTGGTAGCTGACCAGTAACCTCGAAATGAAACCTTCTTGCCAACAACGCCACGCACGCTAGGCCACGAGGTGCCAAATCTCAAGTTCCACTAATGAAAATATGCGGAAGGTTGAGGGTAGCGGTGCAGAGCCCTGTTTATAGAAAAGTAACAGTAGCATAGTAACGTTAATTTTTCATAATATCAAGGCTAATATTGATCATGATATTATCTTTGGTACGATCCTGGGGGGTGGGGGGGGGGGTACTTAATACACTGTGAACGTGGGGGTTCCGTGGTAAAGCCCCCCTATTTCCCCGCTAAAATCCGCTCGATCGGGGCGTTTTACCGCCAAAATCCGCTTAGTTGGGGCGTGTTACTGAGAAAATCCGCTCGGGAAGGGTATTGTTTCGCGGCAACCCGCTTCGGCTATGAACGCACATTTTCAGAGCCCCCTCCCCCCACCCCGGTCACAAGTTTTTAAATATCCGCTCTATAGGGGTATCTGTTTTATCATAAATGACTATTCGCATGTTAACTGAAGCCCCAGTGCCCCTCCCCCCCCCCCCCCCGCCTATGCACTGTAATCGCGTAATTTAACCCTCACACACCCCCTAAAGTCTGGATCCGCCCCTGCTAGATTTACGTAGGCATATACGTCTGAATCCTATCATATGTCTGTCTGTTTGAGCATTCGTGAATGCTATACAGCCTCGAACACATCCATTCCTTGATCGTTCCAACTGTTAGCCGGTTTTCCGGTAAAATGGCTAACATTGAACAAATTTGAATTCCTCCAGATTCAACGGTCTCAATTTGTAAAAATTAATAGGTTACATGCATGACTCATGCGGTGCAACATGCTCTGTGTGCATCCTATGCCATATATATTAAAACGCCGAACAAACGGCTGCCCTCCACCCTTCCACCCCCCCCCCCCCCCCCATCCTGGTCTGTCGATATGTGGGGTGAGACATTAATCCTTGCAGAGGGTGTCCCAGCAATTTTCGTAACAGCCTGATATGTGGCTGTAGGCAGTGTAGTGTTTACATCTACATGCCAAAACTAAACTAAGGGAGAGAACTTTTGTACCCCTAAATGTAATTATGTTTATATTCGTTTCTCTTTAGTTAAGGAGATGTAGCTTTTCTTCGTCATTGTCTGGTTGCTAACATGGCGATCATTTATGGTCTAGATCGGTAGATTTACTTTTTGCTGTGTCAGTGTGTGACGCAGGCCAGGTGCGGACTGTTCCCTAATCGAAACCCCCTATCCCCCCCCCCCCCCTGGCCTGTGTCAGTTGATTTGGTCTACTGTGGTCTGAGGGATAGTGATACAGTGATACACTGACAGAGTGAGAGCTAATGACACTGAATATCTCATAAAGTCCTAGTCAAAGTCATAAATGCCGTGGACTCCTATTTCAGCCTATATTTTCCATGAATTTGCCTCGATCGCTCTGAAATTTACTAAAGTGAGAATGCAACACTGCAATTTTAATGATACCAAACTAACGTGTGTACTGCGCGGTAATCCTTTTTAAGATATAAAGAATATTTCTCCGTGCTGACACTTCATTGGCAGCAAACGCAGTTTCGTAAATATACTAAAGCACACGTCATAAGATGATGTAGTTGCCATGGCGCTGAATGTGTTCTGAATAATACATGTTCTATATTTGCACCAGCCACACGGGTCATGGCAACTATAGAGCCTTTCATTGTCTGTGATTTAGTCTTTTTGCGACAAAGTGTCTGTTGCCAATAGAGTGTCAGCATGGAGAAATATTTTTTGTATCTTAAAAAAGGATAACCTCAGCAGCAATATTTTATGTCCCTACAATATATTTTCTTAAAATTCATTCTTTGCCTTTTTAATATAGGCTAATATAACTGCATAGATCTAGGTTAAGATAGTGACACTGGAAGAGAGGGTCGGAGGGCCATGGTGGGGTTGGCGGGCTTGATACTGAGAACTGGGTACGAGGCCAAGCAGGTCTACTCTTACTTAATCCATGTACCATGTCATTGTGGGAAGCCAGCCGGCTTATGGTGGTAGTTCAAGCCTGCAGCTGCAATTAACCGCACCTCGACCCACCCTTCCTATTATAAGAAGCTACCTGCCTAGAGCTGTACATATATGACACTGGCAACAAGCGGTTTCTGCTTAATTCCCACTCAAAGATTACTTCTTGGTATAATAGTGATCAAAGCGACTAAGTCTGTGTCAATTTGTGTAATAAGCAAAGAAATGGCTGGGCTCGCGTTAGCATTCGCCAATAGCCATTTGGCGAGAAAATTCGGGATTTGGTGATAAGAACTTCCTAGACACTCGCCAAAATGGCGAATATAAAATTTCAACTACAAACACATTTTTATTCATGTTTTTTTCAACAAATGGAACCAGAAAATCCTTGAACAAATATTGGTGGAAGTTTACACGATGTAAGTCCATGTCACGTTCGTCTAGGGGTAATTTATAATGTATCAACAAAACAATGGACAAAAATGAGGGTGAAAGATTGTATTTACATGATACAATAAAATTCTTCTTTCTTTCCTCCTTTCTTTCTCGTTTTTGTCATACATGGCAGCTAGAATTCTTTCGTACAAGTCCGCTTCTCTCAGCATTCACAGGTGAACATTCACCATTTCCGTTAACATATCTGGCACCCAGCTCTCACAACATCTTCTCAGCTTGTCACCTTGGCACACAGCCGCACAATATACAAAACCTGGCACACAGCCCCACAATATCATGGCACACAGCCTCACAATATCATGACACACAGCCTCACAATATCATGGCACACAGCCTAACAAAGCGCTGGCACACAGCCTAACAATGCTCTGGCACACAGCCTAACAATGCTCTGGCACACAGCCTAACAATGCTCTGGCACACAGCCTCACCACGGTAACCTCATCTGTCATCTGTCTCTCTTTAGCTCTTTACTGCGGTTCTATATATATACCGGCTACTGCCACTCCCATCTCTACTGCAATTAACCAAAGACACTAAAATTAACTCGTACACAGTCACGCAATTAGACCTTCCCATATGCTGACATCTAGAACACTCACACAACTTAATTACTTGGCCAACCGTGGCACTCCTTCACACAGATTAAACTGACATCGATAAGTCAAAACCATAACTCGAAAAACCATGAATCCGTGACAGTCCATTGCACATGCCTAACGAACCGGTGCGCCATTCGATTATTTCCGTGATGAGGCCGAATACAACCGAGCCCCATTTGATAGTGGTCACCTGGCATGTACGACCATAAAATATATATATCCAGCCACATCTAATACATACTATTCAAACCAGCCTATTATCAGTCTATTACATTTCGACCAGCCTGACTTCCGTTTTTCAATTAGGGCTGGCTAGGTTCCTTCTCTTCAAAAGGCTGTGGTCTGTCTGAATGTAGAGACTGTCTATTTATAAAATTATGAAAAAATAAATGATATTTTTCTTTGCCAGCAATGTTGATTGATGTCTTTGAGAGATGGTAGCAGGTAGACACTTTGGTACATACCTAATAAATAACACAACCGTAAGTAGCTCATTGTCAGTCTTGGATTGCCACAGTAACACAATGCCTGGGAAAATCTTACATCTTACGACGCTGCTTTCAAGGTGAAAGTTGAGTCCCAACCTGTTGACTTGTATGACGTTATGATGCAATAAACTATTTTGGCAACACCAGTAATTTTCGTATTATTCCCCCCCCCCCCCCCCCCCGCACTCACTTGAAATCGGCAAAAGGCCCTATTTAAAGCTGCACCCTGACTCGCAACTAAAACCGGGAAAATGAAACCTCCCAACTTCCTAATATAAGCCGCGGCTTCAAATAGGCAGTTTACGGTAGTTCTATCCATGATACTTAGAGGCTACACCATCAACGCTAAGTGACAACAGGTAGCAGTGCTAGTAAATCCAAACACATTTAAAGTTGGTGAAAATGGTACTGGTACCGAAGGGTCTGTAGTTACTGTAATTTATAATATCTGTAGGGTTGGTAGGTTTAATTCTTTTTCTTCCATCTAATTTTTTTCTTATTTTCAGGCTTTACATTCAATCAGCCATGAACTATAAGACTTTGCAAGTGATAGTTTTTATGATTGGTGTTGGAATCTGCTATACAGGTAGGCTTCACCAGAATCTTGTTATAATATATTTGGTCAAGAATTATATTATATTGTTATATATAACGATATATTCTTTTTGTGCTATGGGATATTGTTTGCGCAATATAAACCCCTATATGCAGCTCTTTTCTGATGTGCAATTATACTTATATCTAAGGATTGAATACAAAAATCAGATGAAATTATGATGCTGGATTAATGTTAAGGTTAAAATCTATTAAATGTAAGATGTATACCTAAATGACTATATTTGAATCTTTATTTACCAAATATCATTTAAATATGCAGGTAATGTATTATTAATTTATGCTTATTTCTGTCGCCAGAATTACCCTCATGTAAGGAAAGCAACGACTGTGGTTGGAACAGCTATTGCCAGAATGGCCAATGTTGGTGTCAATCTGGCTACAGTTATGATGAAAATAGACAAGATTGTACTGACAGTAAGTTCAGGGAGATGTTGGCATATGTTAGACCAACATTAGCATAACACCAGACGTAAGCACAATATAATTATACCCAGAACCATACACAAATTTGCCGAAAATTGCATCCGCTATTACTTGACCCATTTACTAAATCGAACTTAAAGAGAAATTTTAACGAAGATATTTACCCATACAATAGGGGGATACGCAGCATATATCAAAAATAGACTTATTGATAGATACTGTTTTGACTGTTTTACAGTTAACTCTTATGTCTGCCCAAAAGAATTATAACCTATTACGTTTTATCTAATCCCCCAAATTATTATTCTTATATCACATGTACTTATTATTCTTATATCACATGTACTTATTATTCTTATATCACATGTACTGTAAGTTTAATTGCCTCAGTAATTGTTCACCCAATTTGTATTTGTCTTTATAAAGTCTTGTTCTTCGCTGTTTTTGTTTTTTTTCGTTGAGTTGGCCACCGGCCATGCCAGCGTCATAATAGTGGTCTCCTCGGCCAGGGATTATAATCTTTTCGTTTTTGCTGTATGCTGTATTATATTGTTGTTTTCCTGGTCGAAATAAATGGTGATTTTCTCTCAATGATTTAGTCAATTTGCAAGACATTGTTTTCATGTCACATAATATTAATGTTTTAAAATAAGTACCCGTAATTCTGTACTATACTGGTAATCACAAATAGGGACTCCATCTGCTGTTTATGTAGCCCTGAAACATTCCTCTCTCGGCACGCTCCGTAAACCGGAGCGGCAGAGAGTATTCTCTGCCGCTCCGGTTTTCCGAGCGTGCCCAGAGAGGAATGTTTTAGGGCTACTGTTTATGGTGCGCATTACTCTTAAGATGTCTCTGTCTTTGCACCTATATTATACAGTGAAATGGAGTTTAGCTGACTTTATTTGATACACGTATCAGACTAGAATTTGAATAGTTACAAGTGATTTACTGTCTCAAAAAAGACTTTAAGCTTCTTATGTGTATAGCTGAAATTTTCTTTGCAGGAAAGACAATTATTTTGACTTCTTTGCAGCAATGGGTACATTAAAACTTGCATTCCTTTCAGCGAATTGTAGAGTGAGAAACTGCATAGAGTGTATTGGAGAAACATCATGCAGAAGGTAAATATAAACATCTTATTTATGTAATATTTAATTGGTAATTTTTAATTGGCACGAGTGTAAAGTTTTGTTCATTTTTTATTTTAGTTCATTTTGGATACTGGTGAGCTTCCTCTTCTGTTTTCGAGATATTAGTATCGTTTGCAAGTTTTTTTTTGCTTTTGTTCCAATTATTTATTTTAGGTGTTCCAATTATTTGGACAAGGCGACTGGGGAGTGCCTTGACAGCTGCAATGGGGACTATGCCTTAGTGGTTGATGGTGTATTTGCTGGCAAGGTGTGCCGTGGTAAGAATTCTTTTCTGCTCATGATTCTCGAGTTAGGATGAAATGCTGTCTTAGTGGTATTTAGACATTTATGTTTCATAATTGTTTATTTACAATGTCTACCCAGAATTATTTCTATTTAATTGTAAATATAGCAAAATTTGTGGTTGCATATAACGGTTTTAAGGAAGCTTTTTTTATAGAAACGATTGCGGAAATATAATTTGATACCGTTAAATTAATTTTGCCCTTTAAGAAAAAATGCGGGTAGTCATTTTCCAAATATCAAGAATGTTGTATTCACAATGTTACAGTGAACAGAGGCGGACTGAGCATGTTATATGTGGCCGTCATCATAGCCGTGTGTTCAGGCCTGCTTCTCACCATCCTGCTATCTTTGGCTGTCTACTGGAAGCACAGGACAGACAGGTAAGGATTTCAATATCACCCGCTTAAAAAAACAAAATAAGTATACCCTGGGACCATCCATCCTTAATAACCTTCATGTCATTGCTATACAATTATGATCGGTTCTGTTTCAGGGAGCGGGAATTACGACTGAAAATAATGGGACAGATGTTAACTCAGGAGAAGGAGCAACGCATTGCCACTGAATGCCGAAAAGTAAGGATGCCGAACACGATCATATATGAAGCAGTATACTATTATTTTTACACAACTTATAGTTACAACTTATATGGCTCAGTTTTATCCTATGTACATTTTGCTTGAAAATTTTATTTCGTTCCTGGCGTTGTTGTTTATTGTTTGAAAACCATTGCGTTTGAATGTGAATGCCTGTGTCACAAATGTCTGATCTCTGAACAACAAGTGTGGCGACATTATGATAACAGTTTCCCTGATGCCACAAGTCCCATGACCAGAGATACGGTACCATAAGCTGCCTGTTTGAAGCCGCGGCTTCTGTTATGAAGTTGCATGATGCACTTCTCGGCTTTGAATACAGAATTTAGTCGATTTTAATTGAGCTTCAACGCGTAGGTTCGCCATATTTAAACCTGCAAATAGGGCATTATGACAATTTATAACGACTATAGAAGGTATCTCACTGCCCGATGGGATTATTGCTAGGTTTCCAGCCTTATGCTGGTTAATAATCATCCTTCGATCTCGGAGTGTGAAGAGAGCGCGTAATGTGTTGAACGCTATGTGTGGTGCATCAAATAACCTGATTTGTCATGGTGGTTGGCTCGAGGGTTGTCTTTAAATTATTCTACTACTATTCTACTATTATTTTTAAAGATGGTCCTTTCTATTACAGTATATAGTTTGTATTGATTTGATGTTTTTGGTTTGGTATTATGGCATTTTATATATTATAGACTTTTTTTGGTTTTCTTTAGACTTCAGGTCACATCAATAACAGTTATGGTATGGATTTGTTGCCAGTCAACTGTCGTTTTGATAGTTGTCATCATATACGAGAATCTGGGCTTCCATTCTTTGTTTTTATGATGCTAACATCAGCTATAATATTTACTGGAAACCTTTTCCATCTTGATTTAAAGTTGAAATGGGAGCCTTGGTTCTCAAAGGCCTTGCATGTTATGATCAAGTATAATATAAGCTCAATAGGTGGTCGCAGGGTGCAAGTAGTATGACAATATGTTGTCGCATGATGGCTAGTGACCCTAGACCCACCCGTCACACATAACATACCGGTACAATGCTCTAACAAACAACTGGCTTTATCCACCTGTTCTCCATGTACTTGTCGAGTCCGTGCATAATTCGTGTTTAACAAGCTTGATGCCCATCGGTATTTTGTATCTTTATCTGCCAATAATGGAAGCTCTCAGTGTATCCGTCTCCCTTCTTTATTAACCTGTGGCAATGTGCATGCGCAATCTAATATTACTTCCAATATCAAGGCCTACGGTAGGACTCTTTGAGAAAATAGTCCTACATATGGTACGAGCTACATGTATGCGCTCATGGTTCGAGTCACGTGGTCTCTCGCTGTTTTATGTAGTCGCTTCCGTACCACATGACAGTGCTCTCTACTGTGTTCGGTCGTATAACGTTTACTGTCAATAGTGTAACAGGCGACGGTATGTTGTCATCATACTCTCGTCCAAAAGGTGTTAAATTTCAGTCAATATTTATCTGATTGCGATTAATATTGATTATTTTTCCAAGTGTTTTAAAGAAGATATAGTTCTTAATGTTATTCGTGTTATTGTACTGGTATGACCCACGGATTCGATTCTTTTTTGTTGTTGGGGTCTCTCCGTGGCCTAGTAGGTAGCTCGTTCGGCTATTCTCAAGCATGCTCTGCTATTCCAGCCCAAGGGGCCGGTGCGGGGTTCGAAGCCCCATTTGTGCGAATGTCTAAGCAGGGGCGGATCTAGGAATTTGCCAAGGGGGGGGGGGGTGCTCTTTGAAAACTTGCGACCGCGACCGGCGGGGCGGTGCTCTCTGAAAAACTTGCCAAGGGGGGGTTGCTCTCTCTGAAAACTTGCAACGTGGGGGGGGGTGCGCTGCTCCGAGAAGCCGACTTTAACATGTTCAGGCTCCCATGTATGTTCAGATTCCCAACTGGGGGGTTGCAATTCCCCTACCCCCCCCCCCCCCACTGGATCCGTCCCTGTGTAAGTATGTGCAGGATAAAGAACCCATGTCGTTCTTCGCAAAGAGTAGGGAGATTACTCCCCCTGGACAGCACAAGGCTCCTCTCTACCTTGGCCGTTTCTATTGTCGCGATATGATCTTAAGTGAACTTATTATTAGTTTGTGTTAGGCTTGCTGGGGGGGGGGATATGTACATACTTACATGAAAGCTGTTACACTGTATTTTCTAGAACCTTCGGCGGAGGAGAGAAGGCTGAGAAAGCTGTACTATGTGCAGCAGTTGGCGGTTGTGAAGCCCCATACACCTACGTTACTGGCCATGCTCAAGGAGGTTAAGGCTAAATGCCGACAAGTCGACAACGATGAAAAACGCTTGCTGGTATACAGGTAAAACTGTCTTTATTGTCATAATCAATTGCGTGTATTAGTTTAGTACACGTAGTTCATAGTAGCATACTGCCGTGTTACAAATATTTAATCGATTAGCATACAAATTGTATGCTAATCGGTACTCCTAAATGCATATTGTATGATACAATATGTATTTAGGAGTACCTGTGATATGTATAATATTGTAAACATTGAAGCAAAATAAGTCTTATGGTTACCATGAATGTACTCCTTGTCCTTGTAACATGTTGACTTTTGGTTTGGCCCAGGTTGGCATAACGATTGCTTGAAACGCATATCTAACAATTCATTCATCCATCCAGGTCATAAAACAGCATAAAACCTGCCAGCTGTTATGCTATGTAACGCGAATATTATCTGGTCCGTCTTGTAGAAACCTGATCCACGAGTTGTGTCGGGTCATTACGTTGCTAAATGACGCCGACGCCGCCATGCCATCGGACGGCAACCTCTTGCTGGACTGGGCGCAGCGAATCCTCAAGGACTACATGGTCACCCACGCTGTAAGTACCACAACTCTCTCTCAGCGAAGCCTCAAGCACTACATGGTCACCCACGCTGTAAGTACCACAACCCTCTCTCAGCGAAGCCTCAAGGACTACATGGTCACCCACGCTGTAAGTACCACAACCCTCTCTCAGCGAAGCCTCAAGGACTACATGGTCACCCACGCTGTAAGTACCACAACCCTCTCTCAGCGAAGCCTCAAGGACTACATGGTCACCCACGCTGTAAGTCTACCGCAACCCTCTCTCATCGAATCGTCTAGGACTACATGGTCACCCACGCTGTAAGTATACCACAACCCTCTCTGAGCGCATCCTCAAGGACTACATGGTCACCCACGCTGTAAGTCTACCACAACCCTCTCTCAGTGGATCCCCAAGGACTGAATATTGTATGGCAAATTGTATATATATACCATGGGCGTTATGTCCTAGATACTGAAGACACATTTACCAACATACAGGCCGCAGACACCTGCCTTGTCACACAGCCTCGTTGACTGTTGCCAAGCCGAAGACACATGTCTTGTCACACAGCCTCGTTGACTGTTGCAAGGCCGCAGACACATGTCTTGTCGCACAGCCTTGTTGACTGTTGCCATGCCGCAGACACGTGTCTTGTCACACAGCCTTGTTGACTGTTGCAAGGCCGCAGACACGTGTCTTGTCACACAGCCGTGTTGACTGTTGCCAGGCCGCAGACACATGTCTTGTCTCACAGCCTTGTTGACTGTTGCCAGGCCGCAGACACATGTCTTGTCACACAGCCGTGTTGACTGTTGCCAGGCCGCAGACACATGTCTTGTCACACAGCCTCGTTGACTGTTGCCAGGCCGCAGACACATGTCTTGTCACACAGCCGTGTTGACTGTTGCCAGGCCGCAGACACATGTCTTGTCTCACAGCCTTGTTGACTGTTGCCAGGCCGCAGACTCATGTCTTGTCACACAGCCTCGTTGACTGTTGTCAGGCCGCAGACACATGTTTTGTCACACAGCCTCGTTGACTGTTGCCAGGCCGCGGACACATGTCTTGTCGCACAGCCTCGTTGACTGTTGCCAAGCCGCAGACACGTGTCTTGTCACACAGCCTTGTTGACTGTTGCCAAGCCGCAGACACGTGTCTTGTCACACAGCCGTGTTGACTGTTGCCAGGTCGCAGACACATGTCTTGTCACACAGCCGTGTTGACTGTTGCCAGGCCGCAGACATATGTTCTGTCACACAGACTCGTTGACTGTTGCCAAGCCGCAGACACATGTCTTGTCACACAGCCTCGTTGACTGTTGCCAGGCCGCAGACACATGTCTTGTCACACAGCCGTGTTGACTGTTGCCAGGCCGCAGACACATGTCTTGTCACGCGGCTTTGTTGACTGTTGCCAGGCCGCAGACACATGTCTTGTCACACAGCCGTGTTGACTGTTGCCAGGCCGCAGACACATGTCTTGTCACGCAGCTTTGTTGACTGTTGCCAGGCCGCAGACACATGTCTTGTCACACAGCCTTGTTCATTGTTGCCAGGCCGCAGACACATGTCTTGTCACACAGCCTTGTTGATTGTTGCCAGGCCGCAGACACATGTCTTGTCACACAGCCGTGTTGACTGTTGCCAGGCCGCAGACACATGTCTTGTCACACAGCCTTGTTGATTGTTGCCAGGCCGCAGACACATGTCTTGTCACACAGCCTTGTTGATTGTTGCCAGGCCGCAGACACATGTCTTGTCACACAGCCTCGTTGACTGTTGCCAGGCCGCAGACACATGTCTTGTCACACAGCCGTGTTGACTGTTGCCAGGCCGCAGACACATGTCTTGTCTCACAGCCTTGTTGACTGTTGCCAGGCCGCAGACACATGTCTTGTCACACAGCCTTGTTGATTGTTGCCAGGCCGCAGACACATGTCTTGTCTCACAGCCTTGTTGACTGTTGCCAGGCCGCAGACACATGTCTTGTCACACAACCTTGTTGATTGTTGCCAGGCCGCAGACGGACGGGGTGAGGTCGCCGAGGCGTGGACCAGCACGTCCATACAAGACGAGCAGGTGGTTGCCAGCGGGTCTGCGGATAGCATGGCGGCTGGGAGCCCAGTGAATTCCTACTCCTATCAGAGGTGAAGTCTGACGCCATGTAAATTAGTACTGCGCTGACAACATGTAAATTGTCAGTGCTTTAGACTTTAGATTGCTATGATATTCATTTCATTGTAAATTTTAAATACGTCTATTTTCAAATATATCTATACATTTTGTCTTAGACTGCAAAACAGATAATTTCTGGATTTTTTAAAAGACGGTTCTGCTAAACTTTACTGTTAGCAAAGTAGGCTCCTAAATGGTCATAAATCCGAATACCTATAATAATATGTCGCCTTGTGTCTGTGTTAATATTGACGACTCCCTTTTCTTCAACTGCAGACTAAACTCGCAGAAAACCGAGAGACTTCCCGAACAGGCTGAGATCAGTGGATCCCAATTACTGGGGGGTTTCACTGAACCCATTGAGGTTTAACCATCTGCAGCTGAACCTTATCCTGGTGTAATATTGATGCAGTTCTGAGACTGAGGCATACACAAAGTGGTGCATCATTTATACCTAACGTTGGTTAAGTAACGATTATCATTATGATGCTTAAATCATTGCCAAGGACTATACGCCCCGTTGAAACACGTTTTGGGTATATTATGATATAAAAGTTTCGGTTATATTATGATATAATTTTTTTTGGTTATATTATGATATAAAAGTTTTGGTTATATTATGATATAAAAGTTTTGGTTATATTATGGTATAATATGTATATATGAACAAAAAAAAAGCCGTTTGTAACGACACACAGGAAATACTTGTGCTATATAAGGCGGGAGTGTGTCGTATTTTCCAGAAACGAATATAGTTGACTTTGTTTAGCTGTCTATGCATGCTTATCTATTGCACTGAAACATTCTCAACTGGAGTTTCACCAGTCCACCCACTGTTCGTTTCGGCATCCAGACATTAGGTTTGGAGATCTCATGATAAGTACTTCAGTATTTTGTACCTATTTAGTGTTTGCTTCCTTGCATATTTACATTGACGCTATAGGTTTACACCCTGCTGCTATTGTAATAGCACTTGCAGTATGCAATATCTAGCCATTCTTCTGGCTATCTGTTCTTGTCGAGTGATGTGGTAACAGAGAAGATGGACTATACAACTCGAATATGATAGTCCGGCAGTATCGGTATCGTAGGAGCCGTTTCTGTGCCGATATACTTCAGAAGTTTCTTTTGTTTCGGGTATTTATACAACTTGTTTATTGATATCTCGGGTAAGTTAACATTACGGTATATGTTATTATGTTCTTTCACTGCATATTTTGATCTCCATTTTATGAATTCCAAGTATTATTGGTTATTTAATCTGGTTTGCAAACATCATCGGTCTCTACCTCTGTGCTATGACCTCTGACGTCATGAGTTCTGGTACGCCGCGGACAGACCTTCTCTGTTAACTGTGCTCCAGTGCGCTGGTGTCAGTGTACCGGAACGCCATGGCACTTACATCTGAGTTCAGTGACAGAGTCTGTCCGCGTCCTTCAGGGTTTGTCACTCTGTTTGAGTTTTGTTACTTTGCGCACCAGTCACAGCTCTGTTGGTCCCCTGGGAATGAGGCGGCGTGCAGATGGGTTGTCTACCAACCACACTGGCAGTTTATCAAACATTTGTCACACAAGCTTGAAAAAACAATACTGTTTACTCGTGTGAGGAGAATTAAGACTTGGAGACTGACCCGAATTAGTTATATCGCGATATCGTGTCCATGGGAAGGGTGAAGATATCGCGTTCATGGGAAGGGTTAAGATATCGTGTCCATGGGAAGGGTGAAGATATCACGCCCATGGGAAGGGTGGAGATATCGTGTCCATGGGAAGGGTGAAGATATCACGCCCATGGGAAGGGTGGAGATATCGTGTCCATGGGAAGGGTGAAGATATCGTGTCCATGGGAAGGGTGAAGATATCGTGTCCATGGGAAGGGTGAAGATATCACGCCCATGGGAAGAGTGAAGATATCACGTCCATGGGAAGGGTGAAGATATCGTGTTCATGGGAAGGGTGAAGATATCGTGTCCATGGGAAGGGTGAAGATATCACGCCAATGGGAAGAGTGAAGATATCACGTCCATGGGAAGGGTGGAGATATCGTGTCCATGGGAAGGGTGAAGATATCGCGTTCATGGGAAGGGTGGAGATATCGTGTCCATGGGAAGGGTGAAGATATCGCGTTCATGGGAAGGGTGAAGATATCGTGTCCATGGGAAGGGTGAAGATATCGCGTTCATGGGAAGGGTGAAGATATCGTGTCCATGGGAAGGGTGAAGATATCGTGTTCATGGGAAGGGTGAAGATATCGCGTTCATGGGAAGGGTGAAGATATCGTGTCCATGGGAAGGGTGAAGATATCGCGTTCATGGGTAGGATTAAGATATCACGCCCATGGGAAGGGTGAAGATATCGTGTCCATGGGAAGGGTGAAGATATCACGCCCATGGGAAGAGTGAAGATATCACGTCCATGGGAAGGGTGAAGATATCGTGTTCATGGGAAGGGTGGAGATATCGTGTCCATGGGAAGGGTGGAGATATCGTGTCCATGGGAAGGGTGAAGATATCGTGTCCATGGGAAGGGTGAAGATATCGCGTCCATTGGAAGGGTGGAGATATCGTGTCCATGGGAAGGGTGAAGATATCACGTCCATGAGAAGGGTGAAGATATCGCGTCCATTGGAAGGGTGGAGATATCGTGTCCATGGGAAGGGTGAAGATATCACGTCCATGAGAAGGGTGAAGATATCGCGTTCATGGGGAAGGTTAAAATATCGCGTTCATGGGAAGGGTTAAGATATCGTGTCCATGGGAATGGTGGAGATATCGTGTCCATGGGAAGGGTGAAGATATCGTGTCCATGGGAAGAGTGAAGATATCACGTCCATGAGAAGGGTGAAGATATCGCGTTCATGGGGAGGGTTAAAATATCGCGTTCATGGGAAGGGTTAAGATATCGTGTCCATGGGAAGGGTGAAGATATTGTGTCCATGGGAAAGATGAAGATATCACGCCCATGGGAATGGTGGAGATATCGTGTCCATGGGAAGGGTGAAGATATCGTGTCCATGGGAAGAGTGAAGATATCGCGTTCATGGGAAGGGTGAAGATATCGTGTTCATGGGAAGGGTGAAGATATCGTGTTCATGAGAAGGGTGAAGATATCGCGTTCATGGGGAGGGTTAAAATATCGCGTTCATGGGAAGGGTTAAGATATCGTGTCCATGGGAAGGGTGAAGATATTGTGTCCATGGGAAAGATGAAGATATCACGCCCATGGGAATGGTGGAGATATCGTGTCCATGGGAAGGGTGAAGATATCACGCCCATGGGAAGGGTGGAGATATCGTGTCCATGGGAAGGGTGAAGATATCGCGTTCATGGGGAGGGTTAAAATATCGCGTTCATGGGAAGGGTTAAGATATCGTGTCCATGGGAAGGGTGAAGATATTGTGTCCATGGGAAAGATGAAGATATCACGCCCATGGGAAGAGTGAAGATATCACGTCCATGGGAAGGGTGGAGATATCGTGTCTATGGGAAGGGTGAAGATATCGCGTCCATGGGAAGGGCGAAGATATCGCGTTCATGGGTAGGGTTAAGATATCACGCTCATGGGAAGGGTGAAGATATCACGCCCATGGGAAGGGTGGAGATATCGTGTCCATGGGAAGGGCGAAGATATCGTGTCCATGGGAAGGGTGGAGATATCGTGTCCATGGGAAGAGTGAAGATATCACGCCCATGGGAATGGTGGAGATATCGTGTCCATGGGAAGGGTGAAGATATCACGCCCATGGGAATGGTGGAGATATCGTGTCCATGGGAAGAGTGAAGATATCACGTCCATGGGAAGGGTGAAGATATCGTGTCCATGGGGAGGGTGAAGATATCGTGTCCATGGGAAGAGTGAAGATATCACGTCCATGAGAAGGGTGAAGATATCGCGTTCATGGGGAGGGTTAAAATATCGCGTTCATGGGAAGGGTTAAGATATCGTGTCCATGGGAAGGGTGAAGATATTGTGTCCATGGAAAAGATGAAGATATCACGCCCATGGGAATGGTGGAGATATCGTGTCCATGGGAAGGGTGAAGATATCACGCCCATGGGAAGGGTGGAGATATCGTGTCCATGGGAAGACTGAAGATATCGCGTCCATGGGAAGGGCGAAGATATCGCGTTCATGGGTAGGGTTAAGATATCACGCCCTTGGGAAGGGTGGAGATATCGTGTCCATGGGAAGGGTGAAGATATCGTGTCCATGGGAAGAGTGAAGATATCACGTCCATGAGAAGGGTGAAGATATCGCGTTCATGGGGAGGGTTAAAATATCGCGTTCATGGGAAGGGTTAAGATATCGTGTCCATGGGAAGGGTGAAGATATTGTGTCCATGGGAAAGATGAAGATATCACGCCCATGGGAAGGGTGGAGATATCGTGCCCATGGGAATGGTGGAGATATCGTGTCCATGGGAATGGTGGAGATATCGTGTCCATGGGAAGGGTGAAGATATCACGTCCATGAGAAGGGTGAAGATATCGCGTTCATGGGGAGGGTTAAAATATCGCGTTCATGGGAAGGGTTAAGATATCGTGTCCATGGGAAGGGTGAAGATATTGTGTCCATGAGAAAGATGAAGATATCACGCCCATGGGAAGGGTGGAGATATCGTGCCCATGTGAATGGTGGAGATATCGTGTCCATGGGAATGGTGGAGATATCGTGTCCATGGGAAGGGTGAAGATATCACGCCCATGGGAAGGGTGGAGATATCGTGTCCATGGGAAAGGTGAAGATATCGCGTCCATGGGAAGGGCGAAGATATCGCGTTCATGGGTAGGGTTAAGATATCACGCCCATGGGAAGGGTGGAGCTATCGTGTCCATGGGAAGGGTGAAGATATCGCGTCCATGGGAAGGGCGAAGATATCGCGTTCATGGGAAGGGTTAAGATATCGTGTCCATGGGAAGGGTGAAGATATCGCGTCCATGGGAAGGGTGGAGATATCGTGTCCATGGGAAGGGTGAAGATATGGCGTCCATGGGAAGGGTTAAGATATCGTGTCCATGGGAAGGGCGAAGATATCGCGTTCATGGGAAGGGTTAAGATATCGTGTCCATGGGAAGGGTGAAGATATCACGCCCATGGGAAGGGTGGAGATATCGTGTCCATGGGAAGGGCGAAGATATCGCGTTCATGGGAAGGGTTAAGATATCGTGTCCATGGGAAGGGTGAAGATATCGCGTCCATGGGAAGGGTGAAGATATCACGCCCATGGGAGGGGTTAAAATAAAGTGAAAATATCTCCTTCAATTATCTCTAACAATTACGTACATATCTTAACGTAATTATCCTTCGGTGCCATGCTACCTTTGCGTTCATCTTTTCGGTATATATCTGCACCACCTGTTTTCAAGTTGGGGGCAGATAGTTGTATTTTTAATATCATTCATATATTTGGTAAACGTATTAACCACCTTACTGTACTTTCAGGACACGTCAATACTCCACGGAGCTTATGCGTTGCTTTTCGTTTATTGCGTTCATACTAGCATATATCGGGTGTATTATTTATATCACAGTACATGTTTAGATAACAGTAGAAGAACAATACATATATATTCTTAGTTGCATTTATCGGATTGGTAATTATTGAATGACTTTTATTAGACGGCTATGAAACTTGTATAATGTTGTTAATCGAGCAATCGGCGCTTATATATATATACACAAAGAACTTGATTATTACTTGGTTCTAGAATCTAAATTTATATGTTTCGTGTTATTGATATAGTACGCCTCATGTTTTGTGATCTAATCGAAGTATACACATTCCACACATCCGTTTGCCTAAAGTGTACATGGCGCGAAGTTCTCGTTATCAACGTTATTACCCTTTTATTAAATTTTCGTTTTAATATACCTATACGTATTTTGCTCAGCGTAGACAGCTGGACAGACTGTCAGATGATGGACATTTGTTTTAAGCAATACAATATTGCATGGTTTATAAATCTGTATGTTTAACGCGTTGGAGTTGACACGTTGTAAAAGCACAGCATTTCCGGATGTTTATAATGATAAAGTGAGGCTTCTAGTAAATTTGTTTGTGGACTTGAGCCAACGAATAAAAAATGTTTTGCACGAATCGGCTTTCTACTATTCAATTCTTTATTTCCAGGTCACGATGAAGTAATTGGAGAACTCCCCACATACAATGGAAGGGGCGGATACATGATATAATTGCCGACTTCCCAATTTACGGTTATTTAGTATTAAAATTCTCAGTTCACGATTAATTAAAATTATTAATCACGAGGGTCGGCTAATATCCCATTCCCAGTTCGCGCAGAATTATTTTCCTCATTCCCAGTTCACCAGTTCACGGTGAAATAAAAAGCCCGTTCCCGAGAAACGGAAATACCCCCGTTTCCGTTTATGTACGAAGGATAATATAATACATAAGCCTTGCTGGTTCAAATTTCCGGCTTACAATGGAATTAGGCAAAGACCGGGATGGTTTCATGGTCAGTTACGTGGGGCAGGATGAAACATTTAACAGAGCAGAAACACCTAACTGGACTCCAGAAAGTAGAGAGAGTGGGTACGCTCCAAAGTGACGAATATGTGGGAGGGCTTCACAAGCCGAAAAGAGCTAGTACACTTGAGTACTAGTGATATATGAATTCCACAATATTTTGGAGTGGGGAGGGGGTGCCGGTGAAATAAATGTTGGACCCTGCCTCCAGATAATTCCCACACCCTGCTCGTCAGTTTATGGAGCGGTCCAGATCACGCCGCGACCACCCCCACCCCCACCCCCGCTCACACACTCACCCATCCACCGTCTATCAGAAATATCTCCCTACACTTACCAGTAAATTTGACACAAATCCATTAATTGATTTTTTTTACAGAACTAGTCAATCAGATTGTCTTTACTCTGACCCAACATTAGTTGAATAACGTTATGATGGCAAGTCTAAGCGCATATCCAATAAAGAGGTGTCATTCAATGTATATTCACTTGGTCAGACAAATAAGGAATTAAATGCACCCTTTCCCAAGTCCAAAGCGTACAAACCACAGTAAAGCTTTGCCAATGGGCCCGTTAGCATACATGGCCTGCTTCTGTCTAAAATATAATTGCAATGACGTCCGTACCCTCTTTATTCCTCTTATGCTTCTTGTTGCAATATTAAAACCTAAGTTCATAAATAAGAAGATACAGGCAAAGTTCATTGATTTTACAAGAAATCCATATAGATTAGATCCGAACAAAGGTGAAAGTCAATTTACTGTTGCGCATGTAAGAATTGTTTCCCCTGGTAACTATTGCCCAGACAACCTCCATTGTCACCTTCGGAAACCGTTCGTATGTCCAATAAGACTTGCTTAAAACGAATATATGTAGTATTGTGTTTGATGAGATACAAGTTGTCATAGCAAAATATTATTCATAATTTTCATCTTACCGAATCTACTCTTGCGTCTGATTTCATTCTGACGAAAGAGTAATCATTGATGTAACAAGTGTACTATTGTTATATCTTAGCTTCGTAGCTTCGTTTTGCATTAATAATCATGCCGACGGTATCCCCAGCAAGGACATTACAAAAAACAAACACCTGCAATGTTAGCGACAAATCAGCGACGTCGAAGCAAAAGCCAGAATCTTCCAAGCAACACAGCCAACGCAAAGACAGCAGCAAACAAAATCGTCGGTGAGATGTCGAACAGTGAAATGTACAGTGGAAGCCCGCTATTAAGACCACCTACGGGACTGAGCAAAAGTGGTCTCAATAGCGGGGTGGTCTCATTAACGAAACTTGCCCAATAACAACAGTTAATGTTATAATCGATGGGATTAAGGGATTATGGGATTATCTCGCGCCAACAATGAGGCGGTGAGATGCAGTGGGGGGGGGGGGGTGGGTTGATGTCGGTGATGTAGTTGTCGCTGACTTTTGTCTGACATTTCTATCAGGGATACCTTTTCTGCCAGTGATAACTCATTTCGCAGTCGTATACGAGGATTACCAGCCATGGTAGCGATATGAACCCTATGGAACACACTGCATATGTGAGAACCTTCAACATTTCACATCCTATTGTGCACGTTTTCTGGTATTGAACTGTTAACACCTTCAGAATCAATTAGAATCAAGCCAGGTATAAATCACTAAACCCGAACGGCTTGGCCAGTTTACAAGCAGTTGATTACTATTACCATGCCTGTTGAGCGCAATTAGTGTTAAATCTGTAAAATAAACATGTCACTAACAAAGACAGAGCCCCCGGCGGTGTCTCTGATATAACAGATCAAATAACGATGTGTGTCACGATGATGCCTTTGTACGCATCAATGTTCACACATACAGAACCATCAATATTGTACATCAGTCGAGAAGAGCTTAATCCGCATCCTTTAAGCCGTAAAATAAACATGTCACTAACAACAAAGACCCCGCGACCGCGTGGTAAGCTGTTACTCTTTGTTTCGAAAAAAATCGCCGAAACTTTGGTGGTCGCATTAGCGGGGTTGATTTCCATTGAAGTTGCTTGGTTGGGTCTGGCCTTGGTGGTCTTAATACCGGATTAGCGGGGTTCAGGCCAATGTTAAAGTATAGGCAAAAATTCGGGACTGGGAAAAAGTGGTCTCAATGGCGGGGTGGTCACATTACCGGGGTGGTCTTAAAGCGGGGTTTCACTGTACTTCTCTTATCAGTAAGATTAGAATATGCTACTACCCAGAGCCTAATTATGGTTGCGTGTTGTAGACGTGTTTACATTTGGAACCTATATAGATCTAGACACCTCTGCGTTGCACAAACAACAACACAGTAATTAGGCTGGCGTCGGTCGTAAACTTGACTGAATATGTCATCCGTGTACTTAACCAAGGTTTAGACGCAATCGCTGCGCTATGGGTATAGGGACCAATTTCGACATCTCTTCATCTCTTGTGTCCCAGCCTGGTACCACGAATAGAAACAAAATAACCCAAGATACATACAAAGCCTAAATAGTGGTATATATAACACAATAAACCGCAAATAGGACCCAACAAAGTCATTTTTGGAGTTTGTTTTTGCATGTGTGAAATTTGATTACAGGACAGACCGGTTTTCGAACAAATGGCTTAAGGAGCGCCTCTTGTATCTGACCACCCAGCGGTGGGCGCTCATGAGCAACAATGAACGCAGAGCCGCAATGGGTAGGATCTACAAGACAAGACGGGAACAGGTCAGTCCCTATCAAAATATCAGGCGGATTCTCCACTATATAAATTTCTCCTCGAGAAGCGTTCTTATAGTTCACCCGCAGACACGCCTCCCTATATTCTACGTGAACCCAGGCCCTGCGTGAATCTGTCTGCTCCACAACGTAAGCGGGGGCACTCCAATTATTTACAGGGGTCTGGAAGGGGTAAATAGCGACACAGGCATATCTGAAAAATCGACATTCGAAATTGAGCCCCAAATTTAGCCACTGAGGATCTGAAAAGACGACATCGACATAGATAGTAGCATTTAGAAAAAAACGAAACTGAACATTCGACCCCCCACCCCCCTTTTAGATCCCTATTTACCTCCGCGCTCGATCTATCTTCAAATTCGCAAAACCTGTCTCGACCCTGGATCTTCAGACACATGATGACAATATAATTTTATAAGTGGATAATGCGATGATTACGTTAAATTTGACCGATGAGTGCGTATGTGATGATCGAGTGTGTGGTGGTGGGTATACGAATACTGTAGGTATAATAACTCTTATTCATGAGAACCCGGTCTGGGGGCTCACTAAGGTCTCAAAATATGTCCTGATGTGGCCCAGACGCATTTTTCAGTTAGAGAAGGAACGGTATTCACAGGTTACGCGTTGGCGACCAGCCCGGTGCCAATAAAGAGAGGTTAAATTGGGGGGTGGGGGGGGGGGGGGGTTGTCAGATCTCGCAAAATAAATTGATTCACGCTGAAATGAAAAGTCCATTCCCGAGGAACGGCAATACCCCTGCCCCCCCCCCCCCCACACCCCCCCCGCCCCACAATAAATGGTGAGGCGGCCGGTCCAAGGGGGCAGGGAACCTCCACTGGGTTGAATGGTCACGCGTAAATGACCTGGTACTATGCGAAGAGGTTTAAGTCCGAATCCTTGAACCTAATTATCTGGTCGTTGTTCAATGAATCGAAACATGTACTTGGACTGGATAAACGCAACAACGCGATTCGATCGCTTATAATATGGACTTTATAATTTTAGCACCCTCGTATAGCCATCGGCCTGCAAATATCCCAGCTAACAAGTTAACGTCATGACAACGTTTTTTTTTTTTTTTTTTGGGGGGGGGGTTTGGTTGAGATGACGTGAAAATGTATGTTTTTTTACGTTTCCCGAACGTTTTCAGATAACGTTGTCCGACATTCGGTCCAGTATTAAAATTCTGTCAGAAACAACTGCATATATGATGAATTATTTAGAAGCACGATTGCCAAATACAATCAATTACATATAGTTTTCATGAATTTTTCGAATTTTTCAGGTAACGTTGTCCTAACCTTAGAAAAAACGTCCACTCTCGACTATTTTGTATTTATAACAATTGCTACACGCAGCCAAGTTTTATTAGTCACTACACATGGCAAAGGTTTTATTTTCATGAGATAAATGCTAGAAAATAGGACTTCAATGTTTGCGACGAACGTTGTAACAACGTTGTCCTGATCTTAACTTTGACATGACGTGATTACAAGCCAAAAACCAACATGTGCGAACGTTGTGTGTTAGCTGGGATTCTGGTTGATTGCATTAAAAAATGACCTGTGCAGTTATCCTCCGTTTATTAAAAACCCCACTTTGTAAACATGAATTCAACATTGTTATTGCACCCACGCATGCGTAAACAATCTTACAAAGACTTTACATATGGATCATTGTAGATCATCAAAACCCATATCAGTCTTTCACACCTGTAATGAACACTGGTAAACAGCGATCGACACGCCCCAGCTTATTCTACCCCGGTTTGTGTCTTTATGATACAACACCAATGCATCGATATATTTTACCACATTGAACCAGTGCCGAGACCCACCAGCCAAGCGTCACGCCACAGCGATGATGGGGATTATTGGCCGAAAGCGTCGCCTGCCATGCAACGGCAGTCACGGTATCCATACCGCTATAGATGTATCCTATAACTAACACCATGACTGATCATAGCGACTGGTTGGCTGCCCCATCGGGCCATCAACAGGATCAAAGTGTGTCACTTCACACGGCAAGACGTGACAGGTCATATGACCCTGGCGGCCGCGACCCGAGAGGCGGACATATTCATTGATCTGGGACCATTACACTACCCGATAGATCCTGATAATGTGCACTTGCCCACTCAAGCGTTGTATTCACAGTCGCATGCCTTACCATTTGATGCCAGCTCAGTATCGATGTGGAGTGGTGTATACTTTGTCGCCCGGGCTTTGATTTATTTCCGCTTGGGAGCGCCTTTTGATGAGGGCGGCACGCTTTGATATCGGATTATGTGTATGAATCGAGCTTGTAGAGCTCCCCGGGCATCGGACCAGAACCATTTTCTTGAGAGATTATCGCCAAAAGTCGTCGACAGATTAATATACTCATTATATATATATATACCTTTTGTAGGCCTAATGAGAGGACATCGGTTTAACTTGTCATCAGCGGGGCAAGATGCATTATTATGGGATTATTGGACTTATATAATCACCTTTTGGCACCTCTGGTCGGCGGTGAGGGTGTCAGACAAGGCAGAGGAGTGCTACCAACGCAGATCGACGCCGAACGCACAGAAATCAGTGACGCTGTACTAGCTCTTTGCTGTAATGTAGAAGTTTTTTTTACCTATGATTTCACTTTCCATAACCCATGATAGTGACGTATATGTACGTAATGCCAACAAAATGACACAGAAAATAATGGATATAAGTTATTGTGTCGAATTATATAGACGCGGTCTCTAATTACCTCGTAACAGAAACCATGGATTCTTGGCGGCCAGAACCCGGACATTTAAATGGATTATTAGTTATCTCAAACGCACGAACGCCAGAAGTGGCTGATGGTTTGTCTGCTGGCGTGGTGGATAGCGTGGCAGATGGTGCGGTGAACCCGCGACTGGCAGAGTCGCTGTTGGCTGATCTGGCATCAGCCAATCTCAAGTACAACAGGCGGTCTGTAAGTCACACACCAATTAACTTTACTCAGTAAAATACTGAAACACGACGAGCTCATGGAAGGTCAAACACTCTCACCACGGGTGGAATCAACATGAGCCATATCCGTTCATTTTGGGGTGAAACAGTAGGCGACATGCTTTATCCGACGGATCGGAATACACCGCGGTCGGCTCTGTTTGTTAGATCGTGGTTTGCCAATCTGTCCTTGTCGCCGTTTATTAATAAGGCGTGTCTTCTTTTTTTGTCTTCAAATAGTATGCTTATGACAATAGGCCTATGTGGTGGTCTACGTAGATGTGGAGATGCGCTTCTTATTTAACAAGGCAAATTTCAATAACTTTAGCAGCATTCAAGGGGTGCTGAAGCTGAAATTGTTCGCTTATACCTGGTACTCAGTCCAGTTTTTTGGTGTATCAAATGTGTCAGGGTTATATGTATGAGCTCGGGCGTCTCTTTTAAAGTTGCATATCGAGCTCTTTCCCGCCAAAACTAAGCCCAGACGAAATTTATATCAAAATTTGCAGAAAACTCGATTGTTTCATTCTATAAATTCAGAAACCTGATAAACATCGCCGTTTTGGCTGTGATGTTGCAAACGTGTCTATCCCGGGACACCACAGAACTCTGTCACGGCACTGCTACTTATAACAAAGCATCGCGAAGCACACAAACCGATGACGTTTACCACTAAGTTATGAAATCACGAGCAAGGCTAAGAGACTCTATTTGGCACTCTGGCACGGGTGGAGTATGGAGAAAAGAAATCTTGACTGATTCAAGGACTGATTGTGATTTGTATTTTGACCTCTTTAGTTTTGGCGGGAAAGAGCGCGATATTAACTTTAAACTTTAAACGCAAGACTAGTTTAGATGCGGACTCACTTACCATTTTGTTTCTTCTCAAATCAATGAAAACACAATTAATGGTTGTCAAAAATAGCTGTCTGATGGTCAACCAAGCCGTGACGCCTTTCATCCTGTTAATATCCAATGTTATTACAGTTTGAATTTATTTCATATGCGGTGTCGTATTTGTCTCTCCAGGAAAGCGGGACACTACTAAAGAAAGAAACGGTGAGATTTACTAAAGTAAAGTGAATTATATGCGGCTCTATCACAAGATCGAGTAGCTTGCTGTGAATAGTCAGTGACCCTCTGACACCGCGAAAGACTACCTCAACTCTCCCTTACACGCTTGAACCCTCGTAATTTAGCTTACTATTCACATGGCGACAACATATAAACTAATAAATTTATTTAAACATTTTTGCAAAAATAGCGCACCCAAAAATGTGAAGCAAGAAACTTACCCTATCCGAAGAATATGTATATCTTTAGCAACTAATAGTTCGATAAATATATGTGGTCTGTGTCTCATCTCCGGGTTACGCTCTCCACTCTCCACATATATGTTAGGCTTTGGCCACATGGCGGCGCACAGCACACATTGTGCGCATTCTCTGCGGGGTTTGTCTGGCCCTGCGCAGATATGCCATGGAGGCCGGCCTGATGGAATACTACATGGTGGCCGTGAGGAAACGGAAATCAGCCAACCTGGATGGACATATGGAGGAACTAACGTTCAACCTCAGCGACTTCAAGATTTCCAAAGAGGTAGGACTGGACGAGCCTGACGGAAAAGGAGGTGGGTTCGATCTGTAGATATGACGTCATATCATGCGATCATTTCAGTGGCGGATGCAGGAATTTAAGAACTGGGCGTGGGGGGGGGGGGGGGAACCATTTATTTAAGTATTATCCAGGCGCGGGTTCAGCGAGAAACTTGCGATTGGGTGTAGGGGGGGGGGGGGGGTGATGGTGAGGCCGCGCATAAAGATACAAAAAACAGTGACGCTGCCCTCTGTGCCCCTTCTTCAGAGACTAGGGGCCACGGGCCGATTTTCTAGCGAAAGGGAGGCACGTGCCCCCTGTGCCCCCCCCCTCCCCCCACACTGGATCCGCTACTGCATTCATCAGATCGATTATTGTGTAAAACGCTTTCTTTATATTACTTGCTTTCTAAAGCAATCCTCAAGCCATCCATTTGCATCCCGTTGCTTATGAAGCTTCATCCGTGTAGTATATATAGATATATATTCCTATACAGTTACGGGTGCCCAAAACCATTGTCGGAGTATTGGAGAAGCCGCGAGAATACCGGAACGAGGAAGACTTGAGAGTCATCAGCAGTATGATGCGTAACTTGGTCAGCTTCCGGAAGTACACGAGAGGCATGCAAGACCTCATGTGTCACATCGTCCGGTACATGAAGTGAGTACATTCATGTGTCACATCGTCCGGTACACGAAGTGAGTACATTCATGTGTCACATCGTCCGGTACACGAAGTGAGTACATCCACGTGTCACATCGTCTGGTACATGAAGTGAGTACATCCATGTGTCACATCGTCCGGTACATGAAGTGAGTATATGCATGTGTCACATCGTCCATGTGTCACATCGTCCGGTACGTGAAGTGAGTACATTCATGTGTCACATGGTCCGGTACATGAAGTGAGTACATTCATGTGTCACATCGTCCATGTGTCACATCGTCCATGTGTCACATCGTCCATGTGTCACATCGTCCGGTACGTGAAGTGAGTACATGCATGTGTCACATCGTCCGGTACATTAAGTGAGTACATTCATGTGTCACATCTTCCGGTACGTGAAGTGAGTACACTTATGTGTCACATCGTCCGGTACGTGAAGTGAGTACATTCATGTGTCACATCGTCCGGTACGTGAAGTGAAGACATCCACATGTCACATCGTCCGGTACATGAAGTGAGTACATTCATGTGTCACATTGTCCGGTACATGAAGTGAGTACATTCATGTGTCACATCGTCCGGTACATGAAGTGAGTACATTCATGTGTCACATCGTCCGGTACACGAAGTGAGTAAATTCATGTGTCACATCGTCCGGTACACGAAGTGAGTACATTCATGTGTCACATCGTCCGGTACATGAAGTGAGTACATCCATGTGTCACATCGTCCGGTACACGAAGTGAGTACATTCATGTGTCACATCGTCCGGTACACGAAGTGAGTACATCAATGTGTCACATCGTCCGTTACATGAAGTGAGTACATCCATGTGTCACATGGTCCGGTACATGAGGTGAGTACATCCATGTGTCACATGGTCCGGTACATGAGGTGAGTACATCCATGTGTCACATGGTCCGGTACATGAAGTGAGTACATTCATGTGTCACATCGTCCGGTACATGAAGTGAGTACATTCATGCGTCACATGGTCCGGTACATGAGGTGAGTACATATGTGTTCCCATCGTTAAAACAACAAATAGTTATTCCATGTCTGGATTATAATCCTGTCTTGATTGTTCATTGGACAGATGTGGAAAGCGCCGCGTAGTGCTGCGGAAGGGTCACCTTGGCTTCAGCGTCTACTTCATCTACTCAGGCAGCGTGTCTGTTGTCTTAGATAATGATGACGAGAATGTGTTTGTCAAGAAAGAGACTGTGTACCTCAAGAAGGGCGCATGCTTCGGGGTGAGTAATTACACCAAAAATGTATTATTTAAGGAAACGTTAAAGCCTTGAGTCGGCATTGTAGAATTCACGCATTAAAGCCAAGGTGTACAAATATATGAAAGCGTGTATAAATTAGGCTTATGGAAGATACAAGCATTTGTTTATGTCTACGTCGTGACCAGGACAGGACATACGTGCATGTATACCTGAGTCATGTATCCTTCATCCGACTTACGTTTCTCAGCGTCTACCTATAACTTACTATCGATTCCTATTAATATTTGTTTTACGTATATCGTGATTATGCTCGCGGATGGGTGCCCCGGGGATGGAGGGGGAGGATGACAATTAATGTGGACAATAAACAAGCTAATTCAAATACTAAAGTCATATGATTGCCACAGCTCGCTCTTTACCAATAAATTGCCGTTCTGGCTGTTTAGGAAATTGCGCTGATGCAGAACACACGGCGTAACGCTACGGTTGTGTGCGCTGAAGAGGCTGAGTTTCTCGTCGTCGACAAAGAAGACTTCATCGAGATCGGCCTTCACAGCCAGATGGAGGCAGAATTCAAAAACAGATTAGACTTCTTTCGGTAAAGCTCATTCATAGATGCAACGCTGTCTAAACCTGCATTACGTTGTTACCATCTTTACATATAATTATATATAAAATGGTAATTTAAATGGTAATGTAATGGTAAATCATGGTAAAACAAATTATCCTGATGGGATTTTACTGATTAAATTATGTCACCTTGACATATGTTCCATATTTTGGTATGACTATATATGATCATGCAGCAATCTTTGTAATTCCGCACCTCTCCATGCAGTCATTGGCCACCGCTGTCCACGTGGTCTGATTTGGATGTCAACAGTCTCAGTGCCATCAGTCGTACTGAGGATTACGGCCACAACAAAGTCGTCGTCAAGGATTCGCGAACAAATGAATGGCTGTGGTTTGTGGTCAAGGTAACCGCTGCGCCCAGTCCATAATTACTGACATGGATCAGCTGGGTCCAGTCCATAATTACCGACATAGATCAGCTGGGTCCAGTCCATAATTACTGACATGGATCAGTTGGGTCCAGTCCATAATTACCGACATAGATCAGCTGGGTCCAGTCCATAATTACCGACATGGATCAGTTGGGTCCAGTCCATAATTACCGACATAGATCAGCTGGGTCCAGTCCATAATTACTGACATGGATCAGCTGGGTCCAGTCGATAATTACCGACATAGATCAGCTGGGTCCAGTCCATAATTACCGACATGGATCAGTTGGGTCCAGTCCATAATTACTGACATGGATCAGTTGGGTCAAGTCCATAATTACTGACATGGATCAGTTGGGTCCAGTCCATAATTACTGACATGGGTCAGTTGGGTCCAGTCCATAATTACTGACATGGATCAGTGGCGGATCCAGGGTCTTAATTGGAGTCTTGGATCCAGAGATTAGCGTCCCTGTTATCTATCCCCTCCAGGATTTGTTCTTTCTATAAATGTTAATCATCGTTCCGTGCAGTAGTGGCTAGTTCGATTGTTACTAGACATGTTACTAAACTATGTATAAATTTAGGTATTATCGTACAATTTACAGATTACTCAAAATTAGTTCTAAACATTTGGTCCCATCAGGGTAGCTGCGAAGTCTTGCGGTTGGTGGATTTGGAGCGTTTCCCGCAGTACAGTAAGCTGTTGAAGATGCGCCAGGGCGGCATATCGCCGCGTGGTAGAGAGACTGCGTTCCTGGGGGAGTCCTCTGCTAACCTCGCGAGTCAACTCAGCATTAACGGGCACAGCAAACCTGTCACGAAGCCTGTAACATCGCGGTACAGAGGACCATGTTTGCCCATCATAGAAGACAGTACCGGCAAAATGTGAGTTGGAGAAAAAGATGCTGGACAGGCAAAAGAGAAAGGCGACGGTGGGGTGGGGGGGGGAGGTGGTGGGGCTGGTGGGGGGGGGCGAGGTGGTGGGGCTGGTGGGGTGGGGCGAGGTAGAGGAGGACGAGCCACTATATATATAATTAATTCGAATTCGTAATCGCGCCATGTTTGAAACGACAAACCCACTTACTTTACCACCACGTTTGGTTATTTGCAAAGACGTTCTCGATTCATATATCATCCGATTATAATTACATACGATTATGCTATAAACATGTTTGCATCGTGCTTAGATGAATCAATTAATGAAATATATGCTATCAGCCCTTGCTATATCTCTGTTATAGATTAGAAAGCCAGATTGGTTCGGGGATGTATGTTTGTGTGGACCTCCTGCGCGATGGAGAATGCTTTGTAAGTACAATCGAAATATACCTTGTCGTTCTTGTTGCAACTAATATGTTTTTTTAATTTAAATTAAGGCATCTAGGCGCATATGTAGAAGCAATGACAGTAGCAATGGCCCAATCCCTATCGGCATCACGTTGAGCATGCTTTGGTCGGACCACTAATTAAATATGCCTTCGACACCATTGTAGTGTGGCATCTTATGTTCCGCATTTAACATAATATGTTCCCCTTTTTTTTCACCTGAAGGGCTTGTCGTCGTTGTTTCGGGAGCACCAAGGAAAGATTTCCGCGAGACCAAAGTTTATACTGGTCAGTAAAGGAGCGTCCTTGGTGCAAGTCCCCAGTACCAATTTCAAAGAGATGTCGTCGGTGGTTACGTTAAATGTCACCCGACGTCTGCTGAAAGAGTACCCGTGCGACGAGGATCTCTGTCAGCGGTTCCTGGAGAAGGCGGAGTGGGACACCTTTAAGGAGGGCATCGTGACGTCAGTGGTGGCGGACCGCACGCATGACAACTCCGGCTTTGAGAAGGGTTTGAGAGGGAAAGGTGTCAACAGACCGGACTCTCGGTGCCTCTCGCCACCTGGACACGTGACCGAGGACGGTCGCTGCATCACTCCCAGGCTTAGTTCATACGTCATGAACTGGAGAGACCCTCTGTATCCCGGGCGAAGTACAAGTCCGGATCGACCGACCGGTCAGTAATGCCATTAGATATGATAATTACATAGGAATAACGGGGATTACCCAGCCGCTGCGGTATAATTATGAAATTCCTGCCTTGCCACGTGTCGCCTTACTTTAGGCCGTTTTTTGGCTCTAGGTTTGTCTAATTACGGCTTCAAGTCGAGACTTTTCGTTTTGGTACGATAGTCGTTTAGTAAGATTCCTATAGCTATTAAGCATTTTTTCCCCTATTTGTGGCAGCATCCAAGCGGGTCATATATGTCCTTCCCTCCTGTCCGCCACTCCCTGATGTACACAGTTTAGCTGAGTATGATATTCAACAACGAATATATAGTAGGCTACTTATGCTGACACTATACCTATTGGTTTTCAGACAAGCTGCGTGCGCGCACCGCTGTCACCCGGAAACGGTCTACCAACCCGCGCCGCAGCGCCAAGGACAGCCAGCAGGTGGCGAGTCAGAGGCGCCCGAAGACCTGCCCCGCGAATCGCCCGCCGACCAAGCGACAGGAATGGGAGGACAAACTGTCGCGTGTCGGGAATGCACACAGGACGACGACGAGAGATTCTGCGGGCACAAGTGCCGCCACTGCGACCCCCCGGGACGGGAAACCATAATCCTCGGCCCTATGGCAGCGTCACTATTTATCATATATCGACAGCGACGTGACTCTGGCCGCTTCGTGTGGCAGTTTCGACCAAAGACACGTTCCATGTATATGAGAATCTCCCGGATGTAAAGAATGCATGTTTGGCTCGCCACGATGGACAAGGCGGAGGAACATTAACTTGGCAGGATCACTTCGCACGTGGCCACGACGCGATGTTGCTGGAACGTCGCTACCACGTGGCGAAATAAAATCTTTGAAATACCACGACGATCTATTCTTTCGGCTGCATTAATTTCACATAACAGGACCTTATTTAGTCCCATTATAGTTATATAATATATATATTTATATATAATATAAAATGGCATATGTCATACATCATGTGAAAAAGACCAGAAAACAAATTGCTCAGATAAGTAACAATTGTATTTATTTAACACAAATCAATTTGACTAGGCTGATAGCTTGCAATCCTGCTTAGGCCTACTTTCTTTCTGCAAAGGGAGGGGGGAGGGTGGGGGGGGGGGTACCCTCTCTGGATCGCGCATCCCCAAGAATTAAGGAGAGCAATATCGGTTCTCCAAGATTAAGACATTTTGAAGCTTAGCGCAGAAAAAAAGCCTTAATGATGACATCGCGAATATCGAGGAATTTGCAGACTGCTATAACGGATCGTGGTAAATAGGCAAATGGCCTTCGCGTTGAACTTGGTGATCGCGATTACGGATAATGATCCCCCAAAATTGATAACAGCTGATTGCGAATCTCCAAGAATTCCTGGATACCAATCGCGCAGATCGGAAAAGTTATTCCCCAAGGGCAGATCCAGGGGTCGGGGGGTTCAGACCCCCGCCCTCCCTTTTTTTTAGGAGGAACGCTATTTGAGGCGGCGTGGGCAGCCCCCCCCCCCGCCCCCCCCCCCCCCGGGGTCTCCAGTATGGACCACCCCCCTTTTCAAATTCCTGCAAACGTCCCTGTCTCCCCCCCACCCCCCTCCTTATACGGAAGATATATATCCGTAGTATAACCTGATAACGCGTACTGTAGACCGATCTTACATAATCTCTGTGTATTACCACTGTATGTGCGGCGTTCGAGCTTTTGTCCGGGCCCGTAATGCCCCCGATAGTGCCTACCGTCCGGCAGACACATACATGGAGACCTTATAGTATTATGGCGGGGGAACTTATAGCGAGCGTAGCGAGCTCTTTAGATAGCACACACGCAAAGAAATGACAAAATCTACCGGAAGTCGATCTCCACTGGAGAAAGCGGAAGAGATCGCATGTTATGTACGCATGCGTGGGTTTTTTTTTCGTCGAAGATTGATTCCTGTAAGACATATATGTATATATCAACGAAATTTGCTGATTTCAACAAAAACTACCTCACGTTTTATGTTCTATAATTTATTAACAAGAAGAATTTGACGTTTTAAAACCGAATTCGAGAATCTGGTCGCGGTTATCATACTGAATAGTTGTGACGTCAAAATGTTATAAAAATGACGTCACAATGGGAGTTCTTAAGCAACCAATCACGTGCATGACTGATATACCTCATCCCGCCAAAGATATGCAATATGGCAAGCCGAAGTGGGATATATTTTGAATATTAATCTAGAAGAAAAAAACTAAATTAATATGTAGCAGTGAGTCAAACCATTCCTACTAGCCTCGGCTACAGTGATCACCCTAGATGAATATTAATCTAGAAGAAAAAAACTAAATTAATATGTAGCAGTGAGTCAAACCATTCCTACTAGCCTCGGCTACAGTGATCACCCCTTTAGCCGAAGAGGTAGAGTGGTTGACTTGAAATCGGGAGATCGTGAGTTCGACGCCTGCTGGGGACCAAACGACCCCCGCTGTTACAAATACATACGCTCGCATTTTTTAGGTAGCGCCTATCCATATTATTCCCACCTTACGTTGGCTTACCCACAAACGGCGGTAAACCAAGGCGAACGGCCACGTGCTTTTGTTTACCCTCTAATCTCGTCGGTAGAGGGCGCTCTCGTAATGTTCAAGTTCCAAGTGGACACGGCACATGAGCAAAGAGGAGGGAGTTTGGACGAATATTGCATATGACTGAGGGAAAGTATAGTAAACGCATTCGTTCAGCATATCAAGACCTTTTAACACGCCTGCTGACATCACGGGAAAATGCGAATAAGTGGCTGAAGATGGTCGACGAGACATGAACGTTAACTGACGTGTCTCAATCTCCTGCATGGAGGGGGAGGTGGGAGTTGTTGGGGTGTCTGGTAGATGGAAGGCTGGCAGATTTATACAAACCATGGCTCGTCGGCCTGAAGTCATATGCTTGCTTATGGCATTGTCGTTCACCTTTATGTCAAGATGTTCGAACAGGTGAGTTTGGATTGTTATTAGGCTGGTATCGACAATGTAAACAACAAAATGTGTGGGTATCTTATATTATCGCTCACTCGTTGACATAGAGCCGAGCCTAAGTCGAAGACGGGCTGACAGCGCTCAGTTTGTTTCATATTGACGTACATAAGCTTACATCATGATCGATATTTTCGGTAACAGCGCCACAAGTTTTGTGCTAAGACCTAGCCCCATGTAATATTGTTGTTTTTGAGTGTGGCAACTGATTCTGGAAGTATGCAGGCACCACAGGCACCAGGGTATTAGCCAGAAGTAGTTTTTTTGCCAGCCAAAAAGTATACACACAGCATATGGCGCTAGCCGATCAGGTTGCATTTTGAGCTAGCAATTTATAATTCTATAACAAAAATTAGTTGTCGATGTCATATAACATTGTTAGTGCTGATAATTTTCTTCTAAACCTCAAAACAAACAGGCCCTTTTTAGGCGAGTAAACAGCCCCTCATTGCCAGCCAAATTGAAAACCCTGACAGGCGCTCGGGTTCATGGGATAAAAGTCCTACTGCCTTTTATATATGTTATGTATAATAACTTGTTATATATACCGTAAACAGCCCATTTGAAGCCGCATACATATTAGAAGCCGCACCTCAACTTTGGCCTCAACCCGGGTTGGCAAGCACCTAGAATCATTTCCGGAAAACTACATATTATAAGCCGCACCCGGACTTTGGTCTCTCGACCCCCCCCCACCCCTCTTCCACTGTATACCTGCTTAATCCCATCCCGCCAACGAAACCAATTAATTGTTTATACAAGCAGTTGTGACTACTAACAACATTCACCTCTCCCTCTCCTATCGCACCTCTTTTCAGGTATCACACCAGTGGCTGGCTCTCCTGGCCCCTACCAAGCCAATTAATTGTTTATACAAGCAGTCGCGACTACTAACAACATTCACCTCTCCCTCTCCGATCGCAGCTCTTATCAAGTGTCACACCAGTGGCTGGTTCTCCTGGTTCTTGCTGCATGTTTATGAATCAGTGTCGTACCTACCCAGTATTAAGTTTCTGTCTGGCACAATTAACTTAATGCGTTTGGTGCAAGGCCGGCGGCAGCTGTATTAATTTCTCCTGACTTGTTGACTTGTATGACATTATTATGCAATACATTATTTTGGCAACACCAGTAATTTTTGTATCCCCCCCCTCCCCCGGCTTGTCTCGCCACGCTCACTTTAAATCAGCAAAAGGCCCTATTTAAAGCCGCACCCTGACTTGCGACTCAAACCCAGAAAGTGGAACCTCCAACTTCCTAATATAAGCTGCGGCTTCAATTAGGCCGTTTACGGTAGCATTAGCCCCATATGACATTGGTGCAAGTGCCCCCAGGCAAGCCGCTGCTCTAGGGGTATAACGGTAACAATGTTAAAATCCTTCGACATTAGTAGGGAATTGACTGTAGCTTTTATTATGATGTGTCCTCAAACAATCATAGTGTTTATGTATTCTATATACCTTGTTCTATCATCTGACATCAATAAAGTGTGTTGACACTAGGTTGCTTCAGTTATATTTTCTCCGCTAGGTGGCCTTGTCAGTCACTCACTTTGAACTTAAGGACAACAGCAGCACCCTCTTTCACAGGTCATTGACTGTTACAAAGTTCGGGACCCAGGCTACAAATGGTTCAAATGGTGGCAGGATTTGCCAGGTGGCGCTGCATACGCATGGCGGTTGGTAGGGAAAAGTCGCATGCTCTAACATTTGTTCGCGAAAATATGACTGCAACAATCTAGTGATGATACACTTTCAAAACGACATCATTCGCTTGGTGGCACTTCATGCACCCAGCCATTGACACGCCGAAGCGAAGCGCCACCTGGCAAAAGCCGCTGGTGAAGAATGACCAAATATGAAATGGCGCAATAAAAACCAAGAAAGTCTCATTTCAACTGACTTGATAGTAATGCGATAAGTTGTTAGTTCATATGCATGTGGGTTTTGTGGCATATATGAAGTTTAGGTATCATAGTACAAAATGACGATGGTTTGATGGATCGTGCCATTCAGAACACTTAGTCGCCCACACAAACAAATCTTCCCCCCACTGTTCCTGCCTGAGGATATGAGACTGTGCAGAGCAACAACTGTCTCATATGGGACTAATATAGCATATACATAGGCCATACTTCCGACCGGACTTCTATCCAATGAACCGAGTGCATGTGTATAAAAATAGCCAATGACACATAATAAGTGAAACTTCACCTAGTGCAAGCCACAGATAAATTGTATACCAGCATTTTATGCCTGTGGATATGAGACTGTTGTGCAGAGCAAAAACTATCTCATATGGGACTAAGTCAGGCCAAGAAGTGTGTAAGCATGGTATCTGCCATATCTGTTGTTTTGTGGGGAAATATCCCTTATTTAACCAATTTCGCAAGAATAATGACAGATTCATTTTAATGGTAACCATGATGCTAGTGATATCCCATTTCTTACCATAGGCATGGCTTTCTTAACTAGTTGTCAGATTGAGACATTGGCGGATATCATATGTTTATAGATCTTTCACTCCTCTTCTCAGCATTTAGTTTGGCAGTGTTTGAGCAAGCTTTGGCATCAAAACTGATGCACAAGAAATGAAATGCTATCCCCCCCCTTCGCCTTCTATAACTTCCTCCTCTACTTAATCAACATGTAATAAATGCTAAGAATATATTATTGCATTAATCATGCTGTAACATGTATATATATAAATTTACATCTTAATATGATCTTGGGTGGAAAAACTATTTTGTACATCTTTCATAATTAATTGCTATTGCAATCTCAAGATGATGTAATAATTTTTCTGCCTATCTATGTGATCATTTTATAGATTATGTTTTTATTAATTTATTTGCAGCCTGAACAAACAGGATTATGTCAGCCAACCAATACCCCAACGATTCTTTCCTGCCTCCTCGCCAGTCTTGGACTTTCCTTATGGCAATCTGCAACAAGTGGCAGACCTACTGGTGGAGGAGGAAGTCCTGTTCATTATGTACTATGCGCCATGGTGCTCCCAGTCCATGTATCTGCGGAAAGAGTTTGAAAAGGCTGCACGCTACCTTGCCAATGAGGTAAGAATTCAGCTTCATTAGAAACTGTAAGATGTATCTGTCCAGCACTTTTACTAGTAAATTGTTTCCTTTTGTTATTCTGGTTAGCCATGCTTACAAGTTTGCAATAAATATCTTAATTAAATTGAAATGCTTTATGCTGTTACCAATGGTGACACTAAATATGATAGTACATGATATGGTAATATGTAATTATCTGGAACATAGTTGGGTTCTCTATTCTGAAATCTTTCAGCAAGGCGTTGAGGCGCAATGTAATGGCATGGTAATGTGTAACTTGTAGGTTCAGTTTGTTGCTGTCAACTGCTGGTACCCAGAGGGCAATTGTCGAAAGCAGAACAACTTCCTGAGATACCCTCTGTTTTTCTTCTATCACACATCCTTAGATGGATTCAGATACCAAGGTAAAGAAAGCTAATGTCGAGCATTTTGTATCCCGATTAGGGGCGCAAGTACTGTAACATCTACATGCTCACATAATTTCTAGTGTCTGAGTGACATGTTAAAACAGATCTAGAGACTTTGATGTTGCAAGCATTAATGTTGCTATGTGCGCATGCCACAATCAGATGCCATATTTTATAAATTATGAGAATGCTTCCAGTTTGTTGGTCACATATAATTAATTCGATATGCTAATCACCTGCAGTTCTCTATGACAGCATGTTACATGTTGCAGGAACTGTGACTGCCGAGGAACTGATTCACTTTGTGGAGCGAATGAGTCGTCCCTTGAGCTACATCAGCAGTGACGAGGACCTGGCCCTGTTCCTCGCACAGCGGGATGTAAGTGACAAGTTCTGTGAGGTCACTCCTGCTAACGTATTACCGTAATTTCCGGTGTATAAGTCACACCTTTTTTCCTCGCGGTCGAGCGGTGCGACTTATATATGGCCCAAGTCAAAGTTTGTCTCTCGGGGACCCCCCCCCCCCCCCACCACCCCCCCCCCTTGGCCAGCCGGGAGATCGGAAGTCGCCGATGCACTCCTTTCCACCTATCATAATCCCATCCGGCCGAAGAGGCCAAGAAGCCAATTACGCCGACACGGTATCAAGTTTCTGTCTGGCCCACTTAGTCTAAGACAGCAGCTGTATCAAGTTACACCATCGACTGCCGCTTCCCGAACCCTGCCCCACCACTCTGCGAGTCAAGTCAGAATTGGGCCTCCTGCCAACGATCACGATGGACCCCTGACTCCACTCCTCACCCCCCTACAACACGGCTTCACTGACCACGCGATGCGTCAATGACCTGTATAAACAAGCCTAATCCGCGGGGTGTTAAGCCGGTGCCGCTGAAACTGTGTCACGAGTACCCATCAAAGAAACACACATCCGTCAATTCTTACGACCATTGACAACAAACATTAGCACAGGAAACACCTTGCTACCCTAAGACATTGGCCAAGTCTTTTGGGATCCACCCACTGCAATGTTTAATCTGTTGTCTGCATTCACAAATCGATCTTTTCCATAACATAACGCTATTTCAACCGCGGCGTCATGCACACAGTGCGCGGGCGAATCTCACACCGAAGGTGCGACTTATACAACGATGCGACTTATACCCCGGAAATTATGGTAGTCAATAATACATACGGGAAAACCCCCCAAAAGTAGTAATAAGTTCCGGGCTGGTAAATTAAGAATGAAAGCACGTGGACCAAAGATAATTCTGTCTTTCAACAAATTTTTAGCACCTTTTAGTCACAAAGAATGCCTATCTACTCTCACTTTATTCCTCTACACTGATCTGAATACGTTCAAACGTGAAATAATGAGAGGAAGAGATGTGTGCTTAAAATCTATTTGGCTTTCTTTTAAGAATGCAGTAATCGGCTTCTTTGACTTCAATGCTGAGCCCCAGCCTCCAGGATTTCAACAGTTTTATTTTGGCGCCATGCGGACGCGAGAACGAGGTAGATCTAGGGTTTTTGGTCTACTGTCATCAACGACATCTGTCCTTCTTATAAAGAATTTTGTCAAGTTTGGCGATACTTTCTCTTGGTAAATGTATGCATTTATATAAGATGGCAATATGTCCCTTACCATTTACAGATTAGAAATTTCAAACAAACATTTTCTTTTGTTAAATACTATTTCTGCTTTTCTTCAAGATCCCCGCAATTCTGTGGAGTTTGGTTTGATTACAAACCGACAGCTAGCGCTTAGGTTTGAAATGACCAGAAGTCGCACAATTTTTCTTACCAGATGTCAAAATACCACGCTGGTAGGTTTGCATATAAATGAAAAAACCCTGTTTTGTAAATGAAATCAGAGTATTGTTACATATTGTAATAGTTTTATGTAAGTCAAAAAGTATAAAAGTTTTGGGTCTTGAACCGTTTGAAGTATATTGCAGAACTGTTATCAAGGTATTCAAGCGTTATTTTACATGATACTTAACTTTACCTGTTTTTTTTTAGAAATTTCCCCTTTTGAAAAGTATTACATCCAGTAATTTGGCTCAGTGGGTGTTCACATTCAGACAAGAGGTAAATATTACTGTAGGATTTAACATAATAATGTAATATATATGCAGAATCATGATATCTCATGTTGTAATACAACGCAACACGTAGGAAATGTGAACATGGTCTATTATAACTATCCGTAATTCCGTTGCGTGGATCCCGTAGTATAGGTTTGCTGACACATATAGTACGTGACAATAAATGAACATGATATGGGCGATAATCGCTGTACATATACAGATTTCAATGTTCTTTGAACTATATCTCGAAGCGAGGACTTGTACATAATTTATTTTGGCACTGTAAATACTACTTAAGTAGGTAATTGTCCTATTAGTCAAACATCTCTACTCGAAAAAGACCAGCAAAAACTTGTCAGTTGATATTGCTGTCTATCCCGGTGATTCGTGTTGCGTCCTTCAGCCCGTGGTGACACTGGTCAACCCGGCCGGCCTTAAGAGTGTGATCCTCTCCTCCGAGCTCATTAAGGGACCGTCCATGATTCTCTTTACGCCACAACACCCTCTCTCAGGTGTCAACTACGACCTCAGCTTGGTGAGTAAAACGTTTTAGCATATTCTGCTGCTCGCTTGTTTCGTCCTATCCAGCTTTGTAGATATATGATACTGTTAACTGATATACCTCTTGTCAAGCTGTATGGTATTATTGTGCGCTTTCATGACTGGTTATATTTTCACGACTGTGCATTTCGTTATCCGAATGCCTGCTATAACAAGGTAGGAAATTATATATAGCTACCCGTGTACAAGACTACCCCTCTCTTTTGGATCAGTTTTGTACATTGTCTTAATTAACATGGAATGCTATTATAGTACAATGGTGAGTCTTGGTAAAGCGATAATTACATATTATTATATTTAAAATCATACAGTTTACTACATATCCACAATATTTAAATATTTTTTTAAATACATTCACCCCTTGTGAATGTGCGTAACGCGTGAATATGATTGTTTCCGCAGTTACGGGAGATCGCCCTGGACTACTACAACTGTCAGAACAGGAGTCACATAATGGACATGGTCGAGTCGAGTAAGTACATCCGCTGGCACAGCGCGGCCAGGAACGTGGACCTACTCAGCGCCTGTCGACAGACGCGACCGGACCCCGCTCAGGACCGCGCCCACAGCCACAGCAAGGCCCGCCACACCAAGCAGTGCTGCCAGACCTGGATGGGGGCACGCAGCGGCGGGGGCGGTGCCGGCTTCAGCTACGACCAGCGCGACGCCTGCGAGCTGTGCCTGAACTACCATCCGGGTCACTGGTACACGTGGCGCGATGAATGTCGGACATCATCGCTGACCGCGTGGCACGCCCTGCGTATGCGCGGAACGCTAGCGGCGTCACGTGGGCGATGCGTGGAGCTTATGCCCAGCTATAATCCCAGCGAGGTGATCACTCTGTGCTGTGGCGTTCGTTCCGGATATAACCAGAATGTGATCCGGAAGTTACCATCTAACATCCGGGATGCGCATTCATCTACAATTGAATCTATCGATCCCTACATCATCGACAGCCTACGGGACGGACTGAAGGATCAGTGCTGGAAGTTGAGACATCAGCGAACTCACATGTGGCTGCCTGTGATGCATTCCTACGACGTGAACTCAGCGCCTAGTCAGTATTCTGGATTTTCAGGGCTCGGTTGTAAATTTAATCGGACGCTCCAGTTTCTGGCAATGGACACGAGATGGAGCCACTTGTTTGCGCAGAGGCTGGGGCTTCGCTTGACCCCGCTGGCCTCGCATTCGGCGCTGGTGCTGTATGACAACGACCAGGAGGCCCAGTATGTATACAAGGAAGGAATCCGTAAAGAACAGTTAGGTAGGCTGATACATTCCACTGTGGATGACACTTTTATCTTCTATTTTGGTTTCGTGGTTTGTCGTGTCTAAACAGAACGGGAGAAAAGATTTGTTTGTGCATTACGTTATAAAGGATACAAAAAACTAATATTGTACAGTAAATGGCAAGTTAATCTCGGAAAAAAAATGCAAGTTTATTGCATGAGCGTCTTTACAGGACATTTACCGTATGAACGTCTATAACAGAAATAATGTTTCAATAATAATTACTTGACTTCGACATCACCGCATAACACTAATAACGTTACAAAAATGCCCTTTCAGTGAGTTTCATCAGTAACTTTACGGACGGGGGTCTGGAGAGGCACCTCCGGTCAGCCACTCAGCTGACGGGCACGGTGACGTCAGAGTGTAACGGTGACGTCATCGACCAGAGTGACGTTTGCGTTGTTGACGTCACCGCCGACACATTCCAGAAGCTTGTCATCGATAATAATAAGGTAAGTAATAGGTGAGTTGATGGTACGTGGGTAAAACTTGTCCTCGGCGTAAGTGTTTGTGCTGTGTTAATAATACCTAAAAAATAGCAGTGTTTGTCTCTTACCGTGTCTTCTGTTTGTGTTTTAGGATGTAGTTCTTCTGTACTACGCCCCCTGGTGCGGATTCTGCGCGGGCTTTGCGCACGTTTATTTGTCACTTGCCAAGTATTTTAAAAGCACGAAAGACGTGATGTTTGCTCGGTAGGTATATAATCATGATCATGCTTTGGATTTTAAACTTTGCGCTCTTATTTGATAAACGTATTCGACACATGCAGTGGTCCAGTATTCCATTTTTGTTGTACGCGTATAACACGTTCTAACACATTATAGGGTATAACGTTATAGTCTCACTTATACAGCTTATCATCCTTAGTGAATGCAGTGAGTATAGTTTACTATTAAAATGTTACATTGTGCATACTACCAGATACGGCTTCTGTGTTTAGTTGTGCGCATTTTATCATATACACTCGTCACCTTTTATGGTCTTTATGATTTCAGAATTAACGGGGATTCCAACGATCTGTCTTGGGAGTTTACTGCCGATGTGTACCCCACGATTACTCTCTTCCCGGCTCACGGGTACGTCGTCTGAACTACTTATTTTTAACCATGACTAGTAGCGTCCCACATCCCGTGTCTGGCTAATATTGACCTATCAGGCAGGATCCACTGGTGAAGAATCGATGGCCTGACGCAGATGCTGAAATCAATTTAAGAAATGTACCGTAATATTACAGAGCGAAGACCTTGTCTTTAGACAATTTATACAGATACAGTGGCAAATTGCGATAATGTATATTGCCGATGCGACATTGTATCATTGGGAGGATGTAAATAGTATGTACTTATGAAGACATTAGTTTTTGAATTTTTCATGTTAAATTGTTCTATTGGACACATTCCCCTTCTGTGTGTAACTGCATAAATTACAATCTAAGCCATGTGGATCTGCATTACAGGAAGGAAGACAGTGTGACATTCCCGGATCACCTGCGTAAGACTTTGCCTAACCTGATTCGCTTCGTGCTGCGTTACGGCGGCCAGTCCCTGCGGCTGGAGACGGGCCTGAGCATCTGCTCGCGCACCTGTATGCAGGCCAACACGCAGTCGGCGGCCGCCCGCATCCACGGCCTGTACGGCGGCATTCACCTCATCCAGCAGCGCACCCAGCGAGTCCGGGACCGACTGGAGGACTACCGGCGACTCCAAGGCGGCGAGCGCGACGCCACCAAGCGGGCGGTGTACGAGGCGCGCACCCACGTGCTGCAGTGGTACCTCTGGCTGCTGGAGCGGCGGCTGGCCACGCGCCAGCTGCAGCAGAAGAACGCGCGCGTGCTGCACCGCGCGCTGCTGACGTCACGGGGATACCACATCGAGCGCCACAAGCTGTTGGCCCTCCTGCAGCGTTATGACGTCTACAGGCAGCGGCTGGATGAACTGGGGGAGGGTCTGGTGGCCGATGGGGACTATTGGAGTGGGGGGGAGGAGCAACTGGGTGGCGGGATGGGTGACGAGTGGGGTATATTGGAGGGGCACGATATCCTTGACGTCATGTTTCCCGGGGAAGCGGGGGAGGGGGGGCTGGGGGATATTCGGAAAGACGGACTGATGGGAAAGGGAGTGAGTGGGGGGTCGCCAAATAAGGAACAGATACAGGGGGACAAACATGACGAGTTGTAGCAGTGGGCCCCGCTTTCTTCCCCCATAACGCTCAGCTGCCACCCAGTGGCGGATTTCACGCAGGTTACGGAGCTTAGTCGGCTAAAGTTACCATGTGAATGATGGGCGATTTTAGCCGACTAAGCCCCGTAGCCTGGGAAACTATGCACGATTCGCGCGCCGCCTTCAGTGATTATACCAAACTATATAGTTAGACAAAACACATTCTCTAGTTCGACTCGTTTCTGGTGCTGTAGTCCTACGTATACGCGCCATGGTGGATCTATGATTGGTTAGTGGTAACCAGAACCGGGCGCACGCAGTATCACTCCACCCCCCCCCCCCCACCCTAGACTATAATGAGTACCCGAATTCGTTCAGGGTTATAGATGAACTCTGAACACACGTTGTGTTGATGATACGGTTGTATGTACAGTGTATTGGCTCAATCTCATGAATGGTACATTCGTAGGTAGTGTCTGAGGAATGTTTTTGTTTTGGGCATCAATCATATTACAGCTGGTCTTCGATGCAATCAATGAAACTGCAAATATGTGTATTTATCAGGTAGAATTAGTTTGCTACCAGGTAAATTCTCTCTGACATTAAGCTATATAATCGCTTTATTTAACATTTTGTTTGCTACTTGCACTTTAGTGGACCAGAATTTGCCATGTAGTATAACATACTGCGCATAGTAATAAGTGTCGATGACAAAGCAATGTTTTTCTCATCGTTCAAATAATGGGTGGATGATCAACATCTTCATTTTGGTGCCGAATGCTGTAGAAACCGCGGAAACAGTGGTGCTATCTGGTGAAGCAATCACTTCTTCCTTGAATTGCCTGGCCGGTAGAGGGCAGCACTGTGCAATACTGTATACGGAATTGGGCAACGAAATGGAAATAAGCGAACATTCCCAATTCCAATGCGTGTTGGAAATGTGTTTCCTTCGTGTACATAAATTTTAATTTCCCTCTACAGTTTGACTTTTCCATTGCTCAATACTTGTAAAACATGCTTTTGATCGCGACTCAGGGGATCGCTTATAAAACTGTATGACTAAGGCTGCTTGGCAATGTTTCAGTATTTATTTTAGTCCTTAGACAGAGTAATTACAAGGAGCGAGGGTATAGTTGGCGCTATAGTGCCTATGAATGTGTTGCACTGTCTGTTGTCTCCTTCCAAAACGTTCGCTGGTCGGAATAGATATTACCACTTCAAGGTGCTATAGAGGAACGTACAGTTGTTAGTCTATGACGGTCGCCAACATGCGTCAGACTGGTAATCGTAATTGAAATGTCCTAATACTCCCAACGTGATTTTGTTGTAGATCGCCAAAAAGTACAACTTATAGGGAGTCAGTTTATTTATTTAAATATTATCTACTTGTCTTTAACTGGTAGTTCTGCCTATGTGGCATCTCCATTGGGTTTGGGTGGGGGTTTAATTCTAATTTCGACTGAATGCTGATGTGAGAGTGCTTTGTGAGGCAGAATGGAATATTGTTCTGTGTTCTGCATTTTAACTGTATCTTGTTACCCATTTATTGTGACTGCATAATAATATAAGTAGAAGGTGAGAATGAAAAGTGAAAACGTCGTGAATGGAATCTGGCTAATTAAGAAATATCTTTTTTTATTTATTTTGGGTTTCGAAACTATAACGGCGTCTGTTGCCATGGTGACGTAGTCTTCCAAACGCTGTGATAGCAGACTTGAACGAATGGTCTCCTCATCAGCAGTACAGCTGTAGAAGGAAGGCTAAACAACTGTAACTAACCGTCCTGCATACCTGCGTAGGATTACACAGATTTACAGTTTGTGAATTACAGCGGACTTACAGAATATTGTTGCTGCATCAAAACTGCGTCCAAAGCCTAGTTTTTTTTTGTGATTGATGATTATTCGCATGGAAACGCGCAAGAGGTGCCGGTTGCTGTCTTATAGTGCTATATAACTGCTAAATTAACGACGTCAGCGAGACCAGTTAATTGCTGGGGTGTCCCAGCATGTTAAGATGCATGTCATATAAAGGTTGCATTTTTTTGGTAGCCCGGGTATATATATATCTGTATATCCCAGGGTACAACCCGAACGCGGACATTACGCAACGGTGTCCTCCCCGACACTTCTTTCGCCCTTGTCGGGTGCGCGCGAATTCAATCGGCATGCCGAGTGTAACCCGTTCAAAACAGCACGGGACGTTTGGGAAAAGATGACGGCTGGTTGAAAGGTGACAGACTAGGCCGGTTTCAGTGCAGCGCTGTGCGCATGTCATTGGAATACAAAATAGCCCTATCGGTACACCCAGAAGAGCCGTGTCACGTGTCGGGTATACCGGGCGGGATGCCTGTGCTGGTTCAAGGAAATGCACCCATAGTGAAAGCTTGTTTCCGGGTCAGGATATATCAATTTGATTTGCGTGCCATATACCGATTTTCATATCGTCCCCCCAATAAATTCAGCTACGAATGCGTGAATGTTCATCCAGATTCGGCTAAATAAGGCCATTGGTAAACACTGCACTTGTGGACGTGTCGCTGCCAGTGTCTATCGGTAACTTCTCCAGTTTCACTGTAAAAGGCCCCGAATGGCATGGATTAAAACACGTTTTCCATTTTTAGAACAGTTAGCTGACTTATTACAGTACCGGTGTACGAGTAACTATAACTCTGTTAGCAGGTGATGTACATTTGTTGGCAAGTTTTGTATGTCATTTATTTACGAAACTTGAATTAGATGCATATACCATAGTTTTCCGTTTCTGTCTTGTCGCATCATGGCAAGATCATCGTCTGAAATGTACGTCCTGGTCAAATGTCTTCAGTACTAATGCACAACAGCGAACGAAATCAAATAAAGAGTCAAACCTTACCCAGTTTGGTTGTCTTGCCTTTATATTTTTATCCTTGCCCGTTACGGGAGAAAACAGATCATGTTGTGCAGTTCAGGAAGTGGCGTGTGTGGGGTATGTCTCTTCGCTTGGCTCGCCAGGAGAACCCAAAGATGGGACTAAAGCTGCTGCCTCGAGCGACCGTGAAGCCCGAGCATGGAGTGGAGAACAGATGCGTATCCGAACCTACCCTGAACACAAAGCCATTTCGTGGTTTAGGCCCCTCCCACCCCATACTCACACCCGAGCAAAACTGAATGCGTCGATCAACCTATATGTATAGTACAGGCAACGTTACTTACTTACAACGCACTTTTCAAATTCCTGGATCCGCCCCTGTCATATCGCGACAATGGGAACTGTCCAGCTAGAGATGAGTCCTGTACCCGAGAGTAACCCCCAATTGTTTACGAAATAAGACCTGGGATCTTTACTCGGCACAAACGTAGACATTTGCACATGTGAGGCTTGAACCCCGCACCGGCTGGGCTGGCCTGGCAGAGCACACGCCACAAATTAGTCTGGTCAGACGCGCTCCCTGCTGGGCCAAAGAGTGCCCCCCCCCCATCCGCTGGCCGGAAGATCACAGCACTCTGGGCCAAAGTATGGTCCCCGGCTAGCAGGGAGAGAACAGCACCCTGGGCCAAAGGGTTACCCCCCCCCGGACTAGCTGGAAGTGAACTGCACTGCAGATTCCTCGTCCCTTCAGTCAAGAACTAGTAATGCACCCGTGCAAGGTTTTTACTGGACAATTTTTGTATCCTGTTTTCCTGGCGTCAATGAGTGACCAATCTGGTTACATCGCGATCACAGACGATATGGTCAACGTTAATAAATATATGTCATTGGTTCTTATCAAATAGCTCCAGATACAGCATTTTTGTTTGCGAATTTCCACTAATTCTCACTTATTCAGTATGGCCTTTATAACAAAAAAAATAACTAAATATATACAAGAAGGCGGAGGAGTTAGGATTCTGACTTTCATTTATTAGTAACTATGGCTAATCTACAGATAAATGGACACATGTAGATACATAAACAAGATATGAGTGGGACACTGACACTGAGGAACATTTTATACTTTTATTTTATAGAGCGGTGTCATAGTAATTCTGTCAGAACACAGTCAGAATCCAACCTCAACCTTTTACGTTAAATATTTTACCATTAAAGGAAAAAAAATGTTAGGTCTTGTTGCTGACCCATACGTTTATTTGCTATCCATGCGTCAACCCTCCAAAACGCAGATTTTTGTGACGCCCCAGTTGATCGCAATAATGTTTTGAAGTCACCGCCTGTCGAGAAAGCGCAGCTTTCCCGGGCGCAGCCCTCTTGGTGGGCGTGGCTTGCGCTAGCCAATCAGAGAGCGGGACCCAAACCGGAAATAGCGAAACGGGCCATGCTTACTTAACTTCGCTCATATTCCATACACAATCAAAACGCAGTTTATAGTCTAAGGGCGTGTTCGATTTACATGAAACCAAAGCCAGTTTGGCAAACGGACAGGAGAAGGAGGAGAATTGCATAAGGATTCTGGAAAGATGCATCGCGTATAGGGCGCACAGTTTTTAACTATCCAACTAAATATGCATCTTTTCAGAATCCTTATGCAATTTCCTGACCTGGCGGAAAGAAAACATTTTGATTTATTATCTCAACTTACAATGTCAGGGCTTTTTCTGGCCAAATTTATTCGATCAGCGCCAGCCGCGCCAATATGCGCTGCAACACCGTAAAGACAGCAAATGCTGCCTGGCTGTAACGGCACACATATGCTGCTTAGAGACATGCCTGGTAACTCGAAACCGTGAAACTACCGAGACAGCTGGTTTGACGGTTTCGGTTCCGCGGAACTGTCTGTTTAATCAACACATTCACCATTGTTAATCATAAATGTAATGAATAGAGACTTATTGGCAAAAGCATGACTCTAATTTATTTAAGGACTGTCCAATCACGGGTAGAAAATGAAACAGACGGCATATTTATGCTGGCATAACTTCATAAGCACATGGCCTTGCCAACATGCATGCTGAAACTGTAGACAAATGAAACTATGCGTTCGCGTTTAGGTAGGCAAGCCGTTTTCCAGCGGTCTCACTTTATAGCGAAAAGACGAAAAGTTTTTTTCGCGAATAGACAGTATCTTGCGAAAAGACAGCTTAAATGTCGATAAATCCTCAGTTGAAGCGGCTGATCAAGCTGATTGGGTTTCCCTGTCTTTACTGCTCGTAAAAATAAAGAAGATATTGTTTAATCGGGTTTATATATACTGTTTAACAAATATTTCAACACGGACGCCGTTCAGCGTGATTCAGCCTGTTTGATCGAAACTTGCCCGTTGCCTCACTAGGTGGCGTTAGCTGTCGCGTGCAGTCGGGGGCGTCAGTCGATGTTGAGCAAGACGAAATAAGGTTGCTAATAAATCCTCGGTTGAAGTTACTGATCAGACTGATTGAGTTTCTAATGTCTTTATTGCTCGCAAGAATGTTGCAAGTTTTTGTCGACTTTTTCAAGGCGAAAGGCGATGGGCTGCCTTCATGTTTGACATGCAATGTTACATACCTGTTTGCTTTATAAGGTCCTTTCGCGAAAAGACGATTACGAGACAAATGAATCGGCGTCAATGTGACATGTATCGCCTTAAAGTTTTCTTTTGATTTCATCAAGTTTGGCTTGCCCTTCTACTATGACTAATGCTTTAAGTGTCTTTTCGCGGCCTGGACTTCATATCATGTCTTGTCTATAGACAAACTTTAATGCTTTAAGTGTCTTTTCGCAGCGATACACGTCCCATTCACGCCGATTAAATTGTCGCATAATCGTCTTTTCGCGAAAAGACGGCCAAGGACATAATAACGGAAACATGTATGTTACATCATGTGTCGCGACAAGTTGCGCCATCTAGTGAGGCAACGGGCAAGTGCCTATACAACATGGCGGCAGCCCAACTGTCGCTGAACGGGGTCCGCGTTGATATACCTTTTGACGGTCGATACACTTGGTTACACAAGATATGTTTCATTGTTATGAGCAGTAAAGATATTTGAAACCAAATCAGCCTGATCAGCAGCTTCAAATCAGGATTTATTGACAGTTAATCTGTCTTTTCGCTATAAAGTGAGACCCGTTTTCCAGTCGGTTTCAGGTAAATCGAACACGCCCTAAGCACTCTCTGTCGAATTTTTAGTTGCTAAATCGAAAGTGGTTCTCGGGTATAATTTATAGAAGAGACGGTGTACTCTGGGGCGTGGAATTGTAAACAATTCCAGCGCGAAGCGAGGACACGGCATATCTTGTCACGCGTTTCCGCTCGCCCCTGGACAAGCGAGATAAACCCAAATTCAACCGCATGTGGGCGCCACATGTATGATCATCCATGACGTCACGCTCTTTGGCAAAATGGCGCGGCGCTTGAATTTACTGTGGGCAGGATTGAAAATGTGTGTCTTTGAACCCGTTGTTCTCTAAGACGTGTCGTGTTTTGCAAAGTTGCTTTCAGGCCCATAACATTACTAAGGCCTCACGGTTATATTAACGTTTTTACCCGCTTTAACGACCACAAAAGTAAGCGCGTCTGAACCTCGACATCACAATGACATCACCTGACGCATCTTCCGATCACCAATTTAATGCCAAATTACAAGAAGCCAAGAGCATTTGCAAGACTCAATATCAACAGTTGATTGAAGTGTCTCTAACTTTTCATCTAATATCCGCTCAAAAAACGTTACGCACGCCGGAAGTTGTCCCTTGACACGACGTATTTCCGTTCCTCGCGAATGAGCTGTTCATTTCACTGTGAACCGGGAACGAGGAAAGTAATTATTCGTTGACTGTGAATGGGATATTAGTTGTCCGTCGGGATCAAGGATTTACATTAATCGTGAACTGAAAATTGTATATGAAATAACCGTGAATTGTTTTCTGTTTTGGCGCAGATGCAGGGTACTGGTACAGTACTGATATGGCACAGAGGCTGGGTACTGGTACAGTTCTCTTATGGCACAGAGGAAGGGTACTGGTACAGTACTCTTATGGCGCAGATGCAGGGTACTGGTACAGTACTTTTATCGCACAGAGAAAGGGTACTGGTACCGTACTCTTATGGCGCAGAGGAAGGGTACTGGTACAGTTTTTTATGGCACAGAGGAAGGGTAATGGTACAGTACTCTTATCGCACAGAGGAAGGGTACTGGTACAGTTCTCTTATGGCACAGAGGAAGGGTACTGGTACAGTACTCTTATGGCACAGAGGCAGGGTACTGGTACAGTTCTCTTATGGCACAGAGGAAGGGTACTGGTACAGTACTCTTATGGCGCAGATGCAGGGTATTGGTACAGTATTCTTATGGTACAGAGGAAGGGTACTGGTACAGTTCTTTTATTTCGCAGATGCAGGGTACTGGTACAGTACTCTTATGGCACAGAGGAAGGGTACTGGTACAGTACTCTTATCGCACAGAGAAAGGCTACTGGTACAGTTCTCTTATGGCACAGAGGAAGGGTACTGGTACAGTACTCTTATGGCACAGAGGCAGGGTACTGGTACAGTTCTCTTATGGCACAGAGGCAGGATACTGGTACAGTACTCTTATGGCACAGATGAAGGGTACTGGTACAGTTCTCTTATGTCGCAGATGAAAGGTACTTGTACAGTAATCTTATGGCACAGAGGCAGGGTACTGGTACAGTTCTCTTATCGCACAGAGGCAGGGTACTGGTACAGTAATGTAATGGCACAGAGGCAGGGTACTGGTACAGTACTCTTATGGCACAGATGAAGGGCACTGGTCCAGTACTCTTATGGCACAGAGGCAGGGTACTGGTACAGTTCTCTTATCGCACAGAGGCAGGGTACTGGTACAGTTCTCTTATGGCACAGAGAAAGGGTACTGGTACAGTACTCTTGTGACACAGAGGAAGGGTACTGGTACAGTTCTCGATCTGCTCGGGCCCTTCTGTGGAGTCTCGCTTGTCATGTACTTCGCCCACATTGTAATATCTCGTGCCTAACACAAATTGGCGTCTTTTGTGTCTGTAGCCTACGAGGTCGCCTAATACGATGCTCTTTAATTCAATTAAAGCCATATTAGGTGTGGAAAGAAAATAGGAACCGAAGACCAAATCCTGCCTCGACCTCGTGCTTTATGTTTTGTTATCTCTATGATACGGTATTGGACAAAACACAGATTGTTATCTGGTTATTAGGGGCAGGGAGTAGATGAGCCTTCCTCTCCCAGGCAACGCGTAATAAAGACAGACACCTTGGTGCCCTCCCCCCCCCCCCCACCCCCCACCTCCCGACCATATCCTCTGGTCCTGGCTGCAGTATGAAGCAAGCAATCACGCCAACAGACACACATCCGACCTCATCTGGGGAATAATATCTGTGAACGCTCTCGCTCTCGCTCTCGCTCTCGCCTTGGCTCTCGCCCTCGCTCTCGCTCTCGACCTCGGTCTCGCTCTCCGTCTCGTGACTTCGGCCTTTCGAAGTATGAACCTCTGGAGCGGACTGCAAATAATAGAAATCAGACTACTCGCGTTGGTTCGGAGGGGGAGGGAGAAGGGGGAGGGGGAGGAGGGATATATATATATATATATATATATATGCAGGTCTGAGACTTCTAGATCTAGCCATCCCGTGGGGAAGTCTCTTGTTTGGCTGGCGCCGAGCAAGAAATGGCCGCTCCAGATTACCCGTCCACGGAGTCGTTCGTCATATTTGAGTACGTCAGAGGTTGAATGTCCTATTGTTGCCTGAAAAGGAAGTTGTTGGGATTCGTCGTTGCAGGGTCGGGCGCGGGGGGGAGGGGGGGGGGGGGTGCTGGGGGAGGGGGATGCCCTGCGAGAGGGGTGGTATGGGTGGTAAGCCGGTCGTGGAAACATGGGGCTTCTTTGATTACTAGGCCTATATATATATTATTATATATAGTGGCATATATCTGTGGAATGAGTGAGAGAGATAGAAAGTGGGCAAAGGGCAGCTAAATAGATGGGGAGGATAAGAGCGAGGGAAGGAGGGATTGAGAGAGAGAGAGAGATCGTTCAATAATTCTCAGTGTCATAGGACATTGCTCGACGGCAATGAAAATGGCGGGAATTATTTGCTGTTCGAGTTTCCAGATCGTCTGCAGCAAGTTTTTATCTTGGCAATGATTAAAACCGCGAAGCATGACGAAATGGCGACATTCTTTTTTATTGTGAACTGTACCCCTTAGACAAAGAAGGGCTTGCATGTGCATTGGTTCATTGGAAGTGAGGCGGTATTATGTTGACAGAGAACGCCAGCGTTCGGCAATAATCGGCTTGAACAAAGTTTGTCTCCTTGGGGCTATGTGTGGTGACAGGAACCGCTGGTCAGTCCAAGCCAATACAGCAATAATAACTGGGGATATTGAAAGCGATGGCTTGTCCCGGTTGTCAGGTACCATCTCCCCGGGGTATAGGGTGGGATCACCGGGGTGATGGGGTGGTGAGGGTCACCCAGATCCCGCGGTCAATGCCACTATGGCCATAAAGAGAACGACGACAGGGGGTCAAATAGAGACGTCATGATATGCGGATCGGTTGGTCGGGAGGGGGGGGCGGGGTGGGGAGGATATGCGTGCGTGGGTGGGGGGTGGGGGGGGGGGGTACAGCGTCTATGATCTTTGAATGTGGGCGCGGGGTATATCTGGACCGCCTGCAACGCAATAACAACACGCAGATACATACAAGTGACGATGACAGGCGAGGTGACGCCTAGGGGAGGAGGAATGGAGGCTGGGGGGTGGGGGTGGGGGATGGGGAGTGGGCAGGGGGCTGCCGTATTGTTAAGGTGACGGTGAACAGACACTGAGTCGGTTATCCCACTGCCCATTGTATCTCTCGTCAGTGCCAACCCCACTGTCCGTTGTGTCTGACACACAATCCACTGTCGCATTCATCCTGTCAAAGGCATTACAATTTGGCATCCCTTTTCCAAATAAGAAGCGAAGGCATTGTAGGACAGTGTTAGTTGCACCCCGCTCCTCATTCTATACAGATATATATACACTTACGGTACACTTATAATACACTAAATAAATACACTTTGCCCGTACTAAAGTATATGACCCATATGGTCGCAAAAAGTAGATGGTTATTATTTACCTAGACCCTTGGCATATGACATACAGAGGGTAAAGAGGTTTTCATTATCATATGTTCATACCTTAACCCTTACTATATGACATACATAGGTTAAAGAGTAGGGGAATACTCCTGGCGTTATAGCTCCTCTCTACCTTGACCCTTCCCCATATGACATACATAGGTTAAAGAGTAGGGGAATACTCCTGGCGTTATAGCTCCTCTCTACCTTGACCCTTCCCCATATAACATACAGAGGGTAAAGAGGGTGTGGCCTCCGCGCGGGGTAGGGTTACCCTTGCGGTGACCTTGAAGCATATTAGGCAATAAACAATGTTCTCCACATCCCATCGCAGGCGAAGTGTCGGGGGAGATAGGGGAAGTGTGGGGGTAGGTAGAGGAAGGAGGGAGGGGAGGAAGGGGGGGGGGGGGGAGCTCCGATGACACGATAATCGTCGTCTTTCATGTTCCATGCATATTTTCGGCGTCTCTGTATATTCGCCTTCCGCACCCCATCCCCACTCGACATCACCCAACTTCCCGACCCATTCCCCGCGTTATTTTTCGGTTCCATATATCACAAAATGACAACGTATAGGACACGTTGCATGCCTTACAACGACCAGAGCCCAACTGTGTAAATGTTATCATTTAGAACATTTCGCCTGTCCATCGCTGCATGGAGCTCTCTCATGCCTGCAGCGAATAAGCGTCGTTTCATATCACTTAGAGCCTTCGGGTCGCCCTGTCTGCTCGGGCCTCGCTACTATCAGTTTTGTTAAACACACACTTCAGTTGCTCGAGACCTCCAGTCCTACAAAAATACTCAAATTGCTTAAAGGCATATTGCAAAATGTTATAACACGGATTCGTTCCGCTTGGCAGATGTACTCGTACATCGATATATCACAATGCCCCACGATTCTCCCCTCCGACCGTTAATGTACAGCCATTAACTGATTGACTATCCCACACGTTGACCCCCAATGGACATCAAGCAGTTCTTCCGTATTTTAATCGGTAGGGTATTGAGCGTCAGTTCAGAAAGTCAGAATTCGATCCTAAACTCGGTATTTGGCGATTAACTACAATACAACCCGATATGTGAAATAAATGTACACTTACAGCGAAAAATCCAGGGTTAAAATGTAAGAAACAACAGGTGAATAAGTGTCAATGCCACGTTGGTCTACCCTGATGTCTGGAGTGACAGGAGAAGCCCGGGAGAGGAGCATGATGCTGTTAGCCAGAAGCCATTACAACGTCTTATATATATATATATATTGGGTTTTCATTGAAACCTATCGGGACAGCGTAATAAAGGTTGGCTGGAACATGCAGATGCAGATGATTCGAACCCATGACCTGTCGGTCTGCAGCTCAGCTCACTGACCAGCTGAGCTAGAGAATCAGGAAGTCCCGCCGCCAAGTAGCTTCATCCTTGTCGCTTCGCGTGTTGCACAGTTGTTGGACTGTTGGTGGCAGACTGCTGTCTGACGCTTGTAATTTCACGTAATCGTAATCCCCAGTAATCGTAAGCGTAATAGATTACGTTTATGACGTAATCGATTACATTTAAGATGTAATCACCCCCATCACCCTGATGACACACATCACAACAGGGTATTCGGTCATTGCCGAATGTTATTGCCAGCTGATGCCAGCTGTCGGTGCGTGGTTCGAATCCCGTTTGTGTAAATGTCTATGCTTGTGATGGATAAAGATCCCATGTCTTTCTTCTCAGGGGTATCCCAGGAGGCATGGCTCATCTCTTCCTTGATTCTTCCCATTGTCACGATATGACCTGCACAGGTTAAAACGTCCTACATAAATCTATCAATCGATCATTGGTAAATATTTGGTTTAATGAGAACATTTCAACCAAACACAGAGACTAAAAACAAGGTACTTTGCTTTGTTATCTGTTGTTATTTCTATAATATGTTACAGGATATTTGATTGACACTTTTGATGGAGACTGGCACGGCCCCATATATATATATATATATATACGATACATATCTACATGTTCATATTCCTCCTCAGGCAGCACATCGCTCACACATGGCTGTAAGTTATGACGTCTACACACGACTCCGATCAGTGGCCGTCCCCTCTGAGCAGTACAGTGAGGGCTAGGGCCACATTATTGGGGGTTCCGCAATCCTGAGTCAAGCTCCCCGGAGCGGGGCGAGAGGGTGGCGGGTGGGGGGTGGGGGACAGGAGGAGGCTGAGGCCGGGGAGAGAGGAGAGAGGAGGGGGGAAGGGGAGGAGAGGAGGGGGAGAGAGGAGATAACGGAGAGGGGTAGAGAGAGGAGAGAGGAGGGGGGGGGAGGAGATAGAGACGGCGATAGAGGGGAGGGGGAGGGTGGTCACGGTGAGGGTGCAAGGAAGTGATCTATGACTGTTGGAAGTACGTGGAAGGGAACACTAGCCCGCTGCCATATACCATGTACTAATATCTGCCTATCTTCCAGCTTCCACCCTCGCCACGTGGCCTCTGGTGACGGCCTGAAAGGCAAGAAGGCTCTGAAGCGAAAACAGTTTTAATGCCTCCATGCCGGAGGCAGCGGAGGCGGAAGCGGGGGGCGAGGGGACCCGCGGGCTGCGGCAGGGCCGAGTGTCGTGGTCGCTTTACGAGGCGAAAGGTTCTTCACCATGGTGGGTATAGTAAGGCCACAATGTGTCACATTTTGTAACGATGATGATATCAAACATGCGACAGATATCGATTAAAAAATATATTGCGATACCGCCATGTAGTTTACGATGTTGAGCGACATGGCTGAAATTGAGCACCAAGTCCTTTTTTATAAACTTGGAATTCCGGCTTCTTGTTTGATCACGTGTTCATACTCAATAAAATACTGTAAACTGAACAATATAGTTTGGAACAATTTCAATCGATATTGCTATGCCAGAGAATATTATTGGACTAACCATAAAAAACATTCACATAGGATTTGGGTTTACAATCAAAATTTCAGTCATGATAAATATGGATGTACTAGTATCTTTATTTGTCCTTAATCCTACAAATAAAAAACACGCAGGAAGGGTAAGCAGACTTAAAGTGTTTTTTCTTCGAGTTTTTTTAGGAACAAATAACAATTTGTTTTAATGGGAGTTTACAGTGTTTATTCCACGATATCACTATAAACGCGTTTGTCAAAGTAGCAAAAGTGAGGTCCGGCCGGTTTATTTCTGGGAGTATTGCATCTGATCGTTATTTAGAAATTCCCCAATGATGTCACAAGATTGACAGGTGAGTTTTGATGCAGCGCATATTGTTTTTAAGGTTGAGTGCTATTCGCTGAGTTCAAGCCAATGAGCAGTCTTAATGTAAAAGCACATGCGTTTGTATTCCCATTTGACGTCATTTTTCTTGCTCGCAGAATTTAAATTGGTAGGTGCGAAAACAAGGCGAAAAATTCCCTTCTACTATTTGGGGCGTTATAGCTCGATAATAGAAAAAGGTGGAAACACAGAAGATTAATATGAGCTAAAGTTGTTTTGGCATGACGCCAACTGTTTAAAGATGGCTAGACCAATATAACATAGGTATGATAAAACTTCACCATTTACTCGAATAGGATGTTCTATAAATTTCTCCAGTGCGCTTTGCACACAGCTGTTTCAGTCGCCCATAAATACGTCTCTAATAAATCCTTCACGTTTTTCGATTTTCATTTTCATTCTTTGATGACATTGCATTGTCTGTCACGTCTGTCACGCAGCACGTGGCAAATGCACTTTTCAAATGTCAAAATGTCATAAACATATTATCAATTAGTAATTCTTTTAGTCATACATTACTCAACAAACAGATAAGCGTACCACTTGGTATTTTCATTTATAGAAAGATAGACTGATTGCATTGACATGTATTTTTTTGTTTAAATATCATTTATTTGACATGTATGCATAGGCCTATGCAAAAAATGCTGTGTCAGGCGCAAATTCTCAGTCGCACGTGTTGTCAACAAGCGAAGGGCGACAAAACAAGTAGAAAAAAGTATTACGCCGGCACGCGGAAAACGTATTACTGCACCTTGCGAACACCTTGCGAGACTGTAGCACATGGCCCCGTGGGCGATATTAGAGTGACATGTGGCACTTCTCATATCGCCCGTGGTGTAAGGCGCGTTCACCGGAAAATAGTGACTACTAGAGGTAGAAAATTACGTCATAACACATCCGCCTCCATGTTTTGCCCTTTGTCCTGCCTATCGCCCAGACACCTGTCGCGGTTTCACAATCCTGTGCCGGGTGCATGTGTAGGTCTATATGTACATCCACTCCCGCCCTCTTATTGAGAAGCTTCAACTCCCATGACGTGAAACTGTTCAATGCTAGTATGAAGTGACCTTTTGTTGTCATTATAACGTCCCAATCAGACATATTTGTTTTATACCAGTGCAGAAGAAATGCGATTGCACCCGTGGAGCGGGATGACCCCGGAAGGATTTCGCGTTACGTTTACCCCAATCTACCACGTCCATTGATTGCAACGTGACTACTACTTCAGCAATCAAATTAAGTATAGGAACCTCTATGCTTGCTTGACATACCACACAGTTTGGGGGCACAGATGTACTTGCGAGTCTGAAAGGGGGCGGGGGGCCCGTGCCCCCTGTGCACCCCCCCCCCTGGACACGCCCATGCTTATCATAATTTGTCTAATATACTGAGACTATCCCTGAAGACCATTGTAGCGCACAGACTTATCGGCTAACTTCTTTGCACTTATCGGTTATAATTTATACCGGACCGCCACCAGGGGTCTGCGTGTCGAGCGGAAGTTTGCTCTGTGTGTTTTGTAGTTGATCTGTTGATACGACCTTTCATTGTTTAACAAGACGCCCCAGCTTTGTAAGTTTGTTTTCTCTTGTTTTAAGTAATACTCCAGTTTACATTTATAGTGGATTACAGGGACGGGCCTTTTGTTTACCTTGTAAGTAACTACGGCTAAATTAAGTGTTTTGTCATGTAATTGGAAGGCTGAAGGTTCACGCTATTATTGCGCCGGTAGCCAGTCATGTTGTATTAACTATTATGACAGACATTAATTTTTGTTGATATATTCATGCTTGAGATGTTAAGTTTGTTAATTGGTTTAACAGGAGGTATGTTAGTCAGTAACGAGAGGGTATATTTTCTCTCCCTTTCAGATTGAACCGCTGTACAATTTGACAACATTATAGTGTATAAAACACTATTGACACCACAGCGTGTATCAGTGCAGGGCATGTGTTTTTTTTGACAAAATAAACAATTTTGATACTCTACAACCATGTGTATGGAATTTATTTAACATGGAATCAGGTGCCGAGTTTAGTAGATATACTAAACTATGTCTTATAGGCCTACATTTATTGGTCCATTGATGGTGTGCGCATTGTGTAGACCAGATGTTTAAATCTAGTGTTGCAGGAGTGTACACTTGAATGCCTCACCAGTGGTATTTGTTCAAAGTGTATTGAGTTTCTTTGCTTACTAGTTTAGAATAAAATGTTAGCTTCTGCAATCGATGGACATCTTCTGCTTTTGGTAATATAAGTTCTTGGACCAAAGGAGTCGTGTATGCGTTATATTTGTTGCCGGTTATGATCCGCACAGCTTTCCTTTGCAGATTTGCGCTGTATTGTGTAACCCCAGGCTAAGATACAATACGTTAATAATTGTGGTAACAGAAGAGTTGTAAATTGACAACAGCGTGTGTTGCGGAAGCTTATACTCTGGTCTTCTCATGACGGCAATTACTTTAGATACTTGAATTGCTATTTTATTGAATCGATATGGCTATTCCATTTTAAGCTTTTGTTTATAGTTAAACAAAGAATGTTAAATTCATCCACACATTCCGTCGAAGCGGAAACTGGTGGAGACGTCCCCACGTGTGTTTGTTGACAAACCCTCGCCCTGGTTTTGCGCCCGTAACCTTTCTTAAAGTTCAAAAGTTGTAGCCATTCCATCACTTCCCGTGCCAAGTACGACGGCGCGGGAAGACCCAACGGCATTGTTGTGGAAGACGAACTCGCCAAAACGTCTCATCATGCCTTGCAACGTCGTATGCATCCGCTTTCAGCCAGTCACGCTGTCGACCCACCCAAGGACATTGATCGAGCGGCACTTTCCTTCTGATGACGTCATGGTGGAGTCCCGGGGGAATTGTGGGTACTTCCTAGCAGGGACCGCCATTTCTTCTCCTCAGACGAGCACTAAATGGAACTTATCAAGACTGATGTCGAGCAGGGCGTCGTGGTCGGCCACAATCGGGGTGAGGTGGTGAGGCTGAATGGCGGGCACCGAGGTCAAGGTCAAAGGGCCAAAGGGGGACGCCTTCCAGACGGGATCAGGTCGCACAATGGATGTCGGAGGTCCTATTATCGCTCGTGTTACTCGAATGTACATGTACTAACTGAGTCTTATCCGGATTTCTGGTAATCTGACTGACTGATCACTATACAATAGGCCGGGCTATATATTTCACGCGCTCGGGGGCCCGAGACACACGTGCCACACACATGTTGAAGTATAGGCAGCTATTAGTTTATTTCTTTCCATGTTTTTTTCAGGACTATGGGTCTCATTTCACTAAACATAGTTATGTGAGGTATACGTTAAAGGGAAAGTCAAGACCAGCAATAAATGATTTTTTATTGAAACTATGAAACCAAAGGAGTTCACCCCCAGAAGGACATATTTTTTTATGAATTTGATAACGGAATAATCATCGATTGAACGTTAACCGCTGCACCAGTCATAGAAATAGCACTTTGCAGTGATGATGATGTCACGGTAGCGGTCCGATATTTCACACATCGCCCGCCCGCTGTTGCAGTGAAAAGTGAGAACAAAGATGTTCGCGGCGCTACCATTTACCTATAGGCTTACTGTCTGTAAGGGACCCCGTTTGGTGGCAGCACTTCGCTCATCGAGAACCCCAGATGGGGTCTCACAGAATTGGGCTGGTTGGTTCCACGCTTAAAAGTTACAAATATCTATACGGTATTATATAATGTTGTTTCTATTTACAAGCAGGCAAAATGTAGGCATTGCCAGATAATGTAAACGTCCGTTACTCTTAAGTTAAACATAAAATTCAAAACAAACTGCCACCGCTTCCTCCGCGCTCCTCCGAACTAATTACCTGTTGTTAAACGATGTCATAATGACCGAGTGAGACATATCCGCTTAGAGAAATAGTTCTCACTCGCGGCCCTAAATTATTCTGTTTCAGGACACATTCGATGAAATGAAAGTCAGATTTTATCATTAACAACGTGTTTATTTTTCTGGTTTAAAAAGTCAGGTCGCTTGCTAATATAGCCGGTCGCTTGCTCATCCGTCGGTCTGTTGCTCGTCTCCAATTGCACAAGCCACAATCTCTGACCCTCTGGGTCAACGGGTCAGCGGTGGCTCCACGGCGTGGGTGGAGTGACGTACGAGTTATTCGAACGCGTTTGATCAGTTTGGGGCTGAGCAAGCCAGTAGGCCTACATATCACAAGTGAAACGGTGTGGCCTCTCAACCGGTGACTACACCCCCCCCCTCCCCCCCCCACACACACATACACTATCCTCAACCGCCCGCGATTCAGTCATTAGATTAATGTTCCTATCGTAACTTAGATGGTTAGTCGACACTTCAAAAGGGCTGCAAAATACATTTTTTGATCAGGGACGTCACTTTTTTTTCCACAGTTTGTTTACAAATCTACGTTGAATTCATCATAGAACTAGAAACCTCTCCATATCTGCTGGCCTGTATCTGCATGCACATGTACGCCATCACCCGCTCCTGTGACGTAGTCGCCCGCGTAGTGTACTTCGTGCTGATTGGTTGATAGGAGGCCAGGGGGAATTAAATGTCTGCGCCAACCAAAAGTACACTTATGGGCGACAACGGGAGTTTTTAAGTCTAAAATAGGTTTTGCTTCTGCGAATTCGTAACTATAATTTTTCTTTCTTTTAGGAAACGTATCTTCAGACTGTATTCTTTCATTGTCACATCTTTTACGGCCGGAACTGGCTTCCCCTTTAAGAGTTTTTGAAGGCGATGAACTCCAAAACCTTGACGTTTGTCGTTAAAATTTACATTAACAAAATCAACTCATAAAAATTAATTTCTGAAGCGGTGTGAAGCGTTGCGCCAACGTTGTCCCCGGGGAGAATCCCTGTGACGTCATAATAACTCGTTTTGGTAGGAAATGCAAAAGGATAGTTTCTCAGCTGTGTTGTCCCGTCGTAACCACGTTTTTTTCGCTGTAATGGCGCAACCGAGCAAAAAATATCTATCGTCTATCCATTTTGTGCAGCTATATTTCCTAAATATGCTTAATCCTATCGCTAGGCGATCCATAATGGACCCATCCCTCGGCGCCTGGCTCTTGCACAGGTAGTCTGGCTCCCTGTCTCTCTTTTCGTAACATCTATGGCCTACGTCACAAATAGTCAGGATACCAGTGTTGGGGAGATATTTTAAACGCTTTCAGAACACGTGCTTCGTTTGTTTGTCCGTAAAATAAGTAAACCGGAAGTCATGGCAAACTAGACTTTATAGCCGTATATCAGCAACTTTATAATTAAGATCATATGATTTTATCAATGGGCCTACTTTTGGTGTTTCCAAACCTCTATTACCTCTGTTGGGTTGTGGCGTTAAGCGATGTACCATGAGCGGTCACAACCCTCGGAAATCACGTGGTGTGATGGCTCATCTCACTCGGGGAATGAAAACGAAGATCAGGTACCGGGATGGGGGGGGGGGGGTGGGGGGTCGCTGAAGTGTTGCATCCCGCCTGCCATTAAACACAAACACACTTCAGCCACCGTGGGGCTGGGGAGGGCGCTCGGACAAACCCCGTCTCGAAAGTGCCAGTGCCTTTTTTAAACTTGGTGAAACTTGTCTTTATCAGGCTCCCCGCACCGTGAGACAGCCTTTAATTGATGGCGTCATCTGTCGTCAGATCGCACAGATTAAGGACTCCGAGATCCATTCGCACGACTGGAAAAGTACCGCCTGGAAGAGTGTGCCGAGGGTTTCGATCAGCGCCACCAGAGGTCGCGTTGGGTTGTGCCCCGTGTCTTTCAAGCCAAACAGTCAGACACCTGGCGGTGAACTGGGGCTCGTTCCTCAGATGCGCGCCGACAGACGGCGCAGGCAGTTTACAGTAGTATCCCGGTTTCGCGCGCTCGCCTTGTCTCTCGCCGCCTCGGACTTTAGGTGTCAGAACCAAGAGGAAGATTCACAGCGCACCCCTCACCCCTCACCCCTCACTGCCCACCCACCCATTTTTTTCTGTTTAGGGGCGGGTTCACTGTGGCAAGATGTGAGACCTAGCCCCCTACCGAACTCTTCGTCGGGTTCCTCAGTTGAGATCTCAGTTGAGATTGATTCGATCCCCCCCCCCACCACCACCCCCTAACCCCCAACCCCCGCCCGCTGTCTTTCTTTCCGAGTGCTGTCCCAACCCATGGGCTCGTACCATTGTAATGTATTGTGACAAATCTCAAGGGAGCGATGCATTCATCCCACCCGTCAGATATGTAGGCGACAGAGAAAACAGGATCGGATGTCCAGCCCTTTGTCATGTGGGATGTATGCCGGCGTTCGGCGGTGAAGCCTTCTATAAACTATCTACGGATTTCCAACACGACTTTGTGTTATTGCAAAACACCAAACCAACCTGGACTCATACCAATTGATACCAATAGCAAAGTGAAGTTCAAAGACGAGAGAAAGATATATATATAAAATTTAATAGAGAGAAAGAGAGAGAAGTACATGTGGGGACACAGATAAATAATTCAACTACCCCTTTGTAACTATCAACCCACGAATAATAGTGCGAAAGGAAGTCAAATAATTCCCAAGGGGAATTTCTGATATTACTTATTATTACAAAGTATTTTGATTTTATTTCCCATTGCGCTCAGGAACTATAGAATGTTGGCGCCACTGGCACAAAAAGCTATCCCCGCTAGGCACACCCCTTGGGACGCCAGATATCAGTGAGACTTTTAGTAGCTCAAGCACACTTAGAGCTACCAAGATCGATCAGGATTCAGAACAATTGTACAAAACACTATTATGTTCCTGGATCGGCCCCCATGGGCCTGAGATGCGGCGCAGGCCTCGGCTGATAGGCTACGGTCTCAAACGTCATCCCGTTTTATGGCCTAATGCGATTGGATGGAATCCAAAGATAATACTACCGCTCTGTTATAATTACTTAATCAGTAAGTTGTTTAATCAACTGCAATCAAATAACAATCGAGTGTACTCAATTAATATAATTAATAAAAAGTTTACAATTTCTATTAATAATAGCAATCAAATTATAAACACAAGAAGTGCTAGTAGCGTTCCGACTTCCAATGATAATATAGTGTAGCGGTATTGGGGACATAGCAATTTAAGCACACATATAATATAATGTTACTGTGACACATGGCAAATCTGATTATTACTATTATTTTGGCTGCACAATTATAAACAATAAATGTGTCAGCAGTATTTTCTACTTCTGATGATTAATTAACGGCGGGCGTCAAGCTGACCAAACGTTAACGTCAGGTTGTGAAGCTGTTAAAGTCCGCGGTATGGATGGAACTGTTAAAGCCCGCTGTATGGATGGAGCTGTTAAAGCCCGCGGTATGGATCGAACTGTTAAAGCCCGCGGTATGGATGGAGCTGTTAAAGCCCGCGGTATGGATGGAGCTGGTAAAGCCCGCGGTACTGATGGAACTGTTAAAGCCCGCGGTATGGATGGAACTGTTAAAGCCCGCGGTATGGATGGAGCGTTTAAAGCCCGCGGTATGGATGGTGCTGTTAAAGCCCGCGGTATGGATGGAGCTGTTAAAGCCCGCGGTGTGGATGGAGCTGTTAAAGCCCGCGGTATGGATGGTGCTGTTAAAGCCCGCGGTATGGATGGAGCTGTTAAAGCCCGCGGTGTGGATGGAGCTGTTAAAGCCCGCGGTATGGATGGATCTGTTAAAGCCCGCGGTATTGATGGAACTGTTAGAGCCCGCGGTATGGATGGAGCTGTTAAAGCCCGCGGTATGAATGTAACTATTAAAGCCCGCGGTATGGATGGAGCTGTTAAGGCCCGCGGTGTGGATGGAGCTGTTAAAGCCCGCGGTATGGATGGAGCGGTTAAAGCCCGCGGTATGGATGGTGCTGTTAAAGCCCGCGGTATGGATGGAGCTGTTAAAGCCCGTTGTATGGATGGAGCTGTTAAAGCCCGCGGTGTGGATGAAGCTGTTAAAACCCGCGGTATGGATGGTGCTGTTAAAGCCCGTTGTATGGATGGAGCTGTTAAAGCCCGCGGTGTGGATGGAACTGTTAAAGCCCGCGGTATTGATGGAATTAACTGTTAAAGCCTGCGGTATGGATGGAGCTGTTAAAGCCCGCGGTATGGTTGGAGCTGTTAAAGCCCGCTGTATGGATTGAGCTGTTAAAGCTCTCGGTATGGATGGAGCTGTTAAAGCCCGCTGCATGGATTGAGCTGTTAAAGCCCGCGGTATGGTTGGAGCTGTTAAAGCTCGCGGTATGGATGGAGCTGTTAAAGCCCGCTCTATGGACGGAGCTGTTAAAGCCCGCGGTATGGATGGAGCTGTTAAAGCCCGCGGTATGGATGAAGCTGTTAAAGCCCGCGGTGTGGATGAAGCTGTTAAAGCCCGCGGTGTGGATGGAGCTGTTAAAGCCCGCGGTGTGGATGGAGCTGTTAAAGCCCGTGGTGTGGATGGAGCTGTTAAAGCCCGCGGTATGGATGGAGCTGTTAAAGCCCGTGGTGTGGATGAAGCTGTTAAAGCCCGTGGTGTGGATGGAGCTGGTAAAGCCCGTGGTATGGATAAAGCTGTCAAAGCTCGCGGTGTGGATGGAGCTGTTAAAGCCCGTGGTATGGATAAAGCTGTCAAAGCTCGCGGTGTGGATGGAGCTGGTAAAGCCCGCTGTATGAATAAAGCTGTTAAAGCCTGCGGTATGGCTGAAGCTGTTAAAGCTCGCGGTGTGGATGGAGCTGTTAAAGCCCGCGGTATGGATGGAGCTGTTAAAGCCCGCGGTATGGATGGAGCTGGTAAAGCCCGCGGTACTGATGGAACTGTTAAAGCCCGCGGTATGGATGGAACTGTTAAAGCCCGCGGTATGGATGGAGCTGTTAAAGCCCGCGGTATGGATGGAGCTGGTAAAGCCCGCGGTACTGATGGAACTGTTAAAGCCCGCGGTATGGATGGAGCTGTTAAAGCCCGCGGTATGGATGGAGCTGTTAAAGCCCGCGGTATGGTTGGAGCTGTTAAAGCCCGCTGTATGGATGAAGCTGTTAAAGCCCGCGGTGTGGATGGAGCTGTTAAAGCCCGCGGTATGGATGGAGCTGTTAAAGCCCGCGGTGTGGATGGAGCTGTTAAAGCCCGCGGTATGGATGAAGCTGTTAAAGCCCGCGGTATGGTTGGAGCTGTTAAAGCCCGCGGTATGGACGGAGCTGTTAAAGCCCGTGGTATGGATGAAGCTGGTAAAGCCCGCGGTATGGATGGAGCTGTTAAAGCCCGCGGTGTGGATGGAGCTGTTAAAGCCCGCGGTGTGGATGGAGCTGTTAAAGCCCGCGGTGTGGATGGAGCTGTTAAAGCCCGTGGTATGGATGAAGCTGTTAAAGCTCGCGGTGTGGATGGAGCTGTTAAAGCCCGCGGTATGGATGGAGCTGTTAAAGCCCGCGGTATGGATGGAGCTGTTAAAGCCCGCGGTGTGGATGGAGCTGTTAAAGCCCGCGGTGTGGATGGAGCTGTTAAAGCCCGCGGTGTGGATGGAGCTGTTAAAGCCCGTGGTATGGATGAAGCTCTTAAAGCTCGCGGTGTGGATGGAGCTGTTAAAGCCCGCGGTGTGGATGGAACTGTTAAAGCCCGCGGTATGGATGGAGCTGTTAAAGCCCGCGGTATGGATGGAGCTGTTCAAGCCCGCGGTATGGTTGGAGCTGTTAAAGCCCGCTCTATGGATGGAGCTGTTAAAGCCCGCGATGTGGATGGAGCTGTTAAAGCCCGCTCTATGGATGGAACTGTTAAAGCCCGCTGTATGGATGGAGCTGTTAAAGCCCGCGGTATGGATGGAACTGTTAAAGCCCGCGGTATGGATGGAGCTGTTAAAGCCCGCGGTGTGGATGGAGCTGTTAAAGCCCGCGGTATGGATGAAGCTGTTAAAGCCCGCGGTATGGTTGGAGCTGTTAAAGCCCGCGGTATGGACGGAGCTGTTAAAGCCCGTGGTATGGATGAAGCTGGTAAAGCCCGCGGTATGGATGGAGCTGTTAAAGCCCGCGGTGTGGATGGAGCTGTTAAAGCCCGCGGTGTGGATGGAGCTGTTAAAGCCCGCGGTGTGGATGGAGCTGTTAAAGCCCGTGGTATGGATGAAGCTGTTAAAGCTCGCGGTGTGGATGGAGCTGTTAAAGCCCGCGGTGTGGATGGAACTGTTAAAGCCCGCGGTATGGATGGAGCTGTTAAAGCCCGCGGTATGGATGGAGCTGTTCAAGCCCGCGGTATGGTTGGAGCTGTTAAAGCCCGCTCTATGGATGGAGCTGTTAAAGCCCGCGATGTGGATGGAGCTGTTAAAGCCCGTGGTATGGATGGAGCTGTTAAAGCTCGCGGTGTGGATGGAGCTGTTAAAGCCCGCGGCGTGGATGGAGCTGTTAAAGCCCGCGGTATGGATGGAGCTGTTAAAGCCCGCGGTATGAATGAAGCTGTTAAAGCCCGCGGTGTGGATGGAGCTGTTAAAGCCCGCGGTATGGATGAAGCTGTTAAAGCCCGCGGTATGGTTGGAGCTGTTAAAGCCCGCGGTATTGATGGAACTGTTAAAGCTCGCTGTATGGATGGAGCTGTTAAAGCCCGCGGTGTGGATGGAGCTGTTAAAGCCCGCGGTATGGATGGAGCTGTTAAAGCCCGCGGTGTGGATGGAGCTGTTAAAGCCCGCGGTATGGATGGAGCTGTTAAAGCCCGCGGTATGGATGGAGCTGTTAAAGCCCGCGGTATGGATGGAGCTGTTAAAGCCCGCGGTGTGGATGGAGCTGTTAAAGCCCGTGGTGTGGATGGAACTGTTAAAGCCCGCGGTGTGGATGGAGCTGTTAAAGCCCGCGGTGTGGATGGAGCTGTTAAAGCCCGTGGTGTGGATGGAACTGTTAAAGCTCGCGGTGTGGATGGAGCTGTTAAAGCCCGTGGTATGGATGGAGCTGTTAAAGCCCGCGGTGTGGATGGAACTGTTAAAGCCCGCTGTATGGATGAAGCTGTTAAAGCCCGCGGTGTGTATGGAGCTGTTAAAGCCCGCGGTATGGATGGAGCTGTTAAAGCCCGCGGTGTGGATGGATCTGTTAAAGCCCGCGGTGTGGATGGAGCTGTTAAAGCCCGTGTTGTGGATGGAGCTGTTAAAGCCCGTGGTGTGGATGGAGCTGTTAAAGCCCGTGGTGTGGATGGAACTGTTAAAGCCCGCGGTGTGGATGGAGCTGTTAAAGCCCGTGGTGTAGATGGAGCTGTTAAAGCCCGCGGTGTGGATGAAGCTGTTAAAGCCCGCGGTGTGGATTGAGCTGTTAAAGCCCGTGGTGTGGATGGAGCTGTTAAAGCCCGCGGTGTGGATGGAGCTGTTAAAGCCTGTGGTGTGGATGGAACTGTTAAAGCCCGCGGTGTGGATGGAGCTGTTAAAGCCCGCGGTGTGGATGGAGCTGTTAAAGCCCGTGGTGTGGATGGAACTGTTAAAGCTCGCGGTGTGGATGGAGCTGTTAAAACCCGTGGTGTGGATGGAGCTGTTAAAGCCCGTGGTGTGGATGGAACTGTTAAAGCCCGTGGTGTGGATGGAACTGTTAAAGCTCGCGGTGTGGATGGAGCTGTTAAAACCCGTGGTGTGGATGGAGCTGTTAAAGCCTGTGGTGTGGATGGAACTGTTAAAGCCCGCGGTGTGGATGGAGCTGTTAAAGCCCGTGGTATGGATGGAGCTGTTAAAGCCCGCGGTGTGGATGGAACTGTTAAAGCCCGCTGTATGGATGGAGCTGTTAAAGCCCGCGGTGTGGATGGAGCTGTTAAAGCCCGCGGTATGGATGGAGCTGTTAAAGCCCGCGGTGTGGATGGATCTGTTAAAGCCCGCGGTGTGGATGGAGCTGTTAAAGCCCGTGGTGTGGATGGAGCTGTTAAAGCCCGTGGTGTGGATGGAGCTGTTAAAGCCCGTGGTGTGGATGGAGCTGTTAAAGCCCGTGGTGTGGATGGATCTGTTAAAGCCCGCGGTGTGGATGGAGCTGTTAAAGCCCGTGGTGTGGATGGAGCTGTTAAAGCCCGTGGTGTGGATGGAGCTGTTAAAGCCCGTGGTGTGGATGGAACTGTTAAAGCCCGCGGTGTGGATGGAGCTGTTAAAGCCCGTGGTGTGGATGGAGCTGTTAAAGCCCGCGGTTTTGGCCCGTGGTGTGGATGGAGCTGTTAAAGCCCTCGGTGTGGATGGAGCTGTTAAAGCCCGCGGTGTGGATGAAACGACCCCACCACGCCCTCATCCCCGCCACAGTTAAAGCACTACCCTGGCTGGCTCACACACTGCCTGCCCCCCCTCCCCCCCCTACCTACCCGGCTTGCACCACCCCACCCCACTGCCACCGTTAAAGCACTACGCTGGCTGGCTCACCCCTCCCCTCCGTCGCCATTAGACCCTCTATGCCCCCCCCTCCCCATCGACGTCCCTACTCCCTCGACCCTCTCTGCTCCCCGACCACCCCACCCCCAACCGCCGTCGTTACTGCCTCGACCCCACTCACTACGCCGTTAATGTGACCACGCTTCGTAGTGATACCCTGGGCGACGGCCAGCCCCGGGGATGGAACCAAGGGAAGGGAGGCCATACCCGGGGAGGCACCAGGCGAAGGGAGGCCAACCCCGGGGATGGAACCAAGGGAAGGGAGGCCATACCGGGGGAGGCACCAGGGGAAGGGAGGCCAGACCCGGGGAGGCACCAGGGGAAGGGAGGCCAGACCCGGGGAGGCACCAGGGGAAGGGAGGCCAGACCCGGGGAGGCACCAGGGGAAGGGAGGCCAGACCTGGGGAGGCACCAGGCGAAGGGAGGCCAGCCCCGGGGATGGAACCAAGGGAAGGGAGGCCATACCCGGGGAGACACCAGGGGAAGGGAGGCCAGCCCCGGGGATGGAACCAAGGGAAGGGAGGCCAGACCTGGGGAGGCACCAGGCGAAGGGAGGCCAGCCCCGGGGATGGAACCAAGGGAAGGGAGGCCATACCCGGGGAGGCACCAGGGGAAGGGAGGCCAGACCCGGGGAGGCACCAGGGGAAGGGAGGCCAGACCCGGGGAGGCACCAGGGGAAGGGATGCCAGCCCCGGGGATGGAACCAAGGGAAGGGAGGCAAGACCCGGGCAGGCACCAGGGGAAGGAGGCCAGACCCGGGGAGGCACCAGGGGAAAGGGAGGCCAGACCCGGGGAGGCACCAGGGGAAGAGAGGCCAGACCCGGGGAGGCACCTGGAGAAGGGAGGCCAGACCCAGGGAGGCACCAGGGGAAGGGAGGCCAGACCCGGGGAGGCACCAGGGGAAGGGAGGCCAGCCCGGGGAGGCATCAAGGGAAGGGAGGGATGGAGCAACCCAAGTGGCAGCAACAGCTACTAGTGCAAGGCGACCAGAGGCTTAATCTGACATTAGCTATTCACCCCTTAAAATAAGACAACTCCTGACAACTGCACCAACTACGCGGTTGGGACTATTACTAATGTAGACCCATTGAATTATCCGTAGTGTATTGCATGGATCTGCTGGAGATGTAGATATAGGGCTATACAGTTCTCGCGATCGGGCCGCGAGACTTCAGTTTTGGGGACAAACAAACACACGTGCTCCATGTTGAAGTATAGGCAGCTATAAGTCAATTTCTTTCCAGGTTTATTCTAAAGACTATGAGTACCATTTTACTAAACATGGCTATGGGAGGTATACGTTAAAATATTTGGAGGCGATGAAGCGCAGAACTTTGGGAATATACAAGGAAAAATCCGTCTTCAAAACGCTCGAAAGCTAAAAATAACGTTCTAAATTTAGCCCTGCACCCGGGCTTTCGCAAGTTCACCAAACAGCGAGTGACGTCACAGAGTTTCGCGTGCCTCCGCGGTAACAAAAATGGCGAGACCAAGTGATCGACTTAACCATTCCGCTGTCAAAATGTGCAGTGCATGGAGTAACAACACACGGGTGCGTCATTAAACCACATGGTAAAGATAAAATAAGACCAGTTGGATGTTTTCGCATCACTTTTGGATCACGAAAAGACCAAGTTTCTTCATTTTTGTGAGTTTTCTGTTCGAAGCGTTGCGCCAACGTTGTCACCGGAGAGAATCCGTGTGACGTCATAATGCCTCGTTTTCGCAGGAAATGCAAAAAAGCGTTCGTTTCTCAGTCGTATTGTCCAGTCGTAACAAATATTCGTCATTGTGATGGCGCAGACGAATAAAAAATATGTCATCTATCCGTTTTGTGAAGCTATATTTCTTAAATATTTTTAATCATAGCCCTAGGCCTTCCGCAATGGACCCACCCCTCGGTGCCTGGCTTTTGCGCAGGTAGTCTGGTTCCCAGTCTCTCTCTTTGCGTAACATGCACGTCACCCCTACGTCACAGATAGTCAGGATACCAGTGTGCGCAGAGATTCTAAACTCGTTCCGAACACGTGCTTCGTTTGTTTGTCCCCAAAATGAGTAAACCGGAAGTCTAAGCGAACGAGACTTTATAGCCCTATATGCAACCAACCCTCTTATTTATGCATAGAGCTATACTGCATAACATGGGGAGTCATCTGCAAATGTCGATGTGAACGTATATTTATGTAACAACTGTTAATGGTCGAAAGTCGTTGGCAACAATACATATTGGAGTATCATTGAGAGTCGCTTCCATGTTCAATTGAACATTCACCTGACAGTTTTACTGCATTGCTTCAAACTATTCATATTACGGCAAAAATCGTCCATGTGTCATAATACGGAACAAAGAATGATCAAAGTGCTTCACATTTGTTTTATTACGAGTAATTATATAGCCTTTAAGGGTTGACACTTAATTAATGTGAGCATGTGGTTCTGAGGGATGGTCACTCGTCGGAAATACGAAGCTGCACATTGTAACTAGAGATATGTGACCCTCGAAAGGTCAAGGTACAGTCGTTACGTACAGCTTGAATCAGACGACATCATTTATGACGGTGAATTTTTCCCGCGCAAACAAGCTTCGTCAGTCGTTCACTTTCCCTATTTTCTTCCCATCCCCCTCTCTTTCTCTCTCTACTTCTCTGTCCCTCCATCTCCCTCTGCTACCACTATGGTTATTTGGCCTCTTTATCTCGGTACTGTACCTTACTTACCTTACTTCCCCCTGTCTTTCTCCCTCTCTCGCTCTTTCTGTCACCACACTCTCCATCGCCTGTGTTTCTCCAAGCTACTCCTCTCTCATTACATTCTCGCTTCACTCTCTCGATCGCTCGCCCACTCCCGCCTTCACACACACACCCCCTCCCGTCACACTTCCCCTCCCCATCGCTCTTCCTCGCTCTCTCCCTCGCTCTCTCCCTCTCTCTCTCCCCCTCTCTCTCTCTCCCTCTCTCTCTCAGCATGTTACTGAACTTGATGCCGGGTCACATATTTGTTGGTTGAGGTCGTGTCGGACACCACTCGGCCATGGTGGGTATGTCGCACGGTCCGGCACCGTGCATTATTGATGTTCAGCAGTCTTGTGTCCTGGTTATGACGTCCCGCCCCTCGCCGGGCCATGACAACCAAGGCATAAGCGTCGTTCGGTCTCCATTGACAGAGACACGTGTAGCTTCGTCTATAGATCTATAGACCCCACCCCCCCCTTTTAGGACCGACATCTATATAATTTATACCAGTTAAGATATGAAAACCCCCCCTTATCCATTAAACCTCGATCCGACACTGACCCCCCCCCCCTATTCAGATTTTCTGTATCCGCCCCTGCCGGCTATGATTGATAGGTTAAATAGTTGTATGGCAGCTATTTAATGGTATGAGATCGGTATGATTGGTAGCATTGGTATGATTCTGCTTATTAACTCATTTACTAATTCAATACCAACACCATGCGATTTCATTAAAAATTTTCTGCCATATACACACATCGGGGCTGGTCAGTGGATTGCAATAGTGCATACGAACCGTCTAGATATACCTTCGACACTCTTCCCTTGTCACACCACATCTAACACCGCATTGTGGATCTGATCTTACGTTTAGTAATGTGGAAAACTGATTCAACGGCAAAGCAGGAAAGTTAATTTGTCACGGCCTGATTTATCGCCCACTGATCCTCTGCATTGATCACGTGACCACAGATCCAGGATGATGTCGATCCTGTTTTGTCCGATTCGGAAAAAAGCGACTAAAAACAGAAGGAAAAATAGGGAGAAAAAACACAGTGGTTGGCGTCAGAAAATACCGCGGATATCTCCGGCGGATATGTAAAGTCACGTGACTGAGAAGAAGTGAAGGAGACGGCGCAAGGCGGGGTCTGTCAGTTTGAGACGCCAGGCGTCAAGCAGATATCCGTGGTCGCTGGCCCATCAGCCCCTATTCGGCTCGCGTTTTACTTCTAGTGCTTTTCTTTGTTTTGACATTAATGGAAATTCATTAAAGGTCCCCTGGAAACCGGATGCAAAAATATCCGAAATCCTGTGAGCTGCTCTCGCGTCGGCTCAGAGTGAAGGGGCTTGCTGCTCTATATGGCGTACGGCTCAGGGGTCGCCACCAACGCCCCCGCCCCCGCAGCCACCCCCGCCCCCGCCACCACCCCCGCCATCGCCACCGCCACTGCTACCGCCGCCACCACCGCCACCGCCGCTCCGGCCGCCACCCCCGCCACCACCATCGCCACCGCCGCCACCGCCACTGCTACCGCCGCCACCACCGCCACCGCCGCTCCGGCCGCCACCACCATCGCCACCGCCGCCACCGCCACTGCTACCGCCGCCACCACCGCCACGGCCGCTCCACCCGCCACCGCCACTGCTACCACCACCGCCACCAACGCCGCCACCACTGCCACCACAGCGCCGCTGCGGCAGTCGGTGGCCACACTCAGAGTGGGAGAGTGGCCCACGCCATCGTTTACTGTCTCCAACTCTGCGACAAGGGTCTCCGTCCACGTGAAGCTTAACTCGTCCAACAGACTTGAGCATCAGGCAGAACATCAAACAAATCTCCACTTCAGCACAAGCCACGTCGTCCACAGAAACAAGATATATTCCCCTTAGTAATGAAGAAGCTTAGGTGTAATGGCGCATGTTATGTTCGGGCAGTGTGGTAAATATATACATTTTATATCATCAGTTCAACTTGTTATGTTGAATAAATCTTCATTTGTCGTAAAATCCATCTTAAAGTTATATGCTCGCGTTCTCTATGCTCATGTTCTCCAAAAAAAATGTTACGCTTATTTCTTTGTATCCAAATTCCAGAGAAGGGGGGTGGGGGAGAGAGAGACTAACAAGTAAAACCCAAATTATTGGCAGCAATTTGACCCATTTTTATATATATATATACATAATATAGATATATATATATATATATACATAATATACAGTCATATATATATTTATATTTTGTAGAGTGGCGTTTTCTCTTTACTTTCCATATTTTTATACTGGAATTTCTCAGCATAGGCATCAATGCTGCACTGGGCAAAACGAGTCCCGTTGAAGCCCCAGAATTGCAGGGTGTACTTGTTGTTGGCACAAAGCAGCTTAACGTTCGTGACCTGTTTGTTTTCAAAGATACAGTCTGAGAGAGCAAATCAAAGGCCACCATCTTGATGCACAGTGACAATCACGTCCTCTGTAATGTACTCCAGCATCAAGGGAGCTGCCTCCCCCAGGAATCCAGAGGGAATAGGTCAGCCCTGGTGGGCCGTGTACTGGGGGATTCGGTCAGCCCTGGTGGGCCGTGTACTGGGGGAGTCGGTCAGCCATGGTGGGCCGTGTACTGGGGGAGTCGGTCAGCCATGGTGGGCCGTGTACTGGGGGAGTCAGCCCTGGTGGGCCGTGTACTGGGGGAGTCTGTCAGCCCTGGTGGGCCGTGTACTGGGGGAGTCGGTCAGCCCGCGTGGGCCGTGTACTGGGGGAGTCGGTCAGCCCTGGTGGGCCGTGTACTGGGGGAGTCGGCCAGCCCTGGTGGGCCGTGTACTGGGGGAGTCGGCCAGCCCTGGTGGGCCGTGTACTGGGGGAGCCAGCCCTGGTTGGCCGTGTACTGGGGAAGTCGGTCAGCCCTGGTGGGCCGTGTACTGGGGGAGTCGGTCAGTCCTGGTGGGCTGTGTACTGGGGAAGTCGGTCAGCCCTGGTGGGCCGTGTACTGGGGGAGTCGGCCAGCCCTGGTGGGCCGTGTACTGGGGGAGTCGGTCAGTCCTGGTGGGCCGTGTACTGGGGGAGTCGGTCAGCCCTGGTTGGCCGTGTACTGGGGAAGTCGGTCAGCCCTGGTGGGCCGTGTACTGGGGGAGTCGGCCAGCCCTGGTGGGCCGTGTACTGGGGGAGTCGGTCAGTCCTGGTGGGCCGTGTACTGGGGAAGTTGGTCAGCCCTGGTGGGCCGTGTACTGGGGAAGTCGGTCAGCCCTGGTGGGCCGTGTACTGGGGGAGTCGGCCAGCCCTGGTGGGCCGTGTACTGGGGGAGTTGGTCAGTCCTGGTGGGCCGTGTACTGGGGAAGTCGGTCAGCCCTGGTTGGCCGTGTACTGGGGAAGTCGGTCAGCCCTGGTGGGCCGTGTACTGGGGGAGTCGGCCAGCCCTGGTGGGCCGTGTACTGGGGGAGTCGGTCAGTCCTGGTGGGCCGTGTACTGGGGAAGTTGGTCAGTCCTGGTGGGCCGTGTACTGGGGGAGTCGGTCAGCCCTGGTGGGCCGTGTACTGGGGGAGTCGGTCAGTCCTGGTGGGCCGTGTACTGGGGAAGTCGGTCAGCCCTGGTGGGCCGTGTACTGGGGAAGTCGGTCAGCCCTGGTGGGCCGTGTACTGGGGGAGTCGGCCAGCCCTGGTGGGCCGTGTACTGGGGGATTCGGCCAGTCCTGGTGGGCCGTGTACTGGGGGAGTCGGTCAGCCCTGGTGGGCCGTGTACTGGGGGAGTCGGTCAGTCCTGGTGGGCCGTGTACTGGGGAAGTCGGTCAGCCCTGGTGGGCCGTGTACTGGGGAAGTCGGTCAGCCCTGGTGGGCCGTGTACTGGGGGAGTCGGCCCTGGTGGGCCGTGTACTGGGGGAGTCGGCCAGTCCTGGTGGGCCGTGTACTGGGGGAGTCGGCCAGTCCTGGTGGGCCGTGTACTGGGGGAGTCGGTCAGCCCTGGTGGGCCGTGTACTGGGGGAGTCGGTCAGCCCTTGTGGGCCGTGTACTGGGGGAGTCGGTCAGCCCTGGTGGGCCGTGTACTGGGGAAGTTGGTCAGTCCTGGTGGGCCGTGTACTGGGGGAGTCGGCCAGCCCTGGTGGGCCGTGTACTGGGGGAGTCGGCCAGCCCTGGTGGGCCGTGTACTGGGGGAGCCAGCCCTGGTTGGCCGTGTACTGGGGAAGTCGGTCAGCCCTGGTGGGCCGTGTACTGGGGAAGTTGGTCAGTCCTGGTGGGCCGTGTACTGGGGGAGTCGGCCAGCCCTGGTGGGCCGTGTACTGGGGGAGTCGGCCAGCCCTGGTGGGCCGTGTACTGGGGGAGCCAGCCCTGGTTGGCCGTGTACTGGGGAAGTCGGTCAGCCCTGGTGGGCCGTGTACTGGGGAAGTCGGTCAGCCCTGGTGGGCCGTGTACTGGGGGAGTCGGCCAGCCCTGGTGGGCCGTGTACTGGGGGAGCCAGCCCTGGTTGGCCGTGTACTGGGGAAGTCGGTCAGTCCTGGTGGGCCGTGTACTGGGGAAGTCGGTCAGCCCTGGTGGGCCGTGTACTGGGGAAGTCGGTCAGCCCTGGTGGGCCGTGTACTGGGGGAGTCGGTCAGCCCTGGTGGGCCGTGTACTGGGGGATTCGGCCAGTCCTGGTGGGCCGTGTACTGGGGGAGTCGGTCAGCCCTGGTGGGCCGTGTACTGGGGAAGTCGGTCAGCCCTGGTGGGCCGTGTACTGGGGAAGTCGGTCAGCCCTGGTGGGCCGTGTACTGGGGGAGTCGGCCCTGGTGGGCCGTGTACTGGGGGAGTCGGCCAGTCCTGGTGGGCCGTGTACTGGGGGATTCGGCCAGTCCTGGTGGGCCGTGTACTGGGGGAGCCAGCCCTGGTGGGCCGTGTACTGGGGGAGCCAGCCCTGGTGGGCCGTGTACTGGGGGAGTCGGTCAGCCCTGGTGGGCCGTGTACTGGGGGAGTCGGTCAGCCCTTGTGGGCCGTGTACTGGGGGAGTCGGTCAGCCCTGGTGGGCCGTGTACTGGGGGAGTCGGTCAGCCCTTGTGGGCCGTGTACTGGGGGAGTCGGTCAGCCCTGGTGGGCCGTGTACTGGGGAAGTCGGTCAGCCCTGGTGGGCCGTGTACTGGGGAAGTCGGTCAGCCCTGGTGGGCCGTGTACTGGGGGAGTCGGCCCTGGTGGGCCGTGTACTGGGGGATTCGGCCAGTCCTGGTGGGCCGTGTACTGGGGGAGTCGGTCAGCCCTGGTGGGCCGTGTACTGGGGGAGTCGGTCAGCCCTTGTGGGCCGTGTACTGGGGGAGTCGGTCAGCCCTGGTGGGCCGTGTACTGGGGGAGTCGGTCAGCCCTTGTGGGCCGTGTACTGGGGGAGTCGGTCAGCCCTGGTGGGCCGTGTACTGGGGAAGTCGGTCAGCCCTGGTGGGCCGTGTACTGGGGAAGTCGGTCAGCCCTGGTGGGCCGTGTACTGGGGGAGTCGGCCCTGGTGGGCCGTGTACTGGGGGAGTCGGCCAGTCCTGGTGGGCCGTGTACTGGGGGATTCGGCCAGTCCTGGTGGGCCGTGTACTGGGGGAGTCGGTCAGCCCTGGTGGGCCGTGTACTGGGGGAGTCGGTCAGCCCTTGTGGGCCGTGTACTGGGGGAGTCGGCCAGCCCTGGTGGGCCGTGTACTGGGGAAGTTGGTCAGTCCTGGTGGGCCGTGTACTGGGGGAGTCGGCCAGCCCTGGTGGGCCGTGTACTGGGGGAGTCGGCCAGCCCTGGTGGGCCGTGTACTGGGGGAGCCAGCCCTGGTTGGCCGTGTACTGGGGAAGTCGGTCAGCCCTGGTGGGCCGTGTACTGGGGGAGTCGGCCAGCCCTGGTGGGCCGTGTACTGGGGGAGTCGGTCAGTCCTGGTGGGCCGTGTACTGGGGAAGTTGGTCAGTCCTGGTGGGCCGTGTACTGGGGAAGTCGGTCAGCCCTGGTGGGCCGTGTACTGGGGGAGTCGGTCAGTCCTGGTGGGCCGTGTACAGGGGGAGTCGGTCAGCCCTGGTGGGCCGTGTACTGGGGGAGTCGGTCAGCCATGGTGGGCCGTGTACTGGGGGAGTCGGTCAGTCCTGGTGGGCCGTGTACTGGGGGAGTCGGTCAGCCCTGGTGGGCCGTGTACTGGGGGATTCGGCCAGCCCTGGTGGGCCGTGTACTGGGGGAGCCAGCCCTGGTTGGCCGTGTACTGGGGAAGTCGGTCAGCCCTGGTGGGCCGTGTACTGGGGGAGTCGGCCAGCCCTGGTGCGCCGTGTACTGGGGGAGTCGGCCAGCCCTGGTGGGCCGTGTACTGGGGGATTCGGCCAGCCCTGGGGGGCCGTGTACTGGGGGAGTCGGCCAGTCCTGGTGGGCCGTGTACTGGGGGAGTCGGCCAGCCCTGGGGGGCCGTGTACTGGGGGAGTCGGCCAGCCCTGGTGGGCCGTGTACTGGGGGAGTCGGCCAGCCCTGGTGGGCCGTGTACTGGGGGAGTCGGCCAGTCCTGGTGGGCCGTGTACTGGGGGATTCGGTCAGCCCTGGTGGGCCGTGTACTGGGGGAGTCGGTCAGCCCTTGTGGGCCGTGTACTGGGGGAGTCGGTCAGCCCTGGTGGGCCGTGTACTGGGGGAGTCGGTCAGCCCTGGTGGGCCGTGTACTGGAGGAGCCAGCCCTGGTGGGCCGTGTACTGGGGGAGTCGGTCAGCCCTGGTGGGCCGTGTACTGGGGGAGTCGGCCAGCCCTGGCGGCCCGTGTACTGGGGGAGCCAGCCCTGGTGCGCCGTGTACTGGGGGAGTCGGTCAGCCCTGGTGGGCCGTGTACTGGGGGAGTCGGTCAACCCTGGTGGGCCGTGTACTGGGGGAGTCGGCCAGCCCTGGTGGGCCGTGTACTGGAGGAGCCAGCCCTGGTGGGCCGTGTACTGGGGGAGTCGGTCAGCCCTGGTGGGCCGTGTACTGGGGGAGTCGGCCAGCCCTGGCGGCCCGTGTACTGGGGGAGCCAGCCCTGGTGCGCCGTGTACTGGGGGAGTCGGTCAGCCCTGGTGGGCCGTGTACTGGGGGAGTCGGTCAGCCCTGGTGGGCCGTGTACTGGGGGATTCGGCCAGCCCTGGTGTGCCGTGTACTAGGGGAGTCGGCCAGCCCTGGTGGGCCGTGTACTGGGGGAGTCGGCCAGCCCTGGTGGGCCGTGTACTGGGGGAGTCGGTCAGCCCTGGGGGCCGTGTACTGGGGGAGTCGGCCAGCCCTGGTGTGCCGTGTACTAGGGGAGTCGGTCAGTCCTGGTGGGCCGTGTACTAGGGGAATCGGCCAGCCCTGGTGGGCCGTGTACTGGAGGAGCCAGCCCTGGTGGGCCGTGTACTGGGGGAGTCGGTCAGCCCTGGTGGGCCGTGTACTGGGGGAGTCGGCCAGCCCTGGTGGGCCGTGTACTGGGGGAGCCAGCCCTGGTTGGCCGTGTACTGGGGGAGTCGGTCAGCCCTGGTGGGCCGTGTACTAGGGGAGTCGGTCAGTCCTGGTGGGCCGTGTACTAGGGGAATCGGCCAGCCCTGGTGGGCCGTGTACTGGAGGAGCCAGCCCTGGTGGGCCGTGTACTGGGGGAGTCGGTCAGCCCTGGTGGGCCGTGTACTGGGGGAGTCGGCCAGCCCTGGCGGCCCGTGTACTGGGGGAGCCAGCCCTGGTGCGCCGTGTACTGGGGGAGTCGGTCAGCCCTGGTGGGCCGTGTACTGGGGGAGTCGGTCAGCCCTGGTGGGCCGTGTACTGGGGGAGTCGGCCAGCCCTGGTGGGCCGTGTACTGGGGGATTCGGTCAGCCCTGGTGGGCCGTGTACTGGGGGAGTCGGCCAGCCCTGGTGAGCCGTGTACTGGGGGAGTCGGCCAGCCCTGGTGGGCCGTGTACTGGGGGATTCGGTCAGCCCTGGTGTGCCGTGTACTGGGGGAGCCAGCCCTGGTGGGCCGTGTACTGGGGGAGTCGTTCAGCCCTGGTGGGCCGTGTACTGGGGGAGTCGGCCAGCCCTGGTGGGCCGTGTACTGGGAGATTCGGTCAGCCCTGGTGTGCCGTGTACTGGGGGAGTCGGCCAGCCCTGGGGGCCGTGTACTGGGGGAGTCGGTCAGCCATGGTGGGCCGTGTACTGGGGGAGTCGGCCAGCCCTGGTGGGCCGTGTACTGGGGGAGTCGGCCAGCCCTGGTGGGCCGTGTACTGGGGGAGCCAGCTCTGGTGGGCCGTGTACTGGGGGAGTCGGTCAGCCCTGGTGGGCCGTGTACTGGGGGAGTCGGCCAGCCCTGGTGGGCCGTGTACTGGGGGAGTCGGTCAGTCCTGGTGGGCCGTGTACTGGGGGAGTCGGTCAGCCCTGGTGGGCCGTGTACTGGGGAAGTCGGTCAGCCCTGGTGGGCCGTGTACTGGGGGATTCGGTCAGCCCTGGGGGGCCGTGTACTGGGGGAGTCGGTCAGCCCTGGTGGGCCGTGTACTGGGGGAGTCGGCCAGCCCTGGTGGGCCGTGTACTGTGGGAGCCAGTCAGCCCTGGTGGGCCGTGTACTGGGGGAGTCGGCCAGCCTTGGTGGGCCGTGTACTGGGGGAGTCGGTCAGCCCTGGTGGGCCGTGTACTGGGGGAGTCAGCCCTGGTGGGCCGTGTACTGGGAGAGTCGGTCAGCCCTTGTGGGCCGTGTACTGGGGAAGTGGGTCAGCCCTGGTGGGCCGTGTACTGGGGAAGTCGGTCAGCCCTGGTGGGCCGTGTACTGGGGGAGTCGGCCAGCCCTGGTGGGCCGTGTACTGGGAGAGTCGGTCAGCCCTGGTGGGCCGTGTACTGGGGGAGTCGGTCAGCCCTGGTGGGCCGTGTACTGGGGGAGTCGGTCAGCCCTGGTGGGCCGTGTACAGGGGGAGTCGGCCAGCCCTGGTGGGCCGTGTACTGGGGGAGCCAGCCCTGGTGGGCCGTGTACTGGGGGAGTTGGTCAGCCCTGGTGGGCCGTGTACTGGGGGAGTCGGTCAGCCCTGGTGGGCCGTGTACTGGGGGAGTCGGCCAGCCCTGGTGGGCCGTGTACTGGGGGATTCGGTCAGCCCTGGTGGGCCGTGTACTGGGGGAGTCGGCCAGCCCTGGTGGGCCGTGTACTGGGGGAGTCGGCCAGCCCTGGTGGGCCGTGTACTGGGGAAGCCAGCCCTGGTGGGCCGTGTACTGGGGGAGTCGGTCAGCCCTGGTGGGCCGTGTACTGGGGGAGTCGGCCAGCCCTGGTGGGCCGTGTACTGGGGGATTCGGTCAGCCCTGGTGTGCCGTGTACTGGGGGAGCCGGTCAGCCCTGGTGGGCCGTGTACTGGGGGAGTCGGCCAGCCCTGGTGGGCCGTGTACTGGGGGAGTCGGTCAGCCATGGTGGGCCGTGTACTGGGGGAGTCGGTCAGCCCTGGTGGGCCGTGTACTGGGGGATTCGGTCAGCCCTGGGGGGCCGTGTACTGGGGGAGTCGGTCAGCCCTGGTGGGCCGTGTACTGGGGGATTCGGTCAGCCCTGATGGGCCGTGTACTGGGGGAGTCGGTCAGCCCTGGTGGGCCGTGTACTGGGGGAGCCAGCCCTGGTGGGCCGTGTACTGGGGGATTCGGCCAGCCCTGGTGGGCCGTGTACTGGGGGTGTCAGCCCTGGTGGGCCGTGTACTGGGGGAGCCAGTCAGCCCTGGTGGGCCGTGTACTGGGGGAGTCGGCCAGCCTTGGTGGGCCGTGTACTGGGGGAGTCGGTCAGCCCTGGTGGGCCGTGTACTGGGGGAGTCAGCCCTGGTGGGCCGTGTACTGGGAGAGTCGGTCAGCCCTGGTGGGCCGTGTACTGGGGGAGTCGGTCAGCCATGGTGGGCTGTGTACTGGGGGAGTCGGCCAGCCCTGGTGGGCCGTGTACGGGGGGAGTCGGCCAGCCCTGGTGGGCCGTGTACTGGGGGAGTCTGCCCTGGTGGGCCGCGTACTAGGGGAGTCGGCCAGCCCTGGTGGGCCGTGTACTGGGAGAGTCGGTCAGCCCTGGTGGGCCGTGTACTGGGAGAGTCGGTCAGCCCTGGTGGGCCGTGTACTAGGGGAGTCGGTCAGCCCTGGTGGGCCGTGTACTGGGGGAGTCGGCCAGCCCTGGTGGGCCGTGTACTGGGGAAGTCGGCCAGCCCTGGTGGGTTGTGTACTGGGGGAGTCGGCCCTTGTGGGCCGTGTACTGGGGGAGTCGGTCAGCCCTGGTGGGCCGTGTACTGGGAGAGTCGATCAGCCCTGGTGGGCCGTGTACTGGGGGAGTCGGCCGGCCCTGGTGGGCCGTGTACTGGGAGAGTCGGTCAGCCCTGGTGTGCCGTGTACTGGGGGAGTCGGTCAGCCCTGGTGGGCCGTGTACTGGGGGGGTCGGCCAGCCCTGGTGGGCCGTGTACTGGGAAAGTCGGCCAGCCCTGGTGGGTCGTGTACTGGGGAAGTCGGCCCTTGTGGGCCGTGTACTGGGGGAGTCGGTCAGGCCTGGTGGGCCGTGTACTGGGGGAGTCGGCCAGCCCTAGTGGGCCGTGTACTGGGGGAGTCTGCCCTGGTGGGCCGTGTACTGGGGGAGTCAACCCTGGTGGGCCGTGTACTAGTGGAGTCGGCCAGCCCTGGTGCGCCGTGTACTGGGGGAGTCGGCCAGCCCTGGTGGGCCGTGTACTGGGGGAGTCAGCCCTGGTGGGCCGTGTACTGGGGAGTCGGTCAGCCCTGGTGGGCTGCGTACTGGGGGATTCGGTCAGCCCTGGTGGGCCGTGTACTGGGGGAGCCGGCCAGGCCTAGTGGGCCGTGTACTGGGGGAGTTGGCCAGCCCTGGGGGGCCGTGTACTGGGGGAGTCGGCCAGCCCTGGTGGGCCGTCTACTGGGGGAGTCAGCCCTGGTGGGCCGTGTACTGGGGGAGTCGGTCAGCCCTGGTGGGCAGTGTACTGGGAGAGTCGGCCAGCCTTGGTGGGCCGTGTACGGGGGGAGTCGGCCGGCCCTGGTGGGCCGTGTACTGGGGGAGTCGGTCAGCCCTGGTGGGCCGTGTACGGGGGGAGTCAGCCCTTGTGGGCCGTGTACTGTGGGAATCAACCAGCCCTGGTGGGCCGTGTACTGGGGGAGTCGGCCAGCCCTGGGGGGCCGTGTACTGGGGGAGTCAGCTAGCCTTGGTGGACCCAGTAGTGGGGAGCCGGCCAGCCTCTGTCCTTGTCCCCGCCCCCCTGTCCCTATTGTAGGCCCTGCCCCTGTACCTCCCCCTGCCCCTGCCGCTGTCCTTGTCCCGCAATCCACTTTAAGCCTCTCCTGTCTTCTGTCACTCTCACTCTTCAAATCATTTTATACGTATCCATGCGTACACCCTCGTCCCCTCACTCCGGTTATCACTCAATTAGTCCGCCCCCATCCACCCACCATACCAATGCAGCGTCCCCATCCCCATCTCATACGCCACGCCCTATTCCCCTATCACCATCACCGCCCCACCTTCTTTCCCAGCCTCTCCCACCCCACCTCACCCTCTCACCCCACACCTTCCTTCCCAGCCTCTCCCACCCCACCTCACCCTCTCACCCCACACCTTCCTTCCCAGCCTCTCCCACCCCACCTCACCGTCTCACCCCCACCTTCCTTCCCAGCCTCTCCCACCCCACCTCACCCTCTCACCCCACACCTTCCTTCCCAGCCTCTCCCACCCCACCTCACCCTCTCACCCCACACCTTCCTTCCCAGCCTCTCCCACCCCACCTCACCCTCTCACCCCACACCTTCCTTCCCAGCCTCTCCCACCCCACCTCACCCTCTCATCCCACACCTTCCTTCCCAGCCTCTCCCACCCCACCTCACCCTCTCACCCCACACCTTCCTTCCCAGCCTCTCCCACCCCACCTCACCTCTCACCCCACACCTTCCTTCCCAGCCTCGCCCACCCCACCTCACCCTCTCACCCCACACCTTCCTTCCCAGCCTCTCCCACCCCACCTCACCCTCTCACCCCCCACCTTCCTTCGCAGCCTCTCCCACCCCACCTCACCCTCTCATCCCACACCTTCCTTCCCTGCCTCCCCCACCCCACCTCACCCTCTCACCCCACACTTTCCTTCCCAGCCTCTCCCACCCCACCTCACCCTCTCACCCCACACCTTCTTTCCCAGCCTCTCCCACCCCACCTCACCCTACACCTTCCTTCCCAGCCTCTCCCACCCCACCTCACCCTCTGACCCCCCACCTTCCTTCGCAGCCTCTCCCACCCCACCTCACCCACTCACCCCACACCTTCCTTCCCTGCCTCCCCCACCCCACCTCACCCTGCCCCCGCCCGTCCGCCCTGTCCTGGGCCGCGGTGCACACCGCCCAGTCGGCGACCCCTTCCTGACCATGTATTATGCATGTTTATATGTATGACCGCGGCGGGTTTCCAGCCGGAATAAGACGCCATAGCCGGAGTCTGAGACGCCAGACTATTATGTCTCTCCGTGCCACGGACCATTGACAGGCCAGACCGATGGGCGTGCTGCACCGCCACGCACGCAGAGGTCTGTCTGCGCCGTGGGCGTTGTACGCCGTATGCGTTCTACGTCGTATTCGTTCTACGCGGAGGGCCCTTGACAGGCCAGACCGAAGGGCGTGCTGCGCCGCCACGCTCACAGAGGTCTGTCTGCGCCGTGGGCGTTGTAGGCCGTATGCGTTCTACGTCGTATTCGTTCTACGCGGAGGGCCATTGACAGGCCAGACCGAAGGGCGTGCTGCGCCGCCACGCTCGCAGAGGTCTGTCTGCGCCGCGGGCGTTGTACGCCGTATTCGTTCTACGAGGAGGGCGTTCTACGCCGTGGTCTTTCTATGTCGTTGTCGTTCTACGTCGTTGTCGTTTTACGCCGTGGTCGTTCTATGTCGTTGTCGTTTTACGCCGTGGTCGTTCTACGTCGTTGTCGTTCTACGCGGTGGGCGTTCTACGCGATGGTTGATCTGTATCGAAGATCTACCCTATGAATGACAACCAGGCAAACATGGCCTGATTGTCTGATTGTCGAGCGATCAATGCGTGTTCTTTTTAGCTGCGCAGTAATGGGCGTTATTTACCTGTCATGTAAATTTTATGTTGCTTTTGTAACAAAATTACGCCCTCAGCTGTCAGCACTTTGTCTGGGGGGCACGCGTCGTTAACTATCCGAGACATCAATGATTATTCAACCAACAAATCACCTCACTCTGCGCTGACACCGTTTGCCGTAATCCGCCCTATAGTAATGGAGGGTTAGAGACGTCCACAAGCAAAACGCGACGCACGACTAAATGGATTGCACGTCGAGGTAAACACTCTTAGTGTGCCACCTGCTTAACCTGGGCCGCATTTTACCACACCATTCAGCTGAGACCTATATCTATCTATCTCTCTCTCTCTCTCTCTGAATATATATATATATATATATATACACACATTTGAAAAAATTGATTCTTGATCCGGCTCAGCTGGGACCCTGGCCGTCATGACAACATCAAATGCATCAAAATTCTTTGACAAGCAAACTGTCAGAAACAAGGAGGCAATCGGATGGTAACATTGGCCAATGCAGTTCAAGCAATTGTTATCATATTGCTGAATAACACTACGCCACGCTTGGAACAGGCTGGAAATTGCTCGCCATACCAGCAATATAGCGTGTCCAAGGTCGACCGGAGATGAGGGAGATAAGCTAAGGGATGCGTTGGTCCGTCCCTTAGAAACCGTCCAGCACGGCGGGCACGGTGTACGTATGTATATATATATATATCTGGTGTTCTGACAGTTGAATGAAATGACGAGCCGTTAGATTCACCCGGTATGTCGCTGAGTATCACCCGACACTCATAGCACATAGCACAGATATGCCCTCCATCCACCTCTGGCCCCTTAATCTCTGGAAAGGGAGGGGGGGGGGGGGGTTCTCGGGCCCCATACCCCGGCCCACACCCCGGCCCACATCCCAACCTCACACCCCGGCCCACACCCCAACCCCACACCACGGCCCCCCCCACACCCCACACCCCGCCCCACACCCCGCCCCACACCCCGGCCCACACCCCAACCCCACACCCCGCCCCACACCCCGCCCCACACGCCGGCCCACACCCCGCCCCACACCCCGGTCCACACCCCGGCCCACACCCCGCCCCACTTCCCGCCTCACACCCCGGCCCACACCCCGCCCCACACGCCGGCCCACACCCCTGCCCACACCCCGGCCCTCACCCTGGCCAACACCCCGCCCCACAACCCGGCCCACACCCCTGCCCACACCCCGGCCAACACTCCGCCCCACAACCCGGCCCACATCCCTGCCCACACCCTGCCCCCCCCCTCCCCGCCCTCCCCGGCCCTCACCCTGGCCAACACCCGCCCCACAACCCGGCCCACACCCCGCCGCACACCCTGCCCCACACCCCGGCCCACACCCTGGCCAACACCCCGCCCCACACCCTGCCCCACACCCCGCCCATATCCCGGGTCGGTCGGCTCCGCTCCCCCGGTCGGTGGCTTTGTCTTTATGTAGGGTCTGTGTGTCGGGGTGACAGTCGGTGAGATAACGGTCTGATCTATCGTAATTGTTACCTCGAGGATGGCAAGCTATTACCCTCAGTCCACATCGGGCTCGGAGCCCTGCCCGGAGCCCTGCCCCAGAGTCCTGCCCAGAGCCCTGCCCGAATCCCTGCCCAGAGCCCTGCACAGACCCCTGCCCAGAGCCCTGCCCCAGAGCCCTGCCCAGAGCCCTGCCCAGAGCCCTGCCCCAGAGTCCTGCCCAGAGCCCTGCCCGAAGCCCTGCCCAGAGCCCTGCACAGAGCCCTGCCCAAGAGCCCTGCCCGGAGCCCTGCTCAGAGCCCTGCCCAAGAGCCCTGCCTAGAGCCCTGCCCAAGAGCCCCGCCCAGAGCCCTGCCCACGAGCCCTGCCCATAGCCCTGCCCAGAGTCCTACCCATAGTCCTGCCCAGAGCCCTGCCCAGAGTCCTGCCCAGAGCCCTGCCCAGAGCCCTGCCCAGAGCCCTGCCCGAAGCCCTGCCCAGAACCCTGCCCAGAGCTCTGCCCAGAATACTGTCCAGAGTCCTGCCCAGAGCCCTGCCCAGAGTCTTGCCCAGAGCCCTGCCCAGAGCCCTGGCCAGAGTCTTGTCCAGAGTCCTGCCCAGAACCCTGCCCCACAGCCCTGCCCAGAGTCCTGCCCAGAGTCCTGCCCAGAGCCCTGCCCAGAGTCTTGCCCAGAGCCCTGTCCAGAACCCTGCCCAACAGCCCTGCCCAGAGTCCTGCCCATAGCCCTGCCCGGGAGCCCTGCCCGGAGACCTGCCCAGAGTCCTGCCTAGAGCCCTGCCCAAGAGCCCTGCCCGGAGCCCTGCCCAGAGCCCTGCTCATAGCCCTGCCCCATAGCCCTGCCCCATAGCCCTGCCCCAGAGCCCTGCCCGGAGACCTGCCCGGAGACCTGCCCAGAGTCCTGTCTAGGGCCCTGCCAAGACCCCTGCCCAAAGCCCTGCCCAGAGCCCTGCCCAGAGCCCTGCCCGGAGCCTTGCCCGGAGCCCTGCTCAGAGCTCTGCCCAAGAGCCCTGCCCAGAGCCCTGCCCTGCCCAGAGCCCTGCCGAAGAGCCCTGCCCAGAGCCCTGCCGAAGAGGCCTGCCCAGAGCCCTGCCCTGCCCAGAGGCCTGCCCAGAGCCCTGCCTATAGCCCTGCCCCGGAGCCCTGCCCAGAGCCCTGCCGAGAGCCCTGCCCAAGAGCCCTGCTCAGAGCCCTGCCCAGAGCCCTGCCCATAGCCCTGCCCAGAGCCCTGCCCATAGCACTCCCCATAGCCCTGCCCCGGAGCCCTGCCCGGAGCCCTGCCCAGAGTCCTGTCTAGGGCCCTGCCCAGAGTCTTGCCCAGAATCCTGCCCAGAGACCTGCCCGGAGCCCTGCCCAAGAGCCTTGCCAGGAGCCCTGCCCAGAGCCCTGCTTAGAGCCCCGCCCAGCGTCCTGCCCCGGAGCCCTGCCCAGAGCCCTGCCCAGAGTCCTGCCCAGAGTCCTGCCCGGAGACCTGCCCAGAGTCCTGCCCGGAGCCCTGCCCCAGAGCCCTGCCTATAGCCCTGCCCCGGAGCCCTGCCCAGAGCCCTGCCGAGAGCCCTGCCCAAGAGCCCTGCCCAGAGCCCTGCCCATAGCCCTGCCCAGAACCCTGCCCATAGCCCTCCCCATAGCCCTGCCCCGGATCCCTGCCCGGAGCCCTGCCCAGAGTCCTGTCTAGGGCCCTGCCCAGAGTCTTGCCCAGAATCCTGCCCAGAGCCCTGCCGAAGACCTGTCCACAGCCCTGCCCATAGCCCTGCCCCAGAGCCCTGCCCCGGAGCCCTGCGCAGAGCCCTGCCCGGAGACCTGCCCAGAGTCCTGCCCGGAGCCCTGCCCAGAGTCCTGCCCGGAGCCCTGCCCGGAGCCCTGCCCAAGAGCCTTGCCAGGAGCCCTGCCCAGAGCCCTGCTTAGAGCCCCGCCCAGCGCCCTGCCCAGGGTCCTGTCTAGGGCCCCGCCCAGAGCCCTGCCCATAGCACTCCCCATAGCCCTGCCCCGGAGCCCTGCCCGGAGCCCTGCCCAGAGTCCTGTCTAGGGCCCTGCCCAGAGCCCTGCCCAGAGCCCTGCCCGGAGCCTTGCCCGGAGCCCTGCTCAGAGCTCTGCCCAAGAGCCCTGCCCAGAGCCCTGCCCTGCCCAGAGCCCTGCCGAAGAGCCCTGCCCAGAGCCCTGCCGAAGAGGCCTGCCCAGAGCCCTGCCCTGCCCAGAGGCCTGCCCAGAGCCCTGCCTATAGCCCTGCCCCGGAGCCCTGCCCAGAGCCCTGCCGAGAGCCCTGCCCAAGAGCCCTGCTCAGAGCCCTGCCCAGAGCCCTGCCCATAGCCCTGCCCAGAGCCCTGCCCATAGCACTCCCCATAGCCCTGCCCCGGAGCCCTGCCCGGAGCCCTGCCCAGAGTCCTGTCTAGGGCCCTGCCCAGAGTCTTGCCCAGAATCCTGCCCAGAGACCTGCCCGGAGTCCTGCCCAAGAGCCTTGCCAGGAGCCCTGCCCAGAGCCCTGCTTAGAGCCCCGCCCAGCGCCCTGCCCCGGAGCCCTGCCCAGAGCCCTGCCCAGAGTCCTGCCCAGAGTCCTGCCCGGAGACCTGCCCAGAGTCCTGCCCGGAGCCCTGCCCCAGAGCCCTGCCTATAGCCCTGCCCCGGAGCCCTGCCCAGAGCCCTGCCGAGAGCCCTGCCCAAGAGCCCTGCCCAGAGCCCTGCCCATAGCCCTGCCCAGAACCCTGCCCATAGCCCTCCCCATAGCCCTGCCCCGGATCCCTGCCCGGAGCCCTGCCCAGAGTCCTGTCTAGGGCCCTGCCCAGAGTCTTGCCCAGAATCCTGCCCAGAGCCCTGCCGAAGACCTGTCCACAGCCCTGCCCATAGCCCTGCCCCAGAGCCCTGCCCCGGAGCCCTGCGCAGAGCCCTGCCCGGAGACCTGCCCAGAGTCCTGCCCGGAGCCCTGCCCAGAGTCCTGCCCGGAGCCCTGCCCGGAGCCCTGCCCAAGAGCCTTGCCAGGAGCCCTGCCCAGAGCCCTGCTTAGAGCCCCGCCCAGCGCCCTGCCCAGGGTCCTGTCTAGGGCCCCGCCCAGAGCCCTGCCCATAGCACTCCCCATAGCCCTGCCCCGGAGCCCTGCCCGGAGCCCTGCCCAGAGTCCTGTCTAGGGCCCTGCCCAGAGCCCTGCCCAGAGCCCTGCCCGGAGCCTTGCCCGGAGCCCTGCTCAGAGCTCTGCCCAAGAGCCCTGCCCAGAGCCCTGCCCTGCCCAGAGCCCTGCCGAAGAGCCCTGCCCAGAGCCCTGCCGAAGAGGCCTGCCCAGAGCCCTGCCCTGCCCAGAGGCCTGCCCAGAGCCCTGCCTATAGCCCTGCCCCGGAGCCCTGCCCAGAGCCCTGCCGAGAGCCCTGCCCAAGAGCCCTGCTCAGAGCCCTGCCCAGAGCCCTGCCCATAGCCCTGCCCAGAGCCCTGCCCATAGCACTCCCCATAGCCCTGCCCCGGAGCCCTGCCCGGAGCCCTGCCCAGAGTCCTGTCTAGGGCCCTGCCCAGAGTCTTGCCCAGAATCCTGCCCAGAGACCTGCCCGGAGTCCTGCCCAAGAGCCTTGCCAGGAGCCCTGCCCAGAGCCCTGCTTAGAGCCCCGCCCAGCGCCCTGCCCCGGAGCCCTGCCCAGAGCCCTGCCCAGAGTCCTGCCCAGAGTCCTGCCCGGAGACCTGCCCAGAGTCCTGCCCGGAGCCCTGCCCCAGAGCCCTGCCTATAGCCCTGCCCCGGAGCCCTGCCCAGAGCCCTGCCGAGAGCCCTGCCCAAGAGCCCTGCCCAGAGCCCTGCCCATAGCCCTGCCCAGAACCCTGCCCATAGCCCTCCCCATAGCCCTGCCCCGGATCCCTGCCCGGAGCCCTGCCCAGAGTCCTGTCTAGGGCCCTGCCCAGAGTCTTGCCCAGAATCCTGCCCAGAGCCCTGCCGAAGACCTGTCCACAGCCCTGCCCATAGCCCTGCCCCAGAGCCCTGCCCCGGAGCCCTGCCCAGAGCCCTGCCCGGAGACCTGCCCAGAGTCCTGCCCGGAGCCCTGCCCAGAGTCCTGCCCGGAGCCCTGCCCGGAGCCCTGCCCAAGAGCCTTGCCAGGAGCCCTGCCCAGAGCCCTGCTTAGAGCCCCGCCCAGCGCCCTGCCCAGGGTCCTGTCTAGGGCCCCGCCCAGAGTCCTGCCCAGAGTACTGCCCAGAGCCCTGCCCAAGAGCCCAGTCCAGAGCCCTGCCCAGAGCCCTGCCCGGAGCCCTGCCCCAGAGCCCTGCCTATAGCCCTACCCCGGAGCCCTGCCCAGAGTCCTGCCCAAGAGCCCTGCCCAGAGCCCTGCCCAGAGCCTTGCCCATAGCCCTGCCCCAGAGCCCTGCCCAGAGCCCTGCCCATAGCCCTGCCCAGAGCCCTGCCCCAGAGCCCTGCCCCAGAGCCCTGCCCCAGAGCCCTGCCCAGCGCCCTGCCCATAGCCCTGCCCAGAGCCCTGCCCATAGCACTCCCTATAGCCCTGCCCCGGGGCCCTGCCCGGAGCCCTGCCCAGAGTCCTGTCTAGGGCCCTGCCCAGAGTCTTGCCCAGAATCCTGCCTAGAGCCCTGCCCAGAGCCCTGCCCAAGAGCCTTGCCAGGAGCCCTGCCCAGAGCCCTGCTTAGAGCCCCGCCCAGCGCCCTGCCCAGGGTCCTGTCTAGGGCCCCGCCCAGAGCCCTGCCCAGAGCCCTGCCCGGAGCCCAGTCCAGAGCCCTGCCCCAGAGCCCTGCCCAGAGTCTTGTCCAGAGTCCTGCCCAGAGGCCTGCCCAGAGCCCTGCCCGGAGCCCTGCCCCAGAGCCCTGCCTATAGCCCTGCCCCGGAGCCCTGCCCAGAGCCCTGCCGAGAGCCCTGCCCAAGAGCCCTGCCCATAGCCCTGCCCAGAACCCTGCCCATAGCCCTCCCCATAGCCCTGCTCCGGATCCCTGCCCGGAGCCCTGCCCAGAGTCCTGTCTAGGGCCCTGCCCAGAGTCTTGCCCAGAATCCTGCCCAGAGCCCTGCCCGAAGACCTGTCCACAGCCCTGCCCATAGCCCTGCCCCAGAGCCCTGCCCCGGAGCCCTGCCCAGAGCCCTGCCCAGAGTCCTGCCCGGAGACCTGCCCAGAGTCCTGCCCGGAGCCCTGCCCGGAGCCCTGCCCAAGAGCCTTGCCAGGAGCCCTGCCCAGAGCCCTGCTTAGAGCCCCGCCCAGCGCCCTGCCCAGGGTCCTGTCTAGGGCCCCGCCCAGAGTCCTGCCCAGAGTACTGCCCAGAGCCCTGCCCAAGAGCCCAGGCCAGAGCCCTGCCCCAGAGCCCTGCCCAGAGTCTTGTCCAGAGTCCTGGCCAGAGGCCTGCCCAGAGCCCTGCCCGGAGCCCTGCCCCAGAGCCCTGCCTATAGCCCTACCCCGGAGCCCTGCCCAGAGTCCTGCCCAAGAGCCCTGCCCGGAGCCCTGCCCAGAGCCTTGCCCATAGCCCTGCCCCAGAGCCCTGCCCAGAGCCCTGCCCATAGCCCTGCCCCAGAGCCCTGCCCCAGAGCCCTGCCCAGAGCCCTGCCCCAGAGCCCTGCCCAGAGCCCTGCCCCAGAGCCCGGCCCAGAGCCCTTCCTGGAGACCTGCCAGTAGCGTAAGACTCACGAGGAGTGAGGGGTGGAGGTACGTGGGGGGGGAGGGTGTGCAGAGGTTACATGCATGGGGCTATTTCGGCCGATTGAGTTGTGCCGGCCGTAGTGGGCCACGCCGACCCCGCCGAACCCCCCCCCCCCATTCCCCGGCCCCACCCCCCCGGTGTCACCCCATCTCTGTTTCTCTTCCTCTAGCTACCCAAACTCTACCCCCATTCACACACTAAACCCACGAACTGATTTCACGCAGCAGTCCCGCAGATACTGCACAGGGTCACGTGATAGAAGTACCGCAGAGTATCAGTGCTATAAATGGCTGTCTCAGAATTAATTATCAGCAATCATTACTGTGAAACTAGTGGTCATTGCCGCCGCAATAGATAGAGTTGGGATACTACGTGGAGGCACCACCTACTCGCGTTTTCATGTGGTTAGCTTGATTCACGTCAGCCATCCCCCGAATCAGTTGTCATGATATTGCATTTTGTAAAGATCTGAAATATCTGATCGTTTTTTTTTTAATTTAATATTATTTAAACTAAATTTAATTGGCATATTGAGAATTTCATTGCATGCAGACATGTCACCAAATGAGTTGAAACAGTTCAATTCGTTACTGGCTTGGACCAGGGGTGGGGAGGCTTCTGAGCCCAGTGCACCAACCCCCAGCCCCCAGGCCACAGCCCAGAAGTACCTATATAGTATGGGGTACGGAGTTGGAGGTGTGGGGTACGGAGTTGGGGGTATGGGGTACGGAGTGGGGGGTAAGGGGTACGGCGTGGGGGGTATGGGGTACGGAGTGGGGGAGAAGGGTTACGTGGGGGTATGGGTACGGAGTGGGGGGTATGGGGTACGGAGTGGGGGAGTATGGGTTACGTGGGGTGGGGGTATGGTACGGGGTGGCTGGCTGACAGGAGTGGGATGAATTTATCTATATCTAATGAAACCGCAATCTGTTTTTTTTGGCCAGGTCCCGGTATCCATGGTATCGCGTGGCTGTTTATGAAATGTTTCATTGCACATGAATTGAGCGAATATACTAGTTTACTTTGGTGGAAGGACCGGGGAGAGCGTATCTGATCCCCCCCAATCCCTTCACAGTTCGTCATTGTTCTGAGCCCAGCCACCCACACCGTCTTCTTCGTCATTGGTCAACTCCGCCACCCCCTCCCAATCATCACTATGGAGACACGTGTCCTGCCCCCCCCCCCCACCCAAAACCAAACATTTCTTAAGTAATTCTTAAAAGTTAATTAATAACGAAGGCACTACTTAAAAATCAATAGGGTCTGTAATTTGTGTATTACCAATCTCTTCTCCATGTCAAATAAGTATATTATGTCTTGAATTTAAATCCTGAAAGCCTGTGGGCTATCCGGAGAGAAGCACATTTGTTCACCGGAGCAGAAGTTGGTGGCCGGCTTTATATCCCTGCGCGCCTGTTCGCTGTTCGGTATGTCGACCGCGGCTCGCTTGGCTGTCCGCGCGCGATAAATAAGTCCACGCAGTTTTATGTTGAACTTGTTGTTTTGCAGACTCAAAGATATATAAAACATGTGCATCATAAGTTTAAGATACTTTTAGTCTTGATTCTCAAAAGTAAAAAATCTAAATGGCGCATGTAAGTAGGCTGCTTTAGGTGTTCTTAATTATTCGCTCAGTTTGAGATTTTATCGTATGTAGGTCTATATGACCTGCAAAGATCTACACATCCCACAAGGTGACTCAAGACCATACTGCGATCTCCCGGCAGAGGGCGTTCCGCTTACGCTATAGTCCCTCTGCCCCACGTCAAATTTAACCATCAGAATTATCCTTCATACGCGAAAATTGAAAATGAATCTACTCGATAAAGTCTCAGTTTGGCATCGAATACACCACTGCCGAGCATTTACTGTGCTACTGCTACCGTACCGGACGAATTAATTCGATTTTGATCAATTTAAAGCCATGTTACTTTCGGTCGATCTTTTCGAGTTCGATCGAGGTCAAAGGCGTGACGCGCTTCGAACTTTGACCCCGTGTTATTTTGAAATATTTTCTTCGCCTAACTCTTCCATTGTGATCGCACGGCAAAGGACGACAACTTCTGTACCGAAAATACAAAATTCAACCAACGCAACCCTCTAAAGCCATTCGTGACCCCGGCACCGTTGGGGTCAACCGTGAGGTTGGCGGTGACGTGGTGAGGAACGAGTGGCCATACGGGTCAGCCATCTGTGACACTCTCCTCGATGAGGAACTACTGTAATAACGAGGTGGCGCTGCAATCGATCGAGAAACAACTTGGACATTGTGTGGAGCCACCGCTGCATGTCGCAAGGTGGTAGAGGGAGGAACTAAACAATTAGCGTGTCCGTCACTGAGGTGCGGTCCTGATGGTGCCTGGACGACTGAAGGCGTTGACACCCGGTCACCAGCCGGACAGGAAGAATACACTGCGAGGTGTGAACCACTGTGGTGTATTGTCTCGGCTTCTAACGGGCACTAGCTAATAACTACTCCTGTTTGATTAATCCGCTGTCATGTATGTCACCCAGCGGGGGGGGGGGGGGGGAGGGGAGTAATTAATACATTGCTGGGTTTGTTGCGGTTTCCCGGTAAAGCCCCCCGCCCCCTTGTTCACCTGCAAAATCCGCACGGAAGGGGCGTTTTAGCGCCAAAATCCGCTCGGTAAGGGCGTTTTACCGCCAAAATCCGCTCGGTAGGGGCGTTTTACCGCCAAAATGTTCTTCCGTTGATCCGCTCTATGTAGCACATTTTCTTCAGGCCCCGGCCCCCACCCCCTCCCCTGGTCGCACATTTTAAAACATCCGCTCTATAGGGGTATATCAGTAGCTCGGGCGGTATAAGCTGCTATGTAAACACATTAGCCACGTAATTACAACGAATCGCTACAACTTCGCCCACAGTGAGGCGCCACCTCTTTAAGCTTCAACCTAAATGAGAATGTTTCGCGAATCATGAACCGTCGAATGCCTTGAAATGATAATTACTCGTTCCAATAGAAAGCGTTCCGTATGATTTAACTTTAACGAGGATGTGGCTTAAACAATAAAGTATATGTTTCTATAGCCATGCGTCTGTGGCTTACATGTCGTCGACAGACCATCACACACCACCGTGGGGGCGGGAGATCACACACGGTCGACCGACTCAACTGGAAGTCATTTCGCCAAGGGTTGAGATCGATCTGTCTATCCCGTGTGTGGCGGCCTATGCGGTATTGATGACCGGATAAACGACTGTATATTGAGGTATATATACCGGAGACAGGGGTCCACTCTTTCGATAATGTGGCTGCTGCAGCGGATACAGCGTGTCACGTATTTATGCGGGTCACGCTGACTAACTGACTAACGGACTGACTCCAACAGCTGGCTCCGTCCACCGTGAGGCGGGGAATACGCAGACCGGAGCACAGTGCCGTATATCGCAATTTACGGAGTCGTTTCCCAGGTGAAGGTAAGTCGGGAAATTATTCAATCAGGTGCGCCAAAGAGAATGTTGTTACGGTAATGGGATATATATATATATATATATATATGTTGATAGATTTATCGAACTTGTTTTTGGTCAGATATGCTTTGACACTACTCAAGCTTCGTTGCTATATGCCGCTGCTCGCGGCAGGCCTGAAGGCCGTAGCAGCTGTATACAACACTGAAAAAATTGAATGCATTGAATTTGGATGGCAATGCTCGTTTTGTGAGCACGAAACACAACCATCCGGAGAATATGAGAACAAAGCGATGACATTTCTTTCAATTATTGCGGTCATGTATGGAGCGGGTCAAAAGCAACATATAATCTGGTGTTAGGACCAATGTTTCATTGATATGAAATCAATGTCATGGCTCAAAGGTATTTATTAGCTGTCTGATACTTTTGTAATATGTTTGTAATCGACCTAGACCACTGTCATCTTGGTAACTGTTTGATACCACAGAAGTATTTTCTAACGATTTGTATCAATGGGAGCTCTTTAACTGGCTGGTACCATGGGTATCAGTAACTGGCTGGTACCATGGGTATCAGTAACTGGCTGGTACCATGGGTATCAGTAACTGGTTGGTGCCATGGGTATCAGTAACTGGCTGGTACCATTGTGAGATATGGAGGCCGTTCTTCCATGTTACGGGGAACCATTGTTTTAATAATAGCTCACGTATTACTCACACCTAGCATGTACAAAGCCATCGTGATATCTGTAACGGCCTGGTTATATGGTGATATCTGCACCTGCCTGGTACCGAAGTGTTATCTGTAAAAGGCGATTCCCCTCAGTAGTTTGCTTCAACGTTTCCTTTGTCAGGGGTAGGTTGATTCTATGGCATTGTTATTCACAGAAAAAACACATATAATGTCACTATAAACATTCCTGTAAGTATTATATTATATAGTGGAATCACAGCTTATATTTCATAAGATTAAAAACAGTTTAACAGTCCTAAATGTTAGGCTCCCCGTTCGACATGCCTGGTTGCTAGGCAATAAGGCCCATGTCAATCGAGTGCATTCAGAAAAAGACAGTGTATGCCGGTTCATTTAATCGCTTTATAGCAAGTTATAATCGGTACACATCAGATACCAAGTTATATACAATGTAGATTACTGAATTAGATTTTTAATATATGTAGACAAAATAGACGCCCGAACGATCATTATTTCCGCACTGAAAAACCTCAGCAGGCCGAGAATATGACCGCTTTCCTGCCACGCGCAGCGTAGTAAGTCATTTGGTATTTATATCAGCTGTTTTCTCGGCTTATATGCTTCCATCTCGTTCTTAAAAGGTATTCTTTGATAGTCAACATATTTATCTGTACAAAGCGGGTTTTTGTTTTTAGAAAATACCCTGCTAACCTATGATAAACTGTTGAAAATTATGCAGCTATAAGTCGGAACTCGCCTTTTGTGTCCCATGGAGCGCAGAGCGAGCTAGAGTTTACCCGAAACATGCGTCTGCCAGAATTTCCCCTCCAATGCGAATGAACGCAGCACCATCAGTCTTATATGTAGTTATATGTAACCATTACATCAATGAATGCTGTAATATAACAAACCATATCCAGAGGCGGATCTAGAGGGGGGGGGAGGGGGTACGGGGGTTGCAACCTCCCCCTTGGGAACCTGAACATACACTGTTAAAGTCGGCTTTTCCGAGCACCCCCCTCCCCATCTCCCCGGTCGCAAGTTTTTCAGAGAGCAACCCCCCCCCCTTGGCAAATTCCTAGATCCGCCGCTGATCATGTTACCCCCATATTTCTACTCTCCTGGTGGCGCTATGGTCCCGAAGACACTTGGAGCTTTCTGCATACATACGTCGGCATGGCAATTGTATTCCTAATTGCGTGCTAAGGTTTTGTTGTTAGATGATGTAGGTTTAATCAGTGTTACTGTTTATTACAACGCAGCCCAAGCGCCCAGACATTACGTTAGAGAGTATGACCTGTGCCTTGCCCACATCCTGGCCTTCAGGGTGACGTTAGCATTGACCAACCACCAGACTTGTTTGCTTCTTCTTCTGGCGCTGTAAGCCTCGGCCGGATCCAGAGGTGCCCTGGTTGTCCCCCCGCGGTGTGCTTAGCATCGAAGGATGAACGTCGTTCTGTGTGCCATTTCATAAACCAGATCGAGATATTCACGGAGCCCGAAAACCTATTTACAACCCGGGCATTTTCGGTTCCATTGGGTGACATGTATCTTAGCAAAACATGTTTCCTTTTCGTTTTTTTGGACGCAGATGGGAATAGCTAAATAGGTAATGGATGTGAGGAGGTATGGGTAAAGAGTAAAGAGGGGGTGGGGGGCTGATCGGGGTATACAAAAGTGGGTGTGTGAAGGGGGAGGGGGGGAGGGGGCGGGGATGGAACAAAACACAAGGTCACTATGAACAAGTCTGACCCCATTAATTGAAGCCTGGTCTCTCGGGAACGAGCGAGTCCCTGGGGATGACCCTTAACGGATACCCCGCAGCGGAAGGCGGATTCCGGCCTCCTGTGAGACTCCAGGGAGGGCGGGCATCAACCGACAATGGAGATGAGGATCAAAAACAAAAAAAGATGGAGCGGGGGGGGGGGGGGGGTAGCGCCTGCGTTTCCCCCCAGAGTGAGATGCGGAGGAGGAGATAGCAGTCTGACCATGTGGATAACAATCTCTCTACTGTCGTTCCGCCCACAGGCGACAGACGGCGCTGTCTCAGCGTGGCGACCCAAAGGCTACTGGCTCACACACTGGGGGGTTGTGGATTTAGTATGGCTCCTTTTCGTGGTGGTACGGGTCGCCTATTGTGATGTATCCAGGATGTATTGTTCGGATGGTGGGTGGGGGGGGGGGGGGGTGGATGTGAACATGACCGTATTTAGCCTCCTAACAGGGGTGTAATCAGCGCGTAAATGTTTTGCGAACGGAGGGATGGGAAGGAGGAAGGGGCTGGCTTGGCGAGCAATGGCGTAATTCGACGCCCAGAGTTGGAGAGATTTCAAAACGAATAGCGCTGCATTAACCTGGTGCAAGATGGAGCGGATGTTGATACGGTGTCGTTATATGGCCCCGGTGTCAGACGTCATCAGCTTAGCCAGTCGTGATGAAATCCCTCTCGTAACGTGTTCGCCATCAGCCGCCTCTCTCTACCCAACAGTAGGCCTACTCCCGTTTCCATAGCAGTCTTTGATGAATCTTTTTTCTTCAACATTTTTCATGTCAGATTTCATGCAATTCCGTCATTTTCTCGTTTCTTTTTTTGTAAATCATGCAATTACGCGATATACAATAGCATAGTTGGCGCGATCTTTTTCTGATTCTTACACAGATATAACATTTACAGTTATATTAACAAGATAACAAGGAGTACACATTATATGCCTGTTTCAGCCTACAGTTGCCATGGTACGTAACCCGCAGGACAAACGAACACCTCACCGGGCTAATAAAACCTGGCATTATAGTCGCATTATAGAGTTTTTTCGAACGAACAAGCGCTTACAATAGGCCCCTTATTATTAAAACTAAAACCGTTATCGTCCAAATCCGGGAGTGCCAATGTTGGGCCGTTATTGCAGGGGAGGCCACAAGCCTCTAATGAAGGTGACCTGCCCCCCCCCCCCCCCCACCCCTGGCCCTGGCACGTCTTGTGACAAGCCGGTGCTGGAAGGCCGTAATTTTAACTATATCCCGACAGCTTAAGTTCTACTGGCAAATTATTGCAAAAGCGGTATTGGCTCCCAGGTCGTAACGTTAACTATCTCCTGGTTGATGAGGTTCTCTGTCCCGCTGACGGGTGCCCCTCTGTGCCACGTGGCCGGCCTTTGAGGCTGCCCCCGCCGTCCAGGCTGCCCCCGCCGTCCGGGCTCTGGTCCAGGCTGCACTTACAGGCACGGATGAACAGCGGCAAGTTTATGCTGCACCGGAGGGACGTGACAAGGTCATCACGTCAGCTTCCATAATGGCAGGGTGCGTTCAGTTACACTGCAGACCACAAACCGCCAACTCATCAATGGCGCCTTCTGAAGCCCCAAAGTCGTCGCACTCTCGCTGTCTTCTCGTCGTCTTCTCGTCGCCCTGTCGACGCTCTATCGTCGTCCTTTCAACACCGTTTCGTCGTCCTCTCGTCGTCCTCGCGTCGCTCTCTCGCCCTCCTTTCAATGCCGTTTCGTCGTCTTTTCGTCGTTCTCTCGTTGTCTTCTTGTTGTGTTCTCGTCGCCCTGTCGACGCTTTCCCGCCGTCCTTTCAATACCGTTTCGTTGTCTTCTCGTCGTCTTCTCGTTGTCTTCTCGTCGTCCTCTCGTTGTCTTCTCGTCGTTCTCTCGTTGTCTTCTCGTCGTCCTCTCGTTGTCTTCTCGTCGTCCTCTCGTTGCCCTGTCGACGCTTTCTCGTCGTCTTTTCAACGCCGTTTCGTCGTCTTTTATTGTCGTCCTTTCGTTGTTCTCTCGTTGTCCTGTCGTCGCTTTCTCGTTGTTTTCTCGTCGTTCTCTCGTCGCCCTGTCGACGCTCTCTCATCGTCCTTTCAACGCCGTTTCGTCGTCTTCTCGTCGTCCTCTCGTCGTTCTCTTGTCGTCTTCTCGTCGTCCTTTCGCTGTTCTCTCGTTATCCTGTCTTCGCTCTCTCCTTGTGTTCTCATTGCTTGCTGGTTGTTCCGTTATCCAATTATATTTTCTCGTCGTCATCTCATCTTTTGCTCGTTGTCCTCTTATCCTTTCGTAAAGTCTACCTTTATTCGTCTCTCATTTTCTTCTCGTTGTCTTCTCGTTGCTAGCTTGCTCGTTCTTTTCCTGCTATCTCTCGTCCTCTCTTCGTTGTCCTCTTATCCTCTTTTCGTTGTCCTCTCATCCTCTTCTAGTTATCCACTAACCTTCTTTGCGCTGTTCTCTCGTGCTCTTTTCGTTCTCTCATCCTCTTTTCGATGTCCTCTCATCCTCTTTTCAATATCATCTCATCCTCCTTTCAATGTCCTCGTATCCTCTTTTCGATGTCCCGTTATCCTCTTCGTTGTCCACGCATCCTCTTTTCGATGTTCTCTTATCCTATTTTCGATGTCCTCGCATCCTCTTTTCGATGTCCTCTCATCCTCTTGTCGTGGTCCTCGCATCCTATTTTTGGATGTCTTCTCATCCTCTTGTCGTTGTCCTAGCATCCTCTTTTCGATGTCCTCGCACCCTCTTGTCGTTGTGCTCGCATCCTCTTTTCGTTGTCCTCTCATCCTCCTGTCGTTTTCCTTTCATCCTCTTGTCGTTCTCCGCATCATATGGTAACATTGCCCTGGATGCCGATGAGAGAGAGAGAGAGAGAGATGACACATAAGTAGAGACAATCAGTGGTTGGGATAGGCTTTTAGAGACAAAAATAGCATTCTATTGAATCAATTCAGCATTTTTTCTGGTACCTGTCTGGTAGTTTTGTCGATGTAAGCCTTGTCATTAGTGTATTACGCATTTTCATTCTATTGATACCGGTGTACAGTGCCCATGATCTATTTGACCGCGCTAGGTGACATAACCCGCCGTCATCCAGTACTAGAGGCACGGCTGTTGAACACTAGCAGGCTGCCATATGTCATGCCGTCACATGGCATATGTTACTATATCAGTGTCATGCACATAACAGAACGCCCGCTTTCTTCAGCCAGATACGGGTTCAATTGTTGAAGTCAACTTCTATGCCACAATGAACTTACGTAAATACGACAAAGCTGGTTATGGTGGCTACGGGTCGGGGGAGGGGGAGGGCAGGGGAGGGAAGGGGGGCAGACGCTCCAAAACGATAATCGAAGAGGGGGGGGGGGTGGCATGTGGGTCCAAAGCACGGATAACGTGAGAGCGGGGGGATGAAGGGCAAGCATGGTGCTGCAGCTACCCCCACCCCCCCAGTGCAATGAGCTAGATGACGAATGGCCTGCGCTTCGGAAGGCGGGGGGTGGGCGAAGGGACATTCGATGGTGGATGGTCTTCAGTTTATAACACGTAAAGCCAGAATGTCATGTTTGACTGGCGTGTGTGTGCCTGTCTGGGGAGGGGATGGCGGTGGAAAGGGGGAAGGGGGAAGTGGATGGGGGAAGGGGTATTGGCGGTGCGAGATAGAGTGGGTAGTTGCGTAGTGAGAGAGGGGGACGCATGCTGTTGTGAATTTGACTTCTATTTTACACCGCAATATTCGACAAGGCACGATGCAGGGACTAAATGTCACGAGTTGATAAAGAATGCGGTGTGTTGATCGGTTCACCCATCCACCCTCCACCCCTCCACAACGCCACAGGTCCTGGTCGGAGGGTGGGGCGGAGGCGGGGCGCTGAGGGTAAGTGGCGGGTAGTGGGTTATGGAAGTGTGGGGAAGTGGGGGGTGGCGGCTGTGCATGTGAAGTTAAATGTCGGGGCCCCTGGCTTAAAACCTTTCACCATGTTTAGTCAGCGTCTCCTTTCCCACGTTATTTCTCGCAAAACGACAATGTCAGGGTGCCACGATCAACATGACCAGTAAGTGGGAATATTCGATTTGGAATGTGTTTGCTCGCGTTGAGAGTGAATTACCACGGCTTCAGGGTTGAGGGTGGAAGTTGGAGGGAGGGGGGATACATTCAGTATCATTCTGTGTTTCGACCGGGATTTTTCTCACGGACGAATCCACTTGCAATCAACTAGTCTGGTATGGTGGCCAAAACTATTCTGCCGCATTTGGTAAAACAATGTTCATGATTATATGAATAATTTGACTAGATTGCAATGGTAAAAAACTAAACCCTCCACTTTTCGACCGGATCCGCCAGTAGGAATTCCAGGTTCATAAAAGAATATATCTCCACAAAAAAAGTTTATTAAATGTAACCCTTAGTGTTGTAAACAAATTCGGACCTACATTATATGATCCATATTACAGTTCGTGCATGGCAAGTGCGTTTCTGCAGTGTATTATTCCGTTATACTCTGGTACCAGCTGCAGTGACGTCACACTAGACAATGTCGTCTGGTCCACAATAGGTCTAGCGACATCGTCATTATTGTTATCATAAATACATTTCAGTAGGTTGGCAACTAATTCCCAGACATACCTAGGCTTATATGACGTCAATGCCTGTCTGGCTATGTAAACGCCTGTGGTGGTATGGGACGCCTGTGTGGGTATGTGAACGCCTGTGGTGGTATCGGACGCCTGTGTGGGTATGTGAACGCCTGTGGTAGTATGGGACGCCTGTGTGGGTATGTGAACGTCTGTGGTGGTATGGGACGCCTGTGTGGGTATGTGAACGCCTGTGGTGGTATGGGACGCCTGTCTGGGTATGTAAACGCCTGTGGTGGTATGGGACGCCTGTCTGGCTATGTGAACGCCTGTGGTGGTATGTGACGCCTGTGTGGGTATGTGAACGCCTGTGGTGGTATGGGACGCCTGTGTGGGTATGGGACGCCTGTCTGGGTATGTAAACGCCTGTGGTGGTATGGGACGCCTGTCTGGGTATGTAAACGCCTGTGGTGGTATGGGACGCCTGTCTGGCTATGTGAACGCCTGTGGTGGTATGTGACGCCTGTGTGGGTATGTGAACGCCTGTGGTGGTATGGGACGCCTGTGTGGGTATGTGAACGCCTGTGGTGGTATGGGACGCCTGTGTGGGTATGTGAACGCCTGTGGTGGTATGGGACGCCTGTGTGGGTATGTGAACGCCTGTGGTGGTATGGGACGCCTGTCTGGGTATGTAAACGCCTGTGGTGGTATGGGACGCCTGTCTGGCTATGTGAACGCCTGTGGTGGTATGTGACGCCTGTGTGGGTATGTGAACGCCTGTGGTGGTATGGGACGCCTGTGTGGGTATGTGAACGCCTGTGGTGGTATGGGACGCCTGTCTGGGTATGTAAACGCCTGTGGTGGTATAGGACGCCTGTCACTGGTATGTGAACGTTTGTGTGGGTATTTGAATTTCTGTGTGGGTATGTGAACGCCTGTGTGGGTATGTGAACATCTGTGTGGGTATGTGAACGCCTGTGTGGGTATGTGCACGTCTATGTGGGTAAGTGAACGCCAGTGTGGGTATGTGAATGCCTATGTTGGTGTGTGAACGTCTGTGTGGGTATGTGAACGTTTGTATGGGTATGTGACCGCCTGTCTGGGTATGTGAACGTTTGTGTGTGTATTTGAAGGCATGTGAGGGTATGCGAACGCCAGTGTGGGTATGTGAAGGTCTATGTGGGTATGTGAAGGCCTGTGTGGGTATGTGAACGTCTGTCTGGGTATGTTAACGCCTGTGTCGGTATGTGAAGGCCTCTGTGGGTATGTGAACGTCTGTGTGGGTATGTAAACGTTTGTGTGGGTATACATGCATGCATGGGAACGCCTGTGACATGAGGGTAGGGAACCCAAGTGGCAACAAAGTTCCTTCCTTGCACATGGATAACCGAAGAACCCCATGAGCGCTGTGGTTGTATGGCATCAAATGTTGTGTTTTATACAACATTTTTTCTAGACATGGAGCAAATGAAAACTGGACCAATAAGCCCCCCCCCCCCCTCTCGCCACAATGAAATACGATTACGTGAAACCTGCCTCAAATCCAGGTGCCATCCATTCGTACCCACGACCTGTTGATCTGCGGGTTAATCTGCTTAATTCGATTGATTGCGGTTGAGCTACATAGCCCCTCCCCCCCCCACCCCCCCCCCCCCGCTTTGGCTGTGTCATGCTGCTTTATTGGATGTCAATCTCTCAATCGTTCGATCAAATGAAAACAGAATCGAACTGCAATACTGACGTTTTTTTTAGTTGGTGGGCTCGGGGGATGAATATATCGTTTCTGATAATCGTATTACAGCACATAAAACTTTATTATTCATTATATAAAGTAACGATCGATAACCTTCCATTACATATCAAATAAATTTCTGCATCGTACTGAATAGCGCGTCATATCCTACAGAGATGTTTTTAATGACACAAAAGGTTAAGCGCCTCAAGCAAAATGTCGCCCATCTCATAATCATTCATCGTGAGTGAACCAGTGACGAATAAATGATTGCTGACAATACTGACAGATCAAACACCAATGGCACAGACAGCAAACACTATACACGTGGCATGGGTGCTCGTGCGAGATGGGTTTATCTCAGCACGAGTTGCCAATTTGTGCTGAGATAAACCCTGCATGTCATGTCATGTCATGTCATATGCATTTCACGCAGAAACCGTAGTCAAATTTCACATTGGGGGGTTGACAACCAATCAATTGGAAAATGCACACTAGAAGCCTGCGGCGTGGGTTTATCCCGGACCTGGTGTCACAACGGGCCGCTGCAGCGGAAGGAGAACCCTCCCATCCTATTGACTAGTGTAGCTGGGCACCAGGCTCGGGATTCATGCTTCTAGTGCGGATGGTTTGATGAATACTGGTTGGCATCCGTCCGTCTGCGAAGACGCTCGATTTGCAGCTTTGTTTGGTTTAAGTAATACGATTTGCGCTTATGACTGAATAAGCCTATCTGTGACCGACAGAACTTACCGCAGTCGTCGCATCGATGACCTGTCGATATGTCTTGGTTTGTACTCACTGGGTGCCTAGATAGACGATGCCGAAAGCCTTTGTGCTTTTGATGGATATATGCATATATATGTGGTTTAAGCCACTGTTGTGCACAGACAGGCTAACAGAGCCAAACGACCGACGAGGCAATGCGGTGGAAGGATGAAACGCTCCTTTTAGTAATGAAACGTTAACCTATAAAGTATCGGTCCAGTCCAGTCACCTCATCCTTCGACATCGGCGACTCAGAAAAAATTAACATTGGATTGAATAAATTGTGTTTATTTTCCATTTAGAGAGCGTTAGACAACTATGTTCAGCCGTCGTCCAGGACGTGTTCTCGGGGGGCTAGTATTTCCCAAGGCATTAAAGTTGCTATCACAACACAATTTAAACATGCGAACCGGCGCGGCCGCTTGGACTAATCTTCCGATTAGTCGTAGAAATACAGATTAGGATCGAGATATTTTCTTCACAAATTGGCGACCGCGGAATACAACCCACTTTTGACGACACCTGAGAAAACTTGTTTGCCATCTGTAAAATCCTAAAAGGAGAGCATTGTTCAAGCATCGAGTACCTTACCCTAAGAATAAGGTACCGACGCTATACTGGCTGGGCCATCCGGGCTTCATAGCGATCGGGCCCGTTTATATGCGCCTCGCTTTGAACTTCAGTGAATTTCTAGTGAATACTGGCTATGCTTTGAATGAACGGTGTCGGAGTTTTACGACGCACTTCTCATAGTTAAGGCGATAATTCCTACTTACCTGGGCGTTAGAGGGAGTCAATAGAGGGGGGGGGGTGCTTGGGTGGGGGGGGGGCACTCCCACGCATGCTCCCTCCTGCCCCACCCCCAGCCCTTTGACTTTGCTACCCAATATTAAGAGTTAAAGCATGCTGGCCGCTCGTAATGAGAAAATCAAGAGACAACAGCTGGGGAGAAAGCCTGTTTTGAACACAGGAATACCTTTGAATACCTTTACCTGCAGCTGGCACGGTAATGGATGCCCTCGTTAAGCCCCCGTAACGTAAATACCTATCACATTCATACATTGCCTGCATACATCCAATCCACGGGCCTCCTGTATAGACATTATGCATTCTGAAGGCCATTGGGGATGCAGCCGTTAACCTCCACGGAGATAGTGTGGGGGGGGGGGGGGGGCGGGGGCATTTGGAATACCTGACATTGCTTATGAACTACTACAACGAGAAGCCTTGATTTAGCACAACACATATCTCCATAGCGGATTTACAAATGTAAATTGTGTGTCACAACAGGTTCCATCTTCACTGTGAGAGCCCACAGAATGGATTAGTAAGTAATATGTGGGCTATGCTGACAAGCTAGTTCGCTCTTACATGGAAGAACGATCCAAAACAATTGTTTGGTTTTGCGATGATTAGAAGGCAACTTGTTTTGTGTCATATTGCGCTGCCCTCTGCCAAGTGTTGGGGTAATCGTGTTGTTACATCTAGCACCCACAAATCGCAGGACATTTATATTAAAAGGCCCAGGTATCACCCCCCCCCCCCTCCCCTTTTCCAAGACGCCATGTTAATATTCTCATGTGGTAATTGGGTCAGGCTGGCGTGAAGAGCACTCGGTATCTGACCAATGGCACATGCTTGAGCGCCTCGTAAATAGAGCAGTTTATTTACATGCCGTAGTTTTATGGCTGACAGCCGGGCGTGACGCTGATGAAGGGACCAAGAGGGTCGACCAGGAGAGCGCGAATTGTGTTCCTTCACTAGGTCCTTTATTAACTTCCGGGCGGCCGCCGGCCGCCGGAGCCAATATCGAAATATAGAGATGTGTAAGTGCTAACGCTCACTGGACGCGTTTGCGGCGCGGCGACGGCACTGACGCGGCGCGGAAAAATAAGACAGTTGAGTTGCGCATGGCTAACGCCCACTGCACGCGTCAGCGGGACGGCACCGGCGCCGCAGTACCGTCGAGCCTCCGCGGTGAAATAGGACATGTTCTATTTTTCGGTCGTCGGTCGGCGCGCCGTCGACATTTGAGCCAATCAGAAAAAAGAATGAAAGGCAGCGCGATGCACACTCTCCAAACTGGCGGAAAATACCTTTGTTCCGGACACAAAGACGCGCGAAAGTTGGTGGAGACGTGATACCACATCCAGCAACTCCTGAAACTGCACTGGTGTCAATCTGAAGTAAATTTAGGTCCGAGACCTTTAGCTCCTGTTTGAGCCTGTGGTATTCTCTCAGCGCCAGTCGTCTTTGAAGAGTGCGATTAATCCAATACCTCTTCCTTCTCTTCTGCGACGTCTTCCTGTTGGTAACAGCATGAGTGCGTCCTCATCAGAAGAATCTATCTTTCATTTGTTTCAAAATACCGCCAATATCTAAAAATAGCCTAAGCCGTTATCTCAGACAGCTGCTATACGGTCACCTACCGCGCGACCGCCGCGTGCAGTGAGCTATAGCCATCGCGACCGAACCGCGCCGCCTCGGTTCCGTCGCCGCGTCAGTTCCGTCACCGCGCCACGAACGCGTCCAGTGGGCGTCAGCACTAACAGTGGATAATCATGCCAGAAATTGCCAGAAAAACCATAAAGTAGATAGCAAAAACCAAAATCGTGCCACACATAGTGGCCTAAATGGAACAAATCTCGTCGTGGTTAGGTATTATTCATGACACTTTTTTGAGTTTGAGTTTTGTATGATCGCCAATTCAAAATTATATGGCAAGCTATCTTTAATTACCCAGAAAACCACAACTTGATATATCATTGATTATCCTGGTCACATATAGGTGGTGAACTACCTTTAGCTGCCACGGTCGCAACTAGATTATGAACTACCTTGTGTTACCCTTGTCTCAACTAGATGGCGAGGTATCTTTCATTATCCTAATCACAACTAGATGGCGAGGTATCTTTCATTATCCTAATCACAACCAGGTGGTGAGGTATCTTTCAATATCCTAATCACAACCAGGTGGTGAGGTATCTTTCATTATCCTAATCACAACCAGGTGGTGAGGTATCTTTCATTATCCTAATCACAACCAGGTGGTGAGGTATCTTTCAATATCCTAATCACAACCAGGTGGTGGAGTATCTTTCATTATCCTAATCACAACTAGGTGGCGAGATGTCTTTCATGAGCCTAATCAAAACTAGATGGCGACATTATCCTAATCACAACTAGGTGGCAAGGTATCTTTCATTATCCTAATCACAACTAGGTGGCGAGGTATCTTTCATTATCCTAATCACAACTAGGTGGTGTGGTATTTTTTATTATCCTAATCACAACTAGGTGGCGAGGTATCTTTAATTATCCTAATCACAACTAGGTGGCGAGGTATCTTTCATTATCCTAATCACAACCAGGTGGTGAGGTATCTTTAATTATCCTAATCACAACTAGGTGGCGAGGTATCTTTCATTATCCTAATCACAACTAGATGGCGAGGTATCTTTCATTAGCCTAATCACAACTAGATGGCGAGGTGTCTTTCATTATCCTAATCACAACTAGGTGGCGAGGTATCTTTCATTATCCTAATCACAACCAGGTGGCGAGGTATCTTTCATTATCCTAATCACAACTAGGTGGCGAGGTATCTTTCATTATCCTAATCACAACCAGGTGGTGAGGTATCTTTCATTATCCTAATCACAACCAGGTGGTGAGGTATCTTTCAATATCCTAATCACAACCAGGTGGTGGAGTATCTTTCATTATCCTAATCACAACTAGGTGGCGAGATGTCTTTCATTAGCCTAATCAAAACTAGATGGCGACATTATCCTAATCACAACTAGGTGGCAAGGTATCTTTCATTATCCTAATCACAACTAGGTGGCGAGGTATCTTTCATTATCCTAATCACAACTAGGTGGTGTGGTATTTTTTATTATCCTAATCACAACTAGGTGGCGAGGTATCTTTAATTATCCTAATCACAACTAGGTGGCGAGGTATCTTTCATTATCCTAATCACAACCAGGTGGTGAGGTATCTTTAATTATCTTAATCACAACTAGGTGGCGAGGTATCTTTCATTATCCTAACCACAACTAGATGGCGAGGTATCTTTCATTAGCCTAATCACAACTAGATGGCGAGGTGTCTTTCATTATCCTAATCACAACTAGGTGGCGAGGTATCTTTCATTATCCTAATCACAACCAGGTGGCGAGGTATCTTTCATTATCCTAATCACAACTAGGTGGCGAGGTATCTTTAATTATCCTAATCACAACCAGGTGGTGAGGTATCTTTCATTATCCTAATCACAACTAGGTGGCGAGGTATCTTTCATTATCCTAATCACAACCAGGTGGTGAGGTATCTTTCATTATCCTAATCACAACTAGGTGGCGAGGTATCTTTCATTATCCTAATCACAACCAGGTGGTGAGGTATCTTTCATTATCCTAATCACCACTAGGTGGCGAGGTATCTTTCATTATCCTAATCACAACCAGCTGGCGAGGTATCTTTCATTATCCTAATCACAACTAGGTGGCGAGGTATCTTTCATTATCCTAATCACAACCAGGTGGTGAGGTATCTTTAATTATCCTAATCACAACTAGGTGGCGAGGTATCTTTCATTATCCTAATCACAACCAGGTGGCGAGGTATCTTTCATTATCCTAATCACAACCAGGTGGTGAGGTATCTTTAATTATCCTAGTCACAACTAGGTGGCGAGGTATCTTTAATTATCCTAATCACAACCAGGTGGTGAGGTATCTTTAATTATCCTAATCACAACTAGGTGGCGAGGTATCTTTCATTATCCTAATCACAACCAGGTGGCGAGGTATCTTTCATTATCCTAATCACAACCAGGTGGTGAGGTATCTTTCATTATCCTAATCACAACCAGGTGGTGAGGTATCTTTCATTATCCTAATCACAACCAGGTGGTGAGGTATCTTTCATTATCCTAATCGCAACTAGGTGGCGAGGTATCTTTAATTATCCTAATCACAACTAGGTGGCGAGGTATCTTTCATTATCCTAATCACAACTAGGTGGCGAGGTATCTTTAATTATCCTAATCACAACCAGGTGGTGAGGTATCTTTCATTATCCTAATCACAACTAGGTGGCGAGGTATCTTTTATTATCCTAATCACAACTAGGTGGCGAGGTATCTTTAATTATCCTAATCACAACTAGGTGGCGAGGTATCTTTCATTATCCTAATCACAACCAGGTGGTGAGGTATCTTTCAATATCCTAATCACAACCAGGTGGTGAGGTATCTTTCATTATCCTAATCACAACCAGGTGGTGAGGTATCTTTCATTATCCTAATCACAACCAGGTGGTGAGGTATCTTTCAATATCCTAATCACAACCAGGTGGTGGAGTATCTTTCATTATCCTAATCACAACTAGGTGGCGAGATGTCTTTCATGAGCCTAATCAAAACTAGATGGCGACATTATCCTAATCACAACTAGGTGGCAAGGTATCTTTCATTATCCTAATCACAACTAGGTGGCGAGGTATCTTTCATTATCCTAATCACAACTAGGTGGTGTGGTATTTTTTATTATCCTAATCACAACTAGGTGGCGAGGTATCTTTAATTATCCTAATCACAACTAGGTGGCGAGGTATCTTTCATTATCCTAATCACAACCAGGTGGTGAGGTATCTTTAATTATCCTAATCACAACTAGGTGGCGAGGTATCTTTCATTATCCTAATCACAACTAGATGGCGAGGTATCTTTCATTAGCCTAATCACAACTAGATGGCGAGGTGTCTTTCATTATCCTAATCACAACTAGGTGGCGAGGTATCTTTCATTATCCTAATCACAACCAGGTGGCGAGGTATCTTTCATTATCCTAATCACAACTAGGTGGCGAGGTATCTTTCATTATCCTAATCACAACCAGGTGGTGAGGTATCTTTCATTATCCTAATCACAACCAGGTGGTGAGGTATCTTTCAATATCCTAATCACAACCAGGTGGTGGAGTATCTTTCATTATCCTAATCACAACTAGGTGGCGAGATGTCTTTCATTAGCCTAATCAAAACTAGATGGCGACATTATCCTAATCACAACTAGGTGGCAAGGTATCTTTCATTATCCTAATCACAACTAGGTGGCGAGGTATCTTTCATTATCCTAATCACAACTAGGTGGTGTGGTATTTTTTATTATCCTAATCACAACTAGGTGGCGAGGTATCTTTAATTATCCTAATCACAACTAGGTGGCGAGGTATCTTTCATTATCCTAATCACAACCAGGTGGTGAGGTATCTTTAATTATCTTAATCACAACTAGGTGGCGAGGTATCTTTCATTATCCTAACCACAACTAGATGGCGAGGTATCTTTCATTAGCCTAATCACAACTAGATGGCGAGGTGTCTTTCATTATCCTAATCACAACTAGGTGGCGAGGTATCTTTCATTATCCTAATCACAACCAGGTGGCGAGGTATCTTTCATTATCCTAATCACAACTAGGTGGCGAGGTATCTTTAATTATCCTAATCACAACCAGGTGGTGAGGTATCTTTCATTATCCTAATCACAACTAGGTGGCGAGGTATCTTTCATTATCCTAATCACAACCAGGTGGTGAGGTATCTTTCATTATCCTAATCACAACTAGGTGGCGAGGTATCTTTCATTATCCTAATCACAACCAGGTGGTGAGGTATCTTTCATTATCCTAATCACCACTAGGTGGCGAGGTATCTTTCATTATCCTAATCACAACCAGCTGGCGAGGTATCTTTCATTATCCTAATCACAACTAGGTGGCGAGGTATCTTTCATTATCCTAATCACAACCAGGTGGTGAGGTATCTTTAATTATCCTAATCACAACTAGGTGGCGAGGTATCTTTCATTATCCTAATCACAACCAGGTGGCGAGGTATCTTTCATTATCCTAATCACAACCAGGTGGTGAGGTATCTTTAATTATCCTAGTCACAACTAGGTGGCGAGGTATCTTTAATTATCCTAATCACAACCAGGTGGTGAGGTATCTTTAATTATCCTAATCACAACTAGGTGGCGAGGTATCTTTCATTATCCTAATCACAACCAGGTGGCGAGGTATCTTTCATTATCCTAATCACAACCAGGTGGTGAGGTATCTTTCATTATCCTAATCACAACCAGGTGGTGAGGTATCTTTCATTATCCTAATCACAACCAGGTGGTGAGGTATCTTTCATTATCCTAATCGCAACTAGGTGGCGAGGTATCTTTAATTATCCTAATCACAACTAGGTGGCGAGGTATCTTTCATTATCCTAATCACAACTAGGTGGCGAGGTATCTTTAATTATCCTAATCACAACCAGGTGGTGAGGTATCTTTCATTATCCTAATCACAACTAGGTGGCGAGGTATCTTTAATTATCCTAATCACAACTAGGTGGCGAGGTATCTTTCATTATCCTAATCACAACCAGGTGGTGAGGTATCTTTCATTATCCTAATCACAACTAGGTGGCGAGGTATCTTTAATTATCCTAATCACAACCAGGTGGTGAGGTATCTTTCATTATCCTTATCACAACCAGGTGGCGAGGTATCTTTCATTAGCCTAATCACAACTAGGTGGCGAGGTATCTTTCATTATCCTAATCACAACCAGGTGGTGAGGTATCTTTCATTATCCTAATCACAACCAGGTGGCGAGGGATCTTTAATTATCCTAATCACAACCAGGTGGTGAGGTATCTTTCATTATCCTAATCACAACCAGGTGGTGAGGTATCTTTCATTATCCTAATCACAACCAGGTGGTGAGGTATCTTTCATTATCCTAATCACAACCAGGTGGTGAGGTATCTTTCATTATCCTAATCACAACTAGGTGGCGAGGTATCTTTCATTATCCTAATCACAACTAGATGGCGAGGTATGGATGATGGGTGTTCTGTTATTACCCCTGTCACAACTGGAATGAAAGCATACTTGGATTACCCTAGACACTCCTGAGTCACGCCTGAGGTTCCCGATAGGCCATTATCTCCAGCAGTTGTTTTTCGCGTTAAAGCTGTCCATGTTTGTGTGATGATGCATCGACGTCAATGCTGGCGCTATATCTAATACACAAACACACCGGCCGGCGACTCGACACCGGACAGACCGGGCTCAGACAGCCCATTACCGAAGACATAGCGGTCCTGGTACACGGCGCTAGATCGTGGGTAAAGAGTCGGGGTGTGGGGTGTGGGGCGTGGGGCGTGGGGGTGGAGTGGGTCTATGGGGAGGCGGGGTGTGGTGAGTGTAAGGGAAGGCGGGGTGGGGTGGGTGTATGGGGAGGCGGGGTGTGGGGTGTGGGGGTGGGTTGGGTGTATGGGGAGGCGGGGTGTGGGGTGTGGAGGTGTGGTGGGTGTATGGGGAGGCAGGGTGTGGTGGGTGTATGGGGAGGCGGGGTGTGGGGTGTGGGGGTGTGGTGGGTGTATGGGGAGGCGGGGTGTAGTGGGTGTATGGGGAGGCGGGGTGTGGTGGGTGTATGGGGAGGCGGGGTGTGGTGGGTGTATGGGGAGGCGGGGTGTGGTGGGTGTAGGGGGAGGCGGGGTGTAGTGGGTGTATGGGGAGGCGGGGTGTGGTGGGTGTATGGTGAGGTGGGGTGTGGTGGGTGTATGGGGAGGCGGGGTGGGGTGGGTGTATGGTGAGGCGGGGTGTGGTGGGTGTATGGGGAGGCGGGGTGTGGTGGGTGTATGGTGAGGCGGGGTGTGGTGGGTGCATGGGGAGGCGGGGTGTGGTGGGTGTATGGGGAGGCGGGGTGTGGTGGGTGTATGGGGAGGCGGGGTGTGGTGGGTGTATGGGGAGGCGGGGTGTAGTGGGTGTATGGGGACGCGGGGTGTGGTGGGTGTATGGGGAGGCGGGGTGTGGTGGGTGTATGGGGAGGCGGGGTGTGGTGGGTGTAGGGGGAGGCGGGCTGTAGTGGGTGTATGGGGAGGTGGGGTGTGATGGGTGTATAGGGAGGTGGGGTGTGGTGGGTGTATGGGGAGGCGGGGTGTGGGGTGGGTGTATGGGGAGGCGGGGTGTGGTGGGTGTATGGGGAGGCGGGGTGTGGTGGGTGTATGGGGAGGCGGGGTGGGGTGGGTGTATAGTGAGGCAGGGTGTGGTGGGTGTATGGGGAGGCGGGGTGTGGTGGGTGTATGGGGAGGCGGGGTGTGGTGGGTGTATGGGGAGGCGGGGTGTATGGGGAGGCGGGGTGTGGTGGGTGTATGGGGAGGCGGGGTGTGGTGGGTGTATGGGGAGGCGGGGTGTGGTGGGTGTATGGGGAGGCGGGGTGTGGTGGGTGTATGGTGAGGCGGGGTGTGGTGGGTGTATGGGGAGGCGGGGTGTGCTGGGTGTATGGGGAGGTGGGGTGTGCTGGGTGTATGGGGAGGTGGGGTGTGGTGGGTGTATGGCGAGGTGGGGTGTGGTGGGTGTATGGGGAGGCGGGGTGTGGTGGGTGTATGGGGAGGCGGGATGTGGTGGGTGTATGGGGAGGCGGGGTGTGGTGGGTGTATGGTGAGGCGGGGTGTGGTGGGTGTATGGGGAGGCGGGGTGTGCTGGGTGTATGGGGAGGTGGGGTGTGCTGGGTGTATGGGGAGGTGGGGTGTGGTGGGTGTATGGCGAGGTGGGGTGTGGTGGGTGTATGGGGAGGCGGGGTGTGGTGGGTGTATGGGGAGGCGGGATGTGGTGGGTGTATGGTGAGGCGGGGTGTGGTGGGTGCATGGGGAGGCGGGGTGTGGTGGGTGTATGGGGAGGCGGGGTGTATGGGGAGGTGGGGTGTGGTGGGTGTATGGAGAGGCGGGGTGTGGTGGGTGTATGGGGAGGTGGGGTGTGGTGGGTGTATGGGGAGGCGGGGTGTGGTGGGTGTATGGTGAGGCGGGGTGTGGTGGGTGTATGGGGAGGCGGGGTGTGGTGGGTGTATGGTGAGGCGGGGTGTGGTGGGTGTATGGGGAGGCGGGGTGGGGTGGGTGTATGGGGAGGTGGGGTGTGGTGGGTGTATGGGGAGGCGGGGTGTATGGGGAGGCGGGGTGTGGTGGGTGTTTGGTGAGGCAGGGTGTGGTGGGTGTATGGGGAGGCGGGGTCGGGTGGGTGTATGGGGAGGTGGGGTGTGGTGGGTGTATGGGGAGGTGGGGTGTGGTGGGTGTATGGGGAGGCGGGGTGTATGGGGAGGCGGGGTGTGGTGGGTGTATGGGGAGGCGGGGTGTAGTGGGTGTATGGGGAGGCGGGGTGTGGTGGGTGTATGGGGAGGCGGGGTGTGGTGGGTGTATGGGGAGGCGGGGTGAGGTGGGTGTATGGTGAGGCGGGGTGTGGTGGGTGTATGGGGAGGCGGGGTGTGGTGGGTGTATGGGGAGGGGGGGTGTGGTGGGTGTATGGTGAGGCGGGGTGTGGTGGGTGTATGGGGAGGCGGGGTGTGGTGGGTGTATGGGGAGGCGGGGTGTGGTGGGTGTATGGGGAGGCGGGGTGTGATGGGTGTATGGGGAGGCGGGGTGTGGCGGGTGTATGGGGAGGCGGGGTGTATGGGGAGGCGGGGTGTGGTGGGTGTATGGGGAGGCGGGGTGTGGTGGGTGTATGGGGAGGCGGGGTGTATGGGGAGGCGGGGTGTGGTGGGTGTATGGTGAGGCGGGGTGTGGTGGGTGTATGGGGAGGCGGGGTGTGGTGGGTGTATGGGAAGGCGGGGTGTGGTGGGTGTATGGGGAGGCGGGGTGTATGGGGAGGCGGGGTGTATGGGGAGGCGGGGTGTGGTGGGTGTATGGGGAGGCGGGGTGTATGGGGAGGCGGGGTGTGGTGGGTGTATGGAGAGGCGGGGTGTGGTGGGTGTATGGGGAGGCGGGGTGGGGTGGGTGTATGGGGAGGCGGGGTGTGGTGGGTGTATGGTGAGGCGGGGTGTGGTGGGTGTATGGTGAGGCGGGGTGTGGTGGGTGTATGGTGAGGCGGGGTGTGGTGGGTGTATGGGGAGGCGGGGTGTGGTGGGTGTATGGGAAGGCGGGGTGTGGTGGGTGTATGGGGAGGCGGGGTGTATGGGGAGGCGGGGTGTGGTGGGTGTATGGGGAGGCGGGGTGTGGTGGGTGTATGGGGAGGCGGGGTGTGGTGGGTGTATGGTGAGGCGGGGTGTGGAGGGTGTATGGGGAGGCTTGGTGTAGTGGGTGTATGGGGAGGCGGGGTGTGGTGGGTGTATGGGGAGGCGGGGTGTGGTGGGTGTATGGTGAGGTGGGGTGTGGTGGGTGTATGGTGAGGCGGGGTGTGGTGGGTGTATGGGGAGGCGGGATGTGGGGTGTGGGGGTGGGGTGGGTGTATGGGGAGGCGGGGTGTGGTGGGTGCATGGGGAGGCGGGGTGTGGTGGGTGTATGGAGAGGCGGGGTGTGGTGGGTGTATGGTGAGGTGGGGTGTGGTGGGTGTATGGTGAGGCGGGGTGTGGTGGGTGTATGGGGAGGCGGGGTGTGGGGTGTGGGGTGGGGTGGGTGTATGGGGAGGCGGGGTGTGGGGTATGGGGGTGTGGTGGGTGTATGGGGAGGTGGGGGGTGATGGGTGTATGGGGAGGTGGGGTGTGGTGGGTGTATGGGGAGGCGGGGTGTGGGGTGGGTGTATGGGGAGGCGGGGTGGGGTGGGTGTATGGGGAGGCGGGGTGTGGTGGGTGTATGGGGAGGTGGGGTGTGGTGGGTGTATGGGGAGGCGGGGTGTGGTGGGTGTATGGGGAGGCGGGGTGTGGTGGGTGTATGGTGAGGCGGGGTGTGATGGGTGTATGGAGAGGCGGGGTGTGGTGGGTGTATGGGGAGGCGGGGTGTGGTGGGTGTATGGTGAGGCGGGGTGTGGTGGGTGTATGGGGAGGTGGGGTGTGCTGGGTGTATGGGGAGGTGGGGTGTGGTGGGTGTATGGGGAGGCGGGGTGTGGTGGGTGTATGGTGAGGCGGGGTGTGGGGGTGTATGGGGAGGCGGGGTGTGGTGGGGGGTGTATGGGGAGGCGGGGTGTGGTGGGTGTATGGGGAGGCGGGGTGTGGTGGGTGTATGGGGAGGTGGGGTGTGGTGGGTGTATGAGGAGGCGGGGTGTGCTGGGTGTATGGGGAGGCGGGGTGTGGTGGGTGTATGGGGAGGCGGGGTGTGGTGGGTGTATGGGGAGGCGGGGTGTGGTGGGTGTATGGGGAGGCGGGGTGTGGTGGGTGTATGGTGAGGCGGGGTGTGATGGGTGTATGGAGAGGCGGGGTGTGGTGGGTGTATGGGGAGGCGGTGTGTGGTGGGTGTATGGTGAGGCGGGGTGTGGTGGGTGTATGGGGAGGTGGGGTGTGCTGGGTGTATGGGGAGGTGGGGTGTGGTGGGTGTATGGGGAGGCGGGGTGTGGTGGGTGTATGGTGAGGCGGGGTGTGGGGGTGTATGGGGAGGCGGGGTGTGGTGGGTGTATGGGGAGGCGGGGTGTGGTGGGTGTATGGGGAGGCGGGGTGTGGTGGGTGTATGGGAAGGTGGGGTGTGTTGGGTGTATGAGGAGGCGGGGTGTGCTGGGTGTATGGGGAGGCGGGGTGTGGTGGGTGTATGGGGAGGCGGGGTGTGGTGGGTGTATGGGGAGGCGGAGTGTGGGGGTGTATGGGGAGGCGGGGTGTGGTGGGTGTATGGGGAGGTGGGGTGTGGTGGGTGTATGGTGAGGTGGGGTGTGGTGGGTGTATGGGGAGGTGGGGTGGGGTGGGTGTATGGGGAGGCGGGGTGTGGTGGGTGTATGGGGAGGCGGGGTGAGGTGGGTGTATGGGGAGGCGGGGTGTGCTGGGTGTATGGGGAGGTGGGGTATGCTGGGTGTATGGGGAGGCGGGGTGTGGTGGGTGTATGGGGAGGCGGGGTGTGGGGGTGTATGGGGAGGCGGGGTGTGGGGGTGTATGGGGAGGTGGGGTGTGCTGGGTGTATGGGGAGGTGGGGTGTGGTGGGTGTATGGCGAGGTGGGGTGTGGTGGGTGTATGGGGAGGCGGGGTGTGGTGGGTGTATGGGGAGGCGGGATGTGGTGGGTGTATGGGGAGGCGGGGTGTGGTGGGTGTATGGTGAGGCGGGGTGTGGTGGGTGTATGGGGAGGCGGGGTGTGCTGGGTGTATGGGGAGGTGGGGTGTGCTGGGTGTATGGGGAGGTGGGGTGTGGTGGGTGTATGGCGAGGTGGGGTGTGGTGGGTGTATGGGGAGGCGGGGTGTGGTGGGTGTATGGGGAGGCGGGATGTGGTGGGTGTATGGTGAGGCGGGGTGTGGTGGGTGCATGGGGAGGCGGGGTGTGGTGGGTGTATGGGGAGGCGGGGTGTGGTGGGTGTATGGGGAGGTGGGGTGTGGTGGGTGTATGGGGAGGCGGGGTGTGCTGGGTGTATGGGGAGGCGGGGTGTGGTGGGTGTATGGGGAGGTGGGGTGTGGTGGGTGTATGAGGAGGCGGGGTGTGCTGGGTGTATGGGGAGGCGGGGTGTGGTGGGTGCATGGGGAGGCGGGGTGTGGTGGGTGTATGGGGAGGCGGGGTGTGGTGGGTGTATGGGGAGGCGGGGTGTGGTGGGTGTATGGGGAGGTGGGGTGTGGTGGGTGTATGGGGAGGCGGGGTGTGGTGGGTGTATGGGGAGGCGGGGTGTGGTGGGTGTATGGGGAGGTGGGGTGTGGTGGGTGTATGAGGAGGCGGGGTGTGCTGGGTGTATGGGGAGGCGGGGTGTGGTGGGTGTATGGGGAGGCGGGGTGTGGTGGGTGTGTGGGGAGGCGGGGTGTGGTGGGTGTATGGGGAGGCGGGGTGTGCTGGGTGTATGGGGAGGCGGGGTGTGGTGGGTGTATGGGGAGGTGGGGTGTGGTGGGTGTATGGGGAGGCGGGGTGTGCTGGGTGTATGGGGAGGCGGGGTGTGGTGGGTGTATGGGGAGGTGGGGTGTGGTGGGTGTATGAGGAGGCGGGGTGTGCTGGGTGTATGGGGAGGCGGGGTGTGGTGGGTGTATGGGGAGGTGGGGTGTGGTGGGTGTATGAGGAGGCGGGGTGTGCTGGGTGTATGGGGAGGCGGGGTGTGGTGGGTGTATGGGGAGACGGGGTGTGGTGGGTGTATGGGGAGGGGGGGTGTTGTGGGTGTATGGGGAGGCGGGGTGTGGTGGGTGTATGGGGAGGCGGGGTGTGGTGGGTGTATGGGGAGGCGGGGTGTGGTGGGTGTATGGGGAGGCGGGGTGTGGTGGGTGTATGGGGAGGCGGGGTGTGGGGGTGTATGGGGAGGCGGGGTGTGGTGGGAGTATGGGGAGGCGGGGTGTGGTGGGTCTATGGGGAGGCGGGGTGTTGTGGGTGTATGGGGAGGCGGGGTGTGGTGGGTGTATGGGGAGGCGGGGTGTGGTGGGTGTATGGGGAGGTGGGGTGTGGTGGGTGTATGGGGAGGCGGGGTGTGGTGGGTGTAAGGGAAGGCGGGGTGTGGTGGTTGTATGGGGAAGCGGGGTGTAGTGGGTGTATGGGGAGGCGGGGTGTGGTGGGTGTATGGGGAGGTTCGGAGGGGGGAGGGAGGCCGGTGCTAGCGAACGGGTCATCCGATATTGTTCGCCGCCTATCGGATAGTAAGCAGAGAAAACCGGGGGACAGCCATAAACTAATAAGAAGTACATCGGCGGGCGTTCAATCTGTTGCTGGCCATGTCGACGCGTCATAGACGAATGCGCCGCGTGGGTTGGCCAGATTAGCTTACACACTCTGACCCTTCCAGCCGCGTTATCCTTTGTCGAACCGGATGTCGCAGATGATTCATGCGCACCAGGTCAGAGAGCCGTTGTAACGCCCTTCAGTCGAGCCGTATACGGAGAGGAGGAGGCGGCGGACGAGACCGAGAGAGAGATAATAGAGAAAGGCATAGAGATCGCGAGAGGGAGAGGGAGAGCTAGACAGCATCCTCCCGCCACACGTTTGCCTCCACTTCCTCCCCGCCCCATCCCCTCACCCCCTTCCCCACCACAACCCCCCTCCCATTCGTCCCCGCCCCAACCCCCCTCTCTCTTCCCCACCACAACCGCCCCTACCATTCCTCCCCGCCACAGTCCTCCCCCCCCCCGCTCCCCTTCCTGCCCGCCACAGCCGCCCCCCACCCCTTCTTCCTCCTCACCACCCCCTGGGCCGGTCTGGTGCCCTTCTACATGCAAATCTTCGTTCCATTTCGAGGAACACATCGTGAAGGACCGTTTTTTGGCCACATTTCTGGCGTGCGTGGGCATCCCGGATCCCAGGGCGAGAAGGTTATTATGTCCCTTAATGGCAACCGTAGCGGGCAGCCCTGGCCCCGGCGTCACTGTTGTTTCGCTTATAACCCCTGCGACCCCCAAGCAAGGTGGTTTGGTACGGGCGGTGGCGGTATATGACCCATCATTATTATCGCCCGTCGACGTGGTCGACCTTAGCCTTGTCTAAGCAGAGCCTTTTGTCGGAAACAAGAGACGCCAACAAGATAGAATCCGACTTTATTTTCCCACCCAAGAGTTAACGGTAGCATTGATCCAACATGTGGTCCGTAAGGAAGTAAGGTGAGATTGGGGCTGGACCGTGGCCACGGGAGTGTGTGGGGGGAGAGGGTGTGGAGGTGGAGTGGGGGACGGGGAGGGAATGAAGGGGTCGTCTATATGCATGATATAGGCGTGTGTTATACCCATCAGGTGCCCACCATTTTGGTTATTTTTCTTTCAGTCCATGGTATTTTATTTCTTTATAGAAATATGGCTTACACCGGTATAATACTATGTTTGACAACGAAATTGATGGAATAAATAAATGTCCAAGTGAAAATGGTGGTTCAGGTCAGTTCCAACTAGCGTGGATGGAAAAAATGGTTTAAGTGGTGATCATACATTAAACTCTTGGGCGAAGGTCTCCCCCCCCCACCCGCCCATCGCATCAGCCACACCATGCGCCTATAACATCCCAGCCACTTACTGTGGCAATGCCCTCCCCCCTGACTCCTCTCCACCCCCACCCCCACCCCCACCCCCTACACCGGGAGAGTCTCTAGATCCCAGAGTGGACCATCCCCGCACTCCGGACGGTTTCGTGGCGGGCCATTCAGGATCGACCATGAGCTGCTCCCGATTGTCGAGTGGGAAGCTAGCGGGAAGCCGCCGAGCTGGTGCCGGACAGCAGTCCGGCGGGAACGCCTTTAGCCTTGGAGCAATCGATCTGGATCTGGAGCGGCGTCGGGATCAGCTATCCTGACTCTGGACTCCGGACTACCTGGGCGTTGAGATGTTCATTTAGCGAGCCGCCCCGAGCAAAAAGTACAAATGTTGTTTGCTGTCGTAGGTCTGAAGTAGAGCTGGATGGGGGGAGGGCGGCGAAGGGGAGTGTGGGGGTGGGAGAGGGGTGGGGTAGCGCGGCGAAGGGGAGTGTGGGGGTGGGAGAGGGGTGGGGTAGGGCGGCGATGGGGAGTGTGGGGTGTGACATGGAGCCCTAGGCGGGAGGGATGAGATGGGTGGGGGAGGGCGGCGATATGAGAGGGGTGGGGTGTCATATTGAACCCTAGACGGGAGGGATGAGATGGGTGGGGGAGGGCGGCGATATGAGAGGGGTGGGGTGTGACATGGACCCCTATACGGGAGGGATGAGATGGGTGGGGGAGGGCGGCAATATGAGAGGGGTGGGGTGTCATATGGAGCCCTAGACGGGAGGGATGAGATGGGTGGGGGAGGGCGGCGATATGAGAAGGGTGGGGTGTGACATGGACCCCTAGACGGGAGGGATGAGATGGGTGGGGGAGGGCGGCGATATGAGAGGGGTGGGGTGTCATATGGACCCCTAGACGGGAGGGATGAGATGGGTGGGGGAGGGCGGCGATATGAGAGGGGTGGGGTGTCATATGGAGCCCTAGACGGGAGGGATGAGATGGGTGGGGTAGGGCGGCGATATGAGAGGGGTGGGGTGTCATATGGAGCCCTAGACGGGAGGGATGAGATGGGTGGGGGAGGGCGGCGATATGAGAGGGGTGGGGTGTCATATGGACCCCTAGACGGGAGGGATGAGATGGGTGAGGGAGGGCGGCGATATGAGAGGGGTGGGGTGTGACATGGACCCCTAGACGGGAGAGATAAGATGGGTGGGGGAGGGCGGCGATATGAGAGGGGTGGGGTGTCATATGGACCCCTAGACGGGAGGGATGAGATGGGTGGGGGAGGGCGGCGATATGAGAGGGGTGGGGTGTGACATAAACCCCTAGACGGGAGGGATGAGATGGGTGGGGGAGGGCGGCGATATGAGAGGGGTGGGTTGTGACATGGACCCCTAGACGGGAGGGATGAGATGGGTGGGGGAGGGCGGCGATATGAGAGGGGTGGGGTGTGACATGGACCCCTAGGCGGGAGGGATGAGATGGCTCTGTAACGCCCACACCCAACACCCCTAGAGGCTTCCAGCGTTCTATGTTCTGTTATCAATAAACGTCGCTGTCAGTCCACTCAGCACCATCTCTACCGCCGTTTTCACAGCTATGGGAATCATCTTCCCTGACCGAACCCCGTGAACCGACTGGCGCACTAACCCACACCTTGCAACCCCCCCTCTCCCAATTACCCCAATCCCTACATTTCACATCGACGCCTCCCTGCCTTCGAGGTCGCTCTGCTCCTTCCCCACATATCACCCTTCATCACTCCACTCTTTCCCTACCTACACGGCCACCCACTATCCTAGGCCTTACCCCCTGTACCCCCCCCCCACCCCTGTCGTCCAGGGATCCCCGTCTAGCCATCACCACCCTACCCCGCCCGTTCGTTTCCCTCCCCCCCCCCCTGCCTGCCATCCAGCCATCACCCTCACCACCCACCCACCCCTCTTTCTTGAGCGTCACGCCCCCAGCCTCGCCTACACCTCCTTCCTCTCCCCTCCCCTTTCGCCTCACCTCCTCCCTCCCATTCCCCCGTCCCCCCCCATCCAGTGTGGTTCCCAGTCTAGCGACCCCCCTGCCCCCCCCCCTCCCGGCGTGGGCCGCCTCTCCCCTACCTTGATGAGCATGTCCCACTGGGGTTGCGACCCACGGACCGGAGCCGTGGTGGTCGAGGAGTGTGACGTTCTGGCCCCCCGTGGGACATGTTCTCTGAATATTGCATGAGTTTCTCTTCATCTCGGAGATTTACACTCGAGCGGAAATAGACCACCAACAACTAGTGTGTTTTATCAATCGTTAAAGGATTTGGCCAAACCCCGGCGACTGTGTTCGTGTGTGTATGTATATACATGTATATGTAGGCCTGCATGCATCAAATAGCCTAGCTTTCCGAGTCATTTCGCCAACCATGTTGTCTTTCAATATCCGGGCCTCTGGAAGCCGACCAGGGAAACAGAATCACAGCTGTTAATTACTGGCGTTTATACTTCGCCAGAGGAGATACACAATAATGCCATACATATAAGTTAACTTTAATGAATATTAACGATTGATAAACAAATGTATGATTTTCTTTGTAAACACTATTTATTTGAGGAGATTAATTATCAATAACGAAGAGACATATGAATGAATGACCAAATGAATGACCAAATGGAGATGTTGATACAAGAACTTAACTAAGTACTGGTACCTAATGTATTACCTTATACGGAATTTCACTTCATGTATGCGAACATGGTCAATGCCAACATGATTACAAGTGTTGATTACTCGCTGCTGCATGACAGTAGGGCAAGATTACAACTATGTGATTGATTGTTTTGCTATATAAATACGTTATGATTTATCAGCTGCACGATTACACGGAATGATCGCAAAGGATGGATTTATCCGACATTGCATATTCATGTCTATATATATATATATACATATACATATACATGGCAAGGTCATTGCCCGCGCTGTGACCTAAGTGAGATGTGCGCTTTGGATATAATTATGTATATACATCTCTGTCTAGCTATATATCTATATATATGCATATATTATATATAATCTGCATCCCATCGTGACTGAGGTGGGCTGGTGGTTGAGTTGTATGGCTGGCACTCGGCAGCTGTTCACCGCAGCACCGACCGCCGGAAAGACAAATCTCCCCCACTCACACCGGCCTATTGTCGTCACCATTACCGGGTTGTGAGGCAGTACCATCTATCATACCAGTGTATTACTGTCTACGAGGAAAGCTGTCACGATATACCTGATAATGCCTCCATCATCGCCACTGCTGCTGCTGATGCTGATGCTGATACCATCACCGAGACTGCCACTAGTAGAACCTCCCCTACTGTTTATATTTCAGTAGTTTTAATGTTGCTACTGCCAGCGCTGTTACTACCGCTACAACTACTTACCTATACTGCTACTAGCACCATTTTCAATATAATATTGTTACTATCACTGCTGTTAATACCGCTACAACTACTTACTACTACTGCTACTACTACCATTATCAATATAATATTGTTACTATCACTGCTGTTACTACCGCTACAACTACTTACTACTACTGCTACTACTACCATTATCAATATAATATTGTTACTATCACTGCTGTTAATACCGCTACAACGACTTACTACTACTGCTACTACTACCATTATCAATAAAATATTGTTACTATCACTGCTGTTACTACCGCTACAACTACTTACTACAACTGCTACTACTACCATTATCAATATAATATTGTTACTATCACTGCTGTTAATACCGCTACAACGACTTACTACTACTGCTACTACTACCATTATCAATATAATATTGTTACTATCACTGCTGTTACTACCGCTACAACTACTTACTACTACTGCTACTACTACCATTATCAATATAATATTGTTACTATCACTGCTGTTAATACCGCTACAACGACTTACTACTACTGCTACTACTACCATTATCAATATAATATTGTTACTATCACTGCTGTTACTACCGCTACAACTACTTACTACTACTGCTACTACTACCATTATCAATATAATATTGTTACTATCATTGCTGTTAATACCGCTACAACGACTTACTACTACTGCTACTACTACCATTATCAATATAATATTGTTACTATCACTGCTGTTACTACCGCTACAACTACTTACTACTACTGCTACTACTACCATTATCAATATAATATTGTTACTATCATTGCTGTTACTACCGCTACAACGACTTACTACTACTGCTACTACTACCATTATCAATATAATATTGTTACTGTCACTGCTGTTACTACCGCTACAACGACTTACTACTACTGCTACTACTACCATTATCAATATAATATTGTTACTATCACTGCTGTTACTACCGCTACAACGACTTACTACTACTGCTACTACTACCATTATCAATATAATATTGTTACTATCACTGCTGTTACTACCGCTACAACTACTTACTACTACTGCTACTACTACCATTATCAATATAATATTGTTACTATCATTGCTGTTACTACCGCTACAACTACTTACTACTACTGCTACTACTACCATTATCAATATAATATTGTTACTGTCACTGCTGTTACTACCGCTACAACGACTTACTACAACTGCTACTACTACCATTATCAATATAATATTGTTACTATCACTGCCGTTACTACCGCTACAACTACTTACTACTACTGCTACTACTACCATTATCAATATAATATTGTTACTATCACTGCTGTTAATACCGCTACAACGACTTACTACTACTGCTACTACTACCATTATCAATATAATATTATTACTATCACTGCTGTTACTACCGCTACAACTACTTACTACTACTGCTACTACTACCATTATCAATATAATATTGTTACTGTCACTGCTGTTACTACCGCTACAACGACTTACTACAACTGCTACTACTACCATTATCAATATAATATTGTTACTATCACTGCTGTTACTACCGCTACAACGACTTACTACTACTGCTACTACTACCATTATCAATATAATATTGTTACTGTCACTGCTGTTACTACCGCTACAACTACTTACTACAACTGCTACTACTACCATTATCAATATAATATTGTTACTATCACTGCTGTTACTACCGCTACAACGACTTACTACTACTGCTACTACTACCATTTTCAATATAATATTGTTACTGTCACTGCTGTTACTACCGCTACAACGACTTACTACAACTGCTACTACTACCATTATCAATATAATATTGTTACTATCACTGCTGTTACTACCACTACAACTACTTACTACTACTGCTACTACTACCATTATCAATATAATATTGTTACTATCACTGCTGTTACTACCGCTACAACTACTTACTACTACTGCTACTACTACCATTATCAATATAATATTGTTACTGTCACTGCTGTTACTACCGCTACAACGACTTACTACAACTGCTACTACTACCATTATCAATATAATATTGTTACTATCACTGCTGTTACTACCGCTACAACTACTTACTACTACTGCTACTACTACCAATATAATATTGTTACTATCACTGCTGTTACTACCACTACAACTACTTACTACTACTGCTACTACTACCATTATCAATATAATATTGTTACTGTCACTGCTGTTACTACCGCTACAACGACTTACTACAACTGCTACTACTACCATTATCAATATAATATTGTTACTATCACTGCTGTTACTACCACTACAACTACTTACTACTACTGCTACTACTACCATTATCAATATAATATTGTTACTATCACTGCTGTTACTACCGCTACAACTACTTACTACTACTGCTACTACTACCATTATCAATATAATATTGTTACTGTCACTGCTGTTACTACCGCTACAACGACTTACTACAACTGCTACTACTACCATTATCAATATAATATTGTTACTATCATTGCTGTTACTAACGCTACAACGACGTACTTCTACTGCTACTACTACCATTATCAATAAAATATTGTTACTGTCACTGCTGTTACTACCGCTACAACTACTTACTACTACTAGTGCTTCTACTACTATTAATACTACTAATATTATCACTACTATTACTGCTAACATGACTACTACTATGACTAAAACTACTACTACTTCTACTATTTCTGCTACACCGACTACTATTAGTACTATTAGTAGTCGGTGTAGTAGAAATAGTAGTAGTTGTAATAATAGTAATAGTAGTCATTGTAGTAGAAATAGTAGAAGCAGTAGTAGTTTTAGTCATAGTAGTAGCAGTAGTAATTGCTGCCACTACTTTGACTATCACTGCCAAGTATTGTGTGCATTATAGTGCTTCTGCGCAAATGTATTTGTATTGGAATACATTTAAAAAAAAATCATCGCCAAGTGCTGTTGCAGCCCAATATTGCTTTGTTCAGAGAATGCTCGAGAACGGTGGATTCGTGTGGATTTGGGGCGTATTTCCACTGTATCAGTACTTTTACTGTTACTGTCCAGTACTGTTACTGTCCAGTAATGTTACTGTCCAGAAATGTTACTGTACAGTAATGTTACTGTCCAGTAATGTTACTGTCCAGTAATGTTACTCTCCAGTACTGTTACTGTCCAGTACTGTTACTGTTCAGTACTGTTACTGTCCAGTAATGGGACTGTCCAGAAATGTTACTGTACAGTAATGTTACTGTACAGTAATGTTACTGTCCAGTAATGTTACTGTCCAGTAATGTTACTCTCCAGTACTGTTACTGTCCAGTACTGTTACTGTTTAGTACTGTTACTGTCCAGTACTGTTACTGTCCAGTGTTGTTACTGTTCAGTACTGTTACTGTCCAGTGTTGTTACTGTTCAGTACTGTTACTGTCAGTACTGTTACTGTCCAGTACTGTTATTGCCCAGTACTGTTACTGTCCAGTACTGTTACTGTCCAGTACTGTTATTGCCCAGTACTGTTACTGTCCAGTACTGTTAATATCTAGTACTGTTACTGTCCAGTACTGTTACTGTCCGGTATTGTTACTGTCCAGTATTGTTACTGTCCAGTACTTTTACTGTCCAATATTGTTGCTGTTCAGTGATGTTACTGTCCAGTACTGTTACTGTCCAGTACTGTTACTGTCCAGTACTTTTACTGTCCAGTACTGTTACTGTCCAGTACTGTTACTGTCCAGTACTTTTACTGTCCAGTATTGTTACTGTTCAGTGCTGTTACTGTCCAGTACTTTTACTGTCCAGTAATGTTACTGTCCAGTAATGTTACTCTCCAGTACTGTTACTGTCCAGTACTGTTACTGTCCAGTATTGTTACTGTTCAGTGATGTTACTGTCCAGTGCTGTTACTGTCCAGTACTGTTACTGTCCAGTACTTTTACTGTCCAGTATTGTTACTGTTCAGTGCTGTTACTGTCCATTAGTGGCTCATGATTGATCTGGTCAGCGTTTTGCCTTGTGATGAATTGAGTTCGATATGGAATGGTTTATTTATTGGTATTTTTGCCGGACGCTTAGAAAGGTCACTGGGAGTAATAGCGCTCGGCACCTGGCGATTAGGATTAAATACGGGATAATTTGTTATTATCGTGCCAAAGAACTACAATTAGGCCTCTGATAGGCAGCGGCATATCAGCCCTAGGCCGTTCGGATGTCCTTCAATCGAGGGGCGGGATATATGTTTGTGTGTGTGGGGGGGGGGGGGGGGGGTAACAACCAGTGTGACTTGTTTGTCTCAGCTTACTTCACTGTAGCCGCAAATGTCGTTGCTTGACATTTGAGAGAAACAATGTTCGCTGGTGTGGTTCTCCTATCTATATATAAACACAGGCAACCACGAAAAAACCCACCCCCGACCTACACGCACCCACTAGTCATAAATGCCTTACATGTATCTGCGCATTATTCCGCTATGTAACAAGCCTGTAACTGAAATATGAAAAGATGGCAGTCCATTCCCCATCAATTCTGCTGCTATAATGGTTATCACCAACCACCCCAGCGCCTGCCTGCCACGACACCATCCAGGCCTCCTCACCCAGTACTACTAGTGGTGTCCGACCCGACGCCACCAAATCTATTAACAGGTCCGGTTCTATTAGCCGAGCTGGCCACGGTTAGCCCAGCTGTCAGCTGTAACCAAGAGCTACACGGTCTAATTGAGTACAGTCACCACCCCGCCGCTTGGCCCACGAGGCAGCCCGCGGGATGCCGCTCGGCCGCGGTACTTCGACTCGTGCTACAAATCAATACACACAGCTTGGGATTATAAGGCATATTATATATTTATATATGTATAAATATGTGTACGTAAATAATAAAGTTTTGGTCATTTTGCGCGCAGTGGCTCTCCATTTAATAACACGACGAGTGGCTGGCATTCGTCGGCCTATGTAATATCGTTGATTTGCAGCTTATAAAACTTTCGATGTATTATTCCACGCGGTGGTTGCGCTTGTGACTGAATAACCCCATTTAAAAACGACTATTGCATATAAAGATGTTTTGATGTTTTCCACATACCGTTTGTTCTATGGTTAGTATATAACGGCGATATCCATGGGATGTAGTGGGGCTTGGTGGTCGTGCCGCAGACAACCCGTAACCCGTCGTGGTTTGACGACCGCGGGGGGCGGGCGGGGGGGGGGGGGGTCGGTGCGTCATCTCAATGCAATTACCTGATGCCTGTAAATGCTTCACTTATGGGCCCACGAAGCATCCCTGGCAGTCTGGCCGATATGACTCGTAACTTTATATGACGGGGTGGCTGTTTAGAGGGGTCTGGGGAAAAAGTATCTATGCGTACTTTGTGTGGTGGGATCAACGGCAAAATTACCACGTTACTCTGGCATATACATGTCTATACTTTCATTCTCAACACCTACTCACCCTGGCCCTCCACCCTGCCCGACATCTTCTTCGATACATCCCCTCGTTTTTTTCCTGTTTCTAGCAATATTCATTTATATAACTCTCTCGCTCTGTTCATTCTATCTTTGCGTTGTGTGTCGTTCTTTTGTATTCTACTGTTCCACTCAAAGTCAGTGACCTTCTACACTTTGTTTGACTGGACCATTGTTTGTGTCTTTTTTCTCTTCTTGTTTTTCTTTAGAATATATATTACTCTGTGCTCTGTTGGTCTCAATCTGTCTCTCTGTCTCTCTGTGTCTCAACCTTGGCCGTCGTCCCGGAGACCCTCTATGGTCCGGTGTGGCTCTTGTGTGCACAAACTCGGCATAAAACACCAATTCATTTCATTTCTATGTGTCTGTTCGTATTTCTCTCCCTATTTATTTGTCTCCCTATTCACCTGTCTCTCTATCTACCTGCCTATTTATCTCTATCTAACTGTCTCTCTTTTTCTCTATCTATCTGCCTCTCTTTTTCTCTACCTACGTCTCCTTTTTGCTGAATTCGCGTGCAACCTTCTTTAGATTACTGAACAACTGATGAGCTTACGTCGCTCGGGGTCTTATCTGTGGCCATGTCCTGGTCGCAGGATACCACCTCCTGGTCGCAGGATACCACCTCCTGGTTGCTGGATATGACGTCCTAGTTCCTGGATACCACCTTCTGGATCTTCCCCATTTCTTAGACAAACATACGATGTAGTCTGCTATCGGCGCTATCAGTACACATAGCTAAACCGCTCACCGGCCCTGACACATCACATTCAGACTTATGTTTCCTTCAATCCCTCCCCGTATCTATATGTCCTGACACGGCTACTGCTTCCTTCCCTCTCTCCCTCCCGAGAGTGCTGGGCCGGAAGACTCGTTTTTGTTTATTCTGGATATTACTCTAGCGGCTGGGTTCTGGATTTGAATAACAACGGATCCGCCAGGAGGGTATCACAGGGCGGGGGTTGGGGGCGGTTGGGGGATTGGTGTGAGGCTTCCACCGCGGGGCTTGCAGCCATGCAGGCCGGTGGAGTTATCTGCACTCTGGATATGCCAGTTATACACAACGGTGCCGATTCTGGAACCACTGGGATCGAGTCCGAGTTCCGGATGTGAAGAAGGTTTACTTTGAAAGACCTCCCTGATCGTTTTGGACCGTGCGTGACACGTCGCTGGGCCGCCATCTTCATTGTATCCAGAATGAACTGATCCCGGTCTCCGTGAGGACTGGTATCTGTGGGGAGGAAGACTGATCCCGCGTATCTGCCCTTTGATCAAGGTATCCACTGTGGCGGAAGCCGGCCGTTGCACCCTCCCCCCCACTCCCTTACCTCTCCGCCCCCCCCCCGTCATTCACCATCCACCGTGCACCCCCCATCTTCTCGCCTGCCTTCGCGTTCCTCCTCCTCCTCCTCCTGCTGCTGCTGCTGCTGCTGCTGCTGCTGTTGCCAAGAGCCAGTCGTTACCATCACTTGCTTCTTCTCTCCAGCAGGGCGGAATGACCTGGCGTCACCTGTAGCGGCCGCGATGAGAGGGAGAGCCGAGTCCATGTCCCCTCACCACGTGGTCTTGGATAGCAGGATAACTCGCGTCGGGATTGCTTAATTAAACATCCATCTGCCCAGCCACTCAGTAACCCGCTGACATCGAGGTGTGGCTTAAAGGAAAGACTTAGGTGAGTGCGTATTATTCTTTTTTCCCCTATGGCCGATTCAATTAGCCATTGAAGGATGCGCCAGTTGCGGTTATTTACTGTTAATTTACTGTTAAGTCCTGCTGCAGACCTCTGATAGACTATTCTGCTCGGGATGTGCGACAGTCAGCAGGTTCACTCAGCCAATTACTTCATCGACTGTGATAAACTGCATCCATGTGTTTTTGACTTTTTACATCTGGGCGCGTTTTGTGTGTGTGATACTAGTCATCACAATGTGACTCAATCGCGTCTGTGTTTAACAATAATAGCTACTTCATCTGCTCCGACCAGGTACAGATGTAGGTGGCAAAACAAGGTGGGGTTGAAGGTGAGATGGTTCCAACTAATGCCAATAACTTAGTAGTATTTGCAGAAGCCTTATTATCGTATTGACATTTCCAAATATTATAAGAGTAAAGGGACCAATATCTATATATTTATTATTCGTGTAAATAGTGTACGCAAGACGCCGCATTTATATGACAAATCTTAAAACATCTGTAGTCTCTCCCACGAACCAGTAATAGGTCAGTCCCGCACATAAACATACTGTGTGTAGTGAAACGAGCCGGTTCTTACACCTGTAATGTTTACTCAAAGAGGAGTGCAGCTTATTCCATGCCATGAGTGTTTACTTTGGTTGAACACTATGTTTTCCTATAAATGGTCTAGGCGTTTGCTTTTCCTTCCCCTAGGCTGACGTCACAGTGACGTCATTCCGCTCTCAAATGTCCAAGAACTAGGAACATCACTCAATATGACCCATCGAACTCTAGAAACACGTGCTTTCCCCGAAGTTCAGTACGTGTAATAGCCATTTAATAGATCGCAAGTGTTTCTGCGAAGCTTAACACACGATTATTATTCTGCAACAACAAAAAACGTATCCCTCAAACACGGCGGTTGTTTTAATTAAACGCCCCGTTTACTCCGAACTTTCCTCGTGAAGTATGTCATAAATGGAATTATAACGGTGCTGATGGCGAAGGCGGCAGTATAAACCGGAAACGGCGACTGAAAAATAAATTAGTAACCATGGTAACGAGGTTTTCCCTGCCGGCGTGGCACGCCACACCGTGGGTGGTCTAGGTTTTATTGGCGAGGCCAGCGTTCTTAAACTTCTCTACTAGGTGAACAACTCTGTAATTAAGTGTGGTTCCATGTTCGCCACATAACCTGGGCTGGCGACCGGAGCCCTGCGAGGCAACCTCAATCGGTATTTAATTGAATAATGAACCGGCGCTGACCCGGAGGCGGAATCGCTGGAGACGGCGAATCCATCCTACACACATTATGCCAGACCTCAGTGTCACATGCCTGACAAAGACCAGACAAAGTTAAACGTTATCAATTGTATTAAGGCCACCAGCCATTCCTTCCATGAGATGGAACGAAGAAGTCTTTTTTGGTTATTCAAGTTTTAGTTTTATAATTTGCAAGGCGGGTATATGATTCATTCTGGTGATGGTGATTTTACAGTGGATATAATTTAAAAAATGGTATACAAAGCCAAAGTTAGTCCTTAGAACCTTGGCACATGTAAGTTATTTAGCTTTCAACTGGCACGCATATACATGACGTCATTCAACACATTGAGCCAGCATTGGTAACTGAATAGGTATTAACCAATGTTTATACAAAGTAGCGGGGCCGGCCCGATAGCTCAGTGGGTTAGAGCGCTCGCCTTATTGAGTGCTCAGGCCAGCTGAGAGCCTAACGGCACGTGGATCAATGGTTCGAGCCCCGATGTGGCCATGTCTGTGTCGCAAAATAAAGATTCCATGTCCTTCCTCCCCCAGAGTAAGGGGTTACCCCCGGGGACATGGCTCCACTCTCCCTTCCTTCTGCCATTGACGCGATATGATCAGCAGTGGTTAAAGTGTCCGGAATATAAAAACCAACCATTCAAAGTAGCATACCTAATAATGAACATTGTTTTTTGTGGGTTTTTTCGCAACACGTACAAAAACATTTGGATTATATGTGCAAAAATCACCACAGACCGTCGTTTATTTTCGCTTACACAACCAATTTCCCCCTTGTTGTGTTTCGGGTCGAGGTCGGGGACTAGCATAGCGCATACCGAACATGTCACACAGAGCTGGGAGAGCCGCCGATGGGTGGATGGACTGGTCTTGTAGGTGGCGTTTGTATACGCATTGGGTGAACTTAGTGTGCCATGGAATCATGGTATATAATACAATGGAAGTGCGAAACGACATTTGGCGTGTTGGTCTGTTGGTCTGCGGTCGGGTACCCTACCTCTCGACCACGGCGGCTCCCTGTTTTCCTGGTACCCTGGTTCCCTGGTTCCCCACGTAGCTCACAGATCTCGCGTGCCAACCATTGTAGTCCGTGCCCAGCGACGTTTATTCAGAGGGTTACCCAGCGGGTTGCGTAATAAATACATCCAAGATGGCGCCTAACAGTCCTTTACCGACAACGACATCGCACAAACTCCGGTTTTCTCTTTGAGATTGATACCTCCCGGGCGGTCCGCAAGCTTAATTAAAGTGGTGCAGAAATATGATCTGACTTCGACTGAATCTAGGAAAGATATTACGTGTAACAATAGATTGGTTTGTGGCAGGCCAGCACCGCATGTGACCAAAGCCCATACTGCCTTGATCCACACTCGTTATAACGTTTTGTGGTGGTGCAGACAGTTACCATCCAAAACAGTTCTTAGCAATAATTATGAAGAACACTTTATCATTATTCAATGTTCATGTTATTCCCCCAGCATGCTATATTAAACTGTGAGCAAGTCCTGGCCTTGTCCAGTTGGGGTTACTCGGTGTCAGTGGAGCAGTCCAGCTCAAACTCTACAGCCGTCTTCGTTCGAATTTCACCTGACTGCACCAATGGTGTTGTTGATACAGTTATGAGGAAGGGAGGGTCAGTGCGGGACGCCCCGCATTCCAGACTGCCCCGGCGTTGTTTATACACGCAGCAACCCGTAGCCACTGCGTATTGGCAAATTCACCTGTGATCGTCTCCACATGGACCGCTGGGGTCTGGCCACGTGGTCAACAAATGCATGGATACGGGATGAGGATGGGATCACTAATCCTGCGAGAATCCAGAATCCGGCTCAGAAGCTGAGCTCATCTGCCTATCTCTCCCTCTTTCTCTTTCTCTGTCTCTCCCCCTTTCGCATCCCTACCTCCCCTCCCTGCTCCCCCCCCCCTCCCCTCTCCCTCTATCTGGAAGCAGGGTAAGTCTGTGCGTGCTCATTCTGGATCTCAAGACTCGGACTCCACCTGTGATACCGCGCGGTCACTCAATGAGGGGATTCCTGGAGGTCCGGTGACAGAAGACTGTCTGGTCCGGCGGCTCATGTGGTGTACAGCCAGCTAGAGCCGTGCGTCCATTCGTCAGTCTGTCAGTCCTTATCCTGATGGAAGATGCTGGCTGGCGGTGGCCGCCCCAGCTGCACACGCCGAAGTCGTGCCTTCCGTTGGAATTACCACGGAGGCGGAAACAGGAGCCCACATCTGTCCTGTTAGCGCCGATGTATATCTCGGCCCCCTCCGTGATGGCGACAGGTGTTCAACGCATCTCGGCCCACAGATCTCGCGAGAAGTGCTAGGTAAATAAATAGGCGCTGGGTATATAGGTACATCTGTCTAAAAAGGACTGTACATGTGTCAGGGGCCGTTGATCCTTTGACCCATTGGCTGCACTCCACGGTTGTTAATGGCTACCCACGTGCCAGCAATTGGTTTAGTTTGAAGGCTGGTTTGATTTTAAGATCGCGGATAAGTTGGTCGCTGTGCTAGGACTTCAATTATAACTGGCAAAAAGTACGGGATTCAGGTTTCAAAGGGGTAGGCCTACAGCGAGTCGTTTTTGTTTTATTACTGCTTCCGATCACCCTTAAACCTGATAAAAGACGTTTCTGCCCTCTCTCGCCTCGTGTATGTGCTTTTTTAAAATAATGAAGTTATTTACTGTATCACACAAAGAAGCGTGAGTCTCTCGTCGTGAGACCATAAGATTGGTGATACTGAGGCTAAAGCCTTTATATGCGATCGCCCTTCTGGAAAAGGATGACAAAAAAGTAACACCTACATTCCACCTACTTTATTTGTTCAGCAGTAAAGACTGTTTGGCGTCGCCCACGAATCCTGCGAAAAGCCATACAAAATGGCAGCAACAAGACGGCGGATGGAGACGGATATAAAAAAAAGTAGTCCCTCCACCTGAGCCAACAGCCGACACTCGACGCCGCGTGTCCTTTGTTAAGCCCTGCCTCCAAGAGACAGCTGCTAACAGTGTCGACGGGTAAAATAACACCGACAATCCCGGTAGTTTTTTCCTTGGCCGTATCGTGTTAGTTTAGTTTAGTTTATTTCAAAGCAACAATGAGCCCGAGGCCCTCGTGTTGAAAAGATGCAATACACATAATGACATGTGGCGGGTTCATACATTAGTACACTGGAACGTCATTCAGGTTCTCTCATCTTGCTGGCCAGATAAACATATTCAGACAATCTGTTCTGTAATTTCGTGCTCTGTGACATAACTAGTGCTAAAAATTTATCTTTATTTGGTAGTCTCCAATAATACGGTGGGATTAAGCTCTCTCTGAGATTATCATGCAAGCGACATACAAGAACAAAGTGGACTTCGTCATCTAACAACCCGCACTCGCTACACAACCTCTCTTCCACGGGCAGTGGCTTTGGCTTTGTTATATATGGTTAGGCCGGCGACCGGTCATCGCCCACCGGTAGTTGCCACCTTTAGCACAGTTCCGATGGCGGGGATACGTAACGAAATGCATCTGAGATCCGTAAACCGATATCCCAACGGGGCTCTGGCATCGCATCAAGTACCAAAAAGCGCCCCATCTCACCGTAGAGCGTGACGTGTCCGTTTCTGTTTGCACCCACGGTGACAACATTTGCTGTTTGTCTACATGAGTGAATTCGACGCCGAAGACGGAGTTTCTTTTTGCGCAATATTCGTTGCGTATTTTAGTGATCAGCGCGAGATTGATCCGCCCCTGGGCGCGTCGTGCTGGGATGTCGACCGGATGTCCACCCGATGTCTACTTCGACATCCGAGGCGCGCCCCGTTGACAATTCGCCCCGTAATGGCTGAGAATTCCGGGAGTCAATAAAGGAAGCTTGTGTTTATTGGTTGGTCGTTGGTTTAGACGTTCAGTCCCGTTAGACACACATCTTGGTTGGCATGCACGGTAGGATAGGAACCCCTCCATAGTTATTGTTCTTGTTCGGTCTGAGGTGTTTTGAAGTATACAGCGTCTGAGGTGTTTTGAAGTATACAGCGTCTGTATTTATTTAGCAAATCGTCAAAGCCCATAACTTTTATACCTATTGAGTATTTTGATTGATCAAACTGCGATGACCGACCACGACACGTGTCACTGTGATGACCCGGTCAGCAGGCCATGGTCGTGTCGATCAAGACATCGACCTACCGCCAGGATATATCGAGGGGACTGACTGGGATCGAGTGGGTCAGTCGGGAGGCATCGGGTGGACCGGTCGGGATGAATCGAGTAGACCGACCGGAATGAATCGAGGGGGCCGGCCTGGATGAATCGAGTGGGACAGTCGGAATGAATCGAGTGGTGCGATCGGGATGCATCGAGGGGGCCCGCCTGGATGAATCGAGTAGACCGACCGGAATGAATCGCGTGGGCCGGCCGGGAAGAATCGAGTGGGACCGTCGGAATGAATCGAGTAGTGCGATTGAGATGCATCGAGGGGGCCGGCCTGGATGAATCGAGTAGACCGACCGGGATGAATCGAGTGAACCGGTCGGGAAGAATCGAGTGAACCGGTCGGGATGAATCGAGTGGATCATCGCCCTTGGCTCTATGCTTTGCGCCGTGCAGTCTTCCCGCGGAAACAGCCCGGATGCAGCGACTCGTGCCCGCTGTCTGCCATTATGCCGATATCAGCAAAGAACAATTGTGCAATCGTCCACAGAAGCCGGCGTATGCACCAGTCGAATGTGTGTGCTAATCGGGCTAAAACGAAATTCAGGTCGGAGACAACTGACCTAACATATTACTGCGGCGGTCGCCTCAAGGGACGCCCTGTCCTCTGACCGTCTCGTCAAACTCCTTTGTGCTCCAACTCGCGGTTACCTTCTCCATCAAATAACCGTGATATATCACTTTACTTAGGTCACAGTTCGTGACATCAAAGGCTCAGCGTTAGTGACTGATAGGCACAAAAGGTCTAACTGGCCGCTTCGCTGCTTTCCTTCCGGGCTACACTTCCGCTTACCGTGCCTGTTTTTTCCTGTTGAGAGGTGCCCGCTGTCGCTGGAAAGGTTCGGGCCAAAACGTTCCGCCTGTCTAGTTAGTGCGAGTTTAATTAAATATGTATATCAGCACAGTAAGTTAGTGCGATTTTAATCTAATATGTATATCAGCACAGTAAGTTAGTGCGATTTTAGTCTAATATGTATATCAGTATAGTAAATTAGCGCGCGTTTTCCGTTCAGTTTCTTTTTCTGAGAATCCTGCAGCAAATCCAATTTCTAACATCTTAGATAATTACTCGCTCCGTGAATTTATTTATTCCGTGTTAGTGAATGTTTGATATCAAAGGGGGGCCTATCACGGAAGAACGCAGGTAATGCAGGTAATAATGTTATTCAGCGCATATGTCGCGTATTGATTATTTTTAAATCGTAATTTGAGTGGAAACAAAATGAACTGAACTGCAAAGAAACAACACGTTGTCCATTTATTGTGCGTGGTAAAAGAACCAAATAGCAACTCGATTACTCTAGCAAGATATTTCGTACTCCAGAGGAATATGCAGCGATGCTGAGCTGACTCGGAGTAGACTGACTGACAGCTGAGATCAATCGTAGTGTAGTCCACGACATTGCCCCCCAGGGGCCCCGAATGGCATGACCTGTACATGGGCAACGATGCAATTCATACATGCGAATACACGACGGTGTTATATGGCGGGGGTGATGCTTGTAAAGGGCGTGTGTGGGATGTGTGGGAAGCTGCAAGGAAGTGTGTGGGATGGGGGGGGGGGCAGGGTGGGGAGGAGGGGTGAAATAGACTGCCCCCTCAGGCATACGCTGTCGCAGTTCTTGCCTCAGCTGCCGATATATTAGTGGCGGTGGTCGAGTAAAACTGTGGCTATCAATATTTAAAGACGGATGTAGCTTGGCGGAGGATCCGGGTCGAGATTACCGGCAGGTGAGGTGAGTTTCTCTGGAGGACGCCACAGCCACCTGTGGCGCACCAGGGGACGTGATCCGCCAGCGGCCACATCGATACCGCCCCGGCCCCCTCCGGCCTTCTCTGGCCCTTCTGGGCCCTCTGGCCCTCTGGCCCTTCTGGGCCCTCTGGCCCTTCTGGGCCCTCTGGCCTCTCCCCACCAGCCCCTCTACCCTATACCCCCAGCCTCTACCTACCCCTGCGACCGCTCCCTCCCCACCAGCCCCTCTGCCCCATAACCCCAGCCTCTACCTACCCCCGCGACCGCCCACTCCCCACCCGCCCCCTCTACCCCATACCCCCAGCCTCTACCTACCCCCGCGACCGCCAACTCCCCACCCGCCCCTCTACCCCATACCCCCAGCCTCTACCTACCCCTGCGACCGCCCCCTCCCCACCAGCCCCTCTACCCCATATCCCCTGCCTCTACCTACCCCCCCCCCCCCCCCCCGACCCCCCACTGCAGCAAATCTCCCGTGACAGATGAATCTCCAGACGGGTGGGGAGCCGATACTGGCGATAGATCTCTTGTCAAGGCGCGAGTGCTCTTATATAACACAAAGAGAATATTTATATTGATCGTTTCTCTACCATGTGTCACCGTCGTTGCGTCGCTCCTTCAATAATTCCACATGAAGGGAGTATTGTACAAATAATCGCAATATAAAAGGAATGGCAGATGACACTGGTAAATACATTTGTGATTAACATTGCATTGCCGTTGGGTGCCAATAAATAGTGCGTAGATGAACTAATGACATGGACGGCGTCCGCGGGGTGCCTTGCCACCGCCGGTCACGCCCAGTAAGAATGCGCACTAATGGATAACTTATATGGCATGCCCCGCACACCCAAACGCCGGTCAGAAGTCTCGCGTCGGAGAAATTACCCTACCAGTCTAACAACCTAACACGTCCCACGATGATACTCGAACCGGAAATCTTATTTGAGGGCGTCGCCTCCGTGACCGCTGGCCGTGGGCGACGGAAGTAGGGGGGGGGGCGTCTCTAAGGGTTAGGCGCGGCGGGCGCTGGTCGCATTCATCCGCCGTGCTCGGTCTGGTTGGCTCAAGTGAAGCTCCAATCAGTTAGAGGCCGCGGGCCAATTAGATGCTGTTACACTTTGGGAATACCGCGTCTGTCAGGGCGGGATCGCATCTGATTGATGATGCCTTCATCAGCTCCTAGCACACACACCCCTGGGGTACTGTGACCACCCCGGTCTCTCGCTCTTACAGATCTTATGCGTCCGGTTCAATTACCGATTTGCATGGGAAATATATGGCATAATTGCGCCGCGCAACTCTCACAGCTTAGGGGGGCTCCAGAAGTGCGGTAAATCTCAGTGGCGGCTATATGGCTCCAAATCCGCTAGAGATCAAATAAACAGGCTACTGTTTCATGCGACAAATCAGTGTTAATACTTCTGTGAAATGTAATATCGTGTGCGGAGTTAGTTTGGGGAAGAGAAGGTTACGTTATTGGCATGGAGATGTCTCCGGCGGCTGTTGTCGTGCAGGCAGCCGCCACCAGGGTCCTCGGGGAGATTAGGCGAGGAGATCATCGCAAAATGTCAGAGGCGACAGCCAAGCAATAATCTAATATCAAACTAGTAAAAATGGGCTTCACGCAGAACAAAAAACAAAACAAAAAACCCCGCGGTCTCAGCATTGCAGTTGAGGCTGTCGTCGACAGGTGGCAGTCTGAGCTATGACGTTTTACAACCGAAATCCTCCCAAAATTCTCGCATCCTCCCTTTGCGCTATCCAAAGTTATCCCCCACGATATGCGATTTTTGTATTCGCCCATGAATTGAAAAAAACGAAAGTTTTACTTCTTTTTCCACAATGTCTCCCGAAACCATAACTATAGGCCACATAGTCTGCGCTTATATCATGTCCCCATATTATGTAGATATGATCTATGGACAGATCTCGGGTAATATCTTTAGCGGTTCCTCATATATACTAAGCCTGACAATGCCGCATAATCTCATCTCGGGTCAGAAAAGGGCACTTGTGTATATGATCGAGCCAAAATGCAGGTGAGCTTCTGCCACATGGCTTGCAGTGAACCCTGTATTAGCCCCACTGTGCCTCACACCCTTCACCGCCCAGACCCCGGGAGATGCGGCCTCGTTTCACGGGAGGGGTCCAACTACCCAAGTGAAACCAACATTTGGAAACAAGTAACTCCATCTGGCGTTCTGGAGTCTGACTACAGAACGTTCCCGCAGTTTGAACATCTGCCATTGCCGATCGAGGCGGGCATCGGTTTCGTCCAGAAATGTTCGTTCTGGTCTTACACACTTTTATACACAGTTCTACCAAGATCGCGACCTCGATTTGGTTTTATTTAAGCACGAAATGGTGAAAAACAGTGGACCTGGGTGATGAATGGGAGCAGTAGGGGATAACCCACTGTACATTTTGCCTTCGAGATACAAAATAGGCATCTGACATTCGGATAATCCTGGCACCCACAGACGTGGCTGGTCATTAGTGATCTGCTACAACACAAGGCTGCCCTAGTGTCGATTGACCCCAATAATACCTGATCGTTGTACATGCATCCCCATTATAACTACCAGTACGCCCAGTGGTCAATGTTTATACCAACTACTCTGAGACTACTCCTGTCGCCATATTAGACTATGCCTCTAATCACCATTGCTTCAGTAAGTTACTTCGCGTAGTCTCAATGTCACTGCCTTACCCTGTCCTACCGTATATGTCAAACCGGTTGTTGGAGTCTTGCCAATATATTATTATAAATACAGGAATGTGAGGCGTGGCTGGCATAATGGAAATGAACCCTATTTGTGTGGGCGTGTCGTGTGTTGGAATACCCCGGGACCGACGCTAGGTGGATGGGGAAAGAATTACAAGCATGTACGCTAGGAAAGGTTAATACAATGTTTATTGACGGTTAAGAATTAAATTGACCCCATCAAAGTTGGGGTTTAAAAGGCCACGCGCAGCGTAGTGGCAAGCCTAAAGGTAACGAACAAGATACACACCAACAAGCGGATTTCATTAGCCAATAGTGAATATGAAATCGCGGTTACAGGGATGGTGGGTTGGATAAAGAAAAACACTGATTAAAATGAAACAGGAAAATAAAAACTTCCACCTTGTTCTGACTCGGACCGGAAACGGGAAGAGCTAGTCCCCGATTGGTTCTTATACAATGTAGGACTAAAAACCGTGAGACATTAGTTCGATCGTACAATGATGACCGATAATCGACTAACCCCGCATTAATACGTTTTAACGTAGTAAAAACTAATTTTACTGATACAATTAAACCATGGTATTACCTAGACAGCTGACACTGTTTCCGCAAACAGGGCGGCGCGTTATATAACGTGTACGCATTAACCTTGTGGGTTATATCCTTGAAGGACGATGGCGTTGATGTTGAAGACGTCTTAGTCGGCACCCCGACCAAACCGGTTCTGACTCTTTCGCCTTGAAGTGGAACGGGCAGGGTGCCTGGCCCTAGCCGGTCGGGAAGTCAGCTGTTATGATTTCTTGCCTTCCACATCCTGAGCTCATCAGTGGCTCTGTTAGCGTCAGCTGTGGCAAAGCTTAGAAAGCAGGCACTACCACCTTTCCATAATGTTTCTCTTTCATAAATTTCCCTTTGCATCCTTCCCTCCTCCTTCTCTTTTTCACTCCTCATCTCTCTTCAATCTATCTCTGTCTCGCCCTATATTTTTTTTCTCGCTTTCTTGCCCTCCCTTCCATCTTTCTATCTCTCCATCTATATCTGCCATGTTTTCCCTTTTTCTCTCTTCCCTCCTTTCTACCTCTCTCTATATCTCACTCGCTCCCCCCCCCCCCCCCACACTCTCTCTCTCTCTCTCTCTCTCTCTTTCTCTTTATCCATCTTATTTGTTTCTGTGGCGGCGTTCAGGTTAATACTCTCGCATGTCTCAGTCCTGTGTTGGCCTCCAGCGAGTCATCATACCCAGTCGTTCAATAGGGTGTCCCCCATCATCATTCACACTCTGCGTATTTATCTTGGCTACCCGCCACCCACACCCCATTCACGCCTTTCATGGATACAGTGTAGTGGAGGGCTCACAGCATCCTCACGTCATGCGACCACAAATGTTGTGCTTGGGGGAGGGAGATCGGGGGTTATTCGACAAGCAGACCAAGTGTTTTGGCCCGCGAGTTGGCTGCTCTTGTCTGTGTTCCGTCATTGGCATTCTTGTTATTATCTCGTGGTACGCGGTGCTGTTTTGACACGCATTGCAAACCCAATCACACGGCAAAAAGACCCCGATGGCCCCCGCCAGCCCACCGTAGCGGCGGTGTGAGTGACAGCTTCAATCTTTGAATCGATGTTTGGTAATACGTCTGTACACCGTATCAATGTCCGACATTGGATCCTAACATGAAGCTATGACAGAGACATGGCGTGGCTACATCTGCCGTGAGGGGCATCGATTGGCTCTGACTTACGCCTTCATTATTGGTTCGTAAACGTTTGTGCGCTCCCCCCCCACCCCACTCTCTCCCACCACACCCCCCCAACATGTTGCTTGCCCTCGTCTTCCCGATGTTCGCCGATCGCCGATGTTACACAGTAACCAGGTAACGGTGCGGTACTACAAACTGAAACAAGACAATCATAATGAAGAGAGAGCCAACCATAATCAGATCTACAGATCAGATTAGCGAGCCAATCACAACCGAGTGGTCTAATGTGATAGCCAATCACAACCGAGTGGTCTAATGTGAGAGCCAATCACAATCGAGTGGTCTAATGTGATAGCCAATCACAACCGAGTGGTCTAATGTGAGAGCCAGTCATAATCATCTGGCCCCGTTGATACTCCCCGAACCGTTTAACCGCTGTCAAATCGTGATTATCTCCATGCTCAGATACATTTTGATAATACAATGATGTTTTTAAAATGAAATTAAGTCCTGTTTTATGCCGCTTTTGTGCATACAAAAATGCTAAGGGGAGCCAAGGGGCCTTCCCTTCCCGGGACGATGAAGGATGAATGGATGAAACATGGATGGATGAAACAGCTAGGACCTATTGAGATCTGCGGTCCAATGCGCTAACCAACTACCACGCAAGAGAGCCATTATTGCTCCCCCGCCCTCCGCCCCCCGCCCCCTTTTTTATTGGTGACAGATCACCTGTTATACCCCATGCCACACGTATATCAGGCAGACACTATTGCTATCCCAGAGATAGCCTCAGTGGATTAGGGTGCTCGCATTGAGCTCTCTGGCCACCTGCTGGCCTAACGATCAATGGTTCGCGCCCGGTTGTGGCCTTGTCTATACGGTCGCAGGATAAAGATGCCATGTTCTTCTTCGCAAAGAGTAAGGGGTTACCCCCGGGGACATGGCTCCGTCCTTCCCTTCCTTCTTCCATTTACTCGATATGACCAGGATTGGTTAAAGCGTCCCGAAGATAAAACCAACCAAACATAGCTTTCTCGTCCCAATGGTCCTAGCGGAATTCTGGGCTCTCAAGCTTTGATTGATGGATCTAACGGTTGACGCCCCCATGGCACTCGGGATAGAAAGACCGCTAGTACCTTTTACAACCGTTAGCACCCACTCTCCTTGCAGGAGACAGACCCTTGACTTGGGAGCGCGCCTGGATCTGTTTTACTCCCGCCTCGCCCCCAATTAGCACTAACAATTCCCCTACCGTTTCCAGACGCGTGTTTACTTAGCGTTCGGCTACAATGTGGGACCCAGACGCTGACGCACCCAAAACTGGATTCTGACAACGGGGCCGACAAGAGGATCGAAAAAAGTACGTTCTGTTCGGAGCTGTTGGCGGCTTGATTGGGTCCCATAGCACTACATTTTTCAGGCCCTCACTAGGCTGAGCCTTGGGATTGCTACTAAAGCAGCGCGTGTTGTTGTTGTTGTTGTTGTTGTTGTCGACGTACGTAATGCCCTTGTAATAACGACTCAATGAGTTGAGATTCCGTGGAAAAATGTAAATGCCGTAAAGCATCTGGATAAAGACAGAAAATCATTTTCAATAGAGATCACCTCCTACATTGTACCATCTGCTGCCGATGCGTGCTCCATCTACATACTATATATTTACTACATAATATATAATATATACTACATAATATATACCACATAATATATACTACATAATATATACTACATAATGTATACTACATAATATATACTACATAATATATACCACATAATATATACCACATAATATATACCACATAATATATACTACATAATATATACCACATAATATATACTACATAATATATACCACATAATATATACTACATAATATATACTACATAATATATTCTACATAATATATACCACATAATATATACTACATAATATATACTACATAATATATACTACATAATATATACTACATAATATATACCACATAATAGATACTACATAATATATACTACATAATGTATACCACATAATATATACTACATAATATATACTACATAATATATACTATTATGACTACATAATATATACCACATAATATATACTACATAATATATACCACATAATATATACTACATAATATATACTACATAATATATACCACATAATATATACTACATAATATATACCACATAATATATACTACATAATATATTCTACATACTATATACTACATAATATATACTGCATAATATATACTACATAATATATACCACATAATATATACTATATACTACATCATACATACTACATAATATATACCACATAATATATACTACATAATATATACTACATATTATATACTACATAATATATACTACATAATATCTTCTACATCATACATACTACATAATATATACCACATAATATATACTACATAATATATACTACATAATATATACTACATAATATATACTACATAATATGTACCACATAATATATACTACATAATATATACTACATAATATATACCACATAATATATACTACATAATATATACTACATAAGATGTATATCTATATATATATATGCTTATCCCGCGTTAACGTGTTCCACACTATCACCCGTTATAGACCTTTATTAGAAGACACAAGAAAAAAGACTCAGGAAACTGCGAACGGCGTAGCAGGTGTGGACAGGGCATTCACCTTGGCTCTTTACATGCTGCTAGCGTTCTGACTGGCATGGCAGCGCTGAGCCGTCTATTACGTTGTCTCTATAACATATGAATATACAAGGATGCGTAACGGCGGGTGTATGGCGATAGCATTGACGTCCCGCCAGGCCACCACACAGCCGAGTATACATCGGTGTGCATCTTCTTACGCTATGTATAGCATGTGTATGATACGGCGGAGATGTGATACATACATATACGATAGGCATACGCATACGCATATTGACACATCGCTGCGCCGTTGACGACGATGTAACAATGTGTGTATCTGTCTACGCTATGTAAATATGACGGGGCAGGGCCAGAACGCCGAGTTGGCGATGTGGCGATGTAGCGATGTGACGATGTGACGATGTGACGATGTGACGATGTAGGGATGTGACGATATGACGATGTTACGATGTAGCGATGTGACGATGTAGCGATGTGACGATATGACGATGTGACGATGTAGCGATGTGATGATATGACGATGTGACGATGTAGTGATGTGACGATGTAGCGATGTGACGATATGACGATGTGACGATGTAGTGATGTGACGATGTAGTGATGTGACGATATGACGATGTGACGATGTAGTGATGTGACGATGTAGCGATGTGACGATATGACGATGTGACGATGGAGCGATGTGATGATGTCGCGATGTGACGATGTAGCGATGTGACGATGTCGCGATGTGACGATGTAGCGATGTGACGATGTAGCGATGTGACGATATGACGATGTGACGATGTAGCGATGTGACGATGTAGCGATGTGACGATATGACGATGTGACGATGTCGCGATGTGACGATGTAGCGATGTGACGATGTCGCGATGTGACGATGTAACGATGTCACAATGTAGTGATGTGACGATGTAGCGATGTGACGATGTCGCGATGTGACGATGTAGTGATGTGACGATGTAGCGATGTGACGATATGACGATGTGACGATGTCGCGATGTGACGATGTAGCGATGTGACGATGTCGCGATGTGACGATGTAACGATGTCACAATGTAGTGATGTGACGATGTAGCGATGTGACGATGTCGCGATGTGACGATGTAGTGATGTGACGATGTAGCGATGTGACGATGTGACGATGTGACGATGTCGCGATGTAGTGATGTGACGATGTAGCGATGTGACGATGTAGCGATGTGACGATGTAACGATGTCACAATGTAGCGATGTGACGATGTAGCGATGTGACGATGTGACGATGTGACGATGGAGCGATGTGATGATGTCGCGATGTGACGATGTAGCGATGTGACGATGGAGCGATGTGACGATGTCGCGATGTGACGATGTAGTGATGTGACGATGTAGCGATGTGACGATGTAGCGATGTCACAATGTAGCGATGTCACAATGTAGCGATGTGACGATGTAGCGATGTGACGATGTAGCGATGTGACGATGTTGCGATGTGACGATGTAACGATGTCACAATGTAGTGATGTGACGATGTAGCGATGTGACGATGTCGCGATGTGACGATGTAGTGATGTGACGATGTAGCGATGTGACGATGTCGCGATGTGACGATGTAGTGATGTGACGATGTAGCGATGTGACGATGTAGCGATGTGACGATGTAGCGATGTGACGATGTAGCGATGTGACGATGTAACGATGTCACAATGTAGCGATGTGACGATGTAGCGATGTCACAATGTAGCGATGTCACAATGTAGCGATGTGACGATGTAGCGATGTGACGATGTAGCGATGTGACGATGTAGCGATGTGACGATGTAGCGATGTCACAATGTAGCGATGTCACAATGTAGCGATGTGACGATGTAGCGATGTGACGATGTAGCGATGTGACGATGTAGCGATGTCACAATGTAGCGATGTCACAATGTAGCGATGTGACGATGTAGCGATGTGACGATGTAGCGATGTCACAATGTAGCGATGTGACGATGTAGCGATGTGACGATGTAGCGATGTGACGATGTGACATTCTACAATTCGCTACGTCCGGCTTGACATGTCGCCTCTTCCAGCAAGAGAGCCACGTTTATAGGGCCTTCCATTGGGTCCATAAATAAGGGAACTATATTTGCAGGGTCCGTGCGGCTGGGGAGGGCGGGTTGAGTGGGAGTGAGGGGCGGGCAGCGGGAGGGGGGGGGGGAATGGTGGTTGGAGGCCAGAGGCCGAGGGGCACTATATTGCCGTTATTGGCGACTCAACCTTGTGTATAGGTCCCCGGCTGGCTGAACCATTCTTACTTAAGATCGGACACTATAACAGGACATGCGGCCCTGCGAGGGTGTAGGGGGGGGGGAGTGGTGGTTTAGGGGGGGGGGGGTGAGTGGGGGGTCGAGGGGGGGGGGGGTCGTTAGCGCGCGTCAGAGGTGTCTGTCCTGCCATTCCGGTCGCTACACTGGGCTTATGTTGGACAACTATTACAACATTGTTTCCCAATGCATATTGCATGAGGACTTTACGTGAGGGGAAAGCTTCATGCAGCCGAGCATTCATTATACATCGCTTGAAATCAGCGGTTGACCTACACTTGTAGGACGGATCCAGTGGTACTGGCGCGGCCACCGCGGGCTTGAGCCTTTTCGTTACCAACCTCTTTATCGCCCACTCTGATTGTCAACAGGAAGCAGGGGTCTTTCCCTCGCCCCCTCGACCTCCCGACCCCCACACACCACTGTCACCCTGTGGACCACATCAGTGTTATTTTCCCCACCAGTCTTGTCTTCCCTTTGTTCTCCCATTTTTATCGGGTTGAGTTATGACCGGTCCGTAGTCGCCGTGATTAACAGACGATGTTTTACTTCGCGACAAAAGAGAACAAAACAGGAAACTCTTATCTGTCGAGCAGGCGACACTTAATTTGCATAAAATGACTAATCCTGAAAGAATGTTGCGACGCGCTGCATTGAACACGAGAGATGGGGCAGAAATCAGGGGTAGCCTGTTGTACAACACCATTATTTTCAGTTTCTTTATTATTACTGGTAGTATCAGTGGTGGTGGTATCCGTTTATTTAGTATCATGTATGATACCTATTGTTATACCATCCACTTAAGAGCCTCAAATGTAGTTCGGTTGTCCAAACTCTGAAGGCTCGCCAATGACCAATTGGAAAGGTATTTTGAACCCAGCGGTGCCTTTTTAGTCCCGAAAATATGGGAATTTAAAATAATTTTAAACAAGGTTACAATAAAGTCATTGCATTCTCTATCAAAGGTGTCAGGACGCGAACCCGTGACCTGTTGTTCTGCAGCTCCGCCTGCTTACCAACTGACCTGAGGAGACTCCCTCGGCCACAAAGTGTAATTATGTTAAGGCATAAAACAAATGTTGATAAAAGCGATATCACGGTATTTTTTTATTAATGCCTGAAACGTCATCTTCATCAAACACACGCAGTTTGGGAGTCCAAACTTAGTAGATATGCCATATTTAAGGGTATAATATTCCCAGCATGGTAGTTAAACCTTAATGCATAGATTAAAAACAATAACGGACAGCGGAGAGCAAGCCACGAATCGCGTCTGGCCTTGCGTCCGGGAACCTCCCTGGCCTAGTGGGCACCTAATATGATGCATGTTTCATCTATTCATCTTTGATCGTTCCGGAAGAATACTTGGCCGCCCAGTTTAGACTTTGTATGCACAAAACCAGCTTTAAGACACTGACATTTCATTTCACTTCCTACTGCGTCCAAACGTTGCAATGTTGAGGCTGGAATGTGGCTCGGGGCCTTAGGTTCAGTGTGGTGCAGGGCCAGTGATGCTCCGGTCTCGTGTCCTCCTCCTCGCCTCCCGGAGTAAAAACAACGTACACCCCATCTTCTTCGTGAAACCTAACCTCTCGCTGAAATGGAGATGCCGAATTTTACCGCCGAAAGAAACTGCAGACTCTGCTTTGCTCTCAATAATCACTCGCATGGCGTATAAACAATGTTATCTCGACGTCTGGGGGGGGGGGGGGGATTCGCCGCCAGGGCAAAGATGGGGTCACAGTGAGCAGGAGATGGACTATTGTAATTCGGCGCGGATGCTCTGGCTGCGTACTGACTGCGACTAACCACCGGACGTTGTTTATAGCGTGTCCGCCATTCCTCTCTCGCTCTGTGTGTGTGATGAGTGCCGCCTGAACGCGGCACGGCTAGGGTCCCAGTAGGGTGGGCAAACAGACAGACGATGAGCATCGTCTCGCTGAAGAAAATGTAACATGCGGGAAATGGAGCGCATCTACGTATAAAACGATCTTGCCATCAATACACTTTCATTCGAAAGTCACCCAGAAGCAGCGACCAGTGGCTCCACCACATAACATGGCCTTACTGATGGCACAAACACGGCGGGTAGAAAATACAAATACTACCATCTTAAAACTCGAAGGAAATTGAATACGAGGAACATGATAACCGTTCGGCCACGTATAAGAATAGCGTATGTCTGTCCCACCCAGAAAAAACAATTCCTATTTATTATTATCAACAGCCACCTTGTGCCGTTGTGGTCCTTGCTCTCAACATCCATGCTTTAAACGTGCCCCATCTCTGACAAAACAAAACGTGTTAAAGTACAACATTTAATCTACCGAGGGTCGAAAGAAGCTGCTTTAATCATGGATGAAACTGTGCAGTGCTGGCCTGTTGATGCTGCGATGTTCCGTGCGGTTCTGTCTCCCCCCTCCCCCCTCTCTCTCCCATTTTGTCCGCTTTGGTTGACCTTCTGACTCTCAACCACCAGAAATAGCGTATTATTCCGCTGCTCGAGCCGCCTGGCTCAGACTTTACAGACCCAAAGGATTGCGGCGGCTGGCAAGGAACCGGGTCCTTTATCGCAATGGGGCGGCTCGTACCGCCTTATTTCCATATTCTCTATATAGCGGAAGGCCCAGTGAGTGGCAGTGACGGTCCAGGAAGCCTTGCCGCTTGGTGTGTCTGGTCGGCATGTCGCCAACCCCAGCCTCCGTCCTCAGCATCCCACTCTCAACACCACCACTCCACCCCCACCACCGCCTACTCATCCTCCTCCGGCTGCACCGGCCGCTGACACGCCGAGCCCCGCCGCTGGAAAGGCGCGGGAAGCTCGCGTGCCGGGCAGACGACTTTCGCCGCGCGAGGGATCTTACCGCCGATACGGCGCGTGCGCGTCCCTTATTCCATTGACGACTAGTTGGGAACATCAAACTTGAAGAGAAAAGACGGCAAAAAAGGGAAGGGAAGAAGCTCTTTCTGGAGTGTCTTCCATCAGCGGTGGGGGGAGGGCCTTCCCTCGGTATACCTCGGACCCGGCCGGTGTCTAAAGTCGTTAGAAGAACCATTGCTCAGCCGGGCGGGAGGTGCAAGGCGGCGAGGGGGTATATGCCCTGCCAAGTGATGCATCGTGGAGGCCAATGAGACGCGAAAGGTAAGGGCCGACGCGGGTGGAAGGCGGCTGTTTAGATGTCCACACACCACTAATGGGGCAGGAAACACGTCCCCGCCTCGTCCCCAGGGAGGCCGACCGGGCATCCGCTATGTCCAAACACGCTCTAATGGTTTAAAAGTGTGTATTGTGGACCCTAATGTGAGCCGTCGGCCAGACAAAGTGGGATAAGCGACGCCTGGTGCATTGTGGGAACCCCGAGATACCGCGGCAGACGTACTGGATATACGAGAGGCCAAAAACCGGGAAATATTCGCCCATGGCTCAACAGGTACGTGTCTGCTGCAGCCTGTCCCTGGATCGTTGCAACGGATGTACCATTCAGACGCCATACAATGGCGCATCGAGGGGCGGCGAAATAATTTGATATTTCAACACTCCCGGAAGAGGTACAATGTTGGTTCTCTTGTGTGATATACAAGATGTGATATATGTGATACATATATATCGGTCTGTGGTGTAACTGCTGCCGGGCTGGCGCATGTCGTAAGCTATATTCATGCGATCATTTATTTACAGAGAAGGTCTTTCAAAATTGTGGCGATATTATTTACGCTTTCAGTTTTGCGTCTTATTTGAAGAATTTCAAGTTTAATTTGTCCTCGTGACGGGCGTTCTAGTTTTCTAAGAAATTGGCCCAAATGTTGCTACTAGATATGCATCAGATGTTTACTTCCGTGAAATTGTTGGTTTAGGTCTGCACAGTGTAGGCTTTGTTCTGTGAACCAATGATGGTACACAGACCTAAATCAACAATACATTACAAACACTAGGCTCATGAGGATGGAAAAACAATCCCTTTGGATTGCTCTAATTCTGATCTACCTATTTATTAAGCATATTAATGTGGTTACAATAAGTATGATTTATTGCTATCGGGTACGTCATGCTTCTGACCGTCACTGAAACTGTGGTGATGCAAGCAAACCAACAAAATGTTCACTTTGGGTTTAAATAATATACTTCCCGCCGCCCGCCGGCACAAGGTCGCTTGTTCTTTCCTGCATTATGGCAGAAGAATGCCGACTGGCGGTTTAAAGGGCTTAGTTTGGGACGTAACCTAACCACAACATCATTATTCTGTTGGCTCTCTACCGAGCATCTAAAATCAGATGTCCCGCGTTTCGTTGTTTTCTGTATCAGGAACAACGCGCTGGTGTCTCAAGAAATAGTCGTCTGCGGTTGTTATTATGTTGTCATCTATAACATCAGTGGATGAAGCGTCTCCCTCGTGAATCACTCGCGATTTGCCTGATAACGAAAGGGAATCAACAATAACGCTTTCATGACAAGTGAATTCCATTATCAAGCTTCGCTACGACACGCGCCACAAAAATGGTCGGACAAAAAAAAGAGACAAAAAGTGTGGCCCATTATGCAACTATATATATATATATATATTGCCAAAAACCGCAGCCGGATACATCTCCTATTAGGGGAAAAAAGAACGGTTAAATCCATTATGACCCCCCACCTCCCCCCCTCCCTTTCGTTCCACGTGTCAAAGCACCTATTCCTGATATATTTGCAATGTTCATATCCTGAAACCAAACTTATATCTTCAGCTTTTCGTGGTTAATTATTTGCCAATATACTTCAGTGTTAATAATAACAATACATGCATTTTTTAGATTTAGGGATAACATTATTTAATGTTCTAAAAAAAATCGACAGCTGGTTCAGTTCATATGTTCCCTCAAGACGCGTAGACATTTTACAGACAATGATGCAATGGTTCAGCCATAATTATATCCCACCTACTAAACAATGTCATATACTGTTAGCCCACGTTCTACGGCCCTAGGAGGGTAACACGTGGCCTTGTATTTACATTGAAATAGGATAAGAAAACCTTGGATTTTGATAATGCAGAGACATTGAAAGGTCCATGCGTGCACTGGGTAATGTACATTTTTGTTTGCACGTGGATCCCGTTTCATAATACTAAGATCAATGTTGGTATTATGAGTATTCAGAACATAGTAGAAACAGCGGAACCATCACCCATTAAAGCAATATACTTACATGCGCCATCTTAGATTTTTTACATTTTAGAATCAAGACTAAAAGTAAATCAACAGTTATGATGCATATGTTTTATATCTCTTTGAGTCAAAATTTTTTTCAACATTTCAACATAAAACTGCGCGGTTTATTTATATCGCGCGCGGACATCACACACAAAATACCGAACGGCGAACAGGCGCGCAGGTATATAAAGCCGGCCACCAACTTCTGCTCCGGTGACCAACATACTTCTCTCCGGAGAGCCCACAGGCTTTCAGGATTTAAATTTAAGACATAATGTACTTATTTGACATGGAGAAGAGGTTGGTAATACAAAAAATTAAGGAATATATTGCTTTAATACAAGTGATGCATCCGAAAGCTCAGGGAGTGGTGTATTTTGTCCAACCACGCGCCTTCTTTATCCAATCCATGCCTGTATTCGTCACGCATTGTGCGTACTTCGACACACATTGTGCGTACTTCGTCACACATTGTGCGTACTTCGTCACACATTGCGCGTTCTTCGACACACATTGGGTATACTTCGTCACACATTGTCTGTACTTCGTCACACATTGTGCGTACTTCGTCACACATTGTTCGTACCTCGACACACATTGTGCGTACTTCGTCACACGTTGTGCGTACTTCGTCACACATTGTGCGTACCTCGACGCACATTGTGCGTACTTTGTCACGCATTGTATATTCATAGTCACACATTGTGCGTTCTTCGTGTATAATGTGTACTTTGTCACATCGAGTCCGTGCTCCTGTCCGGCGCAATGTGTGTAATCCATAGCGTACTTTATTGCACCATGTGTACTTTATTATTAACAACAGAAGCTGTATTTCGCACTAATCAGGCCATAGGTCCATAGCACACAAGTGCTGCGACATTTTTAATAGTTCTGTCAAGCTTAGAGTCTAATCAATTCCGAAATACTTGTTTAGTGAGACTCGTAATTGGTGCAGTCTCAATACATTTCTGCTTAACATCTGCATAGAGGGGGCAAACCATTATAAAGTGGAACTCGTCTTCAACCATTTCTCTAGATAAATTCAAACGATATTTACATACTCGTTCATCACTGGGCAACATTCCCCGCTGACTTTCTACAGCTAATCTATGCGAAGAACAGCGGACACGGGACAGGGCTTACATATGCGTACTGCGTGGCGTATCTTATTGCACCATGTGCGTACTCCATGGCGTACTTTATTGCGCCATGTGCGAACTCCACGGCGTATCTTATTGTACGACATGCATACTTCATAGCGTACTTGATGACACCAAATGCGTACCCTATGGTGTATTTTATTACATCAAATGGGAATCTATTGTGTACTTTATTGCACGATATGCGTACTCCATAGCGTACTTTTCTGCACCATGTGCGTACTCCGTGGCGTACTTTATTGCACCATGTGCGTACTTTGTGTTAAATTGACGTTTTTGATCAATATTATGTCCGTTTAAGTTTAAGCGATCTGCGTGCAAGTGAAGGTTATTGCGTCCAAGTAAAGGCTATATATACATGCGTCCAAGTAAATGCTATATATACATGCGTCCAAGTAAAGGCTATATATATACATATATGTTGCTGAATGGATCCTTCTTTGCATGTCTACGCGTATTCAGCTGGCGAATACACAATGAGCAAACAAATTATCCAAGCGATGGACGGAAAATGCAACGTGATCGCCAATTACGAGGCAGCGAACTTAATAACTCAATTTCAGTATTGTGTGCTCGTCTTAATATGGCTTGGCATAATTTTGTCAGCTATGCAATATGAGACTGCATATTAAAATTGTTTTGTCACAAACGATTAGATATAATTGTTACCACCGTACAAGACATAATGTTCGCATGAATATTTGGGCTTTTTTTTCAATCTCTTATATTCCGCCTTACTTTTTGTTTATTGGACGATCATTTTTCCTTTCGACCCTTTCGGATTCTCTATAGTTGCACTTTTTCAGTTGCCCAGCGAGGGGTGGGCGATGCAATTAAGACGACGTTCAAGTATCCCTGATTGGTCAGTTTCCATTCCAGCGCGGAATGAGAGTCTAGGGTATGGTGCATAAACTTCGGCGAGGGTTCGGCTAGGCACCAGTCCAAGTTCTCGTTTCGCGAGACTTGAGTGTGGAACAACAGGGGCTTGATGGATCACGTGACTGAACTGAGATTGTTTGCGTCGACTGTACGAGTGCCATCAAAGAGGAGTAAGATGTCTGCAAAAGAACCTGGCAAGAACTCCACCAGGGAAGCGTTGATAGAACAAAGAGTGGGTCCGTGATAATTTTTGAGGGGTTAGTAGGATTCATTTCTCGGTGATCGTTTCGTATCGTTAATGTCTCGACATCAATCTCTCTGTGTTCCGCACACACACACACACACTTCTTTACCCCACATTTTTAACGCGGATAACACTTTTATCTCTCTCATAAAGACTTTCATGGATTCACCAGAGACGACAAATCTTAACTATACCGATATTGCACAAGTTTATGATAGAAGCCAAATCAGGGAAGTATTTTTTTTCTCTCTCCTTCCCTTTCCCTTTCTCCCTCCCTCTCTATGTCTTCAAGTGTGAGCAACTGTGTTATATACGACGCCACAAGCACGGTTAAAGGGCGAACATCCGTTGCTTTCAATCATGAGCCATCACATGTCGTTGGTCCTTTGTTCGACCGAGCGTATTGCGACCTTCCGAGCTGTCAGGTGGCGCCCTCTAGTGAATGACCTGTGCGCACGCGCCAGACCCGCGCTGCACGCGTCTCTGTCCGCCTTCACGCCTGACGACCAAGGGGATCGTGTGGCTTCTTTCCATTTCGGTAACTTTTCCATTTCCGGTGCGATGTCGCATCTTGCATCATCCGATCAGGCGACCCGTCGACATTTTATAACCTTGTTGTCTATTTTTATTCATAGAGTACAACGACAAACTCACGTATTATTTCACCTAGGGCTTAAATTAAGATGAATATATTTAAATAGAAGTAGCGTGATCACATATACTGCAAAATACGGATTCTATATACCATTCAGACAGATCAATTATTCTCAAACTGGTCTAAATAGATTGATACAGCTTAGTTTATCATAATAAGTATCGGAGTTCAGTGGCTGGGGTGGGAGTACGTGTTGACCGGTCAATTCAGTGAGAAATATACGGCCATACTTTTTCAGAGTCAATTGAGTGAGAAATAGAGGGCCATACTTTTTCAGTCAATTCAGTGAGAAATAGACGGCCATACTTTTTCAGAGTCAATTCAGTGAGAACTAGACCGCTATACTTTCATTGGACCGTAGGTCAATTCAGTGAGAAATTGTTAAGTTTGCAAACTTCGAGGTTGGCCAGAGTTGTATCTGTGTCGCGGACAGAGATGATCCATATACTAGCGACATCGTCTTGGGCCTTTGGCCCTCTGCGTCCCACAGTTGATAATCAATGTCGTTTTTCATGCCCCATTCAGACAGAATGCCGAGAGGGAATGTTAAACGCCTCCTCCGCATTAACACCCCTCACCATGGCAACGCAATCCGTCATCACATTGTCCTATTACCCTAACCACCTTGCCGGTGATAACTTGGACTGAGCCATAAACATGCAAATATCTGGGATAGTTTGGTCAACAAAGCGATGGGACAGTCTGATGGCAGGATCGTAGAAGCGCAGACCCGTCACGCAGAGAAGTAATCTATGACTTGAGTGGGAACCGCCGCCGTCTTGTACGCGAAACCCCAGCCTTCTAGTCGGGCCTCAGCGATGCCACAATTAATCATAAGGCAATTAAATGAACTGCCGTCGGCCTAAAATTCAATTAACTACCGGCAAACACTGCCTGGCGGACATGGGGTGTCTCATCTCTAAGAATCGCAGCTGACTTTTATTCCCCATTCGTTGCTCGCACCTTGCGCCATGACGCCACGAGTGTCTTTCATCAAGCCAGCGGCGGCGGATATATATGAAGACAGAGAGAGAGAGAGTAAAACAATTCTTGACATGTATATGTGCTTGCGCTGGCTGGCGGTGCTTGCCACACATGCCTTGGAGGCACCATCGAGTTAACTCGGAGACCTACCTACCTACCACATGGGGTGGTGAATGCTCGTCCCCTCCGCGGGAAAGCTACAATTTTGCCGGACGACAGGGTTATGGCTTTGCGCAATGAAATATTTAGCAGATGGCAAGACTAAAGGCGTCGGCAGAAATTCTTATATAGCCAGCTGCAGTGATATACAATCTCTGATAATAACTATTACAGCTTGATTTAGGGACTCGGCATTGCCACCCATGGTGGGCAATTTAGGAGCGGCTATATGATCCGCCGTGTCGATCGGCGGCCGTCCGGCCCCTCACCCCACCCACACAGTGACGCCGCGGGCACTTGACCACAAGTACCCACGGGCTACGGGGTCTCGAGTCTAGAAGAAGCGCATTTATAAATCCCCTCGAGACTTAACATGGCGACATCTTGCCCGCGTGTGCCATACACGTCGACGCCTTCGTTGGTCTGCCACGTGGCGAGGGGCCACGCGTTCCATGTGACCTCTGTCACGACAATGTCAACCTTGCTGATCCTTTGGTGACCTAAGATCTCATCCCTTGTATGTATATACATGTGTACTTTTTACTGGTTTCCTAAAAAACGCAGCTAATTAGACCTCTCGCCCACAGCTAACGACAGCTACAGTCCACAGCTAACGAGACTTCTCGCCCACAGCTACCGAGACCCTTCGCCCACAGCTAACGAGATCCCTCGCCCACAGCTACCAAGAAACCTCGCCCATAGCTACCGAGACACTTCGCCCACAGCTAACGAGATCCCGCGCCCACAGCTAACGAGATCCCTCGCCCACAGCTAACGAGATCCCGCGCCCACAGAAAACGAGATCCCTCGCCCACAGCTAACGAGATCCCACGCCCACAGCTAACGAGATCCCGCGCCCACTGCTAACGAGATCCCGCGCCCACAGCTAACGAGATCCCGCGCCCACTGCTAACGAGACCCCTCGCCCACAGCTAACGAGACCGCTCACCCACAGCTAACGAGACCCCTCGCCCACAGCTAACGTCACCCCGTGCTCACAGCTAACGACACCTACCGCCCACAACCTCACCTCCGGCCACCCCGGCCCCCTTATCCCCCCCCTCCCCCGCCCCCTGGAACCCCCGCGCGCCCACTTCACGCCTCGCGCAGACACGCTTGTTCAGTTCAAACTCTGTCTCTTCATACATCATCCGCGGGACTGACCGGCCGCCGGACGCAGCCGGCAGGCGGGCCGGCAATATCCGCCAACAAGGGGTTAGTGAGCAACACCGCCGCCAAGCCCTGGGTCTGCCACCCCCTCAAACTCCCCCACCCCCACCCCTACCCTCCCGACCACCACTCGTCCTCATGTCCCAACACGGCAACAAGTTCTCCCCCACCACCCCGCCACCCTCCCCCCCCCCCCCCCCCACTGCTCCACTGCCGAATCCTGATGACCGATCGGTCTGCAGTCATCGAAGTCACCCCAGACTCATTCGTCTGCATGTTGCATAACGGGGCTTTATCCGCACACGCGGACATTACGCCAGGTACAATCTCCGCCTTCACCCATTATCGCCCATTATTCTTCACTAAACGAAGAGGCGAAAAAAACAAGGTTTGCCGCAAAAACCTGGAATAGAGATCGATTGAGGAATGTCACGTGTCTATATAGCACCCGGGTGTTACAGGGCACCAGTCAGGCTATATATAACACCCGGGTGTTACAGGGCACCAGTCAGGCTACATAACACCCTTGTTACAGGGCACTAGTCAGGCTATATATAACACCCGGGTGTTACGGGGCACCAGTCAGGCTACATAACACCCTGGTGTTACAGATCACCAGTCAGACTATATAACACCCGGGTGTTACAGGGCACCAGTCAGGCTACATAACACCCTGGTGTTACAGATCACCAGTCAGACTATATAACACCCGGGTGTTACAGGGCACCAGTCAGGCTACATAACACCCTGGTGTTACAGGGCACCAGTCAGGCTATATAACACTAGTGGTGCTACAGGGCACCAGTCAGGTTATATAACACTACTGGTGCTACAGGGCACCAGTCAGACTATAACCCTAGTGGTACTACAGGGCACCAGTCAGACTATAACACTAGTGGTGCTACATGGCACCAGTCAGACTATGACACTAGTGGTGCTACAGGGCATCAGTTAGGCTATATAACACTAGTGGTGCTACAGGGCACCAGTCTGGACATTTAACAGTGATGGTGCTACAGGGTGTTACAGGGCACCAGTCAGGCTATATAACACTAGTGGTGCTACAGGGCACCAGTCAGACTATGTAACACTAGTGGTGCTACAGGGCACCAGTCAGACTATATAACACTAGTGGTGCTACAGGGCACCAGTCTAGACATTCAACACTAATGGTGCTACAGGGTACCAGTCAGGCTATATAACACTAGTGTGCTACAGGGCACCAGTCAGACTATAACACTAGTGGTGCTACAGGGCACCAGTCAGACTATAACACTAGTGGTGCTACAGGGCACCAGTCGGGCTATATAACACTAGTGGTGCTACAGGGGCACCAGTCAGACTATAACACTAGTGGTGCTACAGGGCGTTACAGGGCACCAGTCAGGCTATATAACACTAGTGGTGCTACAGGGCACCAGTCAGACTATATAACACTAGTGGTGCCACAGGGCACCAGTCTGGACATTCAACACTAGTGGTGCTACAGGGTACCAGTCAGGCTATATAACACTAGTGGTGCTACAGGGTACCAGTCAGACTATATAACACTAATGGTGCTACAGGGCACCAGTCAGACTATAACACTAGTGGTGCTCTAGGGCACCAGTCTGGACATTCAACACTAGTGGTGCTACAGGGCACCAGTCAGGCTATATAACACTAGTGGTGCTACAGGGCACCAGTCAGACTATAACACTAGTGGTGCTACAGGGCACCAGTCAGACTATAACACTAATCGTGCTACAGGGTGTTACAGGGCACCAGTCAGGCTATATAACACTAGTGGTGCTACAGGGCACCAGTCAGACTATAACACTAATCGTGCTACAGGGTGTTACAGGCCACCAGTCAGGCTATATAACACTAGTGGTGCTACAGGGCACCACTCAGGCTATATAACATTAGTGGTGCTACACGGCATTCCACCGCTCTAGTCTCTCTCTCTCAATTCCTCCCCTCCCTTCTTCTTCTCCTTTCACAATTCTGTTTATCTCTTTATTGCTGACCTCGCTCCAGTTTATATCTCCAGTCGTTAGCCTGGGTTAGTGCCCCTGCCATCATCAGAGCCCAGTGGGCAGTCGGCCTTCTATTGTGACGTCCTAAACGTCCACCAAACTCTCAATCTACCCCTGCCCCCCACCCCCCCCCCACCCCAACCTCATCCCTCTTCCTTCCACCCCGTTACAATTTGTCGCGAGTTTAGCTGGGACAAAGCGCAGAGCCTTATTCATAGGTTAGGCATGGAGCAGGATGGAGCAGGATTATCCTCCGAGGGACAGTCTGACGACTGCATGTCACACCATTGCCGCTATCAGTCGCATCCCAACTGGAAGATGAAAGGTCGCTAGATCGATGTTCGGTTTGAGGGCGGGGGGGGGGGCGGGGCGATTACATAGAAGTATCGATGACAACCGGTCTCCTGCCGGACGCCATTCCTCGGTAATTAAAGCCGAACGAAAGATATGAGGCCGTGTCAAAGGTCGACGGTCAGATGTCAAAGGTCGAAGGTCAGATGTCAAAGGTCAAGGTCGTACTTACATCATTACGAAAGACATATCTTGTCAAGTATCTGGCTTAATCGACTTCTTATCGACAGCTGGCAATGATCTACCACCAACATTATTCGATTTTTGCTAAAGACAATAAATAATTCCTTAATGCTTCTAGTTCCGAACTTCTAGTCCGCCTTTTAAAAGTGTGTCTATGATTGTGCCTCCGTATCTCTTTTCCCCAACTCACCCACCCATACCCCATGCAGGATACCGCGACTGCAGTCAATCCGCAACCAGCTCTACTATTTACTTGAAAAGAGCCCAGACCGGTTTAGTCCAGCATCAAACGTATTCGCGCTTCTATTTAGCGGCGGAAAAAGGTTCCCGGGTCCGATTAGGAGAGCTTCACTTGGGCGTTAGATTGGCTGAGGTTTTGGGAATGACTTTGACTCGTGTCTCCTTTGACTGAGTGGGGACTCGCTGGATACTAGCCACGGGGAACTCTCGAGTCGGCGCTTCCCGCTCAGAGTCACGAAGCCGATCAACAGTAGCCACGCCACCTGTCGGCTGACGTTCATATCACGGGGGACCCAGGCGTCCAATTCGCAGCGCCCCTTCGAGGGAGATCGCGCGGCGGCTACGGGTGGACGGAGAGGCTGAGCTGAAGGAAGGTTGGGTGGGTGAGGCGGGGGCCGGGGTGTGGGAGAGGAGGAGAGGGGAGGGCTGGCGGTGGTTGACTGTTGGAAGACGCAGTGCCGCTCGATGGTCGTAGATGTTGTCCCTCGATTCGATATGAAAAACTGCAGAAACCTGCAAACCAATTAACTCCCACGCTGCTAACCAATGGGATTTGAAGGACAATGATCCCGGCTATGGGTTTTAATAAGAACGGCGGCGTGACATATCGGTAAGGCTGTCAAATGTTAACTCCCGGTCAGCCCTCCATCCTCTCGCGACCTGCTGGTACAAGCCTACAGGGGAAGGGGGAATCCCGCTGTCGGCTTGGGATGGCAGGTTGACCCCCGGGCAGACTTATTGAAGCGCTTGGCATTCAGGAGACGAGCCCGCAATGGAACGGAGAGGCCTACCGTGGGATTGCCCGCTTGCCCCAACTATGATATACTGTGTTGACTCAAACCAATGATAACTGCCAAAATGAAGTCATGTACTGGGGGAACCAGGAGAATAGTAACTGCCCATATTCAATTATGATCTCTGCGAAAATGACATAATGTACTGATAGATTGATGCGATTGATAACTGCATGAAGTAATGTGCTGAGGGAATCAGGCGAATGACAATTGGTGAAATGAAATAAAATGCTGAGTGAATCAGGAAAATGATTAAAATAAGGTAATGGACTGAATTATTCAAATGAAACATCACTGCCAAAATGTACTAAGGGTATTCAAGAGAATTTAAATGAATTGATAACCGCCAAAATGAAGTAATGTACTGAAAGGATCAGGCGAATGATAACTGCTAAAAATGAAGAAATGTACTGAGTGAATCAGGCAAATGATAACTGCTAAAATGAAGAAATGTACTGAGTGAATCAGGCAAATGATAACTGCTAAAAATGAAGAAATGTACTGAGTGAATCAGGCGAATGATAACTGCTAAAAATGAAGAAATGTACGGAGTGAATCAGGCGAATGATAACTGCTAAAAATGAAAACATTTCTTGAGTGAATAAGGCGAATGATAACTGCTAAAAACGAAGAAATGTATTGAGTGAATCAGGCAAATGATAACTGCTAAAAATGAAGAAATGTACTGAGTGAATCAGGCAGATGATAACTGCTAAAATGAAGAAATGTACTGAGTGAATCAGGCAAATGACAACTGCTAAAAATGAAGAAATGTACTGAGTGAATCAGGCGAATGATAACTGCTAAAAATGAAGAAATGTACTGAGTGAATCAGGCAAATGATAACTGCTAAAAATGAAGAAATGTACTGAGTGAATCAGGCAAATGATAACTGCTAAAAATGAAGAAATGTACTGAGTGAATCAGGCAAATGATAACTGCTAAAATGAAGAAATGTACTGAGTGAATCAGGCAAATGACAACTGCTAAAAATGAAGAAATGTACTGAGTGAATCAGGCGAATGATAACTGCTAAAAATGAAGAAATGTACTGAGTGAATCAGGCAAATGATAACTGCTAAAATGAAGAAATGTACTGAGTGAATCAGGCAAATGATAACTGCTAAGAATGAAGAAATTTACTGAGTGAATAAGGCGAATAATAACGATTAAAATGAGATAATGTACTACATGAATTAGGCGAATAATAACAATTAAAATGAAGCAAGGTACTGAATGAATCAAGCGAATAATAAACACCGAGATTAAATTATTTACCTCCCGCATCCGGTGAACGATGAACTACAAACTGACATAGATTTTTAGATGTCAAGATGATGTCACATGCCCATGTGAATTCATATGCCACTTAAAACCAACATACCACGATGTTCAACGCTAGTCAAACGGATGATAAATGCCGATGTAAAAAACTAATAGCCGAGCAAGAGAGATTTATGTTAGTCGCTGGTCGCATGCGAACGACCTCAAATTATCGGTATTATAGGAAAAAAAGCGTTCCATAGTACAGTTGTTAGTGTCATCGGGATGAAATAATTAATTCGTCACCGGATGGGATGGCAGACGCAGTGCCTATAATGTGTTTATTATAAGGCCATAACACAAAGGCATAATGGTTATAAATGGATATAAAGACTCTGGATGGAACCATCCATGCTCGTATAAAGAAGACCCCAAAACTGTCATTGGCCAGAATACGACAAGTGCGCGTTAAAAAAACAGTGCTGTTCCGTCACGTGACAATCCTAAAGTGGAATGGCTTGAGCGATGGTGGTGAATGGGCTACGTTTACTATAAATAGCCCTGCAGTGTTCGGAGCTGGTTATTACTTGGGCGAGAAGGGTGTCGCCGTTCTCGTTGGTCACGTGGTCCGCTATTAGTCTGAGCCGAACTGCCGGTCTAGCAGGTGCTAAATCCATGGTGCTGAGTCCACGTCAGAAGCTCCGGTACCAGCCAGAGATGAATGAGAATGTCACATGGTAAAATGGCTCTAGCCTTCAGCAGTAAAACGACTGTTTTGGTTGTAAATAAATAATGAAGGTTAAACAATCGTACAATGAAACAAAGCCATAAGAGTGAGATGGGGAGGATACACTTTTCAGGTGAGTCCAAGAGCATATGAAGGACACAGTTTTGGTTATTTTTGCTCCGTTTTTTTATGGCATTTTATTACTTTTACCGCGTCTTGAAGAGCCATTGTGCCATCAAACGAGACTTAACTCTTCCCTCCCCCCACCCCCCTGCACAATCTAAGATATTCGTCTACTATTCGGGGATTTCCGCGCAGCTTGTGATTGTGTCTGTCGCCTCCAACTATTTCGCCCTGGCAGACAGCTCCTCCAGCCTGCGGGGCTTCCCTTACTTTCACGCAGGCCTTCATGTCAGACAGACCATTTAGAAATGTTGTAAAGGCCATAGGCAAGCGAGTTGCCACCAGGGGCGAGATTGCCCCATGGTCACGCGGGGTGGCGGGTCGTCGACGGAAGGCGCCCTCTATTGTAGGATTGTAAGACGGTCGGTAGAGGATTCAGTCCGCATCGAATCCCAAAGCCACGTGTGTCTTGGTGCTTCCATGGTCAAAGAAAATCTGTAATGAAGAGCTATATATGTGGGGGTTTATCAGTTGCTGGCGTCTTTATTCTGCAGCCGATGCGTTCATCATTTGACCTGCGTGTTTATTCCCGTTCGTAGCTTTTCAATATGTTTCCTGCTTCTTCTCCTTTTCGTCCCTAACCTTTTCTCGTGACTGCTGCCAACTGCTAATCACCCCTCCTTTGTTTCCCTCTTTGCCTAATGCTTCCTTTTTTATTTAGTTTTTTTGTAATTTTCCCCCAACTTGTTCTTATGCTTCGTCAGTACCTACGCCCCCTCCCTCCCCTCTCCACACCCACGCACGTCGGTAGCCACCCCTACGCCGCGTCTTTACTTTTCCATTTATTTTTGTATTTTTATTTTTGCTCGTGCTCGCGGCGCCACCAAAGATACCATCCCGAATATTCCCGTCCCCGGCCACCCATCCGGACGACTTCGCCGCGACCTTTAATTGTGGGATTGACTTCCCGCCTGCCTCCCCGCCTGCCTCCCCGCCTGCCTCCCCGCCTGCCTTCCCGCTTGCCTTCCCGGTTGCTACGGTTCACTCGCAGTTAATGAGATTATGTCTCCCATCCGAGGTCCTATCACAGGCGCTCCTCCAATCACAGCCCGCCAGAGGATACATCCACAGGGCGTCGGCGTCGTCGTCTCACTGGACCCTCAGTCGTCTCACTGGACCCTCAGTCGTCTCACTGGACCCTCAGTCGTCTCACTGGACCCTCAGTCTCTCTTCGTCTGTCTGCCGCTTTTGTTCTCCCTTTTCTCGCTATCTTTGTCTATATCTGATACATTTTTTTGCGTTTTCTATCTCAACCACTTTCTGCGAAGCCCTGTCAATTTTTATCGTTCCCTCCAATCTGGCAGCCTATCCGACTACCCCACCCACTGTCTCTCTATTTGTCCGTCTCTTTCCCCCTCTCCCTGCCCTCTCCCTCTCCCTCTCCCCCTCTCTCTCCCTCTTCTCTCTCTCTCTCTCTCTCTCTCTCTCTCTCTCTCTCTCTCTCTCTCCCTCTCATTCTCTCCTCTATCTTCCCCTTTCCCCTTCTCTCTCCCTCCCCCCCCCCCTCGCTGTCTTTGGCTCGCTGGCCTCTTTCATTGTTCACGTATCATTAACGATCGAGTCCAAGACAAGCGGCTCTAATGGTAAAGATTACAGTCTCTGCTGCGGATCGCGACGTATCGAAGGCACTCTGCCCTTTGTCTAAGTTCTATGGTCGACGTGATTGCCATGTCAAGTACAGCTTCTCCGCTCACAAAGGTCAACGCGTCCAGGACTCAATGGGCGATATTATGGACAGACACGCCCCTATAACTATAGTTATAAAACTTTTCATTTGGTTCATCAAAGTTTGTTTTGGGGTCTGAGCAATATGCTTGGATGTGTGTCACAAGCAGTGTGGAAGACTTTCATTCCTGTAGCGTCACTGAATCAGTGAATGGTTCAAACTGTTAAGAAATGTTATTTACTACTAAAATGATCCCATCCAGTCCCGAAGAGATGTATGTGCAGGAGTAGAATTGAGCATGTCAGTTCTTCATATTCTCAATGTTCAGTTTATAGAAGATGCAACGTGCGTGCGATAGCGGTAAGCAATTCACGGCGTGGAAGAGAGGCGGATAGCAATGGCACTTTTGGTGAGCCCCTCACGGCAGTGGTCTACCTAGACATGTCTAGTTCGTGAATGTCGGTCTAGGGGATAGGTTTATAGTCCACTGCTCTATTGGTTGGAACTTGGGTGCCCCTGCCGTGCTGTATATAGTTACCTACCGGGTATCTTTTCAAACCGAAATAAATCCTCGCAAATCCAAACCCCTTGCAAAAAAATGACACATTATCTTGTCCATAAAAAGAATGATATATAATACAAATAACTTATATCTTGTTAAGAATCGTGTTGCCCGGGCTTATCTCTGCAACAGGCTCAAGCCCCCAGGGTTTCGCGGTGTCCAATGTGTGCCATTGGAATCACGAATGTCGCTCTTTTGCTCTGTGTATGGTGTGGCGCTTGGTAGGCCCCGGGATACACCCCTCCTCCTTCCATCCTCGTATTCCGTCTCCTCCTCCTGCCACCCCCCCCCCCCGTCCTCCTCCTCCTCCTCCTCCTGCTCTCCTCCCGCCGCCCCCCCCCCCCCAGCGTGCCTCCCACTCCCCATCGTCCCCCTCCTCCCGCTCGCCCTCCTCCTCCCCCTCCCCTCTCACCCCCGAGCGTGCCTCCCACTCCCCCTCCTCCTCTTGCCCCCCCCCCCACCCACACGAACGTGCCTCGCACTCCCCCTCCTCCTCCCCCTCCCCTCTTACCCCCCAGCGTGCCTCCAACGAATGGGTCTCCGTCACAGTCGACCCGGTTTATGATGCTCCGGGGCCGGCAAGTTTGATTATCAGCTGTCTGCGTGGCGAACAAGGGATTTGACTCTTTATAAGGAACGGCGACCTGGCGGGGCAGAGGCGGATCAAGAATACTTTCCTCCCTAACCCGCCGCGGCGCGATGGTTCCAGCCGTGGTTCTCGGGATGAGGTACTGTCGGGAATGGCGACGTCGTGCTGGGCTCACAGCGACCGAAAAAGCAAAACGTTATGTGCAGGGAGATTCGGCAGATTTAGGGCAGGTTTTGTATCGTAAAGATACTCTGTAATGACATTTGAGGCGTTCTACTGTGGGATGTTATATGGCTGTATCTTTCTATCTCGGCGCTTTCTCTTCGGGTCCCTTCTACGTGGAAGGAATATGATTTGGAAAACCTGCGCCGGGACGGGGTGTAATTTACATCTCAGATCATCAATTGTAAGCGTGTATATTAATACTGAATGCAGTCTTAGTATGCTGACGTACACTGTTAGGCGATAAGGAACGATCATAAAGTATCGCATTCCTTGGATATCACTGGCCTGTACTATACCGGGGGTGGGGAGATGAGAGGGGGGGGGGGGGGGGGGGAGGGAGGGGGCAGGGTCATCCGAATGTGATAAAAGGTCAGATCAGATGACGATACTTAAGCTAAGGATGGATGTGTTGCCATCCCGGTGTATCATCATGTTAGCGCCATGCACGGACTCTTGCAAGCGAGAGACACATCTCCGTGTAATCGTCGAAGAGCGAGACAGCGAGTGATGGAGGGAGGGGGACAGAGGGAGATAGACAGGGGGATAGAGGGAGAGAAAAGACAGAGGGAGAGAGAGGGGAGCACCATAAGAGAGAGAGGAAGCCGAAAAGGAAGAGAGAAAAAGGGTCTCGAATAGGGAGAAGGGGAGGGGAACAGAGTAAGGGTGAGAGAGGGAGGGAGGAGGACAGTGGGAGAGAGAGGGAGGGGGGCAGAGGAAGAGATGGAGGGGGACATAGGGAGTACTGGCACTATTAGCATTCAGTCCATTGGCCCGGTAGAGCCTAGCACTATTAGCATTCAGTCCATTGGCCCGGTAGAGCCTGGCACTATTAGCATTAAGTCCATTGGCCCGGTAGAGCCTGGCACTATTAGCATTCAGTCCATTGGCCCGGTAGAGCCTGGCACTATTAGCATTCAGTCCATTGGCCCGGTAGAGCCTGGCACTATTAGCATTCAGCCCATTGGCCCGGTAGAGCCTGGCACTATTAGCATTCAGTCCATTGGCCCGGTAGAGCCTAGCACTATTAGCATTCAGTCCATTGGCCCGGTAGAGCCTGGCACTATTAGCATTCAGTCCATTGGCCCGGTAGAGCCTGGCACTATTAGCATTCAACCCATTGGCCCGGTAGAGCCTGGCACTATTAGCATTCAGTCCATTGGCCCGGTAGAGCCTGCCACTATTACCATTAAGTCCATTGGCCCGGTAGAGCCTGGCACTATTACCATTAAGTCCATTGGCCCGGTAGAGCATGGCACTATTAGCATTCAGTTGATTGGCCCGGTAGAGCCTGGCACTATTAGCATTCAGTCCATTGGCCCGGTAGAGCCTGGCACTATTAGCATTCAGTCCATTGGCCCGGTAGAGCCTAGCACTATTAGCATTCAGTCCATTGGCCCGGTAGAGCCTGGCACTATTAGAATTCAGTCCATTGGCTCGGTAGAGCCTGGCACTATTAGCATTCAGTCCATTGGCCCGGTAGAGCCTGGTACTATTAGCATTAAGTCCATTGGCCCGGTAGAGCCTAGCACTATTAGCATTCAGTCCATTGGCCCGGTAGAGCCTGGTACTATTAGCATTAAGTCCATTGGCCCGGTAGAGCCTAGCACTATTAGCATTCAGTCCATTGGCCCGGTAGAGCCTGGCACTATTACCATTAAGTCCATTGGCCCGGTAGAGCCTGGTACTATTAGCATTCAGTCCATTGGCCCGGTAGAGCCTGGCACTATTAGCATTCAGTCCATTGGCTCGGTAGAGCCTGGCGCTATTAGCATTCAGTCCATTGGCCCGGTAGAGCCTGGTACTATTAGCATTCAGTCCATTGGCCCGGTAGAGCCTGGCACTATTAACATTCAGTCCATTGGCCCGGTAGAGCCTGGCACTATTAGCATTCAGTCCATTGGCCCGGTAGAGCCTGGTACTATTAGAATTAAGTCCATTGGCCCGGTAGAGCCTAGCACTATTAGCATTCAGTCCATTGGCCCGGTAGAGCCTGGCACTATTAGCATTCAGTCCATTGGCCCGGTAGAGCCTGGCACTATTACCATTCAGTCCATTGGCCCGGTAGAGCCTGGCACTATTAGCATTAAGTCCATTGGCCCGGTAGAGCCTGGCACTATTAGCATTCAGTCCATTGGCCCGGTAGAGCCTGGTACTATTAGCATTCAGTCCATTGGCCCGGTAGAGCCTAGCACTATTAGCATTCAGTCCATTGGCCCGGTAGAGCCTGGCACTATTAGCATTCAGTCCATTGGCTCGGTAGAGCCTGGCACTATTAGCATTCAGTCCATTGGCCCGGTAGAGCCTGGCACTATTAGCATTCAGTCCATTGGCCCGGTAGAGCCTGGCACTATTAGCATTCAGTCCATTGGCCCGGTAGAGCCTGGCACTATTAGCATTCAGCCCATTGGCCCGGTAGAGCCTGGCACTATTAGCATTCAGTCCATTGGCCCGGTAGAGCCTGGCACTATTAGCATTCAGTCCATTGGCTCGGTAGAGCCTGGCACTATTAGCATTCAGTTGATTGGCCCGGTAGAGCCTAGCACTATTAGCATTCAGCCCATTGGCCCGGTAGAGCCTGGCACTATTAGCATTCAGTCCATTGGCCCGGTAGAGCCTGGCACTATTACCATTAAGTCCATTGGCCCGGTAGAGCCTGGCACTATTAGCATTCAGTTCATTGGCCCGGTAGAGCCTGGCACTATTAGAATTCAGTCCATTGGCCCGGTAGAGCATGGCACTATTAGCATTCAGTCCATTGGCCCGGTAGAGCCTGGCACTATTAGAATTCAGTCCATTGGCCCGGTAGAGCATGGCACTATTAGCATTCAGTCCATTGGCCCGGTAGAGCCTGGCACTATTAGCATTCAGTCCATTGGCCCGGTAGAGCCTGGTACTATTAGCATTCAGTCCATTGGCCCGGTAGAGCCTGGCACTGTTAGCATTAAGTCCATTGGCCCGGTAGAGCCTGGCACTATTAGCATTAAGTCCATTGGCCCGGTAGAGCCTGGCACTATTAGCATTCAGTTGATTGGCCCGGTAGAGCCTGGCACTATTACCATTAAGTCCATTGGCCCGGTAGAGCCTGGCACTATTAGCATTCAGTCCATTGGCCCGGTAGAGCCTGGCACTATTAGCATTCAGTCCATTGGCCCGGTAGAGCCTGGTACTATTAGCATTCAGTCCATTGGCCCGGTAGAGCCTGGCACTATTAGCATTAAGTCCATTGGCCCGGTAGAGCCTGGCACTATTAGCATTCAGTCCATTGGCCCGGTAGAGCCTGGCACTATTAGCATTCAGTCCATTGGCCCGGTAGAGCCTGGTACTATTACCATTCAGTCCATTGGCCCGGTAGAGCCTGGTACTATTAGAATTAAGTCCATTGGCCCGGTAGAGCCTAGCACTATTAGCATTCAGTCCATTGGCCCGGTAGAGCCTGGCACTATTAACATTCAGTCCATTGGCCCGGTAGAGCCTGGCACTATTAGCATTCAGTCCATTGGCCCGGTAGAGCCTGGCACTATTAGCATTCAGTCCATTGGCCCGGTAGAGCCTAGCACTATTAGCATTCAGTCCATTGGCCCGGTAGAGCCTGGCACTATTAACATTAAGTCCATTGGCCCGGTAGAGCCTGGCACTATTAGCATTCAGTCCATTGGCTCGGTAGAGCCTGGCACTATTAGCATTCAGTCCATTGGCCCGGTAGAGCCTGGCACTATTAGCATGCAGTTGATTGGCCCGGTAGAGCCTAGCACTATTAGCATTCAGCCCATTGGCCCGGTAGAGCCTGGCACTATTAGCATTCAGTTGATTGGCCCGGTAGAGCCTGGCACTATTAGCATTCAGTCCATCGGCCCGGTAGAGCCTGGCACTATTAGCATTCAGTTGATTGGCCCGGTAGAGCCTAGCACTATTAGCATTCAGCCCATTGGCTCGGTAGAGCCTGGCACTATTAGCATTCAGTCCATTGGCCCGGTAGAGCCTGGCACTATCAGCATTCAGTTGATTGGCCCGGTAGAGCCTAGCACTATTAGCATTCAGCCCATTGGCCCGGTAGAGCCTGGCACTATTAGCATTCAGTCCATTGGCCCGGTAGAGCCTGGCACTATTAGCGTTCAGTCCATTGGCCCGGTAGAGCCTGGCACTATTAGCATTCAGTCCATTGGCCCGGTAGAGCCTGGCACTATTAGCATTCAGTCCATTGGCCCGGTAGAGCCTGGCACTATTAGCATTCAGCCCATTGGCCCGGTAGAGCCTAGCACTATTAGCATTCAGTCCATTGGCCCGGTAGAGCCTGGCGCTATTAACATTCAGTCCATTGGCCCGGTAGAGCCTGGCACTATTAGCATTCAGTCCATTGGCCCGGTAGAGCCTGGCACTATTAGCATTCAGTCCATTGGCCCGGTAGAGCCTGGCACTATTAGCATTCAGTCCATTGGCCCGGTAGAGCCTAGCACTATTAGCATTCAGTCCATTGGCCCGGTAGAGCCTGGCACTATTAGCATTCAGTCCCTTGGCTCGGTAGAGCCTGGCACTATTAGCAATTCAGTCCATTGGCCCGGTAGAGCCTGGCACTATTAGCATTCAGTTGATTGGCCCGGTAGAGCCTGGTACTATTAGCATTCAGTCCATTGGCCCGGTAGAGCCTGGCACTATTAGCATTCAGTCCATTGGCCCGGTAGAGCCTGGCACTATTAGCATTCAGTCCATTGGCCCGGTAGAGCCTGGCACTATTAGCATTCAGTTGATTGGCCCGGTAGAGCCTAGCACTATTAGCATTCAGCCCATTGGCCCGGTAGAGCCTGGCACTATTAGCATTCAGTCCATTGGCCCGGTAGAGCCTAGCACTATTAGCATTCAGCCCATTGGCCCGGTAGAGCCTAGCACTATTAGCATTCAGCCCATTGGCCCGGTAGAGCCTGGCACTATTAGCATTAAGTCCATTGGCCCGGTAGAGCCTGCCACTATTACCATTAAGTCCATTGGCCCGGTAGAGCCTGGCACTATTAGCATTCAGTCCATTGGCCCGGTAGAGCCTGGCACTATTAGCATTCAGCCCATTGGCCCGGTAGAGCCTAGCACTATTAGCATTCAGTCCATTGGCCCGGTAGAGCCTGGCGCTATTAACATTCAGTCCATTGGCCCGGTAGAGCCTGGCACTATTAGCATTCAGTCCATTGGCCCGGTAGAGCCTGGCACTATTAGCATTCAGTCCATTGGCCCGGTAGAGCCTGGCACTATTAGCATTCAGTCCATTGGCCCGGTAGAGCCTAGCACTATTAGCATTCAGTCCATTGGCCCGGTAGAGCCTGGCACTATTAGCATTCAGTCCCTTGGCTCGGTAGAGCCTGGCACTATTAGCAATTCAGTCCATTGGCCCGGTAGAGCCTGGCACTATTAGCATTCAGTTGATTGGCCCGGTAGAGCCTAGCACTATTAGCATTCAGCCCATTGGCCCGGTAGAGCCTGGTACTATTAGCATTCAGTCCATTGGCCCGGTAGAGCCTGGCACTATTAGCATTCAGTCCATTGGCCCGGTAGAGCCTGGCACTATTAGCATTCAGTTGATTGGCCCGGTAGAGCCTAGCACTATTAGCATTCAGCCCATTGGCCCGGTAGAGCCTGGCACTATTAGCATTCAGTCCATTGGCCCGGTAGAGCCTAGCACTATTAGCATTCAGCCCATTGGCCCGGTAGAGCCTAGCACTATTAGCATTCAGCCCATTGGCCCGGTAGAGCCTGGCACTATTAGCATTAAGTCCATTGGCCCGGTAGAGCCTGCCACTATTACCATTAAGTCCATTGGCCCGGTAGAGCCTGGCACTATTAGCATTCAGTCCATTGGCCCGGTAGAGCCTGGCACTATTAGCATTCAGCCCATTGGCCCGGTAGAGCCTGCCACTATTAGCATTCAATCCACTCTTTCCAATACGCCGTTCATTCCACGGTCCTTCAGCTGTAGCGGCGATATTAGTCCCCTCCTCTCCCCTCCCCTCCCCGCCCAGGGCCACTTACCCTCCCAGCTGCCACCCCCAACGCGCTCCCACACCCACACCCGCCTTGCCATCTACCCTGCAACCTCTCTCATGTACCACCCGTCCTCCCCCCACCACCCCGACGCCCCCTCCCACCACTCCCCCACGTGGCTTCTCTTCCTTGCAACTGGCCTTCCATCCATCCTGCCATACTTTGGTCTTCCTCTCTCCATACCCCCTGAGCCCCCCCCCCCGGCCCTACTCTCTTAGTACCCCCCTCCCACCCTCCACCCCCCGCCCCTTCCCTCCACCGCTCTTCGTGGTGACCTGTTGCTGCAGTGTGACAGTCCGGTCCCGGGCGGGGGATCCACTCCCATGCCAGTAATGGATACTGCTGCCTGGACGCCCATAAAAAGCCGTCTGGTCTCGGCCAGGACAGTCTGATGGCGACTAGGATGAAGAGAGACATGTGGGGTGATTGGGGCGGGGCAGAAGCGGCTGCCCAAGGGGGTGGGGGGGGGAGGGGTTGAGGGTGGGGGTGGGGGGGGGGGGGGCTGGGGGTGGAAGTGGTGTGGGGGAACGGTCGGCCATAGCGTTGCAGGGAAGCGATACATGTTGCCGCGACACAGGTTGAAGTGGGCAGGAGAGACAAGGGTGGAGGGGAGAGGTGGGGGATGGTGTGGTAGTGGTGGAGGGCAGGGGTGGAGTGGTACTGATGGAGGAGAGGGGGTGGAGTGGTAGTGGTGGAGGGGAGGGGGAGAAGTGGTAGGGGTTGAGGGGAGGGGGGTGGAGCGGTAGCGGTGGAGGGGAGGGGGTGGAATAGTAGTGATGGGTGGCGGATGGGCATCGGGGCTAGATGGGCGGGCCTTGCTGATGAAGATGAAGACTGGAAGGCAGGGGTCACTGTGTCGGAGTGATGGGGGATGAGGGGGTTGCTGCTGCCGTTGCTGCGGTGGTCCCCGTGCCAGGGATGACCTGGGATGACGGGACGCGTTCCGTGCTGGCTCTGCGGACTGCTCCACCTGTTTAGGACGGCGCCGGGTGAATGCCGAACCCTCAGCGTGACTTTGAAGTCGGTGACAGGGATGGCGGGTGGGGGGGGCGGTCTGGTGGGAGGGGCGACTGGTGCATATGTGGAGGGCATGGTGTGGGGTGGGTAATGGGGTGTGGGATGTGTTGGGGGCGGGACGGCAGGAGTAGGGGGCCATAGGGGCGGGGCCACGTGTGGCTGACGCTTGGCCAGTCAATGCATGCCAATGAGGCAAGCCCCATGCGGCCAGAGAGCGGCGAGGGGGGTGGTTGGTGGGGGGTTGGGGGTCGGCAGGCGCGAAGACACCACCCTGCCAAGGTCTCCTGCCACAGAGCCCACGTGTCTAGTCTGAGAGACGGGGGAGGGGGGGGGGGGGGGTCGGGGGCCGATGTCACCACCCAGCCAAGGTCTCTGGCCTCAGAGCCCACCCGGCCAGTCTTGAGGGGAGCCTGGGGGGTGGGGGGAGCGGGGTTGGGGTGGGGGGGTCACCGCGCTGCCCTCATCAGGCAGACCTTGGCATTGTGAGGATGAACCCTCCGTGTCAGGTCAGCTGAACCTTGTCTGCCACGACGAAGGCACTCATAAACCTCCCGAACCGCCCTCACCGTGCCCCCCCCCCCCTCCGCCCCAACGCCTCTACTGCCCCCACACAATACTATATACCTATACCCTGCATGCACCCACCCCACCCACCAGTATCCAGGGTAACACCACCGTGTCCACTCCGCCTTGCCCCCAGTAATGGTTCGTGCTGACGTCTTGTGGGGTGCCTACATAACGCTCCCCCCCCCCACCCCCACCCGCTCATCATTTTCGCCACCCTCAGACCCTGATTCTAGTTAGTGGCATTTCAAACAATTACCGCCGTGGAAAGTTCCGCGCCTGCCGCCGGTCGCTAAGGGCGTCGCTATGGACGCCTACACGTCTTCTCCACAGCTGGATCCACCCACTCATCCACCCACCCACTTCCTTGGCCTCTTCCTACCAGCCGCCCACGTATGGTTACTTTGTAGACCTCCGACGTAAGAAATGTTGACCGCGTTGGACATTCTGTGTAGCTTCTCTGTATCAGATATGTCGATATTTGATCAAGTGTAACGTTCTGTGGAGTTTATTTTCTATATCAGACATGTTGATATGTGATCAAGTGCAACGTTCTGTGGAGTTTCTGTTTCAGACATGTCGATATCTGATCAAGTGTAAGGTTCTGTGGAGATTTTATATCAGACATGTCGATATTTGATCAAGTGTAACGTTCGGTGGAGTTTCTATATTCAGACATGTCGATATTTGATCAAGTGTAACGTTTTGTGGAGTTTCTATATCAGAGATGTCGATATCTGATCAGGTAAACTGAACTACAATGCAAGTGCAATAAAAATCACCTTAATTAAAAAGTTAAAGTATACTGGTATCATATCACTTATGCATCCTGACGTCAACTGCACCGCCCTGCCGTTGGTCGATATTCTCGTATTCTCGCTCGAGATCTCGAGATTTGCGATACCTTACTCCGTTGGCATCTCTGTCAACACGCGCCGTCTCAGCGGCGGGGCTCACTCTCGCATCGTCAATACGAACAATTACAAAAAACTATCACTTGAATACTGGCTAATTTACTCTACAAGGTATTTTTCAATATTTTATTTATCAACTACCAGTCGATTTCTTAGCCAGGACGGGTTGCATGGTAGTAAAAAATGTTTTCCCTTCCGCCCTATTCATCGCTATGTCTGGGTGTTGCGTGTCCGCTTGTTCAGTCACGTGACCGAACCAGTTGCTCGGTTGAAGGTGGTGGCAGACCACATATTAGCAAAACTTGTGAGGCGAAATAAGAGGGGTAATTTTCAGTCCAGCTCGTGTTTTATAGAGTTGGATCGTATGCCACGCTGGTGCTCCTTTTTTACGTCAGGAAATGAGACGTTCTTTTAGAACACCAGCACGCTACGTGTCCCTCGATTGTGGAGACATGTTCAGACATGATACAATTACATGAGAATTTAGCATCATGGGGGCGACTATGCGAGGGAGAACGCATGCCAGGAAGTGACGTCAGAGAATGTTAGTATACTTGAGTGTGATTGCATGGATATTAGTATACTTGAGTGTGATTGCATGGATATCAGTATACTTGAGTGTGATTGCATGGATATCAGTATACTTGAGTGTGATTGCATGGATATCAGTATAACAGAGTGTACTTGAGTGGATGTCAGTATAACAGTGTTTCTTGTATGGATGTTAGTATAACTGAGTGTACGTCAGTGGATGTCAGTATAACCGAGTGTACTTGGGTGGATGTCAGTATAACTGAGTGTGCTTGAACGGATGTCAGTATAACTGAGTGTGCTTGAACGAATGTCAGTATAACTGAGTGTACTTGAATGGATGTCAGTATAAGATAGTGTACTTGAATGGCTGTCAGCATAATGAGTGTACTTGAATGGACGTCGGTATAACTGAGCGTACTTGAATGGATGTCAGTATAAGTGGGTGTACTTGAATGTATGTCAGTATAAGATAGTGTACTGGAATGGCTGTCAGTATAAGTGAGTGTATTTGAATGGCTGTCAGTATAAGTGAGTGTACTTGAATGGCTGTCAGCATAACTGAGTGTACTTGAATGGATGTCAGTATAAGATAGTGTACTTGAATGGCTGTCAGTATAATTGAGTGTGCTTGAATGGCTGTCAGTATAAGTGAGTGTACTTGAATGGCTGTCAGTATAAGTGAGTGTACTTGAATGGATGTCAGTATAAGTGAGTGTACTGGAATGGCTGTCAGCATAACTGAGTGTACTTGAATGGATGTCAGTATAAGATATTGTATTTGAATGGCTGTCAGTATAAGTAAGTGTACTGGAATGGCTGTCAGCATAACTGAGTGTACTTGAATGGATGTCAGTATAAGATATTGTATTTGAATGGCTGTCAGTATAAGTGAGTGTACTTGAATGGATGTCGGTATAACTGAGTGTACTTGAATGGATGTCAGTATAAGTGAGTGTACTTGAATGGCTGTCAGTATAAGTGAGTGTACTTGAATGGCTGTCAGCATAACTGAGTGTACTTGAATGGATGTCAGTATAAGATAGTGTACTTGAATGGCTGTCAGTATAAGTGAGTGTACTTGAATGGCTGTCAGCATAACTGAGTGTACTTGAATGGATGTCAGTATAAGATAGTGTGCTTGAATGGATGTCAGTATAACTGAGTGTGCTTGAACGGATGTCAGTATAACTGAGTGTGCTTGAACGGATGTCAGTATAACTGAGTGTGCTTGAACGGATGTCAGTATAATTGAGTGTGCTTGAATGGATGTCAGTATAACTGAGTGTGCTTGAACGGATGTCAGTATAACTGAGTGTGCTTGAACGGATGTCAGTATAACTGAGTGTACTTGAATGGATGTCAGTATAAGATAGTGTACTTGAATGGCTGTCAGCATAATGAGTGTACTTGAATGGACGTCGGTATAACTGAGCGTACTTGAATGGATGTCAGTATAAGTGGGTGTACTTGAATGTATGTCAGTATAAGATAGTGCTCGGTTGAAGGTGGTGGCAGACCACATATTAGCAAAACTTGTGAGGCGAAATAAGAGGGGTAATTTTCAGTCCAGCTCGTGTTTTATAGAGTTGGATCTTATGCCACGCTGGTGCTCCTTTTTTACGTCAGGAAATGAGACGTTCTTTTAGAACACCAGCACGCTACGTGTCCCTCGATTGTGGAGACATGTTCAGACATGATACAATTACATGAGAATTTAGCATCATGGGGGCGACTATGCGAGGGAGAACGCATGCCAGGAAGTGACGTCAGAGAATGTTAGTATACTTGAGTGTGATTGCATGGATATTAGTATACTTGAGTGTGATTGCATGGATATCAGTATACTTGAGTGTGATTGCATGGATATCAGTATACTTGAGTGTGATTGCATGGATATCAGTATAACAGAGTGTACTTGAGTGGATGTCAGTATAACAGTGTTTCTTGTATGGATGTTAGTATAACTGAGTGTACGTCAGTGGATGTCAGTATAACCGAGTGTACTTGGGTGGATGTCAGTATAACTGAGTGTGCTTGAACGGATGTCAGTATAACTGAGTGTGCTTGAACGGATGTCAGTATAACTGAGTGTACTTGAATGGATGTCAGTATAAGATAGTGTACTTGAATGGCTGTCAGCATAATGAGTGTACTTGAATGGACGTCGGTATAACTGAGCGTACTTGAATGGATGTCAGTATAAGTGGGTGTACTTGAATGTATGTCAGTATAAGATAGTGTACTGGAATGGCTGTCAGTATAAGTGAGTGTATTTGAATGGCTGTCAGTATAAGTGAGTGTACTTGAATGGCTGTCAGCATAACTGAGTGTACTTGAATGGATGTCAGTATAAGATAGTGTACTTGAATGGCTGTCAGTACAATTGAGTGTGCTTGAATGGCTGTCAGTATAAGTGAGTGTACTTGAATGGCTGTCAGTATAAGTGAGTGTACTTGAATGGATGTCAGTATAAGTGAGTGTACTGGAATGGCTGTCAGCATAACTGAGTGTACTTGAATGGATGTCAGTATAAGATATTGTATTTGAATGGCTGTCAGTATAAGTAAGTGTACTGGAATGGCTGTCAGCATAACTGAGTGTACTTGAATGGATGTCAGTATAAGATATTGTATTTGAATGGCTGTCAGTATAAGTGAGTGTACTTGAATGGATGTCGGTATAACTGAGTGTACTTGAATGGCTGTCAGTATAAGTGAGTGTACTTGAATGGATGTCGGTATAACTGAGTGTACTTGAATGGCTGTCAGTATAAGTGAGTGTACTTGTATGGATGTCATAATAACTGAGTGTACTTGAATAGATACTTGCATGGATGTCAGTATAAGTAAATACACGTGAATGTACATTATTATAGGTGAATGTAGGCCTGTGCCCATCATTGGCGGTGGTACATGCGTGCATGTCATGAATACAGCAGTGCATCATTAATTGAAAAATGTATGCAGGGGAATCTGATATTGGAATACCTCACAATATGTTTGAAACCCCAGACCCCAAGTCAGCCACAATTAACATGGGGCATAACTGTGCCCTTTGGTCCGTCCTCCATCTCTAGGTCTCGATGGGGAGATGGGGGAAGTGGGGTGCGGGGCACACACAAAACCGTGAAAATAACGCAGCTTTTTGAGATTTCCCAACCAGGTTCATCCAACTGTCAGCCATATATTACATTTATGCATCAAAAGGAGTGACTTTGTTTTTTGTATGAGATTAAGCGATCCAGTGGGCGTTCTTTATTAGATCTTCGTATGATGAAATCATCTGCGGCAATATATTACATTACATCAAATTATGAAGCGGCGTCGGCACCGAAGACAACCTGGCAGTAATCAAGTTATATGCAGTCCTTGGAGCAGACTGATACAGAGAAATGAAATACCACATAACCCAGGAAACAGAACCTGAATACCTGGATAACTTTAACAAATTGGTTTCACTGTCACTGTTGCGTCGGCTGCTACCCATACACTATCATGGCGCTTACAGACCACATGAGAACGGAATTACACGCGCTATTAATACCAGAAATACTAATGTTGGGGTCTATAATTGCATTAAAATCATGTTGCATAATCTAGTTCTCCATTTGCTTTTGTTTTAGTTTTTAATAAAAAAAACTGTAGGTCCGGGCAGTGTCCATGTTAAACCACTGGAAACGGTTACAGTTATTACAAGAGATTCGATCTGAAGATATTCCCAAGGCCGTATGCATTCCGCTTCATGTGGTGTTAGCAATAGTTCCGCTTCAACATGCCTCCCACAAAAGACGCGGCGTGATTGCCATGGAAACGCAACCATTGGCCACGTGCTCAGCATGACGCGCCTTAGAGACAGCGTCATAGAAGGGCGTGACCCCGCTGAAAGGAGACCCACTGTAGCACCGTGTCACACCAGGTTAACGGTAATGGACTGCTTGATATTCGGTGCGAAGGTGTAAGGGGAGTGGGGCTGAGGGGGCGGAGAGGGCAGAGGGGAAGGGGGTGTATGGGGCGGAGGGGTGCTACCCCCTTCCACTCATTTGGGAAATAAGCCTCAACGGGTAGTAGCACGAGGCGATTGGGGGAAAGTGACTTGCCATTGTTCCTTATCTGCTGTTTCACGTGAGGGTGGAGGCTCCAACCTGGTTATTGAATTAGTTGGTTGATTGGTTGTATATTACGGACGCTTTAACCACGTTCGGTCATATCGCGTCATGAGAGAAGGAAGAGACAGTGGAGCCATGTCCCTAGGGGTAAAGCCCTACTCGTTGCGAAGGAGGACATGGGATCTTTATCCTGCGACCACATGGACATGGCCACAGCGGGGCGCGAACCAGCGACCCATGTGCCGTTAGGCTTTTAGGTGACCAGAGCACTCAAGGCGAGCGCTCTAGCCGACTGAGTTATCGAGGCGTCCCCGGTTATTGAGCTAGATCTACATCTATAACTCCCAGATATCATACGGAATTCTATATTTTAACTCCTTTTAGTATTTCCTTTTGGCATCCCGTCGCCTGTGGCGGAGACCTCTTTCCTCATAGACACTTGTGCCTCCACCCTTTGAAATGCATATTTTGTAGCGTCCCTCCCCCTCCCCTCCCCTGCTCATTCACTTCAAACATTAGTTGTAGCTATTTATCTAAATGCCGATATATAACAACGACTTTACTGTAACATGTGGTGTACCCCCAGGGTCGACCCGGGGAACTGCGGCTCGTTATTCTCTAGGGCCGTTCACCGCAACACCGAGTTCTAAAAGAATACGTTATCACGAAACCAATAATTCTCAATGGTAATATTCTGCAGGTCTTGTTACTGCCCCGTTGGGACCCACGCTGGAAACACGAATACGATGAAATTCGTTGAATATGAGGAAGGTATCAGCGAGGAGGAGAAAAGAAAGAGGGAAAGAAAAAAGGGAGATTACGAGGCACAGAAAAAAGGGTCGTGACTCAACCGATGCGGAGAGGGAGGTGTGTGTGTGTGTGGGGCGGGGGTTATGACACCAGACACGTAGTCCTACCCTCATCTCATACATCCGCACCCTACACGGATCTCTTCACCCACCACCGCCTGTAAGACCCCACCCCCCCTTACCCTATGCGACCCCCTCTCCCTTCCCGCGACCCCCCTCCTCTCCCTCTCCCTTCCCGCGACCCCCCCCCGCTCCCTCTCCCTTCCGACCCCCCCTCTCCCTCCCCCTCGCCCTTCCCCTCCCCACCCGCCCGCCTCTCGGACCCCCAGCCCGCCACCCACCCCGGCTCTCGCTAAGCTACACCCTCTCCACATATCGGTCACTGTATAAGCCCCGACGACGGCCTAATGAGGAATGCGAGAGGGGACGGCGGCCGCCATGACTGGAGGAAGCCTCGCGAAACTGTCGCCAGGGGTCGTGTTTATAGAACCGACTTGCCCGAGTCAGACCGCCTTCACAATGCCCGAAGGTGTCGTTCGGACCCGGCCACCTCACGAAGGGGGCATAGACATGACCTCCAACTCTGCCCTCCTCCCCCTCTAACTAACACCCCGCATACCCCCACCCCCCTCCCACCCCACACCCACACACACACACACTCAAGTGCTGTGCCTGCCCATCCCATCAGGGCCACGGTTGCTACAAGCCTAATAAAGATGGAAGCTCCGACCCGCGGAAGAAAAGTCCAGTGCGTGAAATAAAGTGCCGACACACGCTGGGCCGGCGGGCTTGATTTAGCCCCCCACGCGTGCTAATGGATGGGTAACTTGCTGGGAGAATGCCCGATGGTAATCTGAAATGAGTCTGCATGGGACTGAAGCCATTAATCCGAGGTCAATCAAGTCTTGCCCTTAAGTATCCGTGGCGAAGGCGTCAGCGGGGTGACGTCGATTGATATATGGACTGGGGTTTTCATTTAGGTCTCCATTCTCAGCTAGGGGAACATCGGATCGAACCAATAAACCTAGCGTAACGAGGAGATGATATGTAATGTACTACACGCCGATGCGAATGCCTGAATCGAGGATGTGACCCCGGATGTGACCGCGTCCAGCGAAGCCCGATGTCTCGTTGCCTCGCCGCCGAGGACTGAAGCCGGCCCGCATGTGGCTCCTGCTCAGGACGAAGGCTTCATGGGCTGCGGTGCTGCCATTCCGTGTCACGGTCTGTCCACTCTCTGCCTTCGACTCACGACGCTAGGGCTCCATTATATCTCGCTGTCTCAATGCATTCGCACACTCGTTCGTCAGGGCGGCGCTGCGCAAATTGATCGGACAAATGCGCCGCGCATTTGTCTCAAAATGGTGCGAGATGTATTTTGCTGTATTAAATAGGCAGAGATCGTTATTTCCATGTTTAATTCTTGAAAATTATAATGTTGCAAGGAATTACAGCTGATTTGACCGTTTTTCAAGAATCTTGAAAATTAAAGTCGTGTTGTGACGTCATCTTCCTTCTTCCTCAAATGGCTGGTCGCCACGTGGAAGTGACTTCATCAGCGCAATACACGTGGCCACTGAAGGAGAGCGATACAGTGGCATTGGGTACTGATGATGGACTACAATTCATAATTTAAGATATTGACACGTTTGGTTTGTACAGTTATAACCTACAAGGCGATATAACCTAATTGTAATCAGAATTTGCGGACTACTGAGCTGTAGCAGTTTCCATAGCGTTGGTGTTATCATTGTCTACGCCTTACACACTGGGATCACTACGCGGCGAATGACGAACACGCCTGGAAACTGACAGGCGTAGTGGTTATGGTTGGTTGGTTATTCAGGACGCGTTAACCACTTTTGGTTATATCGCGTCAATTGGAGAAGGAAGGGAGAGTAGAGCCATATCTCCAGGGGTAACCCCCTACTCTTTACGAAGAAAGACATGGGATCTTTATCCTACGACCTTTAGGCTCTCAGGTGACCAGAGCACGGAATGCTAGCCCACTGAGCTATCGGGGCGGCCCCCCGTAGTGGCTATGAAATAAGCGTCTTGTGACCCGTGACATTGCAGGTCAATGGAAAGTTGAACACGGTGGTTGCATTACAATCAGAAATTACACTCATACAATGTTTGTTTTGCAGTTGTATCGATATATCGATACATCATGATCGCCCCTAGCTACCGTATCGGCTTCAAGCGCCTGGGACAGGCAAGTTCATTCGGTTGGTGGCCATCAGACATTTTGATGCACACACTGTCGGTGGCACCTTTTTGTGATGCGAACATTAAGGCTGAGACGGCCAGTCATTATTCACCATAAGTGTCCCCGAGGTCGCCTCTGGGTGGTGTAAATCAACGAACTCGGTGCAATGCAGATTAAATCAAATGGATTTTAGAAATGTTGGTATGCGTCGTAAGCTTAACCCGGGCCCAGTGAAGTGCCTGGTCCTGACCATACGTAGTAGTGGAGGGGGGGGGGGGTTGCCTGGAAGAGACGGCGGAGGGAGGACCTGGGGTGGGGGGGGTGTTTATTATTATTACACGAGGAGATGCCTTCAAAATGTCAAACAGCCACAATGAAGGTGAGTTTGTGAAGGGATGCGTGGCGCCACCCCCCGGCCGCAGCGATCATTAACGTCCACCTCGGGCTACGAGGTGTCCATGAGGAAATACTAAAAGGAGTCCTCGCCACAGACTACGGGGTGTCCAGGAGGAAATACTAAAAGGAGTCCTCGCCACAGACTACGGGGTGTCCAGAAGGGAATATTAAAAGGAGTCCTCGCCACAGACTACGGGGTGTCCAGAAAGAAATACTAAAAGGAGTCCTCGCCACAGACTACGGGGTGTCCAGGAGGAAATACTAAAAGGAGTCCTGGCCACAGACTACGGGGTGTCCAGGAGGAAATACTAAAAGGAGTCCTGGCCACAGACTACGGGGTGTCCAGGAGGAAATACTAAAAGGAGTCCTCGCCACAGACTACGGGGTGTCCAGAAGGAAATACTAAAAGGAGTCCTCGCCACAGACTACGGGGTGTTCAGAAGGGAATACTAAAAGGAGTCCTCGCCACAGACTACGGGGTGTCCAGAAGGAAATATTAAAAGGAGTCCTCGCCACAGACTACGGGGTGTCCAGGAGGAACTACTAAAAGGAGTTCTCGCCACAGACTACGGGGTGTCCAGAAGGGAATGCTAAAAGGAGTCCTCGCCACAGACTACGGGGTGTCCAGAAGGAAATACTAAAAGGAGTCCTCGCCACAGACTACGGGGTGTCCAGAAGGGAATGCTAAAAGGAGTCCTCGCCACAGACTACGGGGTGTCTAGAAGGGAATACTAAAAGGAGTCCTCGCCACAGACTACGGGGTGTCCAGAAGGAAATACTAAAAGGAGTCCTCGCCACAGACTACGAGGTGTCCATGAGGAAATACTAAAAGGAGTCCTCGCCACAGACTACGGGGTGTCCAGGAGGAAATACTAAAAGGAGTCCTCGCCACAGACTACTCCAGGAGGAAAGGTGTCCTTGCCCTGGGCTACGGGATGTCCAGGAGAAAAGGTGTCCTTGCCCTGGGCTACGGGGTGTCCAGGAGGAATGGTGTCCTTGCCCTGGGCTACGGGGTGTCCGGGAGGAAAGGTGTTCTTGCCCTGGGCTATGCGGTGTCCAGGAGGAATGGTGTCCTTGCCCTGGGCTACGGGGTGTCCAGGAGGAAAGGTGTCCTTGCCCTGGGCTACGGGGTGTCGAGAAGGAAAGGTGTCTTTGCCCTGGGCTACGGGGTGTCCAGGAGGAAAGGTGTCCTTGCCCTGGGCTATGCGGTGTCCAGGAGGAAAGGTGTCCTTGCCCTGGGCTATGCGGTGCCCAGGAGGAAAGGTGTCCTTGCCCTGGGCTACGGGGTGTCCAGGTGGAATGGTGTCCTTGCCCTGGGCTACGGGGTGTCCAGGAGGAATGGTGTCTTTGCCCTGGGCTATGCGGTGTCCAGGAGGAAAGGTGTCCTTGCCCTGGGCTATGCGGTGTCCAGGAGGAAAGGTGTCCTTGCCCTGGGCTATGCGGTGCCCAGGAGGAATGGTGTCCTTGCCCTGGGCTATGCGGTGCCCAGGCGGAATGGTGTCCTTGCCCTGGGCTATGCGGTGTCCAGGAGGAAAGGTGTCCTTGCCCTGGGCTATGCGGTGTCCAGGAGGAAAGGTGTCCTTGCCCTGGGCTATGCGGTGCCCAGGAGGAATGGTGTCCTTGCCCTGGGCTATGCGGTGTCCAGGAGGAATGGTGTCCTTGCCCTGGGCTATGCGGTGTCCAGGAGGAAAGGTGTCCTTGCCCTGGGCTATGCGGTGTCCAGGAGGAAAGGTGTCCTTGCCCTGGGCTATGCGGTGCCCAGGAGGAATGGTGTCCTTGCCCTGGGCTATGCGGTGTCCAGGAGGAAAGGTGTCCTTGCCCTGGGCTATGCGGTGTCCAGGAGGAAAGGTGTCCTTGCCCTGGGCTATGCGGTGTCCAGGAGGAAAGGTGTCCTTGCCCTGGGCTATGCGGTGTCCAGGAGGAAAGGTGTCCTTGCCCTGGGCTATGCGGTGTCCAGGAGGAAAGGTGTCCTTGCCCTGGGCTATGCGGTGCCCAGGAGGAATGGTGTCCTTGCCCTGGGCTATGCGGTGTCCAGGAGGAATGGTGTCCTTGCCCTGGGCTATGCGGTGCCCAGGCGGAATGGTGTCCTTGCCCTGGGCTATGCGGTGCCCAGGCGGAATGGTGTCCTTGCCCTGGGCTATGCGGTGTTCAGGAGGAATGGTGTCCTTGCCCTGGGCTATGCGGTGCCCAGGCGGAATGGTGTCCTTGCCCTGGGCTATGCGGTGCCCAGGCGGAATGGTGTCCTTGCCCTGGGCTATGCGGTGCCCAGGCGGAATGGTGTCCTTGCCCTGGGCTATGCGGTGTCCAGGAGGAATGGTGTCCTTGCCCTGGGCTATGCGGTGTCCAGGAGGAATGGTGTCCTTGCCCTGGGCTATGCGGTGTCCAGGCGGAATGGTGTCCTTGCCCTGCCCGGTGTCATGACCTCTTCATTCAGTGGTTGAGGTCACGTAACTATTGTTCTCGTATTGGTATGCTACATATACGCCGTGGGGCGCGGTGGGGGGTGGGGGGGGGGGGGGCAAGTCGTGTCTTGTCCTTCCTGCCAATATAGGAAATGAAGAAGTGCAAACTACGTTACAGCATGTCTTTAGCGAAGGTGAAAAAACAAGACAGTTAAAAAATATCCATTTGGCTTACATGTGGTCCACTCTTCCACGGCTGTCACTGGCACTGCCTGGGGCTTTGGCACCCGGCAATGCAAACAAGGTTCCATATATCTCAATGACCAATTCAATCGGGGTGAAATATAGGAGAGGGGGGGGGGTTGGGGTGGCTGAAGTTCTGTCCTATCTTCAGCTCCCAAGACAACGACCCCTCCGTCTTCTCAATGCCTCTCGCCCCCACCCCCCCCCCCCCCCCCACCTCTTCATCTCCGCCTCACGTAATCCCCACCTCCTCCCTCCCTCGTTCGTTGCCTCGCATCTTGGCTACGTAGCATGGTGAACCAGGCTCTAAACCTGCTTAAGCCAGCCGAATCGTCCTCCTCTGGCCAGGAACTGAATACTGAATGAGACGAGATTACCAGCACCTCTGACCCACGGAGACAGATAACCAAATTTGTCGTTTCCATTTGAAGTCATCGGGTTTTGGTTTCGTTGTCAATCGTATCGTCACGTGACATGACACATAAACGTGGCCAGGGAACTTCTATCTGGACTGTTTGTATTTTAATGTGACAGCTTACACGTTGGAGGGCGTCCCGAGTTCTAGACAACCAACCGGTCTTAGCCGCAATGATGGAGACGCCTGCAGGATGGCTACGGTCATACGTGTAAGGGGTAAAGGGCCATCTCCGCCTACATTGGCGACTTAATTACCGGGCCGCAATGTTATTAATGCATTCATTTGACTTTCATTGCGCTTCTTCCTTCACTTGGCAAATGTGAAAGGTTCAGCGAAACGTCGCATTCCATTTAAGCTTGAACAGATTTATAAAAAACACAGCTCTCAATTAATTATGCTAAAACTATGGATTTACATCCGTTCGGTTCGTTCGTTCGATTTTGGCGTCAGAATCCGTGTCTCTGTGAACCGTTATCATAGTATTAGTATTATTTCGCAAAGAGTGGGGGAACATCCTCTAAAAGACATGGGTCCTGTCTTCCATGCTCCTTCACATCATATTATTAATAAATCACCGTTAATATGTTGCATGGTGGAGTCCATTACACCTACCAAGGGCGGATTTAGGGGAGTGAGCCCTTTTTTAGGAGGAATGCCGTGTTTCAACGTCAAATTTATATCATCGGAGGCGTGGACCCCTCCCTTTTTGAGGAAGAAAGCTATCTGGGCGCCGTGGACGCCCACCCTCCCCCCTTCCCCCCCTCCCCGGTCGCAAATTTCAATGGACCCCCCCCCCATTTCAAATTCCTGGATCCGCCCCTGCCTAATCATATCGGCGGGATGGCCCTGTATAGATGAACACCTCTGTCACGACCGCCCTGTTGCCACGGGGTCGATATATGGAGGCCTTGCTTGGACAACAGGTGCCCAACACCCGCCCTATGTATAAGCGGTACACACGGGGTCGATACACATCACCACCGGGGACATTATGGGAATATTTATTCAGCTAAAGTATTTGCATGTCTATGGAGACGTCGTGTATAAATAAAAACAAATGATACGTGTCAAATTATTGCGCGTCCTTGGCGATACTAAAGCAGTCCCGCTTTAGGACAAAAAGCAAAGCGTGGATTCTTCGTTTCTGGTCTTGACATTGGTGTGTCGTTGCAAACCGTCCACGACGATGTTGCCGCCCGGGTTAGTTTTCTCAATACCAGTGCTACTTATACATGTTGAAACATGTGGGTTTTTTTCGTATCTGCAATAAAGTAAAATGGCTACTTTGGAAATGTTATGTTATGTAAGTAAAATAAACACCCGTTTTTTTTTAAATTGTGGATTGACAGAAGCAAAGCTTGTTTGCATAGCCGTTACCTGTGCATCAAGGCTGTCTGAGGCCTGCATTTTATCGTTGATGTTTTCAGTTTCACCGCTTCACCATAAAATGTTATGAATCTACACGTATAACCATGAGAATATTGTCAGACTATGCGTCCCTTTCAAGAAGTCAAACTGTTCATGTTGTTCCTTTTCAACGACACAAATCTCGACCAAATTACCAAGTTATATTTTCTTCTTTTTATTCAGGCATGAATTCCGCCGTTGACTGGATGTGCGAGACTTGACACCGCTAGACGTGACACGGCGAGACTTGACACCACGAGATTTGATACAGCTAGACGTGACACGGCGAAACATGGTTTCCGCGGGCGTGATGGAGTTTATATGTCACAGCTAGACGAGACACCACGAGACGAGACACCACGAGGCGGGACACCACGAGACGAGACACCACGAGACGAGACACCACGTGGCGGGATCCCGCGAGACCACGACAAGTGAATTGGATCGTAATTGGATACTATCACTACCCGTGAGTGGCCATGGCCATTGCCTCCCTGGCTCCTGTTTGATAAGGCATCAGGTTCGGCTATGCAGGGGAAAACGCGCGTTGTGTCACGCCTGCCTATCTGAGTACATATCGCGTGCCATTCCTCAAAGCGTCTGGCTGAGATCCCACCTCTGAATCTTAGCCTTAATCGAGGAGCGGATGTCTCCATTCTGTACGTCGAGACGTCGTCGGCTGCGAGGACGTATTGTTAGCTCAACGATGTGCGGCCTTCCGACTGGCTCTGGTATAGGATGTCGAGGCTGGTCAATCTGAACGACCACTCCGCCGATTCCACCGTCTTTGGTGTAATCGTTAGCAATCTCGCGAGGTTCGTCTCTTCGCGGAATGCCTGGCCAGGCCAGTCCGTGTTGACGGGGTCGCGACGCGCCATCGCTAGGTTGATGGGGGACACCGGGCACTGTCGCTTGGCCATTGCCCGCTCCCCTGGCCGCCTAGGGTGTACAGCCCCGCGCGGTGTCAGTCCCCGACCTATCTAGCCCGCCCTCCCGCCCACCCGCCCGAAGTCATGGCTAAAACGTCATCCTCGTCCCGGACTGCATCGTCGGCGGTCGCCGGCTTGCTCCCGATCCTGTGCGTCCTGCTCCTCGAGCTGCTACTGGTGACGGTCTGCGCGCAGCCGGAGCCGGGGGAGGCGCCCCGAACTGACGTGAGCGTCGTGGTACTCAGCAAGGTTCACATCAGGGGGTACAAGCGCATGTACAACGGCGCCGTCAACAAGTGGCTAGATGACATCCGCCTCGACCTCTTCGACGAATGGCCCCTCCTCAGAGAGAAGGCCAACCTGGACGGCTCCATGCAGTTTATTAAGGACTTGAGTCCGCCCGTCGTCCTGGAGCTCTTCTGCCAAACCGTCTTCAAGGCTAACACCAGCGTTATCATTTACATCCAGAGCGACCAGGACCTCACGCAATCCAAACTCTCGTCGCAGTACGCCTTCGAGATCGCCTCCTTCCTCGGCATTCCTGTGATTATGTGGATGGTTGATAACGACATGTCCTTACAGGTGAGTGGTGCCTCCATCTCTAGCGGCCTCTTCTGTTGGGTATACCAGCGCGTAATGGCTGGGTGGGTGGGTGGGTGGGGGGTGGGCGCGGCGAGAAGTGTTTATGTCCAGATTATCACCACATCTGTGGAGCTTTTTTTTTGGCATGGTTCTTCTACGGATCATCTAAGGGGCTACCAGCATAATGGCTTTGTAGAATATGACATTTGTATGGAAAAGAGCGAAGTATTGGACGGGGACACATACGGGCCCTGGGGGAGTAAGCCAGGCGAGACGGCCACCCCGTGATGACGTCATTAAAGACACACGGACGCATAGGCGCCATCTTTTTTCTCTAGGGAATACTGGAATAATACATTGTGCCCGAGTAATATCCGGCACTCATAGCCATACGGTGTCTCTAGTTTCTGCCGGATCTGTTGTAATCCATCTCATAAAAGAAATAAGTTCCGAGGCAGTAACAAAAGCTGACCGACGAGCCATTGCCCTATAACACGGTATGGATGGTTGTACCACGTGCCTGAGCATTATTTTTGACTTCATTGACTGAGACTCGCAGGTTATTACGAAAGCATTGTCACCCAATTCATCAGCTTTCTCCTCCGTGAGCATGTGGAGAAAAAAAGCAAGGTGGCTTTTAGAATGTGTGTCTTGAGGTTGTTTTTCGTCGATGGTTTGAATCATACAACCATTTTTCTATCTTGTAATTTGATAGAATGTAGGTGCTAAAACGTTCCCTCGTTGTTGTTCCCACCTACCTCCCGTCTGGACAAATACAACATTAATTTACACGCGTGCTTTTTCTAAGAGCAGGAGATGTATGCCGTGTATGTCTGTAAATTGTCCAGCTTTCTCGGTTCCGTTATTGATGAAGGGGGAATTATGTCCAAGAGAAGAGAGGCACATGTATGTGTGGCCCGTTAGGCTTGATATTAGACATATATATCACAGTGTATAGACTACTACTTATAATACAGATTCACACAAATAAATAAACCACGCAGTTAAGCGGGGGGGGGGGGGGATACCCTCTCTGAATCGCGAATCCAGAGAGCAATATCGAATCTCCAAGATGAGGACATTTTAACGCTGGGCGCGGAAAAAAACACCTTTAATGGTGATATCGCAAATATCGAGGAATTCGCGGATTGCTATAACGGATCGCGGTAAATAGGGAAAGGGTCTTCTCGTTGAAGCTAACAGCTAATCGCAAATCTCCTGGATGCAAATGGCGGAGGTCGGAAAAGGTCCCCTTCGCCCCCCCCCCCTCTTAAGCATGTTTACGGTCGGCCATTTTGCTGATGACATGGCTTCACCAGAGACGACCGCATACAATCACAGGTAGCATGCAGCTAAGAGCAAATTACACAGTATAAGAAAGAAACACCATAATAAACTGATCACTTCCATTAATGAACAACTGCAGATGACTTCAGATAATTAATATCAGGGTGGTTCTTTAGTTATTGAGGGTATTAGCTAAATACCGAAAACTGCTAAATGGTGCGACTATGTTAAAAGAACTGAAAACTACCAAATAATGACGTGACAATAATTTGTTTTTGCTGTTTTCGTTCCCGTGAAGGCTAAATAGGGCCAACCACCTCCCGGGGCAATGAGATAGGGCTGTCAAGCACCTTGACCCAGATGCGGGTGACAGGATTCGTTCAGCTACATGCTTGGGGCCCCATGCTTATCTGCTTACCAACTGAGCTAGTGAGGCACCCCGGGGGGAGGCACCCCCAATTCGTCAAACTGCCACAACCATATTTTGGGTCGATTGTTGTCATAGGAATATCCCTACTACCAAACAATAGGTAAAGTTAATTATGGAGAATAAGGCAGCTGAATTTAATTTTAAAGTGCCTCACAACACGTATTTGACAATGCCAACTTGGTCAGATGGAAGTTTACATCAGACGATATACGTTACCCTTTCAATGCTGTCTACCGACGTTAAAGACAATTTTATCTTATCTTATCTTACACTTTGTACGCAGCTCCAAACTATTTTACATTTATTATATGGCTGTTAACACGCTCAAATGTTATGGAATTTTGCTCAAGAGCGGAAGGTGGAGCTGACAGAAACAATGGCTGGATCTGATGATCGACAGCATTGTGTACGTTTGGTCGATATATATTTGTTGTTTCAGATCAGTGGTCTCCGCGCCTCAGAGAGCGATGCATAAACACCAGCATTTTGAGTAGCATGATTACAAGACCTTTATTAGCCCCCCCCCCCCCCCGCCTTCCGTTGTTGTTGTCACAAAGCAGTGGTGACTGAAGCTGGCGGATATGGGAAAATGTGTATACAAATAATGAGGTCACGGTATTGAAGCACGGAATCGGGCGGCCACTTGCGATTTAAAGGCGGATCCGAGCGGATCCATGGGTGTAATTGGCCGTGGCTGCTGGGAGTCGGGGGGTCAGCCGTGGTGGCTGGCCAGATAGGCCCGAGATATGACCTGGCTCAAGGCCGCCGTGCTGTCCGGGGAGACGGGGTGACGACCACCCCGGGTGCCAACATGTCGACCAGGGCCGCGACCCAGGGCGACATGGGTCGGGCCGGAGGTTCAAGGGGCCAGGGACAGGGTCGAGTTGCGGAATGTTTGAGAGGAAGAAAGAGCGGGAGAGAGGGAAGGAGGGGGTAGGGGAGAGGAAACCAAAATGAGCCCGGGGAGGTGGGGGCGGGGGGGGGGCGGGAGCGGGGGAGGCGGGAGCGGGGGAGGCGGCCCCATGTTGGAAACAGAACATGGCCGAATTCAGGACGGTGGGTAGAGGGTCGGTGGGACTTTAGTGTTGGGCACGGTGGGTGGCCTGGGGTGGGGACGGTTGGGGAGCCTTGTTTGGGACCCTATGTGTGTGGGCAAATTGACGCTATTTTACCAGCGTTATTTACTATCCGCCTTCAATTAACATTCATGAATTATATATCAAACCTCCGTCAAATGCTTCATTAAACATACATTCGCACTCTCGCTCGTTAGGTGGCGCCTCGCGTTCTCGATGTATATTTAATAATGCACCACAAGGGTAACTAAGTCTGTGATTTAATACGCGCATAGCAGGTGACAAAAGGTGTCCAGTTTCTTTGCATTTAAATGTATGTGCTTCTGGCAAAAAATTCTTTTCGCCCGATAATTAGGAAACCTTTGACCGTGTTTTAATCAATGCGACAATGACACAGTAAATTGGTTACGTCCGTCTCCAGCGACGACAAAAGGAGCGGCAAGCGCCTATTGGCGAGTGAGCCTGTCAAGCTGGTCAGCCATGTGACAACATTTCCGTACCACGCGAATGACTCGAAGCTTTTTTTCTGGGAGACTCCATGAGCCGCTAACAGAGTAGCCAGGGGATCCACAACCCTTGCCACCCGTATCTATGAGCATTAAAAAGTGGCTAGCTCATGCAACGAAAATGCGCCTTTTGAAGAAAAAGGAGTCACTAATGCTTCATCCCAAGTCGATGAAGCGGAGAAATGGAAATCAGAGTCCCCCCAATAGCTGAGGGTTAGAGATAAGATGATTACCAGAGACCTGAGAGATCTGGAATGAGCTTGCTATGAGATTGGGCCACGTGCCCGTAACCAGGGGGATAACCAGGGCGTCCAGGGCTTTTGTGGCGGTGCGCTTTGAAGTGCGCAAGTAAGCTCTCAGACGAAAAAGACATGATGGAAATGGTTCACATCACCGTGAATATCTCAGGATTGGTCTGTGGATAGCTATAAGTTGATTAATTTCTTTATATTGATAGTATTTATTTCATATGTGAACAATTTAGCGGCGATCTAAAATTGTTACATTTTGTGAGAATACGTTTATTTTGGTAGTTTGGGGTATTGGTTTTTGGCATTTACTAATCGTTAGTTCTTTCTTTTTAAGACAATTCCGTTTGGTGTTAATTAGTAGGCAAACATGGCTGCATCAAAAGCGTTGGCATCATTAATAATTAGAAAAATACTCATTATATAAAGAGACGTAATATGATATATGGCCTGGATTTGGTCGCAAAGGGGAAACAGCGTTGCTGGAGATTACATCAAGCAACAGGTAATTTTGTCGATGTCAGCCATCGATACAGCGCTAAAAGCGGACTAATGATGCTGCGGCCGGCCCGGTTTGTTCGCCCTTGTTGGGATCACTTTGCCCTGGCTCTGTCTTTGTATAGTGGGCCGGAAACGGATCAATACTCTGGGACCCACTCGCCAATCCAACAATTTCCTGGCTGGAGGAGATGTCAATGAAGCCCAATTAAGATGCCTGCGCATTGGCAGTCACTGGGACGCTCGCCCACTGGTCATAAGTCCCTCGCCCACGTGACAGCCACCACGGTAATACCGCCCCCCCCCCACCCCCTCTCCCCGCCCCACGCCCACATACACACACGCACACCCCCATTCTCCGGTCCAATTTTGGTACAAAACCATGATTGAACATGCATCAGAAATAATACCCACCTCCTCCTCTCGTCCCTACCCGCCCCTCCTCCTCTTCTTTCTGCCCTACCCCGTCCTCCTCCTCCTCTTCTTTCTGCCCTACCCCGTCCTCCTCCTACCCCGTCCTCCTCCTCCTCCTACCCCGTCCTCGTCCTCCTCCTACCCCGTCCTCCTCCTCCTCCTACCCCGTCCTCCTCCTCCTCCTACCCCGTCCTCCTCCTCCTCCTACTCCTCCTCGTCCTCCTCCTTCTCCTGCTCCCTGCTCTCCAAACTCTGCGTTAGAATACACGGATGCCCTTTACCTCCAGGGCACTCCTGCGTTCCCCTTTGGTACCCCCCCCCCCACCCCTCCCCGCCCTCGCTCCCCACACCTCACCCCTGTTTTGGCCACCAGAGGTTCAAGTCCCAACAAAACTGGTCTGCAGAAGATGCGACAGTTTCCTCCTATATTCGCGACTTGCGGCTGGCTATTCCTGGCACTTTATCGCGAAGAGTTATGGAGGCAGAGATTGGAAGAAAAACGGGATGAAAACTCTGCCCGAATGAGGAGGATGGATCGAAAGTAGTTAGAGAGTCGGCTCTAGAACCCAAAAGTAAGCCAAGGAATCATTTCTTCCTCTGTGGTGGCTTCCACAGACAAAGCACCACGTCGATGTTTCATTTTTTTATGGGGTAAACCAATGAGAGTCACTGCCAGGGCTCGGAGATGGATAGACATGTAAGAGATACAGAATTCCATTTAGGCGATTGATGGTTATTTCCCCAAGCTGGTGAGACGAGGCTATGCATGGCAATCGATATCTTGTTATTAATTCAAAAATTAGTAGAAAAAAGTGTATGGATGGATTGGAATGAATCACGCCGCTGATGGCTTTCCATACTTTGCTTCCCACTTTCCTTAGAAAGCCACCAAGACACACCCCATGACCCACGTCGCGTGCCAAGTTCCCTAACTCATAGATCCCCTCGATCAATACAACGTTTTGCAGCATATAAAAGATCAATTTAGAATTTTGTACGAAGCCAAAACGACGGTTCATTTTCTTGACGCATGCTGATAAACCATCTCCAGCGACATGGCACTTAGGTAATCGTAATCGGACATGCAATAGGATTATATTAGCATACTAAATACCGAAAACAACTCATCTGAACAATAAGGCTCTCGCAATAAAACCACATGACAATACTAAACATGTCACTGTTCATAATAGTAACGGTCGTTAAGTGATATGATTTTCTCCACTAATCGATCAAACGATTTGCTATTGAGTATTTTTATAATGTCGATACTAGTTTTATAATTTAATGTTTACGTTTTGATCATTACATAAATCTTACGGGAACTGTCACCATCCAAACATCTTGTGTCAGTGATGAAGGGAGAGATATCTGTGAGGTAAAGACTTTATTAGTGAATACATTTCCACGTAGTAAAAGTCCTTTTACTGTCCACAATGTCGAAGCGATGTTTCCCCTCGCCCAGTTCCCTTCACCCCCCCCCCCATCGCCGCCTCCCCCCCCCACCCCCTGGTCAGCTGGATGGGTCAGACTGTGAATAGAGCGAACCATTGTTCATCCTGAGCGCCATCGTTGTAATTCTATCCCGGTGCGCTAGGGGGTGCCACTCACGCAGCGAGCACAATGGCGCCTTGACCGGAAGTCTGCGGCCATCGGCGACCGCACACCTCAGCACGTGGCACTGCGCGACCCTGATTATCGCCCCCCCCCCCCATGCCCTCCCCCCCCCCCCCCCCCGCTTTACGCCCGCACCCGGTCTCCACTTGTCCCATTGTTCGCCGACAGTTGCATTTGCCCCTCGTTAGAAAGGTTCTTCATGCAAGAAGATTGCATCACGCACCTTATTTGGCTAATGAGTGGGTAATACCGTTTAGATCAAATACGTCATTGGTGTCGTCCCGAGCGTTCCTGTTTCCATTTCCTTAGAAAACCTCGATTAGTGTACCAGTATTGCGATATATTAACAGTCAACTGTTGGAGCTTTTATGAAGTCTACACTGGATCGGGAAACCTCCCAAGTCAAGGGGGTAGAGAGAAGTGGGAGAAGGGGAGCGAAAGATATATCCAACTTTAGAACCTGAACAACGGGAGTTCGTCATGATCTGAGAATCACCCGCTGGACTGTCTGGGTCGCTTTACTTGGAGACAAACGAGGCATTTAGCCGCATTAAGTGAGACACGGGATGTAGGGGAGAGATGCCGGGGTGGGGTCCATGACTGTTGGTTGGGTGACCGGGGGGGGGGGCGGCAGGCGTAGGGAGAGGGGTGTCACATTGACTTTACCCCACGGCGTTGCACACACTTCGCTATGGACCAAGTCAGCCTTTAAACCCCCGCGTCTCAGTTCCGCTGTCATTTCCAGGGTTTCTGCCGCTCTGCCACCCCATTCCAACCTTCTCCCCCACCCACTTCCTCTGACCCCTCCTCGTTATCGTGCCACCTGGGGCTTTAACGGTGGTCTCTAAACTCCCATCGGGGGGAGGGGGGGTGGAATAACATCGATCACCGGTCAGTAATCTGAGAGGCGGGGGTGCGGAGGGGCGGGGGGTGTTGGGATGGGGTGCGGTTGGAGGCTGGGTGGGAAAGGAGGCGCCTTGTGGTAGACTTTCCCCGCCAGCCCCCCTACCCACACTTCTGGTGGGCCTCCCCTGCTCCGCCTATATGAGTGATACAAATACCTCGCCTCCCTAGACGTAATTAAACCAAAATGGGACTTCCTGATCGAGCTGCCCGCAATTTCTTCCCGATGAATAGGGCTTCCAATGGAGGTTAAACATTGCTTAACCGCCACGTAATTTCCCATGGAATTAAATTCGCACCCATATAGATGTGGACTGTTGACCAACGTTGCAGGGGCAAGGGTGTGGGTGCGTGGGAGGTGGGTGGGGGGGGGGGGGTCTCCACTGCGACGACAGCATCTTGTTTGCCATTAACTCTAATCTCCACCGGGGCGTCTTTAAAATGGTGATGCGTTGCTCGGTCGACAAGCTGATCTCTTCCCTTGCAAAGGGAGCGGCCCCATTGTGCTGTGCTCCCCGACTGCGACTGAGCAGACCCCGAGGACGAGACTGGCTTGGGAGACAATCTGATCCACAACAGCAAATAGGAAGAACAAACTAAGAAAGCGCCACAAAATACAACCCCACGATGTGTTCGAGGCGCCAGATTCACTTGGCTGCATGTAGTAAGTGGGAGGACAAAGACATGGCTGTCCAACTACAACTGGCATATTATAATATTAACTGGAATTATGCTATATGTGCGCGTTGTTCCGCACCCGTAGTCTTGCTGGGGTGACTGTAGCATTTATCTTGGATATCTGTATATGGTTGAAGTCAAGATTGTACGGTTTTGACGGGTGTATCATAAACCTTGTGTCCAATTAATAAACACACAGGTGATATCAAGAAGCCTATGTCCTTAATTTAAATATATACGCCGACTTTGTAGCATTTTGGACGCCATATTGGATTTACGTACTACTGATGTGGTTAAATCCCATAATTAACCATTCCAATAGATTCCTCGTATGTGAAATACTGGGTATAGACCCATATTTTATCTCTCTAACGCAGATATGTAACGAGTTGTGACCATTTCATTGAGAATTTGTGGTCGCGTCAGCCATCTTGAATTTAAAAAAATGCCAAGGACCAAAATGTTGCACACCCTCCGGAAAATGTTGCCAAAGACCTTTATGAACTTAAATATATAAATCGACAAAGAAAGTCTTTACTCCATTTCCACCCAGCCGGCTATATATGCCATTATTCCTCCTGTCTATAGAGCGTAGAGTAGGCGGCGATATAGAGCGTAGAGTAGGCGGCGATATAGAGCGTAGAGTAGGCGGCGATATAGAGCGTAGAGTAGGCGGCGACTTACTGCTGCAGCGCAATACACCCGAAGTCAGTAGCACACTAACCGGGGAATACACGCCACTCGCAGCGTGGACGAGGGCACCGCCTATGGAAACCATGACAGAACACACCATGGCTCCAGGCTTGGTGTCCCTGGGAGAGCTGCAGACCTCTATAGCAACCGGGCTGCCTCCCTGACACCCACCCCCACTCTCTACCACTGCCTCGTGCCCCGCCCCCCGCCTAGTTCCTCTCCGCTTCGTCCTGCCGCCCCCCCCCCCCCCCCCCTGCCGCCACGCCGTGCCTGGTGGCATCCCGTGGTTGGTAGACTCATGGCTGTCATGGTGGTCACAGTGGAAGGGACAGCGTTTCCACGATCTACTACGATTCAAGATGGCCGACGTCTGACTCCGATGACCTGGAGCTTCGGTGCAAGTTAGGTCGGTTTGTCCCGGGTTACTTGGAAGTCTGTTTATAACCCCAACCCTGAAAGTATGCCCGAGACACTCATCTCATGTCAGCCACTCTTTACGTGGGAGCATCTCGTGTTAGCCACTCTTTACAATAGAGCATCTCGTGTCAACCACTCTTTAAATGGGAACATCTCGTGTCAGTAACTCTTTGCATGAGAGCAATTCGTGTTAGTCACCCTTTACATGGGAGCATCTCGTGTCAGCCACTCTTTACATGATATCATCTGGTGTCAGCCACTCTTTACATTGGAACCTGTCGTGTTAGCCACTCTTTACATGGGAGCATCTCGTGTTAGCGACTCTTTACGTAAGAGAATGTCGTATCAGCCTCTGTTTATATGGAAGCATCTCGTGTTAGCCACTCTTCACATGACAGCATCTCGTGTTAGCCACTCTTTACATGAGAGCATCTCGTGTTAGCCACTCTATACATGATAGCATCTCGTGTTAGCCACTCTTTATATGAGAGCATCTCGTGCTAGCCACTCTTTACATGAGAGCATGTGGTGTCAGCCACTCTTTACATGAGATCATCTGGTGTCAGCCACTCTTTACATGGGAACCTCTCGTGTTAGCCACTCTTTACATGAGAGCATCTCGTGTTAGCGACTCCTTACTTAAGAGAATCTCGTATCAGCCCTCTTTACATGAAAGCATCTCGTGTTAGCCAATCTTTACATGAGTGCATCTGGTGTTAGCCACTCTTTACATAAGAGCATTTGGTGTCAGCCACTCTTTACATGAGATCATCTATTGTTAGCCACTCTTCACATGAGAGCATCTGGTGTTACCCACTCTTTACAGGAGAGCATCTGGTGTTACCCACTCTTTACAGGAGAGCATGTGGTGTTAGCCACTCTTTACATGAGAACATGTGGTGTTAGCCACTCTCTACATGAGAGCATCTAGTGTTAGTCACTTTTTACATGAGAGCTTCTAGTGTCAGTCATTCTTTACATAAGAGCATCTGGTGTCAGCCACTCTTTACATGAGAGCATCTGGTGTCAGCCACGCTTTACATGAGAACATCTGGTGTTAGCCACTCTTTACATGAGAGCATCTGGTGTCAGCCACACTTTACATTGGAACATGCCGTGTTAGCCACTCTTTACATGGGAGCATCTCGTGTTAGCGACTCTTTACGTAAGATAATCTCGTATCAGCCTCTGTTTATATGGACGCATCTCGTGTTAGCCAATCGTCACATGATAGAACCTCGTGTTAGCCACTCTTTACATGAGAGCATCTCGTGTTAGCCACTCTTCACATGATAGCATCCCGTGTTAGCCACTCTTTACATGAGAGCATCTCGTGCTAGCCACTCTTTACATGAGAGCCTCTCGTGTGAGTCACTCTTTAAATGAGAGCATATGGTGTCAGCCACTCTTTAGATAAGATCATCTATTGTTAGGCACTCTTTAGATGAGATCATCTACTGTTAGCCACTCTTTACATGAGAGCATCTGGTGTTAGCCACTTTGACATAAGAGCATCCCGTGTTAGCCACTCTTTACATGAGAGCATCTCGTGTTAGCGACTTTTTACTTAAGAGAATCTCGTATCAGCCACTCTTTACCTGGAAGCATCTCGTGTTAGCCACTCTTTACATGAAATCATCTCGTGTTAGCCACTCTTTACATGGGAGCATCTCGTGTTAGCCACTCTTTACATGAGTGCATCTGTTGTTAGCCACTCTTTACATAAGAGCATTTTGTGTCAGCCACTCTTTACATGAGATCATCAATTGTTAGCCACTTCTCACATGAGAGCATCTGGTGTCAGCCACTCTTTACAGGAGAGCATGTGGTGTTAGCCACTCTTTACATGAGAGCATGTGGTGTCAGCCACTCTTTACATGACAGCATCTGATGTTAGTCACTCTTTACATGAAAGCTTCTAGTGTCAGTCATTCTTTAGATAAGAGCATCTGGTGTCAGTCAGCCACTCTTTACATGAGACCATGTGGTGTTAGCCACTCTACATGAGAGCATCTGGTGTCAGCCACTCTTTACATGAGAACATATGGTGTTAGCCACTCTTTACATGAAAGCATCTGGTGTCAACCACTCTTTACATGAGAGCATCTGGTATCAGCCACTCTTTACATGATAGCACCTGGTCTCAGCCACTCTTTATCTGAAAGCATCTGGTGTCAGCCACTCTTCACATGAAAGCATCTGGTCTCAGCCACTCTTTACATGAGAGCATCTGGTGTCAGCCACTCTTTACATGAGAGCATCTGGTGTCAGCCACTCTTTACATGAGAGCATCTGGTGTCAGCCACTCCTTACATGAGAGCATCTGGTGTCAGCCACTCTTTACATGAAAGTTTCTGGTGTCAGCCATTCTTTACATAAGAGCATCTGGTGTCAGCCATTCTTTACATGAGACTCTTTACATGAACGCGTCTTGAAGAGAAGCGACATGCTTGTACTTTAGCCATGGAGACATGTTTGACGTAGGCTTCTTTCAAAGTACATCTCATTCGCACTCAAGCAAGGAAATGCAATAATAATGCCCTCCCGTTCCAGATTAATGAATATTCATGGCCAGGCTTGGGGGAAAACATCCTCGTCGCCATAAAGCCCCGTAATCAGAGACCAAGTCCCGTCAAGCCCCTTGTAAAATCGCTATTGCTCAAGACTGACCCTGCCTGAGATGAAATGTCTTATCCCGGCACCACAAAGGCCGTTTCTTCTCCATTACAAAGGGGAAAAAAACACGGACACGAGGCGTGAAACGTGAAGAAATCACTCGTGCCGCCATCTCGTTGTGGGCTCTCCCGCTGCCATGATACGACCGCCAGGCAGTCACCGATCTCGCTAAATGGCTCGTTGGAAAACCGGGATTTTTATACGGCTGGACCTGAGCTGGAGGCGGCGAATGGCAGGTCCATTTCACCCCCCCCCCCCCCCCCCACCTCGCCTTAGCCCTCGCTAGCAGGGTCTCACTGATGCGTCACCCCCTTTTATCGGTTGTTCTCCCATATTATCACGAACCATTGTTTCAACATAGCTCACAAATAACTCACGCGTTTACCAATTGTAAGCGAAATTCATCACTTGATTAACATGTAAGACGGATCGGTTTATAGGGTGAATGGGCCCAGAAAATGTCCATGTCGGTATTATAAATTTTAAATGCTGTGTAATATATGATTACAATACTTATCAATCGCTTATTTGCATAAGCATACTTCCCGTGTGTGAGGATGCTCAAGCATTTCTCAAATGGAAGGCAGATTTTAAGAGCGGTAACATTAATCTAGTCGTGAATATAATAGTGCCCATGGAGAGATGGATAGAAAGAAGCCACAATCGGTAAATAAGCAGCATGCACATATTACAGATTTCATCCGTTCAATTTTAACGAAGCAGTTCCACTCCGAATACTTACCTGTGGAATTGCCAATCCTACAAAGGACGATAATACGTGCATAGCGGTCTGCCCACTGAATAGGCATCGTTGTCTCAAACGCTTGATTCATATCCTGCTGATATCATGCTCAGCGTTGGGGTTTGTCACTAATTGGAAACATGATCGTTCGGCTTGGACTCGTCTTTTTTCCCTCAGGCGAGCGTCAATAACAAGCCTGAATAACAAATGTTCTACAGTTCTTTAGCGTAAAACCTTGCTCCAGAAATCTTAGATCTGAATTGCGAGTCCAGGATCTGCCTCATGTAATTAGATTTAGCTCGGACGATATTTGTTACTCAATCCTGTCCCGGCCATTAAATAGGAGTATATGTGAGAGCGGGCAATCCCTGTCCCGGCCATTAAATAGGAGTCTATGTGAGAGCGGGCAATCCCTTTCCCGACCATTAAATAGGTGTCTATGTGAGAGCGGGCAATCCCTGTCCAGGCCATTAAATAGGAGTCTATGTGAGAGCGGGCAATCCCTGTCCCGGCCATTAAATAGGAGTCTATGTGAGAGCGGGCAATCCCTTTCCCAGCCATTAAATATGAGTCTATGTGAGAGCGGGCAATCCCTGTCCCAGCCATTAAATAGGAGTCTATGTGAGAGCGGGCAATCCCTTTCCCAGCCATTAAATAGGAGCCTATGTGAGAGCGGGCAATCCCTGTCCCGGCCATTAAATAGGAGTCTATGTGAGAGCGGGCAATCCCTGTCCCAGCCATTAAATAGGAGTCTATGTGAGAGCGGGCAATCCCTTTCCCAGCCATTAAATAGGAGTCTATGTGAGAGCGGGCAATCCTTTTCCCGGCCATTCAATAGGAGTCTGTGTGAGAGCGGGCAATCCCTGTCCCAGCCATTAAATAGGAGTCTATGTGAGAGCGGGCAATCCATGTCCCAGCCATTCAATAGGAGTCTATGTGAGAGCGGGCAATCCCTGTCCCGGCCATTAAATAGGAGTCTATGTGAGAGCGGGCAATCCCTGTCCCGGCCATTAAATAGGAGTCTATGTGAGAGCGGGCAATCCCTGTCCCGGCCATTAAATAGGAATCTATGTGAGAGCGGGCAATCCCTGTCCCGGCCATTAAATAGGAGTCTATGTGAGAGCGGGCAATCCCTGTCCCGGCCATTAAATAGGAATCTATGTGAGAGCGGGCAATCCCTGTCCCAGCCATTCAATAGGAGTCTATGTGAGAGCGGGCAATCCCTGTCCCGGCCATTAAATAGGAGTCTATGTGAGAGCGCGCAATCCCTGTCCCGGCCATTAAATAGGAGTCTATGTGAGAGCGGGCAATCCCTGTCCCAGCCATTCAATAGGAGTCTGTGTGAGAGCGGGCAATCCCTGTCCCAGCCATTAAATAGGAGTCTATATGAGAGCGGGCAATCCCTTTCCCGGCCATTAAATAGGAGTATGTGCGAGCAGGCAATCCCTGTCCCGGCCATTAAATAGGAGTCTATGTGAGAGCGGGCAATCCCTGTCCCGGCCATTAAATAGGAGTCCATGTGAGAGCGGGCAATCCCTGTCCCAGCCATTAAATAGGAGTCTATGTGAGAGCGGGCAATTCCTTTCCCGGCCATTAAATAAGAGTCCATGTGAGAGCGGGCAATCCCTGTCTCGACCATTAAATAGGAGTATGTGCGAGCGGGCAATCCCTGTCCCGGCCATTAAATAGGAGTCTATGTGAGAGCGGGCAATCCCTGTCCCAGCCATTAAATAGGAGTCTATGTGAGAGCGGGCAATCCCTTTCCCAGCCATTAAATAGGAGTCTATGTGAGAGCGGGCAATCCCTGTCCCAGCCATTAAATAGGAGTCTATGTGAGAGCGGGCAATTCTTTTCCCGGCCATTAAATAGGAGTCCATGTGCGAGCGGGCAATCCCTGTCCCGACCATTAAATAGGAGTATGTGCGAGCGGGCAATCCCTGTCCCGGCCATTAAATAGGAGTCTATGTGAGAGCGGGCAATCCCTGTCCCAGCCATTAAATAGGAGTCTATGTGAGAGCGGGCAATCCCTGTCCCGATCATTAAATAGAAGTCTATGTGAGAGCGGGCAATCCCTGTCCCGGCCATTAAATAGGAGTCTATGTGAGAGCGGGCAATCCCTGTCCCGGCCATTAAATAGGAGTCTATGTGAGAGCGGGCAATCCCTGTCCCGACAATTAAATAGGAGTCTATGTGAGAGCGGGCAATCCCTGTCCCGGCCATTAAATAGGAGTCTATGTGAGAGCGGGCAATCCCTGTCCCGACCATTAAATAGGAGTCTATGTGAGAGCGGGCAATCCCTTTCCCGGCCATTCAATAGGAGTCTATGTGAGAGCGGGCAATCCCTGTCCCGGCCATTCAATAGGAGTCTATGTGAGAGCGGGCAATCCCTGTCCCGGCCATTAAATAGGAGTGTATGTGAGAGCCAGCAATCCCGTCGGAATGTCAGAACGAGGCCAGAGCCTCGTTCTCGTGGAGTAATAGTGCCATGCCGCAAATTACGTTATGTAAGTACGTCTGGAAGTAATCGCTCAGACCCATCTCCGTATTATGTAAGGCATTTCTAGGCGTTATGACGTGTCAGGGAGTTAATTTAGATAGGGAATGTGCCCAGCGTAAACCTTCATTACGGAACTCCATCTTAATTAGTAAGAGAGATAACTATTACGTCGCCAATGGCACCTTTGATTGTCTACGGATTGCTCAGATTGTCCAGATCGTGTCCAGACTTTCCCTGTTACGCCTGGCACAACAATAACGCCATACTCTGCCGCACGGTGGCGTGCCGCAAGCTAGACAATAGCACTGCCGTATGTTGGACATGTGAGAGCGGGCAATCCCTGTTCCGGTGTCAATATCTGTGAAGAATGACTGGCGTCTCTCAATGATAAGCGATCCTTAATGACGGTTGAATAAAATGGACCTGAATGTCTTTGCGTAAATCAACAGCCCGAACCCGAGAGATGTGAGGTGGCGTCTCTCCAAGCGTACGGCAGAGGCTTTTAGCGTAGACGCCCACCGGAGCAAGACGAAAGTGGGAAATGTATTGCGGGCTGTGCATTATTTACTGGTGTGGCTACAGTGACTGCCGCACGACTGACCATGGTAGACCGGGTGGGGGGGGGGGGCGGGGCGACTTGGGGGCGTTAGATAGGTCTCGCGCTACACAGACTGGTGCTGGTCTCCAGCTGACTATAGGTAAGAATGGAGAAATTGTAGTAAAATGACTTAGTGCACCCATTTTACCGCCCGAGAACGTTCGAATCCCGTGTCCGACCTATGTCTTTCAGTCTTTTCCCTAAGCAAAATGACAAGCGAAAGGCGAGGCCGGGCCGGGGGGAGGCGGGGGGGTCGGGCTTACCTCCGCTCTCTCAAATGAATGTTAAAGATGTAAAATGATGCATTCTGGGGTGTGCCCAGCCCCGCCCGATCGTAACAAAGAATTCAGAATTCCTAGATCCGCCTGATTAAAAAACAAATGCTTCAACAAAATGCCAAAGGAGGATTCATGTGTTTCTGCCACTTTAGATAGCTTCATATATCATTTTGCGCTTACATTTCCTGAATTTAAACTTAAATGCGATTCAAGTGACCCAGTTTGAACGCCATTATCTCCCAGCGATAATGTCGCCAGCGATGGCGCCAAATGGCGAACCCAAAACCGCGTGTCCCCTTTGCAATTGACCGCGCTGGCGTCCTACATCGTGCTGCGGTCCTACGCCGTGCTGCGGTCCTACACCGTGCTGCGGTTCTACACCGTGCTGCGGTTCTACACCGTGCTGCGGTCCTACACCGCGCTGCGGTCTTACACCATGCTGCGGTCCTACACCATGCTGCGGTCCTACACCATGCTACGGTCCTACACCGTGCTGCGGTCCTACACTGTGCTGCGGTCCTACACCGTGCTGCGATCCTACACCGTGCTGCGGTCCTACACCGTGCTGCAGTCCTACACCGTGCTGCGGTCCTACACCATTCTGCGGTCCTACACCGTGCTGCGGTCCTACACCGTGCTGCGGTCCTACACCGTGCTGCGGTCCTACACCATGCTGCGGTCCTACACCGTGCTGCGGTCTTACACCGTGCTGCGGTCCTACACCGTGCTGCGGTCTTACACCATGCTGCGGTCTTACACCGTGCTGCGGTCCTACACCATGCTGCGGTCCTACACCATGCTGCGGTCCTACACCATGCTGCGGTCTTACACCATGCTGCGGTCCTACACCGTGCTGCGGTCTTACACCGTGTTGCGGTCCTACACCGTGCTGCGGTCTTACACCATGCTGCGGTCCTACACCGTGCTGCGGTCCTACACCATGCTGCGGTCCTACACCGTGCTGCGGTCCTACACCATGCTGCGGTCTTACACCGTGCTGCGGTCCTACACCATGCTGCGGTCCTACACCATGCTGCGGTCCTACACCGTGCTGCGGTCTTACACCATGCTGCGGTCCTACACCATGCTGCGGTCTTACACCGTGCTGCGGTCCTACACTATGCTGCGGTCCTACACCGTGCTGCGGTCCTACACCATGCTGCGGTCCTACACCGTGCTGCGGTCCTACACCGTGCTGCCGGACTGTCCGTTTTGATGTCGAACACACAAAAATGTCGATAGCCATATATCCGCCAATACCAATAACTTGAGGTCTTCACTTAGCGAGGAGATCCCACTCGGTACATTTAACTTGCATTAGCTGTCCCCGCCTCCCGTCGTAACACCTCCTCGGTCTCCATCACTCTTCATTGCCGGGGACTCTCCGTCCAGACTTCTCTTCTGTCTCATCAGCGTCGGTCGGACGATGGCATGTGAGGGTTTTTTTCCCCTCTCCTTGGTCGCAGTTGTTTGTTCGAGACGATTCGCCCCCCCCCCCCCCCTGCCCCCACCTCATTCCTCCCACCTCACACACACGCATGCGTGGATAACACTGCGTCGACCGGCCATTCCCTTAGGCTTTCCACGAAGCCGTCTGCCGCGGTTAGCTGTACCCAACTCTAGTGGCTCCCTCTGGTGGCGACAACGGGGCTGTAACGCCATCAGCCGGGATCTCCGGACTCTGCGCCCGCCCCCCCCCCCCCCCTTCCTCTGAATAATATCGTTTAGGATCCCGGAGACTTTCAGGCGCGGGAAACATCGGACGGACTGGCAGGTACAATGACATTCACATTACCAACAATCTTTAGTTATGTTAAAATTCCCGTATCCCGATCCGGCGTGCTGTTTTTGGGAGGTGAAGATTACTTATTATTTGCTGTATATATCTTATTTCGATACTGTTGCAAGCACAGAGCTTTGCCGGATGGACGATTGTGTGAATCTGCTTTCAATTAGATGTTTTTTGTTATAGGGCTGTACAGTCACTACGGCATTTTATCGAGACCCTACGAGACAGGGATACTTATGCTCTACGTCAACGCGTAGCATCAACGGTCTGTACGTGCTGCTTACCTTCCGGTTGTCCGCCTTCACTCGCTTCACACACAAGATCGGCTAAAGCTGTCCTTGGATGCACAACTAACCACTGAGGTTTTGTGAATATCGGAATTATAACCATCCGTCGGGCGAGTCGATTTATGTAAAATATGAGGGTTTAGACAGTTGATAAACCAGAATGCGGTTGTTTCATGAGTGACTGTCAGTGTGAGGCGATCTGATGCGCTGCGCGGGATTTTCCATGCCGTATGACGTAATAATCATCAGGACTCCTATGTCTGCGCGTGGTATCTATGGTAACAACGTTCCTTATATGGACTGACCAGACCATGGGGCTCAGTTTGTCACAGAAATGTAAACATCGATGATTTGCCTCAAAATACAACGCTTCCAACAGTCTCATCGAACGAACCACATGCATTATGGAGAGATAAATGTCTTATCTTTAACTATAGTATGGTTGTATAGTTAGCAGTGCCTGGACCAAAGCACACAAAAAATGGTTTCACACCCACTCGATTCTTCACGCACAAACCGCGCAGCCGGCCGGTTCCCAATACTCAAACGTTGACTACAATGAGTGCGCGTCACGCAGTTGCAGCAAGGCACCAGCGTGATGCGCACGCGTTCTAACAGCACGTGTTCTTCTGTTGGTCCCCAAAGGACCTAAACCGGAAATAGAACCCGCGAGAACTGTACAGCCCTATTGGAAGCGATGCCTGTCCAGGCCATTAAATAGGAGTCTATGTGAGAGCGGGCAATCGCTGTTCCGGCCATTAAATAGGAGTATGTGAGAGCGGGCAATCCCTGTCCCGGCCATTAAATAGGAGTCTATGTGAGAGCGGGCAATCGCTGTTCCGGCCATTAAATAGGAGTATGTGAGAGCGGGCAATCCCTGTCCCGGCCATTAAATAGGAGTCTATGTGAGAGCGGGCAATCCCTGTCCCAGCCATTAAATAGGATTCTATGTGAGAGCGGGCAATCCCTGTCCCGGCCATCAAATAGGAGTATATGTGAGAGCGGGCAATCCCTGTCCCAGCCATTAAATAGGAGTCTATGTGAGAGCGGGCAATCCCTGTCCCAGCCATTATATAGGAGTCTATGTGATAGCGGGCAATTCCTGTCCCGGCCATTATATAGGAGTACCGTTGGGATGCCTGAACGAGACCAGAGCCTCGTTCGCGTGGAGTAATAGTGCCATGCCGCAAATTACGTTATGTAAGTACGTCTGGAAGTAATCGCTCAGACCCATCTCCGTATTATGTAAGGCATTTCTAGGCGTTATGACGTGTCAGGGAGTTAATTTAGATAGGGAATGTGCCCAGCGTAAACCTTCATTACGGAACTACATCTTAATTAGTAAGAGAGATAACTATTACGTCGCCAATGGCACCTTTGATTGTCTACGGATTGCTCAGATTGTCCAGATCGTGTCCAGACTTTCCCTGTTACGCCTGGCACAACAATAACGCCATACTCTGCCGCACGGTGGCGTGCCGCAAGCTAGACAATAGCACTGCCGTATGTTGGACATGTGAGAGCGGGCAATCCCTGTTCCGGTGTCAATATCTGTGAAGAATGACTGGCGTCTCTCAATGATAAGCGATCCTTAATGACGGTTGAATAAAATGGACCTGAATGTCTTTGCGTAAATCAACAGCCCGAACCCGAGAGATGTGAGGTGGCGTCTCTCCAAGCGTACGGCAGAGGCTTTTAGCGTAGACGCCCACCGGAGCAAGACGAAAGTGGGAAATGTATTGCGGGCTGTGCATTATTTACTGGTGTGGCTACAGTGACTGCCGCACGACTGACCATGGTAGACCGGGTGGGGGGGGGGGGGGGCGGGGCGACTTGGGGGCGTTAGATAGGTCTCGCGCTACACAGACTGGTGCTGGTCTCCAGCTGACTATAGGTAAGAATGGAGAAATTGTAGTAAAATGACTTAGTGCACCCATTTTACCGCCCGAGAACGTTCGAATCCCGTGTCCGACCTATGTCTTTCAGTCTTTTCCCTAAGCAAAATGACAAGCGAAAGGCGAGGCCGGGCCGGGGGGAGGGGGGGGGGGGCGGGCTTACCTCCGCTCTCTCAAAGGAATGTTAAAGATGTAAAATGATGCATTCTGGGGTGTGCCCGGCCCCGCCCGATCGTAACAAAGAATTCAGAATTCCTAGATCCGCCTGATTAAAAAACAAATGCTTCAACAAAATGCCAAAGGAGGATTCATGTGTTTCTGCCACTTTAGATAGCTTCATATATCATTTTGCGCTTACATTTCCTGAATTTAAACTTAAATGCGATTCAAGTGACCCAGTTTGAACGCCATTATCTCCCAGCGATAATGTCGCCAGCGATGGCGCCAAATGGCGAACCCAAAACCGCGTGTCCCCTTTGCAATTGACCGCGCTGGCGTCCTACATCGTGCTGCGGTCCTACGCCGTGCTGCGGTCCTACACCGTGCTGCGGTCCTACACCGGGCTGCGGTCCTACACCGTTCTGCGGTCCTACACCGTGCTGCGGTCCTACACCGTTCTGCGGTCCTACACCGTGCTGCGGTCCTACACCGTGCTGCGGTCTTACACCGTGCTGCGGTCCTACACCGTGCTGCGGTCTTACACCGTGCTGCGGTCCTACACCGTGCTGCGGTCCTACACCGTGCTGCAGTCCTACACCGTGCTGCGGTCCTACACCATTCTGCGGTCCTACACCGTGCTGCGGTCCTACACCGTGCTGCGGTCCTACACCGTGCTGCGGTCCTACACCGTGCTGCGGTCCTACACCGTGCTGCGGTCCTACACCATGCTGCGGTCCTACACCATGCTGCGGTCTTACACCATGCTGCGGTCCTACACCGTGCTGCGGTCTTACACTGTGCTGCGGTCTTACACCGTGCTGCGGTCTTACACCATGCTGCGGTCCTACACCGTGCTGCGGTCCTACACCGTGCTGCGGTCCTACACCATGCTGCGGTCCTACACCATGCTGCGGTCCTACACCGTGCTGCGGTCCTACACCGTGCTGCAGTCCTACACCGTGCTGCGGTCCTACACCATTCTGCGGTCCTACACCGTGCTGCGGTCCTACACCGTGCTGCGGTCCTACACCGTGCTGCGGTCCTACACCGTGCTGCGGTCCTACACCGTGCTGCGGTCCTACACCATGCTGCGGTCCTACACCATGCTGCGGTCTTACACCATTCTGCGGTCCTACACCGTGCTGCGGTCCTACATCGTGCTGCGGTCTTACACCATGCTGCGGTCTTACACCATGCTGCGGTCCTACACCGTGCTGCGGTCCTACACCGTGCTGCGGTCTTACACCGTGCTGCGGTCCTACACCGTGCTGCAGTCCTACACCATGCTGCGGTCTTACACCGTGTTGCGGTCCTACACCATTCTGCGGTCCTACACCGTGCTGCGGTCCTACACCATGCTGCGGTCCTACACCATGCTGCGGTCTTACACCATGCTGCGGTCCTACACCGTGCTGCGGTCTTACACCGTGTTGCGGTCCTACACCATGCTGCGGTCCTACACCGTGCTGCGGTCCTACACTGTGCTGCGGTCCTACACCATGCTGCGGTCTTACACCATGCTGCGGTCCTACACCGTGCTGCGGTCCTACACCATGCTGCGGTCCTACACCATGCTGCGGTCTTACACCATGCTGCGGTCCTACACCGGGCTGCGGTCTTACACCGTGCTGCGGTCTTACACCATGCTGCGGTCTTACACCATGCTGCGGTCCTACACCGTGCTGCGGTCCTACACCGTGCTGCGGTCCTACACCGTGCTGCGGTCCTACACCATGCTGCGGTCCTACACCATGCTGCGGTCTTACACCATGCTGCGGTCCTACACCGTGCTGCGGTCTTACACCATGCTGCGGTCTTACACCATGCTGCGGTCCTACACCGTGCTGCAGTCCTACACCGTGCTGCGGTCCTACACCATGCTGCGGTCCTACACCGTGCTGCGGTCTTACACCATGCTGCGGTCCTACACCATGCTGCGGTCCTACACCATGCTGCGGTCTTACACCATGCTGCGGTCCTACACCATGCTGCGGTCCTACACCATGCTGCGGTCCTACACCGTGTTGCGGTCCTACACCGTGCTGCGGTCTTACACCATGCTGCGGTCCTACACCATGCTGCGGTCCTACATCATGCTGCGGTCCTACACCGTGCTGCGGTCTTACACCATGCTGCGGTCCTACACCGTGCTGCGGTCCTACACCATGCTGCGGTCTTACACCATGCTGCGGTCCTACACCGTGCTGCGGTCTTACACCGTGCTGCGGTCCTACACCGTGCTGCCGGACTGTCCGTTTTGATGTCGAACACACAAAAATGTCGATAGCCATATATCCGCCAATACCAATAACTTGAGGTCTTCACTTAGCGAGGAGATCCCACTCGGTACATTTAACTTGCATTAGCTGTCCCCGCCTCCCGTCGTAACACCTCCTCGGTCTCCATCACTCTTCATTGCCGGGGACTCTCCGTCTAGACTTCTCTTCTGTCTCATCAGCGTTGGTCGGACGATGGCAATAGAGGGCTTTTTTCCCCTCTCCTTGGTCGCAGTTGTTTGTTCGAGACGATTTGCTTCACCCCCCCCCCTGCCCCCACCTCATTCCTTCCACCTCACACACACGCATGCGTGGATAACACTGCGTCGACCGGCCATTCCCTTAGGCTTTCCACGAAGCCGTCTGCCGCGGTTAACTGTACCCAACTCTAGTGGCTCCCTCTGGTGGCGACAACGGGGCTGTAACGCAATCAGCCGGGATCTCCGGACTCTGCGCCCCCCCCCCCCCCCCCCCTTCCTCTGAATAATATCGTTTAGGATCCCGGAGACTTCCAGGCGCGGGAAACATCGGACGGACTGGCAGGTACAATGACATTCACATTAACAACAATCTTTAGTTATGTTAAAATTCCCGTATCCCGGTCCGGCGTGCTGTTTTTGGGGGGTGAAGATTACTTATTATTTGCTGTATATATCTTATCTCGATACCGTTGCAAGCTCAGAGCTTTGCCGGATGGACAAGTGTGTGAGTCTGCTTTCAATTAGATGTGTTTTGTTATAGGGCTGTACAGTCACTACGGCATTTTATTGAGACCCTACGAGACAGGGATACTTATGCTCTACGTCAATGCGTAGCATCAACGGTCTGTACGTGCTGCCTACCTTCCGGTTTTTCGCCTTCACTCGCTTCACACACAAGATCGGCTAAAGCTGTCCTTGGATGCACAACTAACCACTGAAGTTTTGTGAATATCAGAATTATAACCACCCGTCGGGCGAGTCGATTTATGTAATATATGAGCGTTTAGACAGTTGATAAACCAGAATGCGGTTGTTTCATGAGTGACTGTCAGTGTGAGGCGATCTGATGCGCTGCGCGGGATTTTCCATGCTGTATGACGTAATAATCATCAGGACTCCTATGTCTGCGCGTGGTATCTATGGTAACAACGTTCCTTATATGGACTGACCAGACCATGGCGCTCAGTTTGTCACAGAAATGTAAACATCGATGATTTGCCTCAAAATACGCTTCCAACAGTCTCATCGAACGAACCACATGCATTATGGAGAGATAAATGTCTTATCTTTAACCATAGTATGGTTGTATAGTTAGCAGTGCCTGGACCAAAGCACACAAAAAATGGTTTCACACCCACTCGATTCTTCACGCACAAACCGCGCCGCCGGCCGGTTCCCAATACTCAAACGTTGACTACAATGAGTGCGCGTCACGCAGCTGCAGCAAGGCACCAGCGTGATGCGCACACGTTCTAACAGCACGTGTTCTTCTGTTGGTCCCCAAAGGACCTAAACCGGAAATAGAACCCGCGAGAACTGTACAGCCCTATTGGAAGCGATGCCTGTCCAGGCCATTAAATAGGAGTCTATGTGAGAGCGGGCAATCCCTGTTCCGGCCATTAAATAGGAGTATGTGAGAGCGGGCAATCCCTGCCCCAGCCATTAAATAGGAGTATGTGAGAGCGGGCAATCCCTGTTCCGGCCATTAAATAGGAGTATGTGAGAGCGGGCAATCCCTGTCCCGGCCATTAAATAAGAGTCTATGTGAGAGCGGGCAATCCCTGTCCCAGCCATTAAGTAGGAGTCTATGTGAGAGCGGGCAATCCCTGTTTCGGCCATTAAATAGGATTCTACGTGAGAGTGGGCAATCCCTGTCCCGGCCATTAAATATGAGCCCTGTGTTCTGGCTGTTACGGTCCTGTTCTACACTCTATTACAACCCTGTGTTCTGCCTGTTACGGTCGTGTTCTACACTCTATTACAGCCCTGTGTTCTGGCTGTTACGGTCTTGTTCTACACTTCATTACAGCCCTGTGTTCTGCCTGTTACGGTCCTATTCTACACTCTATTACAGCCGTGTTCTGGCTGTTACGGTCCTGTTCTACACTCTATTACAGCCCTGTGTTCTGGCTGTTACGGTCCTGTTCTACACTTCATTACAGCCCTGTGTTCTGCCTGTTACGGTCCTATTCTACACTCTATTACAGCCGTGTTCTGGCTGTTACGGTCCTGTTCTACACTCTATTACAGCCCTGTGTTCTGCCTGTTACGGTCCTGTTCTACACTCTTTTACAGCCCTGTGTTCTGCCTGTTACGGTCCTGTTCTACACTCTATTACAGCCCTGTGTTCTGCCTGTTACGGTCCTGTTCTACACTCTATTACAGCCCTGTGTTCTGTCTGTTACGGTCATGTTCTACACTCTATTACAGCCCTGTGTTCTGTCTGTTACGGTCCTGTTCTACACTCTATTACAGCCCTGTGTTCTGTCTGTTACAGCCGACCGCCGACTCGCTTTTCATGCGCCTCACTCCCTCCATCATCGACGAGTGCCACGCCATGCTCAGCATCCTGCACCGATACAACTGGCGCGACTTCTCCATCGTCACCACCTCCCTGTCGGGGCACGAGCTCTTCATCAGCACGCTGAGGGACGCCATCGAAACCCAGGACACCAGGTGAGCTCAGTGGGCTGAGGGTGGGCACCAGGTCAGAGGACAGAGGCTGGGCACCAGGTCAGAGGGCACAGGCTGGGCACCAGGTCAGCGGACTGAGGGTGGGCACCAGGTCAAAGGACAGAGTCTGAGAACCAGGTCAGAGGACACAGGCTGGGCACCAGGTCAGCGAACTGAGGGTGGGCACCAGGTCCAGCCACAGAGGCTGGGCACCAGGTCAGAGGACAGAGGCTGGGCACCAGGTCAGACGACAGAGGCTGGGTACCAGGTCAGAGGACAGAGGCTGGGCACCAGGTGAGCTCAGCGGACTGAGGATAGGCACCAGGTCAGAGGATAGATGCTGGGCACCAGGTCAGAGGACAGGGGCTGGGCACCAGGTCAGAGGAAAGAAGGTGGGCACCAAGTCAGAGGACAGAGGCTGGACACCAGGTCAGTAGACCGAGGCTGGGCAAATTGGTTTTTGGTTAACTTGTGAGTTTGGCAATACAAGAGACTGAAAGGAAAATAAAGGAAACTTTACCAATAACGTGTTTGTAAATAAATATAATTGATGCATCGAAATACACGTTGTCCTAGAATTTACCTATTACCACAACGTCAACAGTTATTTTGAAGCTGCTGGTCACAATACGCACGACCACTACATGACAACCCTAGGAATAATATAGTGGGCCGGTCCACTTGTACATTCCTGTGGCAGGCGGCGCCCAAAACATAATGATCAGCCCATCAGCCACAGACGTATAAGCCGCCTCGCGTTCAAAGCCGGGCTTTCTCTTCCACGCCCCCATCTCCCCATCTCTCGTGCCCATCTCCCTCCCCAATCTCCATCCCTTCCCCTTCTCCTCATCTCTCCTATCCATCTGATTCTCCCCTCCCCATCTCCCCTCCCATTCCCCCTGTGTTATATCCCTCTTTAGCCACAAAATCCCTTCTGCCCCCACTGGACCCCCCCCCCCTACTGGCGGTATTTATAGCGGCAGGGAAATCGTTTCCTAAAATTGGAGAAACGTTTTAGGCAGTCAAACAAGGGTGTATACGCTACCCACTATGCCTCGCACCCGTTGCCCTTCCCCCTCCTCCTCCGCCCCCAGTATCTCCCTTTCTACCCACCCACCCCCCCTCTCTGACACGCCCCACTCCCCGTCATTGCTTCCTCGCTGGCGGTAGAAAGCGCCGGGTTCCTTGTCTTTATCGTTGACTTGGGGACCTCCTCGTGAGATACTGCCCTTCAGGGCCCGGGACCAGGGGTGCGGGGTCAATGAGAAACAACGAGTTGAGGGCGGCAGGGGCAACAGAACAAGGCAAAGCAACCGGACCGAGCGGGATGGGGGGGGGGGTGGGGTGGAGTGGAGGGAGTTAACCGTGATGAGGGTGGGGATGATGACGGCGTGAGGATGAAGGGGAGGGTTGAGGGTGGGGGAGTGGCGATGGATGGTGAGGGGGTCGTATATTAAGTGGTTGCAGCCCTATATGTAGCGATTGGCACAAGAGTTGCGCATGTACTCAGCGGCAGACTGGTGTATATTGTTCTGCACCAGCCTCGCTGGAGACGAGGCTGGGTTAAGGGCGGAGGCGGGGGGGGGGGGGGCATGCGGGGTGCTGGGGGTCGGTATATCATACATTACACCATGTGGGCCGCTGCGGTAATGAACCTAAGATGAAAGCAACAGCGTCGACAATGGTAATGCTAAATAATGAGACTCGCAGCAGCGCTACCAATAGAAACGTTATAGCAGCGTCAGTAACAATAACATCAGTGTTATCCATAGCAACGATGGCTGTAGTCACCTTAATATAAAACTCACAAATAACCACGATACCAGATACCGTTAACGTCACCTCTGGCAATGACTGCAGAAAGAACGGTCCCCTTGGCATTGTCAATAGCAACGATCATAGAAGCAACGGTTTCATCAGCGTCACCAATAGCAGCGCCAATAAGAGTAACAACGGCGTAACCCATAGCAACGGCAGCCGCAATTACAACGACCGGCAATATCTTCCATAGCATTAACAGCAGCCACTATAACAGCGGAAGCATCTCATTGCCTTTCACATTTTATGTCGCTGAAATATGACCTCTGACATCTCCTACATCCACTACGTACGGCCCCCCGCCACCTTCCCCTGCCCCACATCGCCTCCTGGGTGTGACCATCTGCACCGACGTCGTCGTCTCCCTGAACGCCGCCTACTGCTGCCGACAGAGTCCCAGCCTTTCAGGGAGTCCTCCCTCCCCACCTCTCTCAACCTCCCCCCCCCCCCCCTCCATCTCTCTCAACCTCCCCCCCCCCCCCCTCCATCTCTCCCTTCCCTTCCCCTCCCCCTTCCTACTCGCCCGAAAAAACTGCCTGGCCGCCGACCCACCGTTAGGTATTACCAGCGTGTTATGGGCATTGTCGACCAGGTCTTCTGTTGGTCGCCTCTCCCCATCCACGTCCGCCTGCGTCCAATACAAATAGTGTCCATACAAATATGAATGAGGCTGATCTTATTATTTATATTAAAAAAAAAACTACAAATTTCTTCTAAATGAAATGTCAGACGTGGTCACATATACCACGCTGCTACAAGAGCGCCGGTGCTGCAGGACAAACAGTCGACTGAAAAGTAATGTCTTCATTATTGCGCGGGGTTGAGATAGTTGAATGTTATTGGGTATCATGGTTGGTGCAATCTTCTCAAAGCACCGTGCAAAACATCATTTTTAGACCTAGCGAGAGATGTTTTTTTCTATGCGTAGACTTCATTTATTTCGCGAGGTTATCAACAGCGAATACACATGTGAATGATCACCGCAAGCGCTTTCGCTCCGCAAAGATCATTAAATAATTATTGTATAAAAACAAAGCTATAATGTACAAAAACTAAAAAAGAGGTGCTTCTAGACCTTTACTGTAAGACTGATACGCGAAGAAGTAATGTTGTTGTGTTCTAAATCATCCAATAGTAAATATTTGTGACGGGTTTTGCTATTTCCGCTCGAGATAGATAAAAGAAGATATGCATGTCAAAGTGATACAAGAATGCGTCTAGCTAATTTCTACTAAATACCGTATTCGGAGAAAAAAAAGCTATAATGTACATAATATCTTGTCGTTTCCGGTTATTAACATCAGTGAGTGCGTGATGGTTGGGTCTGTATTGTGGAACCAATACCGAGTGCCGAACAATAAGCAATACATATATTATTCTGCACACGAAAATGCAGGAGACCAACACCGCAATCCCCTTCCTCCCCCTCTCTGTGCGCCCCCCCCCCCCCCCTGCGCCCCACCCCCTCCACCACCCGCCCGGCTTACCCACTCATCGGCTGCTCACTCCATACCAGATATATTACTATAGTTCAAACCTTGTGACTAAAATGTGTAAACGTCGGATCCGGCGCATGTATAAATAAGATTTTTCTCTTTGCAGATACGAAATTTTAACTGTGATAACAATTGCATCTATGGCAACCAGTGTGATAGAAACACAGCTGCAGAAGCTACGGGCAACAGACACGAGGGTCATCCTCTTCTACGCATCGCAGTAAGTAAATCATTGTAAACAAAGTACTTCCTACTCTTGCCCCTATGACACGAATAAAGCACACGCGTTTGAGAGTCGATCTATGAGTCTCTGCAGCTGGCTTTCTGAGTGCGCAACCAGTGCTGCGTCGTCAGCAAATAGCAGTTCCCTTATTAGGAAGCGCCTCCGCTTGGACTTAGCACGCAATCTGGAAAGGTCGTACAATTTCCCATCCGATCTGGTGTGCAGGTAAATCCCCTCCGCATCCTCATCAAATGCGTGCGAAAGGAGCATAGAGAAAAAAAAACAAATAAAGTTGGCGCACGAACACAACCCTGCTTCACGCCATTTCTGACTTGGAAGCTCGCGGACGTAGCTCCGTCGAACTGTACTGTGCTGAACGAGTGTTTATGAAAGGAGCGGATAATGTTGAGTAGTCTGCGGGGGCAGCCAATAGACTCCCAAGATTGTGTACAACCCGGATCTGCTGACAGTATCAAAAGCCTTGGTGAGATCAACAAAAGCAAAGCAGAGGGGTTTGTGCTGCTCTCTACGTTTCCCCTGAAGTTGACGCAACGAGAATATCATGTCGACAGTAGAACGTCCGGCTCTGAAACCGCACTGCGCCTCAGGATACACTCTGTTCGCAAAGAGTTGCAGTCTCTGTGAGGCAATTCTGGCGAAGAGTTTACCAATAATGCTTAAGAGTGATATTCCGCGGTAATTGTTACAATCACCCCGGTCCCCTTTGTTTTTGTAGAACGTAACTATATTTGCATCACGCATGTCCTGTGGAACAGTACCACTGTTCCAGCAAAGGACGATAACCTGGTGTAGATGAGGGAGCAATATAGTTTTCCCACACTTAATTACTTCAGCAGGAATCCTGTCATTGCCAGGCGATTTTCCGCCGCCCAAGGAATCGATTGCCTGACCCAGTTCGACAGCTGTTGGAACACTGTCCAGATCGTCCATGACCGGCAGACGGGGTAGTGCATCAAGCGCCGTTAGCGATACATGAGACTCGTGCGCGTGCAATGAGACATAGTTTTCCACCCAGCGAGACATTTGTTTGCTACGATCTGTAATCACCTCGCCATCAAGTGACTTTAAGGGGCTGTTTTAGTGACCGTGGGGCCCAGGTCTTTCTTAATTCCGGTGTACATTGCCCGCATATTACCTCTATCTGAAGCCTCCTGGATCTCCTCACAGAGGTTTATCCAGTATTGATTGGCGCAATAACGCCCAGTCTGCACTGTAATACGTTTGTGTACAAATCTCGCCGTTTTGTTGACCAGGATCAGATCTAGCTGATGCCAATGGCCTGACCTTGGGTGGCGCCATGACACCTTATGCCTAAAACTACCTTGAAAAAAAGTGTTTGTGATACAGAGTTCGCTCTGCGCGCAGAGCTCCAATAGACGTTGTCCATTTTTGTTGATTTTCCCAACGCCAAAGTGTCCTATGGAACTTGGCCAAGACCCATGATCGTCCCCAACGCGTGCGTTAAAATCCCCGAGAATGAACAAATGATCGCCTTTTGCCGCCTGATTTATGACCTCCCTCGGAGAATCGTAGAAACTGTCTTTGTCTTCAGCAGTGGCATATAGCGTTGACTTATTTATTCGCTTTGACTATTAGTGTTAAGAAAACAGTCCTGCTGAGCCAAGGGGCTATTACACTACCAGTGATTACGTTAAATAACATGCCTTTAGAGGTGGTGAATAAGTTTTGTTACCTGGGATGTACCGTCACGGATAATTTATCCCTGAACGAAGAAATGAATACTCGCATTGGGAAGGCAGCCACCACCTTTGGCAGGTTAAACAAACGTGTTTGGAAAAATTCAAAACTAACCATTCGCACCAAAATGCTAATCTACAGGGCGTGTGTTCTAAGTAGCCTGCTGTATGGCAGTGAACCCAAGTTCCCCGCACTCCGCTGCTGTCGCTTTTACCGCTGCTGTCGGCTGGGGGCAAATTTCAAGATTCTTGAAATACGGTCAAATCAGCTGTGATTTTCTGCAACATTATAGTTTTCAACAATTTAATAATATTAAATATTTCATACAGCAAAACACATCTTGTACCCTTTCGAAAAAGTTATAATTGTGACAGAACTCTTTCTTTTCATCACCTGATTTCAGGCGATATTAGGCTTTGGCTGGGTCCCAGCAAATTCTTGGGAGGAACTAGCATTCGAAAAGAGGAAATGGTCACGTGTCGTGCGTGAGGGAATGGCCCACCACGACGGGCTCTGGTTTGACAAACTGGACTTGAAACGCCAATCTAGGCACCCAGTGAATACAAACCAAGACCTATCGACAGGTTACGATGCGACGACTGCCGGAAGCTCTGGCGGTCACAGATAGGCTTGTTCAATCCTAAGCGCAAATGCCGCGACGCAAATCGTATCATTTAAAATCTACCAAAGCTGCAAAATCCATCGTCTTTCGTAGACGGACGGATGCCAACCTTATGACACGGCACGTCACCGTGAATACCGCTCAAATCCAGCAATGACATCCATTATCCAAGATACGTTTCATATCTACATGTGATCTTGCGGTCTTGCTATATGATATCCAGTGACGCCGCCCTGGTGATGTGGTCATTCGCCTCAGGTTTTCATTATACTACATCCATACCTACCGTAGAGGGGCGGGGGAATGCCTTTTGCGATCTCCACGATTGGAATCCAGGAATTCTTGGATATTTACGATTAGCCGTTGGCAAATATGGGGGATCGTTATCCGTACAGTTCTTGGTTCAACGCGAGGACCCTTTGCCTATTTGCCGCATTCCGTTATAGCAGTCTGTGAATTCCTCCATATTCGTGATATCACCTTTAAGGTGTTTTTTTTTCGCGCCCGGTCTTGAACAGTCCTCATCTTGGGAACTCGATATTGCGTACCCTTATTCTTGGGGATTCGCGATTCAGATAGGGTACCCCCCCCCCCTCCCCCACCGTACCCAGTATCTCTCTACCCGATAGTGAGTCTCTTTGCAAATGAACCCGTTTTATGGCGATATTGCTTGGTAGGCGTATGGCCAGATTTTCAGACTCACTCTCTACGAATTCATGTTGAGCAAGCGACAAGCAAGTGAGTTGGCGGAACAACGTGCAGCGGTGTCTTGTTTAAACGAAGATTGGCAATGTACCAAAACAATTTTTTTCCTCAAAGATTATTGTCGAGTAAATCCACATTGTTCTTTTAAATAAATATCTTGTAGTTCTTTTAAATAAATATCTTGTCGTTCTGATAAATAAATATCTTGTCGTTCTTTTCAATCAATCCACATTCTGCTTTTGTTCCCTTTATATATATCCAGCAGTGACGCGACTATCATATGACGATGTGTTTTATCTCGTATTCAGCGATGATGCAGATGTTATCTTCGAAGTGGCGGCGCGGAAGGGTCTGACCGGCAAAGAGTTTGTCTGGATCGTAACCAACTCGATTGTAAACGACGTGGCTCCGTCAGCGGAAGCGTCCTACCCACCCGGGCTCTTAGGTTGGTGTGTGTTGGCCTGGCTATGGGCGATAATACACAACCTCGTGGCAGCGATGAACTATTTGAGCATTACATTCTGTTATTAATATAAGACTTAGTGACGCAGAGATGCAGCTTCAATTTTTGTTCTTTTGTAATACTGAGCCTTTATATGTAAGGTATGTTTTAAATGGTATGGTCGAGAAACCGCGAGGGCTAGGGCCGGGATTTAACCTCATCGGTTTGAATGTGGACGGGACGGGGTAATTTGAAAAAAATGCTTCCATATAGGCCTATGGTGAAATAAATCAGCTACTTGATAACTTGATAACATCCCTGTGCACTAACATCGGCGGAAACATTGTCTACATTTGTCAACATGGCTGACGTTTTGCCGTGGGTGTAATTCGGAAATATGGTTGTGTCACTCATCTGGTAAGGTCGCTGACATTTAGTGATGACGCTGACATTAATGACATTTGGTAACGTCACTGACATTTGGTAACATCACTGACATTCGGTAACGTCACTGACATTTGGTAACGTCACTGACATGTGGTAACGTCACTGACATTTGGTAACGTCGATGACATTTGGTAATGTCCATGACATTTGCTAATGTCCATGACATTTGCTAATGTCCATGACATTTGGTACTGTCGATGACGTTTGGTACTGTCGATGACATTTGGTAATGTCGATGACATTTGGTAATGTCGATGACATTTGGTAATGTCGATGACAGTTGGTAATGTCGATGACATTTGGTACTGTCGATGACATTTGGTACTGTCGATGACATTTGGTAATGTCGATGACATTTGGTAATGTCGATGACATTTGGTAATGTCGATGACATTTGGTAATGTCAACGACATTTGGTCGCTGACATGTGTGTAATGTCACTGACATTTGGTAATGTGGATGACATTTGGTAATGTCGCTGACATTTGGTAATTTTGCTGTATGACTTAGCGGTGTCCGTGTCTTGCAGGCTTACATTATCAAAACATCCTGGATAGACAAGTTGATTTCGCCATCCCCGCCGCTCTCAATGTTTGGGCCAGGGGGCTCACAAGGATGTTTGGAGACATGGAAAACAACACGAGTCCGAGGAATATATCACTGCAACCCGGGTTGGACTGCGACCGTCCAGACACTATGAAACGCTGGCCGGGTGGCGAGATTCTGATGAAGTAAGGACGGGGGAAAGCGGTATTTCCGCTCCTCGGGAATGAGCTTGTCATTTTGTCGTGAACTGGGAATGAAGAAACTAATTCTTCGTAAACTGGGAATGGGATATTAGCCGATCGTCATGATGAAGGATTTTCATTAATCGTGAACTGCGGATCTTAATATTAAATAACTGTGAATTGGGAAATCGCCAATTTATATCATGTATCCGCCGCGTCCATTGCACGAGGAGAGTTTTCAATTAAATTCATCGTGACCTGGGAATAAAGAAATGTATTTTTCGTGATTTGGGAACACGAACCACCTTGCCCCCCCCCCCCCTTGCCCCCCCCCCCCACCTAACTAAGAACAACACGAGTAAAATATCCTCTTATCTTATAATAAGGATTATTAATAAATCTTAACTAGGGTCCTTTATAAGTCTTAATAATTAAGGACGTGACAAAGATTCCTAATATATCTGAATAATTACGGATGTAACAACGATTCTTAATAAATCTTAATAACAGCAGACGTAACTAGGATTCTTTATAAGTCCTAATAATTACGGACGTCACAAGGATTCTTAATAAGTCTTAATAAATACGGACATAACAAAGATTCTTAATAAGTCTTAATAATTATGGACGTAATAAAGATTCTTAATAATTCTTTAAAAAATCATGTTGGGTAAGAATATGTTACACTTTAGTATATGACTTTTTCGGGTTTTGAAAATGTTTGATATCCGTTTATTCGAATAATTTCAGATACATGAGGCAGATTCATGACGAGGAACACGACCTGGAGTTCACCCCGAGCGGCATGAGGAGGAATCCTGAGCTGGAGCTCTACAATCTTAATCTGGAGCGACGCTGGAGCTCGGTGCGCATAGCAACATCACCACGTGACCGTATGCATAATAACCTGACCAAGTGACAGTGCGCATAGCAACCGGACCGCGTGACAGTGTGTATAGCAACCTGACAATGTGACAGGGTATAGCAACCTTACCACGGTACAGTGTGTATAGCAACATGACGGCATAACAGTGCATTGCAACCTGACCACGTGACAGTGTGCAGAGCAACCTGACGACGTGACGGTGCATAGCAACCGGACCACGTGACAGTGTGCATATCAACCTGACCACTCACGTGTCAGTGTGCATATCAACCTGACCACTCACGTGTCAGTGTGCATATCAACCTGACCACGTGTCAGTGTGCATATCAACCTGGCCACGTGTCAGTGTGCATATCAACCTGACCACTCACGTGTCAGAGTGCATATCAACCTGACCACGTGTCAGTGTGCATATCAACCTGGCCACTCACGTGTCAGTGTGCATATCAACCTGACCACTCACGTGTCAGTGTGCATATCAACCTGACCACTCACGTGTCAGTGTGCATATCAACCTGACCACTCACGTGTCAGAGTGCATATCAACCTGACCACGTGTCAGTGTGCATATCAACCTGGCCACTCACGTGTCAGTGTGCATATCAACCTGACCACTCACGTGTCAGAGTGCATATCAACCTGACCACGTGTCAGTGTGCATATCAACCTGGCCAATCACGTGTCAGTGTGCATATCAACCTGACCACGTGTCAGTGTGCATATCAACCTGACCACGTGTCAGTGTGCATATCAACCTGACCACTCACGTGTCAGAGTGCATATCAACCTGACCACGTGTCAGTGTGCATATCAACCTGACCACTCACGTGTCAGTGTGCATATCAACCTGGCCACGTGTCAGTGTGCATATCAACCTGACCACGTGTCAGTGTGCATACCAACTTTGCTACGTGTCAGTGTGCATATCAACCTGACCACTCACGTGTCAGAGTGCATATCAACCTGACCACGTGTCAGTGTGCATATCAACCTGGCCACTCACGTGTCAGTGTGCATATCAACCTGACCACTCACGTGTCAGAGTGCATATCAACCTGGCCACGTGTCAATGTGCATATCAGCCTGGCCACTTTAGTGTGCGGTAGTCATCAATACGACTCCAACGTCCTTGTTTCCCATAGAAACAAATGTTTTGTGGAATTGTCACTCACATATATAACGTAGTACTAAGTTCGATGATACACGAAGGCTATAACGTCTGCTATGTAACGGACCATGGCATTCGATAACATCTGCTATGTAACGGACGATGGCATTCGATAACGTCTGCTATGTAACGGACCATGGCATTCGATAACGTCTGCTATGTAACGGACCATGGCATTCGATAACGTTTGCTATGTAACGGACCATGGCATTCGATAACGTCTGCTATGTAACGGACCATGGCATTCGATAACGTCTGCTATGTAACGGACCATGGCGTTCGATAACGTCTGCTATGTAACGGACCATGGCATTCGATAACATCTGCTATGTAACGGACGATGGCATTCGATAACGTCTGCTATGTAACGGACCATGGCATTCGATAACGTCTGCTATGTAACGGACCATGGCATTCGATAACGTTTGCTATGTAACGGACCATGGCATTCGATAACGTCTGCTATGTAACGGACCATGGCATTCGATAACGTCTGCTATGTAACGGACCATGGCATTCGATAACGTCTGCTATGTAACGGACCATGGCATTCGATAACGTCTGCTATATAACGGACCATGGCATTCGATAACGTCTGCTATGTAACGGACCATGGCATTCGATAACGTCTGCTATGTAACGGACCATGGCATTCGATAACGTCTGCTATGTAACGGACCATGGCATTCGATAACGTCTGCTATGTAACGGACGATGGCATTCGATAACGTCTGCTATGTAACGAACGATGACATTCGATAACGTTTGCTATGTAACGGACCATGGCATTCGATAACGTCTGCTATGTAACGGACCATGGCATTCGATAACGTCTGCTATGTAACGGACCATGGCATTCGATAACGTCTGCTATGTAACGGACCATGGCATTCGATAACGTCTGCTATGTAACGGACGATGGCATTCGATAACGTCTGCTATGTAACGGACGATGGCATTCGATAACGTCTGCTATGTAACGAACAATGACATTCGATAACGTCTGCTATGTAACGGACCATGGCATTCGATAACGTCTGCTATGTAACGGACGATGGCATTCGATAACGTCTGCTATGTAACGAACAATGAAATTCGATAACGTTTGCTATGTAACGGACGATGGCATTCGATAACGTCTGCTATGTAACGGACGATGGCATTCGATAACGTCTGCTATGTAACGGACCATGGCATTCGATAACGTCTGCTATGTAACGAACAATGACATTCGATAACGTCTGCTATGTAACGAGCAATGGCATTCAATGCTTCAGATCGGTCTGTGGAAAGCCAGTGAGGGGCTGAAGATCACCGACATCACGTGGCCGGGGGACGAACTAACGCCGCCCAAAGGACGTCCGGCCAAGTACCAACTCAAGGTCGTGACCTTGGATGAGAAACCCTACGTGGTCTTTTCTGACCCAGACCCTAAAACCGGCACCTGCCCCCCTCAGGCGCACCTGTGCCGCGTGCGGCCGGTGAACGAGACCGAACAGTGAGTGCGCGGCATCCTGTTCTTAACTAACCACGTAGTATAACTCAAGGGGGGGTAGGGGGATTGCACCCCCCCCCTTGGAAACTTGAACATAGAGTGTTAAATTCGGGTTCTCTGAGCCCCCTCCCGGTCACCAGTTTTCAGAGAGCACCCCCCCGCCCCCCCCGGTCGCAAGTTTTCAGAGATCAACCCCCGCCCCCTTTGCAAATTCCTAGATCCACCTTTGTCACTACCCTTTATTTAATTAGTTTCTTATTTCTTAGTTCATTGAATTAATTAGGACACATATGACGATTGTGTTTGTTACTTAATCTGCAAAATAACTTAAAGCATCTTAACAATAAACAGCTGGCATTTCACTTGGGCCCCTTGGCCGCACCAATAGTATTTGTTCTAAGAGATAACAGGTAACTTTGCACGGTCAATTACTGTAAATTCCATTCCCCGTACAACCATGTACAGAGAAGGTGTTTGAAAAAATCGCCACGACATGCGATAATAGATCATCTTTAATTACTGATTGAATTTAGCATGAAAACGTAAGACTCGATGCGTCTATGGTAAACAGGACCCTCGGAATAGTCGCAGAATCTTTGTTGGTCTCGATGCATGGTCAAATATGTGTTCCATTAACCCCGACCTTGTATCGCAGGTTTCCCAATGCCACAATGAACGCCAAGCTGTACCAATGCTGCTCAGGCTTCTGCATTGATCTCCTCCGAATGCTTGGCGAAAAGATTGGCTTTGAATACGAACTTTTCAAGGTGGAGGATGGCAAGTGGGGAGCATATGATACCGTAAGTCCAAATGTTGAGGGAAAGAAATAATGCTCAGTATTCGTTTCGGTTTTTTTTTTGTAAAACTAGGGAGAGAGGCCAGTTGCGTTTAACTTACATTTCTGTTGTTACAGTTGTGTCTATGTTATGCTGACGGACGCCTTTATCCCGGGGCTCTGACTTTTCCGGAATACGTCAATGCTGGAAATTCAAAAAAAAATAGCAAATAACCTTATAACAGCAATAGTACATTTTTCTTTTATTTGGTTAAATATTGTATAGTTTATACTGATAATAATCAACCCTATATGTCGTGATAAATACCAACTGGAGCAGACGACATTCCCGACTGCATGGCCTTGACCTTTCTCGTTGTTCCCGCCACGACAGGAGAAGAAAGAGTGGAACGGCTTGGTACGCTCCATCATGGACGGCAAGGCGGACATGGTCATCACCTCTCTAAAGATCACACCTGAAAGAAATGAGAAGATAGATTTCTCCATCCCCTTCCTGGAGACTGGCATCACCATCATTGTGGCTGTGCGTGATGGCGTCATATCACCCACTGCCTTCCTCGGTAAAAAGACCATAATGCGAGGCAGGGTGCAGTAATTGCTCAGTCAGAGATAATCGATGTGTATATGTTATACGTATACGCTGTTTACATTTAATATAAGACGTAGAAAGGTTAATGATTCTTATATGTGCCAAAATTAATCAGGATTCCATCAGAGTAATATAGGTTAGGAATGGTGACATCATTGCGTTTTATTTTATGCTCAATGTAATGTTATCATTCGTCGTTTCACATTTCAGAGCCATTTGACATCATTTCTTGGCTATTTATTCTCGTCATGTCCATACAAGTTGTGTCAGTCACGATCTTTGTCTTTGAATGGCTAAGCCCGCTGGGCTTTGACCGCAAGAGGCGACCAAACTCAGGTAACGAGGAATCAGCATATAATGTGATTACTCACCTCGGATCTTTACGACCTGAACGATGTCGTGAATTCCAGGGTCGTCGATGTACATTTCAACTTTTATTCTGCATATCATATCACGTTCTCTCTGTCTCTCGTCGTGCACTGGTCAAGGTGACATGTAGCGTAAGTTCTAACGACCTCCTTTCTCTTTCCTTTACTTGCAGGCAAGGTCGAGCATGTTAGTGGTATGCGGAGATCGATCTGCGCATTACAAGCATTGAGGTCACTCACTATTGCATTAAGGGCATCTTTTGTCACCGCTTGTCTCTAATCAGCATGAACTTTCTTTCTCGTTTTTCAGAAGGTCTTTTCTCCGGCCAGCGACGGAACAAAATTTTGTTTTTGTGTCAACTAAGAAGTCTTTTCGAACGATTTTGCCTGTGCTCACTGGCGAAGGACCAAACTTAATTGCATGTTAGGTAGCCTAGTCTGTCGAACGACGCACAGACAGACATGCACGCTTTGCGCTGTCACCCTGTCTGTCTCTGCACCACACTCCTAGCACTGCTGCCTTGGCCTTCTTTCAGAACCCTACGACTATCCTTCCTGGTGCCTTATTCTCGTCTTTAGCGTTCACGCATCGGGGGCAGCCATCTTTATATTTGAGTGGCTCTCGCCCAGTGGTTTAGACCAGGGAAACAAACCAATACGAGGTAAAAAGCCTTCTTCTCACGTGCACCCGGTATACAAGATACAGGTGTGGCCAACCTATTATATTTCCTAGGCCATCATAAAAATAGTTTTCTTGAGTAAGAATGTTTGTTTTATATCATATCAATATTGCTCTATTATCTAGTCATAATTTATTATTTTTCTTTAAAACATCATCATTTAATAATTGTCTAGTCATCGTCTTGATAACCTATTTAAATCAATATAGGTCACATAACAACAGACTTAGTCCCATCTTTCTGCCCATGGCCGCATGGTGGCGCTACCCGTTCCTCAACGCGTGGCACCAATGAGAACGTTCACCTATATATCCTCGTCTCCCTTGTTGGTTTGGTGGCACCGCTCCCATCCAATCAGAACACAGATTTTCGTTGTTCCGGTCCTTCTGGCTCATCTGGGCCATGCTGTTCGGGGCGGCTGTGAACGTGGATAACCCCCGCGGGGTGTCCAGTCGCTTCCTCGCCAACATCTGGGCCCTATTCGCGGTCGTCTTCACAGCCAGCTACACAGCCAATCTGGCTGCCTTCATGATCACCAAGGAGGATTATGACCGTCTTACCGGCATACGTGATGGCAGAGTAAGTACAGTGTGGTAACTCTGGAAATTATACCGATCATACATCAATGAGGCCACATCCATGGCGTCTGCAATATATGCGTGGCCAGTCGAAAGAACGTGTATCTATTTCTTGTTTTGTGGACCCCGCATTTGACAATTCCCCTAACATCAAAAATCAACGCGGTCAAAGTATATTTGTTTAGACAGCTTCAGCTTTTCGAAAAGCTGAAGCATTAATACGACAAAAGGTAGTTCATTCTTTCTATATAAAGCCCATTGCTTCATCAGACGTTTTATTGTACATCAATTTCCCCATGGCGCTACCCGACAGATTGGTTTACACCCATTAAAACAAATTGTTATTTATTTATCTTCCCTAAACCAAGCTTACTCTGAGCAAGACAAAATCGTGGCACGAACACTTTAACGCGACCTATTTACAGCACTCTAGCAATGGTTTCTTTATGCCAGCTGTTGAACCCCACGTCGCTGAAGCCGCCGTTCAAGTTCGCGACGATCCCACACGGAAGCACGGAGACCAATCTGAGGAAGAACTACTACGACATGTACATGTACATGAAACCTTACAACAAGTCCACCGTCAGCGAGGGTATCCGGTCACTCAAGGACAAGTGAGTGACTGCCATCTCAACAGTGTTTGCCTGCCTGAAAACAAGCGAGAAATTTATTCCATCGTAGACGAATGGATGCCAACCTAATAGATACCAATTTTCTTAGCATCCATTCGTCTACGATGGAATAAATTTCTCGCTTGTTTTCATTTCCATTTTTCAAATAATGATTTTATGTAATAGTATTGACATATTTTTGGACCATTGCCAAAAAAGAAGCCAATTCATTGATATTAAAATGCCCATTGCCATAGAGCCACTGCGTTTTTTCGTATAATTGAACGACGCAAATAATTTCATAAATATATAATTGCATAGATAATTGTATATATGTAACAATAATAATAATAATTGTATTTTCTATCTGATTTCCTGTAATGATTAGTAAAGGTTGAATATTGCAACTGGAAATAGCATGCCATATAATTTAAAATAACCTCCACATTGTTTATACAAACGATTCCTTGCCACCACACCTCCCTCCCCCACGCCCCGCCCCGCCCCGCCCGCCACCCACTCACCCCTCTCTGCTTCGCCCCCGTACAGTGAAATCAACGCCTTTATATACGACGCCACCGTGTTGGAGTACCTGGCGGCCCATGACGAAGGGTGTAAACTGCGTACAGTCGGCAAGTGGTACGCCATGACTGGCTACGGAGTCGGCTTCCCCAAGGGCTCCAAGTGGATTGACGACGTCAACAAACACCTCATACAGTTCCAACACGACGGTAATGGCCCCATATTGGACAATAGAGGAGTGTTAATTTCAAGGCTCATTTGATAGATGATCATATGGCCATCCTAAACTAATCCTAACTAATTTCAGTTGATGAACATTGATTTTCACCGAACTGACTTTAGATGACCGCATGAGGTATCAGGACCCTTGGTATTATCAAATTATGTCCGTAGCGTCGCCTCTAGCTACATCTGTTCATGGTGACATGTTTGCTGCGTCCTGATATGAATGCTATAGTGGGCGGCTACTTTGTGAGTCATATCATATGTGATGGCAGTTAACTATGTCCGAGCACGAAAAGTCACATTTTGGCGCCTTATATCATATCGTTCTCCAGCACCAAACACCGTACAGTCTTTATATATTTACAAATGATATACCGATTTGCTAAATGTTTATCCTCGCGTCTTCTGGACCGCAGGCGAAATGGAGCGGTTACAACGGTTTTGGTTCGCGGGCGCCTGTAAGAAAGGGGAGGATGAAGGGGAGAAGAGCGTGCCACTGGGGATCCTGAACTTTACCAGTGCCTTCATCCTGCTGGCGGGCGGAATGCTCCTCGGCGGTCTCCTCATGCTCCTCGAACACATCTACTTCAAGTTCTTTCGAGTCAAGCTGCGCAAGTGGGACCGCTGCGGGTGTTGCGGGCTCGTCAGTCTGGTGAGGAGTGCCGTGATTGGCTTAAATTTGTCCTCCCGTAATTTTCGTGCCCCTGTTATAGATCACATGACATGACCAACTGTACGTGGCGCCTAGTATATCGGCTTTCAGCGTGTTTTAAGTGTTTTTTGCGCGGGGTTTTTACGTCTGTGCGTTGTGTGCGACACGCAAGGTTAATTGCCATGGTTCTTTGAGCTATGGTAATCAGATTAAATTAGCCGATATGACAACGCCAGAATCACAAAATTCGGGCGTCTCTGCCGTTTTTGCCTTTATATATATATATATCTTATCATATCTATTTCAAACACCTAAGATTCACATAGATAATATTTTTCTATTACTTAAAAAATCATAATATAGTTGAAAACCTGTTGTACGAGCAGCTTTAACTGACATGTTCCATTTTGACGTATGCCAGAGTATGGGGAAGTCCCTGACGTTTGAGCAGTCGGTACGAGAGGCCATGGACATGCAGCGACACTACAAGTGTAAGAACCCTATCTGCGAAACGCAGGTATGGAAACTAAAACACGAACTGGACCTAGCACTCATCAAGATCGAACGACTGCAACGAGCAATATGGTGAGTCCCGTCATTCGCATCTGCTGCAGTATGTCTGCGATATATTCGTTTCATCTGGTATTTTCAGGTTTTTGAATTATTAGTTACTATACAGATTGACACGTTGCGACTTCCAATAGAACTAATTTCACAACAATGAAATCCGAAATAAAGGGAACTTTTTGGGCTGCATTGTACTGGGAACGATATATTCCAGGCTTGAAAGGGGAGGTGACTCGTTCTCGCATTTAGGATTGACCAGACTGTAAGTTAACAAATTCTCAGTATAGTACAATATTGTACTTCTATTATATATTTGACGTTCTAAGTCGCAGATCTAAGTTTTGAATTGTTTTGCATTATTTTGCATTAAATGTGTATGTACATGTTGTGTGAAGTATTCTTGTACCATGGGCGTTGCGCCAACAGTAATGAAATAACCTTCATTGATATATGTTATATTTGTAAGCTTACTTCATTGTACGTTCTACATGCATGATGGGCTTTGTGTTTCCAGTGGTCCTGGCAAGAAGGCGGTGACGAAGTGGAAAGAGAGGGGGCTTCCGGGCCCCCGGAGGGACGAGCGCCCCCCTCTCGCCATCACTGACTCGGGGTCGGGGCCGGGACCCCCGGGTGAGATATTGGCCCTGGGACCCCCAGAGAACTGGCATCCTGACGTTGTGGGGGGCGTGCCGTCGTTGTCAGAGAAGCCTCCCCAGCTAGGATGGGCCGCCTGCGTGTTGCCGACAGAAGACCCTTCAGCCCCACCCCAAGCCTGGGGGGAGGAAAGCCCTGTCCCCCTGGTACCCGCCCCACCCTACTCGGGGATCGCAGACTACGCCCCGCTGGAGAGCGGGTTCCCGCAAGAGGATGTGTATAATACGGCCACAGTGCCTCCTACAGACTTCTGCGAAGACGTTGATTCCAAACCCTCACCGAAGCCTTCCAGTAAAAAACCTTCCACGAACCGTCATAACGGCCGCACCAAAGGTTCCAAGTCTCTGCCTAACTCCCCCATGAAGAAGTCGGCCAGCGGAGGAGATCGGCCTCTGTACCCGTCCACCTACTACGCCCCCGGGACCGCCACCATGGAGATGGAGAGGGAAGGGGGCGGTGTGCCCGGGGGCGGCCGTCTGCAGCGGACCGGCAGCCTGTCGGACTCCGAGGAGCCCAGGGCGCGGGCGGGGGCCGCTGGTGGGGCGGCCCCTGTCCGGAAGACGCGGGCCAACCGGGGCAAGGTGTACATGGAGGTGGGCCCCGCCGAGCACGGTCACGTCGAGAAGGAAACTGTCTTGTGAGATTGCTGACTCGACAATGAAGCGGGGGTGGGGAGGAGAAGGCGTGCGTGGGGTGAGGGGAGAGGGTGGTGATGACGGTGAGGGAATTAAGGGCGTATAGACTTCTCTCACCATCACACATGTATACAACCACCCCCACCCGCCCTCAAGCTCCTTCCCGGCTCGCCTGCCCCCCGGATCGTGAAGCTCGTTACCGGGATCACTGTCCCTGGATCCACTCCCCACGGACCCACATTATGTTAGGTGCGTCTTGGATTAACAAGCCACGTGAAGCCTTCACCACTCGGGCAGTGTAACCCTGGCCCCGTCCCCAGGTCCTGAGTTCTCTCATCATTGACCATTGTTTGTCCACAACACGGATACACCTGTAAAAATGGCAATGATGCCTCGATGTTTTGGAAAAGCCATGCATAGATACCTGTGAAGTCATATACCTATTGTCAAATCACGTATCATCCTCAGTCCTCTTGTGACGTCACACATCTCATCCCGACGTCATAGAGCACACGTCATTGCTTTGCCTTCCGGGAAGGTTTGGATACAAGACAACATGGCGTCATCCAAGAGTCACGTGATATGAGAGGGATATCGTGGATTCTATTCTGCTGATTATTATGCATTCATGTCCACCATGATAATTCGGCTGCCCTGGGTTTTTTTGCAAGGATCCTTCGCCTGACGACAAATTATGAAGTCACGGTTATTAGTCACCCATTTCGTTCTGGGTTCTGTTTTGTGGCACCGATACACTTGAGAGAAATAGGACTGGACCCTTAGGAGGTTACCAACATCTTACATATGTGATGTGTTCGAACTGATCTATTCTATTCGACCAGTAGGTTGTCATGGCACTAACTCGTGTATCGGACGGATCCTTTATAATATGGACCAAATTCACCATGGCAACGTTCACGGCGCTTCATTTTACGGCTACTTTTTCTAAACTGCAGTAGTATAATCAGCCTTTATACAAGATAAGTACTCACTAGCAAAATCTGCAGCCATGCGTGCTGATTAGAAAGTTAGAGTTTGCTAGTGATTGTAACTGAAGTACCTACACGGCTCATTTCTAATAATATGCTTTTAATGTACATCTTTAATTATGTGTATTTATGGACATGTGTTGTCCTTGGTTACCGTGTCCTAGGTTACGGACATAGCACACAAGTAGGTCCTTGTACATTACTCAGTAGGTGGCCTTAACGGATGTGACGTGTACATGATAAGGAACCCAGAGACGTTGATATTCCAACCAAGAATAAAAAGAAATAATGTGTGTTAGAAGCTCTTACGGCTTAAGCCATTGCTTGGAGCTTATTCAATGTTGCATAATATATTTGACCTTTGTTTCTATTCTCCAACGTTTTTTTTTTTACTTTCTATTCACAAAGAACTTGTATGAAAATCCTTTGCTATTCATCTATAACAGGGGGTGGGTGCGTGTTTTTGTCTTCGGTCACATGACAACCCTGGCATTGAAGCCGGCTTGTTACTCGTCAGGCCTACTAAGAAACAGTAACCATGGCACTACTATTCCTCTGAATGCAGCTGGTTTTAGGTAACTTGTCTGTTGCAAACGGTGAGCATCAGGTGCATAAATGAATTTCATTAACAGTTCTGCAGTATAGTAGGCCTATATGTCGCCAAAAATCAAATAAAAATGCTGATAGTGTAACTTTACGGCAGACGGATTGGGGCATGAACATGGATCTATATGATGGTTGGCAGGAGTGACTGAACATTAAAAATACCCTTAATGATCGTTTGAATATTGGTTTCTTGCACAGAACCCCCCCCCCGTCCGACCTTGACAACAGTAGCCAATGCAGGTTCGAAGTATCATCAAGAGCTCTATCCCCAATAAGCCATTGACTTTGAACAACTCAAACGTCATCTACCAGTGAGAGATCTTACCGTATATCAGCCATTGCCTTTGAATAACTCAACTGTCATCTACCAGTGAGATATCTTACCGTATATCAATGTGCAGACGGAGCAGGAAATAAATAACTGACGGCATGCACGCACTGCTGATTAAAGTCTACCTCCAGATTAACTTGACGCACTAATCTCATGTTGGCATTGCATACGGGTCCTGGGTTCTGTGTCTGATCATTTCCTCTCACACCCTCTCCCATCTCCTTATTGACGTAAACTCACCGTATTATGCTTACCATATCGCTGCATTAGCATAGAGCTATTGCATTTTACCACTGAGGTGAGTAAGCGTACAACCCATCTCTGATACAGGCTTGTGGCATTCTGCCAGTACGTTTCGTACATTCTATTAGTATTATCATAGAACCAACTATATCATCTGGTTTACGAGATGGATGCGCAGTGTGCTTAAAAGAAGCTCCTATCATGACGCGCCCCTCTCAAATAATGGATCATAACGGCCCAGCATGAACGAATTACAACAGTAAATTGCGATTGCCCAAAATGATTTGTAATTCCAAATAATAATAATTACAAATAATCATAATAGTGCGTCCTAGCAAGGCATTAGTCATCATATTTATCTTTATTTTGAGCCTTCGTCAATCTGTCGCAGCTCTCCGTTTTCATGTCGCCACGCCTTTGGCTGTAAAGATATGCATATAGCATTGGTTCGAGTGCGAGATGGGTTTATTTATCTCCGCATAATTATCCCATGTCCTGTCCGACCTATAGGCGGGCATAGGGTAGGAGATGTATGCAGAGATTAACCCACCTCGCACGAGAAGCCATGTCATATGCATTTTCTGGCACAAACTGCAGTTAAATTTCGCTCTTCAAAGATCAAACTTTTTTGCCCAGTCTTTGAGTGCGGTTTCTCCCAGTCGTAGAGTGCGGTTTCTCCCAGTCGTAAGAGTGCGGTTTCTCCCAGTGCAGTTTCTCCCATTCGTAGAGTGCGGTTTCTCCCAGTCGTTGAGTGCGGTTTCTCCCAGACCTGAGATCACAATGAGCCGTAACCAAGTGAGTACGAGGATACCAATTACTGACTGACGGCCGGGCTGCTACAGATTTCTGGCCAACGAAATAGCTTGAAGCAATTCAAACAGCTTTTTTCCGCCCAAAATAATGTCAAGTCAACTTTTTTTGCGGCCTGATTAGTTCAAGATTAATTGTTATTAATACGCAACGTCTGTGGCCTCCTTATCATCCCCCCGAAACCGAGCAATAAATTAGTAGAATACGTACAATTTGGTGACATATTACTGGTAGATTCCAACTTGCCCTCAGCTGTCGAGCAAAGAGATGTTTCTTTTATATATGTTTGCATATGACGCGCATGTGACTGTATTGTTAAAGCCGCCTGCACATCTTCTATATTAGTATACTTCAAAACATTGCGGGAAGTTTCAGTTTTGGTAACTTTAACTCCCACGGTAGTCGTTATATTGGTAAGATATATTATTATTATAACCGTCCTTTGAGATTGGGGGTTGCTTCACCCTTAATTGTGACTCCTGATGTATCATAAAGTGGCAAACTGCTGTTAGGTTTCATTCCACCCCACAGGGGTCTGCGCTCCCCACCCGACATGGGGGCTATAACTGCAGGGAGGCGAAGCGAAGGAGGAGGGGCGGGTGATAAGGAACTTTCTTAAAAAATGATCTGTTCTCCCTAAACGGTTGAACATATACTAGGCCTCCAACAGCCAAGCCAGCAAAATACACGAATACGCATAGGGGTATTTTCAGCATCATGTCAAAGCTTCAGCGGACAAATTACAGCAAAATATAGGAATTTATGGCACAGACTCTGGCATATACCCATAAACAAGACACGAGGTTTTCCTGTAAACATTTTCCTGAACATCGTATTCGCCCAAACTGCGAAAATGTATTGAAACATACATCCATATTATACTTATTAAGCAATTTCACAACGAGAGTTTGGGACAGAAAGCTGCTAAAACAAATTTGTACATATGCGGCATATGAGGCAAATATAGGACGATATTATTGAATAGGAAATACAGTAACTGTGGGCGGCTGAAAATACATTTGATGTCACGGAATCTCATTGAAACTGATATTCCAATGAGGATATTCCGGATGTTGTCATTTCGCTATAAACAAAGGTGAAACAACCACTGAGTATAACCAACCAAATACATCAAAAAACGAACCCATGCATATATACTTCAAACTGGTTATGCTTGGTCAGCTCCAAATTATTGGTTGAGCGAACCAAGTACTTAGATGTATAGTAAGTGATGTACCTTATATGTCTAAGCTGTGCTGTGAAGCCCGAGGAATGGAAGCTTTGGAATTGCCAAATACTGTACTATACCGGACATGTACAGTGTATGCTATAAACATTTATGATAAAGACAAACACTTGTGGACTTGATTGTTTGCGTCATAATTTGAATGTCACATTAAGCGGATAGGCGGGCAGGGCCACGAGCGCTGACTTCCGGTGATCTTATCAGTATTGTGTCCATCGGCACACGGCGGCCCTATAGATGTATAATATACCCGTATATATATAATATGGGGAGTGGCAACTGCCCAGGTCTATGGACAGCTTCTTGCTATATATCTGTCGAAAAATGACTTATTTATGACATATATCAAAAATAGAAAAATGTCAGTGTATATGACATATAGAACAAATAGAAAAATGACATGTATATGACATGTAGAAAAAAATAGAAAAATGACATGTATATGACATATAGAAGAATGACATGTATATGACATAAAAAAATGACATGTATATGACATATAGAAAAATGACATGCATCTCACAAATAGAAAAATGACATGTATATGACATAGAACAAATTGAAACAGGACATATATGGGTATACTGTATACATAGGGCTGCCATGTGCTGACTGACTCGTGGGCAGAACAGGCGCATCAAGAATGATGATTGAGGTGTGTGTGTGTGGGGTGGGGGGGGGGGTGCTATTTTGAAGACATTAAGCTAGGGTTTCGGATACACCGCCTGGTTTCCTTAAATATGTCAAACAGTCAGCCCGGCAACGGGCCGGCGTTGGTTTTATGTTGGGGCTTTCGGCGTTCCTTTCGTAAAGTGTGGCTCTCGCTAGCGCATTATTCAGCAACTGTATAATAAACAACTACACCGACCCCGCTCCGGATGCCCCCCCCCCCACCCCACTATCTCCCTTGACTTTTATTAAGTATAGGTGCGACGAGAAGGCGGCAGACAGACGGCGTAGTGCTTGTCAGACTGGGTCATCGAATAACAATCGATTGATTTATGGCGCAAAAAACTAAGGATTACGTCATCTATTCACAGCCAGCCTCTCGACTCGCCTCTCGACTCTCCCCTCGACTATGAAGCGATCGTAATCATCGGGTTATGAGTCCGTCGGGAGACCAACTCCGGGCTTGGCACTGCTGGGTTAATCGATGCTGAGGTTACACTGCGTGGCGTCGCCAGCCAGCGGTGCATATTCAATATCTACCAGCTTTGGAGACAACCACAATTAGTTCGAGAACTACAAGGCACGGTATATTCAGCTACAGAATGCTCTTACCCCGTCTCTTACCCCGGTGTGTGTGTGTTATACGAATCTGGTGGGGAGGGGGGTTCCTCGGATAACCCTTGATGCCAGAGGGAGGGGACATTCGTGATGAAAAAGATACCCCTATAGAGCAAATATTTTAAAACTTGCGACCGGGGGGGCGGCTCTGAAAATGTGCGTTCACAGAGCGGGTTGCCGCGAAAAAATACCCATTCCGAGCGGATTTTGGCCGTAAAACGCCCCGACCGAGCGGATTTGGGCGGTGAAAAAGGGGGGGGGGCTTTACAGCGGAAAGCCCCCGACCATAACAAAGTATTAAGTACCCCCCCGGGGCTATTACCTATTCGGACAGATCTGGCATTACGACACACCTGGAGCCCACACACCTAGGTGCGCTCTGTTTAGTGCGCAGTTCAGTCGCGCCCCTTGCTCATATGTAATGCATATCAGGCGCGGACGGCTGTCATACGTGATTAATGAGGCTACAGTCGCTGCAACAATAGACATATATTGTCACTTCGGTAGATATTATTTTATGTATTTAGGTTGTGCTGAAGTTGAAAATGGACCCGCATTTTATGCCGCGTCCATCGGCGCAGTTTGCCTGGTTCCAAGTCCTATATCGATTGGTGGCAATGGAATGGCAGCTAGACGTCTGCCCGCGGTACCCCTGGTTGTTTAGCAATGATCGAGCGAACTGCGCAGTGAACGCAAAACACGTGTTCGCCGAAACCCTAATCTCGCGGGTTCTAGTGGGGGCGCAGTATTATAGCATGCGGTCCATTAGTCAACATCTGAGACTATCTCCAACCCGCAGATGGCGTTTTGCTTCCGAATACGTCGTAACGACTGATCGAACGTCTCGATTTTGCAGCTTTCGTCATGAATGAAGGAGTGTTAATTAATTAATGTTATTAGAGCCAAGCCGCAAAAGCCCCCCCCCCCCCACCACCCAACCGACAGGTTTAGCCCCAGATAATTAAGTTGGATTTGTAATAGCCCTATAAATATACGTTTATGAAAATGATAATGCATGGCAGACGATGTGAATGCTTAGTTTCTCTTTAGCATGAGAGGGATTCGCAGTAGACGGTTGGTTGGTCATGGTATGAATGCTTGGATTTTCATGAACGTGAGAGGGCGAGGCAGATGGTATGAATGCTTGGATTGTCATGAACGTGAGAGGGCGAGGCAGAAGGTATGAATCGGCCACTTGGATTGTCATGAACGTGAGAGGGCGTGGCAGATGGTATGAATTCTTGGATTGTCATGAACGTGAGAGGGCGTGGCAGATGGTATGAATAGGCTACTTGGATTGTCATGAACGTGAGAGGGCGGGGCAGATGGTATGAATGCTTGGATTGTCATGAACGTGAGAGGGCGAGGCAGATGGCATGAATGCTTGGATTGTCATGAACGTGAGAGGGCGTGCCAGATGGTATGAATAGGCTACTTGGATTGTCATGAACGTGATAGGGCGTAGCAGGTGGTATGAATAGGCTACTTGAATTGTCATGAACGTAAGAGGGCGTGGCAGATGTTATGAATGCTTGGATTGTCATGAGCGTGAGAGGGCGTGGCAGATGGTATGAATGCTTGGATTGTTATGAACGCGAGAGGGCGTGGCAGATGGTATGAATGCTTGGATTGTCATGAACGTGAGAGGGCGTGGCAGAAGTTATGAATGCTTGGATTGTCATGAACGTGAGAGGGCGTGGCAGATGGTATGAATAGGCTACTTGGATTGTCATGAACGTGAGAGGGCGAGGCAGATGGTATGAATGCTTGAATTGTAATGAGCGTAAGAGGGCGAGGCAGATGGTATGAATAGGCTACTTGGATTGTCAAGAACGTGAGAGGGCGTGGCAGATGGTATGAGTAGGCTACTTGGATTGTCATGAACGTGAGAGGGCGAGGCAGATGGTATGAATGCTTGGATTGTCATGAACGTGAGAGGGCGTGGCAGATGGTATAAATGCTTGAATTGCAATGAACGTAAGAGGGCGAGGCAGATGGTATGAATAGGTTACTTGGATTGTCATGAACGTGAGAGGGCGAGGCAGATGGCATGAATAGGATACTTGCATTGTCATGAACGTGAGAGGGCGAGGCAGATGGTATGAATGCTTGGATTATCATGAACGTGAGAGGGCGTGGCAGATGGTATGAATAGGCTACTTGGATTGTCATGAACGTAAGAGGGCGAGGCAGATGGTATGAATATGTTACTTGAATTGTCATTAACGTGAGAGGGCGAGGCAGATGGTATGAATGCTTAGATTGTCATGAACGTGAGAGGGCGAGGCAGATGGTATGAATGCTTGGATTGTCATGAACGTGAGGGGGAGTGGCAGATGGTATGAATGCTTGGATTGTCATGAACGTGAGAGGGCGTGGCAGATGGTATAAATGCTTGAATTGCAATGAACGTAAGAGGGCGAGGCAGATGGTATGAATAGGTTACTTGGATTGTCATGAACGTGAGAGGGCGAAGCAGATGGCATGAATAGGATACTTGCATTGTCATGAACGTGAGAGGGCGAGGCAGATGGTATGAATGCTTGGATTATCATGAACGTGAGAGGGCGTGGCAGATGGTATGAATAGGCTACTTGGATTGTCATGAACGTGAGAGGGCGTGGCAGATGTTATGAATGCTTGGATTGTCATGAGCGTGAGAAGGCGTGGCAGATGGTATGAATGCTTGGATTGTTATGAACGCGAGAGGGCGTGGCAGATGGTATGAATGCTTGGATTGTCATGAACGTGAGAGGGCGTGGCAGAAGTTATGAATGCTTGGATTGTCATGAACGTGAGAGGGCGTGGCAGATGGTATGAATAGGCTACTTGGATTGTCATGAACGTGAAAGGGCGAGGCAGATGGTATGAATGCTTGAATTGTAATGAGCGTAAGAGGGCGAGGCAGATGGTATGAATAGGCTACTTGGATTGTCATGAACGTGAGAGGGCGAGGCAGATAGTATGAATAGGCTACTTGGATTGTCAAGAACGTGAGAGGGCGTGGCAGATGGTATGAGTAGGCTACTTGGATTGTCATGAACGTGAGAGGGCGAGGCAGATGGTATGAATGCGTGGATTGTCATGAACGTGAGAGGGCGTGGCAGATGGTATAAATGCTTGAATTGCAATGAACGTAAGAGGGCGAGGCAGATGGTATGAATGCTTGGATTATCATGAACGTGAGAGGGCGTGGCAGATGGTATGAATAGGCTACTTGGATTGTCATGAACGTAAGAGGGCGAGGCAGATGGTATGAATATGTTACTTGAATTGTCATTAACGTGAGAGGGCGAGGCAGATGGTATGAATGCTTAGATTGTCATGAACGTGAGAGGGCGAGGCAGATGGTATGAATGCTTGGATTGTCATGAACGTGAGGGGGAGTGGCAGATGGTATGAATGCTTGGATTGTCATGAACGTGAGAGGGCGTGGCAGATGGTATAAATGCTTGAATTGCAATGAACGTAAGAGGGCGAGGCAGATGGTATGAATAGGTTACTTGGATTGTCATGAACGTGAGAGGGCGAAGCAGATGGCATGAATAGGATACTTGGATTGTCATGAACGTGAGAGGGCGAGGCAGATGGTATGAATGCTTGGATTGTCATGAACGTGAGAGGGCGTGGCAGATGGTATGAATGCTTGGATTATCATGAACGTGAGAGGGCGTGGCAGATGGTATGAATAGGCTACTTGGATTGTCATGAACGTAAGAGGGCGAGGCAGATGGTATGAATATGTTACTTGAATTGTCATTAACGTGAGAGGGCGAGGCAGATGGTATGAATAGGCTACTTGGATTGTCATGAACGTGAGAGGGCGAGGCAGATGGTATGAATGCTTAGATTGTCATGAACGTGAGAGGGCGAGGCAGATGGTATGAATGCTTGGATTGTCATGAATGTGAGAGGGCGAGGCAGATGGTATGAATAGGTTACTTGAATTGTCATGAACGTGAGAGGGCGAGGCAGATGGTATGAATAGGCTACTTGGATTGTCATTAACGTAAGAGGGCGAGGCAGATGGTATGAATGCTTGGATTGTCATGAACGTGAGAGGGCGTGGCAGATGGTATGAATGCTTGGATTGTCATGAACGTGAGGGGGCGTGGCAGATGGTATGAATGCTTGGATTGTCATGAACGTGAGAAGGTGTGGCAGACGGTATAAATAGGCTACTTGGATTGTCAAGAACGTGAGAGGGCGTGGCAGATGGTATGAACAGGCTACTTGGATTGTCAAGAACGTGAGAGGGCGTGGCAGATGGTATGAATAGGCTACTTGGATTGTCATGAACGTGAGAGGGCGAGGCAGATGGTATGAATGCTTGAATTGTAATGAACGTGAGAGGGCGTGGCAGATGGTATGAATGCTTGGCTTGTCATGGACGTGAGAGGGCGTGGTAGATGGTATGAATGCTTGTATTGTCATGAACGTGAGAGGGCGTGGCAGATGGTATGAATGCTCGGATTGTCATGAACGTGAGAGGGCGTGGCAGATGGTATGAATAGGCTACTTGGATTGTCATGAACGTGAGAGGGCGAGGCAGATGGTATGAATGCTTAGATTGTCATGAACGTGAGAGGGCGAGGCAGATGGTATGAATGCTTGGATTGTCATGAACGTGAGAGGGCGTGGCAGATGGTATGAATAGGCTACTTGGATTGTCATGAACGTGATAGGGCGTAGCAGATGGTATGAATAGGTTACTTGAATTGTCATGAACGTGAGAGGGCGAGGCAGATGGTATGAATAGGCTACTTGGATTGTCATGAACGTGAGAGGGCGAGGCAGATGGTATGAATGCTTGGATTGTCATGAACGTGAGAAGGCGTGGCAGATGGTATGAATGCTTGGATTGTCATGAACGTGAGGGGGCGTGGCAGATGGTATGAATGCTTTGATTGTCATGAACGTGAGAGGGTGTGGCAGATGGTATAAATAGGCTACTTGGATTGTCAAGAACGTGAGAGGGCGTGGCAGATGGTATGAATAGGCTACTTGGATTGTCAAGAACGTGAGAGGGCGTGGCAGATGGTATGAATAGGCTACTTGGATTGTCATGAACGTGATAGGGCGTAGCAGATGGTATGAATAGGTTACTTGAATTGTCATGAACGTGAGAGGGCGAGGCAGATGGTATGAATAGGCTACTTGGATTGTCATGAACGTGAGAGGGCGAGGCAGATGGTATGAATGCTTGGATTGTCATGAACGTGAGAAGGCGTGGCAGATGGTATGAATGCTTGGATTGTCATGAACGTGAGGGGGCGTGGCAGATGGTATGAATGCTTTGATTGTCATGAACGTGAGAGGGTGTGGCAGATGGTATAAATAGGCTACTTGGATTGTCAAGAACGTGAGAGGGCGTGGCAGATGGTATGAATAGGCTACTTGGATTGTCAAGAACGTGAGAGGGCGTGGCAGATGGTATGAATAGGCTACTTGGATTGTCATGAACGTGAGATGGCGAGGCAGATGGCATGAATAGGCTACTTGCATTGTCATGAACGTGAGAGGGCGTGGCAGATGGTATGAATGCTTGGATTGTAATGAGCGTAAGAGGGCGAGGCAGATGGTATGAATAGGCTACTTGGATTGTCATGAACGTGAGAGGGCGAGGCAGATGGTATGAATAGGCTACTTGGATTGTCATGAACGTGAGAGGGCGAAGCAGATGGCATGAATAGGCTACTTGCATTGTCATGAACGTGAGAGGGCGTGGCAGATGGTATGAATGCTTGAATTGTCATGAACGTGAGAGGGCGTGGCAGATGGTATGAATGCTTGAATTGTAATGAACGTAAGAGGGCGAGGCAGATGGTATGAATAGGTTACTTGGATTGTCATGAACGTGAGAGGGCGTGTAAGATGGTACGAATGCTTGGATTGTCATGAACGTGAGAGGGCGTGGCAGATGGTATGAATGCTTGAATTGTAATGAACGTAAGAGGGCGAGGCAGATGGTATGAATAGGTTACTTGGATTGTCATGAACGTGAGAGGGCGTGGCAGATGGTATGAATGCTTGGATTGTCATGAACGTGAGAGGGCGTGGCGAAAGGTATGAATGCTTGGATTGTCATGAATGTGAGAGGGCATGGCGGACGATGTGACTGCTTGGCTAGTCATGATCGTGAGAAGGTGGTTTGACAGAAGGTGTGCATGTTTGCTTTGTCATGACCGTGACAGGGCGTGGCAGACGATGTGGAGGCTTGGTTAGTCATGCCCGTGAGAGGGCTTATCAGACGGTGTGAATGCTTCGTTCATCATGAACGTCAGAGGGCTTGGCAGACGATACGAAGGCGTGGTATGTCATGACCGTGAGAAGGTTTGACAGAAGGTGTGCATGTTTGCTTTGTCATGACCGTGAGAGGGTGTGGCAGACGATGTGAAGGCTTGGTTAGTCATGCCCGTGAGAGGGCTTATCAGACGGTGTGAATGCTACGTTCATCATGAACGTCAGAGGGCTTGGTAGACGATGTGAAGGCGTGGTTTGTCATGCCCGTGAGAGGGTTTTGGCAGACGACGCGAATTCTTGATTGTAATGAGCGCGAGTTGGCTTGCGGCAGAAGACATGAAAGCATGGTTTGGCATGACTGTGAGAGGACTTGGCAGACGTGTATCCGGCCTAGGTTTGTCACGAGATAATAGCAATTCATTATCGCTTCACGAGGATAATTAAACCGTGATCCCGACTTACGGGGAAATACATAACGTACTAGTCAGGTAACATTGAGCTATATATATCACTGCTTTGGGTGATCCATCCCTATCTCCCATCCGTATAGCGCTGAGTTAAACAATCCGCTGTCCTAGATGCAAGTAGGTGCTTAGCAAGGAATGTGTTTGCCCGAAAGATTTATATTTGCATATTTATGGCCCAGAAAAACACTTAAGATAGCGCGCAATGGTTACCTTATTTTAGCTGTCTATACGTAAGTGACTTCATTGAGAGTTCAAGAGCATCAGGCCCAAAGTATATTGCCATACGTGGGTAGCTTACCAACATCTTCTGGAGTCAGGGACTATACTATGGATAAACGTAAACTACGACATAAAACCGAACGTACTTTTGGTTGGTTGGCTGGTTTGAAGTACGCAGCTCTAAGTAGATCATATAGCGACCATGACGGACAATGGGGAGGGTCAAAGGTGCAGGAACCATGCATCCGGCCGTAACCCTAGTAGAACCATAAGATTGTTCTTTATGCTTGGTATCGTCAACCCTTGACCACATCGTCAGCGCCCCCCACCCCCACCCCCACCTCGACAAACGTGTCGATTCTTCAAAATTCTTAGTGTCGAAAGTCGATTATTCATGACATTCCGTGTCGCTTTTTTGGCCTTTTTGTCAGTGTTTTTTTTTTCAAAAAATCTGTGTCAATGTCGCTTTTTCAGATTCTCAGTGTCGGAATTTGGGAATCATTGTGGAGTGTCGATTTTTCAAATATGCCTATGTCGCGTGTCGCCATTTACTTCTTCCAGACCCTATATAATGCAATGCGTTCGCTGAAGGAGACAACGGACAATTTCACATGCATGAATACATATGATTGATAGTTAGCTATGGTTGCCCCTATGCATCCAGCGACACGAAAGTAGGAGGACATATGCAGGTTTCATTCAACTCGAAGCAGGACCAAATGTTATGAACCCGTTTTGAATAACTCGAACATGGCCCGTACGTGATGGGGACACTCTCGTTCTCCATATGGTCTGTATGGTATGAGCGCTACACCCCCATCACTATAGTAATGTAGTGTCCCCTCCCCCCGCCCCCCTAATTCACCTCCCTAGAGGGGCTCCGTAGTTTGCATTGAAAAATGTCATCCTCGCTCACAAAATGGAGGGGTGGGGGGCACTGGTTAATCCCCCGTGCCAAAGTCACGCCTGGCATCAACGTTTAGCTACAGTTGATCCATAGTATAGACAATATTAGCGTGTAATATACGTTGTAAGGGTGATCGCAAGTATAGAATATTTTAAGCAGTGTTCCTATATGGAGCACATCGAATTTCGAATGGGCCGGAAAAGTACCGTCGATCATGGGTCGAGGGATTGCTTGTTCCCGAATCACGAGGAAAATCTTTTGACTGACAAATATAATATGCCATCTAATGAACATTTAGTTGAATAATCGATTGATAACAATAAGTCTATACACTATAGGGAATACTATCATTGTATTATGGTTATTCTTTTGTCATTATAATTTGTCATTGTAATTTGTTATTATACTCCGTTGTTACTATTTGTCATTATACTTCGTCATTACAAATTCTAATTGTTATTATATTATCGCCATTGGTTACCTTGTTATCTCGACCACAACCACTCGAGCACCGGTATCACGAGAATCCACCCCTGTGCACCCCCCCCCCCCTGTGCACCCCCCCCCCCCTCCCTTCCTCCAACCGCACCCCATCACTCCGCCTTGTGATATAACCAAGCAACGACGAGACCTTCCGTTGTAGGAAATTGGTCGGATTGATTTTTCCGGTAGACAACGAGCTCTGTCGCTTGTCCCATCTCAGACCGCAGTCAATGCCGACCCCGACGCCGCCGAGCAGAGACGGCAAAAAGTGGTTAGATACGGCGAGCGACTTCAGGCCAACAACAGAGTGCGCCGGCCGCTGAGTGGTACGCTCAGTCTAGGAAGGGTATCGGCCTGCATTTTGCGGCCAGCCCATTAAACGTGTGGCCGTGTCTATGGGAGGCGCCAAAGCTTTATGGATTGACTCGACTGCCACTTTCGACAAACAGCAGCTAGATAACAACCCCCGGACCTTGATCCAGCGACTGCGGTTTGTGCAAAAAAAACAGTCTACAAAAAATATAGCTAATGGTATCAGCTTATACCATCGGCCAATGGTATCGGCCTTCATATTGTGTCACATTTTTTTCTACGGTTTGTCTGCGTATATCGAACATGAAAGTGATATATGAACAGGTGATATATAGGTCTATGTATAATATTGAACGTTTGGATGATGCAAGCCCACGCGAGAAAGCTATTGGATAGCTTTATCATTGCAACTCCACAAGTTTATAAAAACATGAAGCTCTTCTCAAAGGTCAACAAGTAACGCGCTGCCTGCTGTCGATGAACACGTGCGTTGGGGGAGCAGTGTGAGGACGGCAGCAATTACCGCCAGTCAGCAAGGGAGCCCGGTCAGCACAGCGCTGGTGGTACCTATAGCCAGTTGTACTGACAGCAATTACCGCCAGTCAGCAAGGGAGCACGGTTAGCACAGCGCTGGTGGTACCTATATAGCCAGTTGTACTGACAGCAATTACCGCCAGTCAGCAAGGGAGCACGGTTAGCACAGCGCTGGTGGTACCTATATAGCCAGTTGTACTGACAGCAATTACCGCCAGTCAGCAAGGGAGCACGGTTAGCACAGCGCTGGTGGTACCTATATAGCCAGTTGTACTGACAGCAATTACCGCCAGTCAGCAAGGGAGCACGGTCGGCACAGCGCTGGTTGTAGCCAATTGTGCTGCACATTTAGAAAACAACGCGACGTGGACTTGTAAACTGACAACCCCTTCACATGGCGCTCATGTCAACGAGTGGTTACTGGACAGAGTGTATAATCTGGCTGTGTTATTGTCAGGTATTATTTGTGAATGGCGGACTTGGCAATATCCTAAACGATGGTTCCTTTGAAGGAGAAGAAAGGAGGGACGACAGCCATCGGTGGTGGGTGTTCAAGGAACGGCTCAGCATGTGGACGGTACAACGGGGAGACCCTCGGGCTATCTCCGTGTCAACCGCCAGGGCGCGTGTCGGTCAAAAGTCACTGGCCATTGGACCATACCGGCTACGTGACGAGAAGCACGGGGCCGTATGGGTCAGCCAATACGCGACGGTCACTGCGGCATGCGCCGTGCACGTAACGGATATGGCGTCATGTCAAAAAGACCCACAGACAGTCAGAGAAACGGTGGTGATAACATTCTGGTTTATCGATTCCAGCGCGGCTAAAAATGTGAGTCTCAAGTTGGATATCAGTTACACCGATAACAACGTAATGTTCGCGGAAATGCCAGTTTCGAGAGGGTCTGTGCCCACAAATAGGCCTAACTTGAGCGGTTCGTCGTGGACACGAAGCTGCATAACCATAGCCTCGATAGGACAAATTCGGGCTTTGATGCTCCACTTCGTAGCGGAATCGACGCTTTTAAACTCGGTTTACATCGATGATGTCATCCTCAAAGTGGAATCTGCTGAAACTGCAAATCCGGGGTGCGTTGCATACAACGGCTCCAGTCAGAGCCAACGGATATTTAGAGCGTTTGCGACCCACCCCGCGATAGACAATGGCGCCACAATCACCATAGCCTCACAACTCACCAGGGACAGGCTGCCACGGCTAGCAGCAATGGCCGAGGCCTGGCAAGGCCCGATATCGGTGGTTGTCCTATTGTTTTGTACGGACACCTCAACCTGCGAGACGGAATACCAACGGCTACTGGAGAGCTACAACGGATACGCAGTTCTCGTCAATCACGTGACCCTTCACGTGATATATGAAGACCAAGCCAATAGGAAGGACGGAATCTTGTATCCTGCCAATCTGCTAAGAAACATCGCGATCGCTCACGTCGAAACTTCTCGCGTGTTTTACCTGGATGCGGACATCGTGCCGGGCTTTACGCAATCGGTGCTGACGTCACGCGTAGAAAAGGCCGACGAGGATGATAAGAACATTCGGCGTGATAAGTCCGCGTTCATCGTTCCTCTCTTCCATAGCAAAGACCCCACTTTCCCCATCCCGACAGATAAGGAGCAATTACTGGCGGCACTTAAGGACAACCCCGATGTTCTGGAAGCGTTCTCGGGAGTGTCCCACGGCGCCGTGCGCTACCGTCAGTGGTACACCGCGAACCACGTGTACCCAATCACATACGTGGAAGACATGGAACCTTACTTTGTCACATCCTCGTCAAGTCCCGTTTTAAACGAGATGTACGTCGGCTACGGACGAGATAAATGCGCTTACAGCCGAGATCTTCACCATGAGAACTATCAGTTCTACGTTCTCCCGGATCTCTTCCTGGTTAACTACAAGGATCTTGCGAGAACCGCGACGATAATACAGAGATCTGGAGGCCCTGGACTGAGAATGTTCCTAACTGTGGATTTCCATGCAAAAGATCTTGAAAATAACTACATTCGCCGACCACGTAACTTTGCGTCAGCTCCGACATGTTTATTCGATGAAGATGATGAGGATATAACTACATGTGGGAAACACGGTATGGCAAGTACCGTGACTCGCTACGTGACACCGCGCTGTAACTCTGACCAGGTGCTCAGTGAATCTAACAATCATGCTACCGATAAGGACCAATTGAATAATATAGATATGACCCCTACCGACGACCTGAACCAAGAGACGGAAGAGCTGCCCTTGACTTTCGTGCGACACGCCAAGACTAAAGCGCAGCTGGTTGACGGGGTTGCGAAGACTTTCGGCACCTACGTCTATGTCGAGTTCCCAGCTATCATCATTAAGGGAATGCTGAGCATAGCGTTGCCTCACGCCCATCCTGACGCGGTAATAACTATCAACCCGGGCGCTTCAGAGGACCATACCGTTAAGAGGACATTGGATGGCGTCTTCCAACACTATTACGGTCACAGTGACTTGACGCTTTTGATAAACACTGCCAGGAAAGATAACCCTGGTAGCACATTGTTTTATGTCGACTTAGCGAGTGTTATCGATAAAGCGCAAATGTTTAATTTGATTGTAATAGCTCTCCGAAGCGCGACCGACAGCGATATAATCCTCCTTGAAAGCAGCGGAGTGGAAGAACATTTAACCGCGATATGGAGGTTATTGCGCAATGAGAAACAATCGTGGCGGATTTATACAAAAGCCGGACATGTGATATTGAAGTCGCCTCTGTTTATTAAATCTCCACCCGAGGTAATACCAGAAGCGCCGGCTTTGGTCGGCTTATCATCGCTACCGAAATGCACCGCGCAACAAACGTCTGTCGACGTGATACTGATGACTCGCAACCGCCCCATGCAGACACTTGCATTCCTTGAAAGCCTGGGTTTGATGGTGACGGGTATGAGCAAGGTGTGGCTTCTGGCGAGAACTGACAACGACATGCTCGATCAAGCGTATCGAAAAGTCATCGAGTGCGTAAGGCTGCGCTATGGCATGGTAATCGAGTACATCCAAGAAAATGGCAATTTCGGTGTCCTGTTCGAGAAAATTTTAAGGAGTATGCATTCACCCAATCTCGTTTTGGCGGTGGACGAAGTCATTTGGGTGAACGAGGTAGACCTGTCTGAGGCGGCGTGCCTCTTGCACACGGCTGGAGAGGAGACTGCCTCCTTCCAGTTTCGATTGGGACACAACCTTCGCCAATCAAACGCCGACAATCTCCAAAGCCTCCGGTTTCACTCGCTACCTTTCACCGCCGACATTTCGATATACTACCCCCGGCGTCTCCACTTCGACCTTGGTTACGTCACGAATGTGGACGGAACGCTGGTTAGAACACGTGACCTACTCTCGGACTTGAAGGAAATCTTTCCGAAACTCAGCAACCCAGGACGTTTGGAGGGCCTATGGCTGAGACGTAACCTGCACGTGCGTAGTCGCCAGTGGCACCTGATCTTCGACGAGAGCCGATTGGTCAACAACATGGCGCTTGCCGACGGGCGCGTGGCTGGTGACGTCATCACACCGTCTCCCAGGCGTCTTGAACTGGCGAACAACATTCTGAATGACGGCCAGAAAATCGATGTGCCGCTCTTTATAGAGGAACATAGACATAAAGTAAGGTCCACGCACGGGCGATACACGACAACACTAACGACATCGGATTGTCCATAAGTGTACATGTGTTTCTTGCTAATTAAATGAAATCAAAACTTCACGGGGTCATGTGTGGACTATATTTTATAATCCCATACCTCGTCGAATAGATAATGAACCCGTCGTATGTATATACATATCTATATATAATGTTATCGTCTGCAATTTTGAATATAGCTACGCCATTGAATTGTGAATAAAGTCAAAATTCCCCGATATGCAAATAGCTAAACCCAGGACTAACAATAACGGTCAACAGACGCCACATGGGTCCTTGACACAATAATCATACACGAGCATGTATAGGATGCTTTAAACTCTGTTGTCCCCATATCAGGTATGGGTCTATATATATATGTATGTATCATGCGTGTTATATTGCTCTTTTGCAGCTAGCGTAAGCATTTTTGATTTAGGTTCACTTCATAGCATTTGAAATCTCCTGTTCGCTTGAAAGGCCAATAAGGATATTTCGGTCTGCAAAACTGATGTTACAGATGAGTTATATGATCATAATGGGACATGATCTGAGCATTGATCTAGAGGGCGGGATTTCCATCGGTGTGAACTTTACATCAGATCGATTGCCGGGACTATAGTAGGACATACGCATATACGACCTGACACAGAGGGTTCAAGCCAGCAGAAGTGAATCTATAAAGCAATTAAAGCTATTGGGGTTCGGTTGGTCAACATGGCATCAATGACACATTCCACACAATTAATGACTTGATCTCAAGGTCGCGGTCGATATTTCGGTCAACATGGCTTGAACCGTTTTGGCCACGTGTGTGAGAGACCCGCCTTCCATCCCAGGCCGGAGGGGGTGGGGGGCTCCCTAGACCAGCTGGTAGACAGGCGGAGCTACGGATTCAGCATCTGCATCTGAGTCATGTTTTATAAAACCGTTTCGTTGCGGAGGCTTCTCGATCAAATTCAGTCTTTATGTTTACAAAAGTGGCCGAAAACGTCTTAATTTCATGTCTGTGCGCAGACTTGTGTAGTATCCGCGGCCAACGAAGCTGCAGAGCAATAATAATCCTCACACGAATGCGGCGTTAAAATTTACATTTTAGAATCAAGACTAAAAGTATCTCAAAATTAGGATGCATATATGTTTGATATCTCTGAGAGTCTGTACTCAAGTTGAACATAAAACTGCGCGATTTATTTACATCGCGCGCGGACGTGATAGCGAGCCGCGGTCGACATGATATAGATGCAGGGATATAGAGCCGGCCATATATATAGAATATATTGCTTTAAGAAGCAATCTGGTAATTGCTTCACATATCCAAACTATCAGCGGATTACCCCAGTTTCGGAGTCTGGTGATTGCCTCAAAAGTACATCAAGCTAGTGTAATTATCACAGGGATTCTCTATCATATCTGGCTTGTGAACATGGGGATCTTTTTTCACAGCTTTAAGTTATCACAGTGATTTGGGCTACAGATTACAGTGGCTCGCAGGGTAACTAACTACGGGTTAGGTGTAGAAACCGAAGCATGGAATTAATCTTTTTGGAGACAGAATAACAATGTTCATTTGTCCCTCACCCATACACAATTCACCATAACTAAAAAAAGGAGTGGCTGAGATGGGCGGCGCTATGGAATACAGACTCGTAAATACAATTATTTGTTGAAGATATTTATTTAGTAGGCCTTCGGGATACATATCATATGTACACAATCACAATCGTATCTTACCTACACTTAATTTATTAGATGCACGACGGAACCATGCAACTTGGCCCGATAAAGAAGCAAGACACGTATTTAAGCTATTGCGATGTGAAACTGTTTCCTCATTCGTGAAATACTCATATTTCCTAATTTGTTATCCTTTTCACATGCGTTGTCCCGCGTTGTACAAAGGGTTTCATCGTTGAACACTGTACGCTGTACGCGTCATCATGCAACCAACTGCCCTATGGCGATCATGTAGGAAGCACATACAAACAGTTGCCCATACACCGCAAATATCATATATTGGAGGCAGTTTTTAGACTCCCACGGACGATCATAAAGTCCACTGTTTTAGTATCCACAATGGCCGACGTGGCTCTCGGGCTTCTGGAGAAAAATCACTTTTGCGAAGAAGTTATTGCAGAAAGAGATTCCTTGAGCGTAGACTGGAAGAAGCGTATCTCAGACGAGCAAGTTTCTTCGTGAAATGACTGTGGAGTACGACGTCGAAAAGGGTTCCAATAGACGACATCGCCGAACGGACTGACCCACACACAAATATAGTTCTCGGACGAATCTGTGGATGGATGAATGGCTTGAGGACGAGAGTAGCCCCAGGAGACCATTATGATTTATGGCTCTCGTCGTGACCACGGGATACAGAGTGGGGAAGAATGGACGAGGTTCGCTGTTCAAGGATCTGGTGCAGCAAGTCCCGCATCTGGCACAGCGAGTGGAACCAGGACTGGAGTTCAGCCAGGAGCGTGGACACCTCCCCCAGCAGATTAAACTGAAACCAACACACACAGTACATCAAATTGGGCGCTTAAAATACCTCGTCTGCACGGCAGATTGTCCACAATCTATCAAACAGTATAAATAAAACGTAGGTGCCAGCCAGAGCCAACCTACTCGCTTCAATATACAAAAATAGTACATTTAATGTGAATATTAAATGCCATCCTGGATAGTATGTCCAGCGCGAATCCTATTTTTGTAAGGCGGTAGTTGATTTAATCTTGATTATTAGGTAAGACAATACCCATTTAAAAGTTCAATATTTCATTAGTAATAAGTAATCACGTGTACTAAATGCTGCTAACGAGGCTGAGGAGTGCACAGTGCCTTGCCATCTTACCAGGTCACCCTCACTGAAGTTGGCTTTCCCAAGCCATTCCATGTTATCCAGGTGGTTGTTGAGTTCAGAGAGCACTGGGACCAGTTGCGGGATCAATTCACAGGCATATCTAAAGTGAAATATAATGTACATGATTTGAAATATCAGTCAGTAGTATGGACGTATAGTATGGGTGTGCAGCATGCGCGTACAGTTGATGGAACTACCCTTCGCTTATCAACAAACAAATTACGAAATAACGCAAAAGCCTGGTATCAACTTGCGATAGATCTAAAGACGTCGTTGTTTCATGATTTAAACATTATGCTGGGTTTGCCAGATGCAATACGTTGTAAAGATCGTTGCAACAAATCAATATTTAGACCAACTGGGGGCCGCTTTACGACGCATTAGAAGTTTAGCACTTGTTCTAAAGGTGTGATCTACTTTGCGATGTCAAAACTGTCAACCAATCATCGTCTAACATTTAGCCCATTAGCGTCGCGATAAACTAGGAAACCAGGTGGCGGACTTACTAATGACCCACCCCTTTGTAAGTCGCTTGGTACACGGTCTGACCGTGTGAACTATTGCTTGATGCTTCGACACTTTTTACGACGGTTAAAGTAATTATCGTACCGTGTAAACCCGGCATAAAGGACTAGTTCATGGCCTCGATAAAGCACAATAGGCACACACAGACATTTTCTGTTCCACGACGCAACATTTTCAACAACAAATCGGTCGCTAGTTGTCGCCAGTGTTAAAAGCGGACACAACATCTCTTCCCTGTCCATCACGCCAGGACGAATACGGTACACATACTTTTGATAAGAAGCTTCGATTTTGATGATGTCACCAACAATGGGCTGCTGGAGTCGATGCAACAACTCTTCCTTGTTGGACACGATGGCTTGGAGGTGGTTGTTGATGTGTTGCAACCGTCCTATTCGCTCCTCTGTAGTCAACAATATATACACGGTAATCACGAGTACTGTACAGAATATTGAATCCTCCGTGAATATGTTAATGAATTAATTGTTATTATTACAATAATAAACTGCCTGGTCGCTGGTCAACCGCAACAGCACATAGACCAGGCTGGGTCCAGCACACATCGCAATATCTTCCATCAATACCATAACTACCGGTACCCCTCCGAATGGTATTAATATTCCTATCATCAATGTGACATACAACAGTGTGCAGGTGTCGGGGTATCCAGCTTACCAAACACATCAATGTGACATACAACAGTGTGCAGGTGTCGGGTTATCCAGCTTACCAAACACATCAATGTGACATACAACAGTGTACAGGTGTCGGGGTATCCAGCTTACCAAACACATCAATGTGACATACAACAGTGTGCAGGTGTCGGGGTATCCAGCTTACCAAACACATCAATGTGACATACAACAGTGTGCAGTTGTCGGGGTATCCAGCTTACCAAACACATCAATGTGACATACAACAGTGTGCAGTTGTCGGGGTATCCAGCTTACCAAACACATCGATGTGGGTCAGGTCCTTGGTTTCTATATCCAGCAACCTGCGTTGAATCTCAAGGTTGGTCTGCAAATACATTGTAAAAAGCATGTGATTTTTGCACAGATTAAACGAAGAGCGCAGTCAAATGGCATTTTAAAAGTGGACAAACTCAACATAAAAATATGTGACTCCTATGCGAGTTGAAGAGCAATTTTGACAACTGCATTGCACTAAGGCATATTACTACAAATTCGCTCGTCAGATGACGCAACTGAATTATCGAAATATGCATTCTGGTGAAAACAAATAAACTGACAAACATAGCAGTATACTGACAGAAGTTTTCAGTAATAAGATATTGAATTAGTGGTATTAGTTCCAAACAGGTACTACCAGGTACTGTTTATTACTGTTATCATAAATGTGTAATCCCTAATTCTGAGAAACGAAAGAATACAGAAATATATCAATCCAATTACGTGAAGTAAATACCTCATCAATTTTCTTTCGCTTGTTTTCAATATCTTGCAACGCCGCTATCGCACGTAATGAGGAGTATTTTTCTGAGGCCTTTGCTAAAACTTCCTCTTGATCAAAAAGACTTCTCTGAAATCACAAAGTGCGTACCAGGTATATAAGTTTGAAGAGTGGTGATCATAGTTTGGTTTTAAGCAGTTAAACAAAATGCAACATAAAAGTACACAAGAAGCAACATACATTTTTTAAGACAGAGATCAAGATGAATGTACCAGTATATATCTATCAAATAATATGCAAAAAAATAATACATGGATGTCCATGAGTGCATGAAAGTCAGTCACAAAGTCAAGGACCGGTAATATATTTTTAGACTGATGTTCGCTCACCTGAGACAAGTGACCGGTTTTTTCTGCTAAGTACAGTATGTTTCTAATACTACCCAGAGTGTGGGCTTCATCTGCCCAAGGATTCCTACTGGAGGAAGACTGAAAGCTCTCAAAACTTGCCATGACTCATCCCTGCAATGAAGGAAACAGCTTTTAGTCATGTTATTTATAATTTAGCCTGGACACTGGCTTGTTTCTTACATGTCTCATACACAGACCCAGTCTGGGACCCTCAGTTATAATCCCAGCTAGGTACTTCATCCCTTCAGGAATACATAAACTATGAAAAGAGATCTATGATTTAGAATATATTATGAAAATGCGTTCTTAGACACTGTTTGAACTACCGTATTTTACGTATGTTTTCGGACACTTAAAAATAATAGTTTTTCTGGCTGTCCGAATATTTACAGTCAATAAAATGGACTCCCGCATCCACTGTCCGAAAACATGCATACATAACAAAATATCGATTAAGAATTACTACATTGCGAGTCGACTGATGCCGATTATATCACTTAACACCCTGGTGTTGCTGCTTCACACCTTAACAGCGGGTAAGGTGATCAAGAGTATAATATTGTTTTGAAGATACTCGGAGTGCAATCTGCTAGCGTCAGATCTCTCATCTGTTACAGGAGATAAAATATACTCGATAATAGCCTTGAATAGGAGGGCAGGATGTAGGACCTTCACATTTGCAAAACTGATATACTTTGTAAGAAACTGCTAAAGCAATGTTGTATACCCCGGTATATAAGTAATCTGTTATTCATATTGGGAAATAATTCTCCCGGTTTTATGTATGTTGGCTTATGGGTGTCAATTATGGGATTTTTCATCCATGGCATGTTAATCGTTTTATGTAGCCTGGCAGAAGGTGATATGCAGCCTATTTGATTTACCATATCGAGTGTTAATTTTATATGTGACAAATATTGTATCAGTAAGTACAATTTTCGTGCTTTTATCAGCCAGCCGCTTGAGGCAGTAAGTCTTAAATCATTGTGATCACGCCATGGAAGAAGATTTAATGCGTGTTGGTGCCATAAAATAATTTTTGCCATTAAGGGCACAAAATACAGGTTCTGATGACAATGAAGGAATAACTGACATCATCGAGTAGCACAGACCTAAACCATTTTTTTTTTTTTTATGTTTCTGTTGATTTCTTTTTTTTTTAATTACGTTTAGGATGTTCCTCTGAATTTCTTTTTGTTTTTTTCTTTTGTTCTCTGTGACTGTCATCTGTACTCCGAGTATGAATAAAGATATATATAATTAATAAGGATCCTAATGAATATGATAACATTTTAGTTCATTGATTTTACTAACTAATATAAAAGGTTGCTCAAGTGATAGGGTCTCAGTGGCAGTGCATTTAGCTGATACAGCTTGACCCTTGAGCAATTATACAAAACTGAAGATCACCCAAATCTGTTTTGCCATTAGCTGTTTCGCCATATTTGAATGGCTGCTGCTACACTGTAGGGGTAACTGGATGTGCTCTAACATTCATTTCAATTCGCCACTGTGGCTAAACACCTTAAATTTTCTTTAGCCACACACAGAGTCCATTAGCCATATATATATTTGTATTTTTCCCCTCCAAAAACATTGTCTTTTTGTAAGCCAAATCATTTTTGCGCTGCGTTAAGTGATGAATGCCCGGGCAGCGCAATTATACAAATTTGGTGGGGGGAGGGAGGTGGGACATTTATGATGAAAAAATACCCTTAAAAAGCGGATATTTTAAACATTGCAGAGGCATAAGTAACCTGATAATATTTGTTCATAGAGCAGGTTTGCCTAAAAAAAAGTTACCGGAGTGGAAACAGCGACATAGAGCATTTAACAGAACAAATATGTACAGATTTTGGCAGAAAAATGCTCCTTCAGAGCGGATTTTCAAGATGAAACACCCTTTAAGAGTGGAGGTGAAAGAGTGAGAGGGGGCAGGGGGGAGAGGGTTTTATCAGACCATCCAAACCCAGTATTGAATTAAGTAACTCGTCCCCCCATCCCCTGGGGGGTCCTGAGTGCCTTGCTATACCTGAGAGAGTGGACATTTCTGTGTCTCATAATAGTGTTGACCGTACAATGATTCTGGTTGCGCTATGTGTAGTGTAACAATGATACAGAGCTGATATGAAATTGCATTATTTGCATATCCATTATGAACAAGTTATCATAGCTGCTGCACTGAAGGCGTCTATATGTGTCATGACACAAATAATTTTTTACTGTCATTTATGTTGGGGATAGAACATATTGACCAGATAGTGAGACTGATACATAAGGATTCAGAAAGGGTATATTCAGTTACTATCTTTCTAACAAATAACTTTTTTCCATATTTACTTCAAAATAACTGCTACAGGGAAATTATCAGCCACTAATCCAAACCCTTACATTGTAGGTATGGGATTTGATGTCAAAGCTACAAACCTTTTATGTATAATTTTGGTTAGTAAAAAAAAATTTGGCTAATAGTAATACTCTGCATGCGACTACAGTATGACATATAAAGATATAAACTTGATGGATTGGTCAAGGACTATATACGTAAACAATTCCAAACAGAAGTATGGTACGCTAATTCGATACATGCTCTTCGTACCGGTGGTTTTCTATATATCACTCATGCTGTCCTCAGTCATGACCTCAGACGTGCTAAAATGTCCACACTATATAGGCCCTGAAATTACAGCCAATGGCAATGATGGCATTGATCAGTTGGTGTTCGATCAGTTGATGCATTACTCAAGCCACACCAGACTGTGTAGCCACGGAAACGTAGGTGCGTGACATATCCATATTGGGAGCGGACTGTGTTTAATTTGTTGAACTATTGATGCATCAGAACACACTTACTCTATTTGCTAGTAATTAATTCGCATTATTTAAAAAATTTGGGACTACTTTGTAAGGAATTTTAGCTTATTTTTTAAGGAATTTTAACTTATTTTTTAAGGAATTTTAACTTATTTCTTAAGGAATTTTAACTTATTTTTTAAGGAATTTTAACTTATTTGTTATTGAATTTTAACTTATTTGTTAAGGAATTTTAACTTATTTTTTAAGGAATTTTAACTTATTTCTTAAGGAATTGTAGACTATTTTTTAAGGAATTGTACAGCTTGTCAGGCAGTAGCGGATCACTTTTGTGAAAGGCTTGATTGAGAAGGTTTTCTAAGAAGCGGGTGCATCATCTTAGGCTCATTCTTTTCAGAAATGAAGGCTCTGTTCATGTGTAATAAACTTGCTAATTCTCAGGCAACGATCTGTCTAAAAATGGTCCATGTAGTAAGGTACTGTAGTAGGCAGTAACGGATCATTTTAGGCAGTAGCGGATCACGCCATCTAGCAGCCTGTTTTGACAGTGAAGCAGGTATCTCAATGCAAGGACTGTCTCAAAAATCTAAAAGTAGGTTGTCGACGATTTACTATTGCACATATTTGATAGTGTGATATAATAATTCACAGCTTATTTTGATATTTTCGGAGTACCGCTACTGATATTGGGCCAATGATTGATGCCATGCCACCTGGCGGTAAAACTTGGCGTTACAGCTTGGTGGCAAAGACGAGCGCCACTGATCCGCAACTGCCGAGAAAGCGGCGAATGCAATTTGGATGACAACAGCAATTTTGCTTCACGGAGGGATCTGATTATTTTCTTGAAGGTTAAAGATATATACAGCTATCTAAAAATTACCTCAGTTATGCACAGATGTATTCACTTTAACAAGAGTGGCCTGTTGAAGTAAAAGTTGCTGTTTCGCGCAAGTACCTGAGTACGCGCAGAGCAAAGAGCTCGCTACCGGAAGTGCATTTGAGGTAAAAACGAGCGTAAACATTGGTAGAACCTCGCGTTTTTGGACTTATTTTAGGTCAGTGGTTAATTATCTTTGAAATGAGTCCTAATTTATTACATTTAGTAGGAGCTTTTAATAGAAACGATTCATTGGTAAACGTGAAGTGATCCGCTACTGCTAGACAAGCTGTAGACTATTTTTTAAGGAATAGTAGACTAACGGTTTAGTGTAGTGAGTTGACACTAACTGCCATGCTCTTTGTACCTTGGATCATGTCTGATGTTCCTTGGCCGAGGAAATACGTGCAAATTAAGCTTATCTTGCTCGATTATCCTAACAAAAATTTGTTCGTTTATCTTTGACCGCCATTAAGATTTCTCAGCACTATCGTTCGTTGCATTTATCCGTTTTTAAAAAGTGGAAACGATACGCTAGGCCCTGCGCTAGGCCCAAATAGCGAAAAGAAACCTACTCCACGAAAAGGAAATCGTGGGGGTGGAATAAGTAGAATAATGGTAAAAATATGATACGTAGACGATTAGTGTAACCAGTGTCGCTATAAACAAACATCCAGTACTATATGTATTCATTTGACCAAGTTAAATGCAGATGTGTTTATAAGCTTACGCAAACCCCTTTAGCGACCAGTGGCAGTGGGCTGCCGCGGTCACAGATGTCATAATGTAAACGTGCAAGACTCCGTGACCAACCCACTTATTGGTAATGATTATTTGCCCTTTAACCCTGGCCTCTCTTTTGTGGGTCTCACGTCATTAATTGGTCATGCGCGGTAGAATTAATTTGTTTGTGCCGGCTTTGGCTTGTTGGTCACTCTGAACGAAATTCACTAAATAATTATCATCATAACATTAGATATTAAGGAACCCTCTGCTGGCAGTGATTCACCCTGAACCTGGGTTGAGTTGCGGAGCACGATCGACCGCCGCGAACAATTTGTTGCGGGCATATCCACTAAATAAGTTACCTTAATTTGGAAATAACAGCCCACTCTAAACAGTGTAAAATATTGATAAATAAAGGATAATTATTATGCATCGATATTTACGGGTTATCCCCACGTATTTCAGAAGAATCGTCGTCCAGAGTTGAATATTATGATGCGGAACTACTCTCGCTGAGGCGGTCGATCGCGGTCGATCGTGCTCCGCAACTCATCCATGGGCGCCATCTGGGGGCCACCATCCAGATAACCCGTGAATCCAATCTCCGTACAGAGTAGCTTGTTGGTCAGATTCATCGCCCTCGCGCAAGGAACTCTGGGATCGAGATTGCCGCGAATCGTGCCAATGACGTAAGTCAGGGTTGAGTTGCGGAGCACGCTCGACCGCCGCGAACATTTTTGGTCACTCGGAGCTCGCTATGCAACGACATTGGTCACATCGAACTATTTCCATTTGTTGCGGGATATCCACTAAATAAATGTCTTTACTTTGGAAACAGCAGCACAATCTAAATAGTGTAAATATTGATAAATAAAAGATAACTATAAAGCATCGATATTTACGGGTTATCCCCACTTATTTGAGAAGAATTGTCGTCCAGAGTTTAATATTATCATGCGGGGCTGCTCTTGATCGCGGCGAACCATACCCCACTTCCGGTTCAAAATTGTACGCGTCCTTGACCAATTCGCCAAGTTCAAATCCTTATTTGTCGTTGCATATGGCGTGAAAACCGGCTTGACAGCCATAAGCAACGCACCCCAGGGGTGCGTTGCTTATGGCTGTCAAGCCGGTTTTCACGCCTTATGCAACGACAAATAAGGATTTGAACTTGGCGAATTGGTCAAGGACGCGTACAATTTTGAACCGGAAGTGGGGTATGGTTCGCCGCGATCAAGAGCAGCCCCGCATGATAATATTAAACTCTGGACGACGATTCTTCTCAAATAAGTGGGGATAACCCGTAAAAATCGATGCTTTATAGTTATCTTTTATTTATCAATATTTACACTATTTAGATTGTCCTGCTATTTCCAAAGTAAAGACATTTATTTAGTAGATATCGCCGCAACAAATGGAAATAGTTCGATGTGACCAATGTCGTTGCAAAGCGAGCTCCGAGTGACCAAAAATGTTCGCGGCGGTCGAGCGTGCTCCGCAACTCAACCCAGGGCTCCGACTTAGTGGATTTAGCTGCGGGTTTTCAGGTGTAGATTCTTACACATAATATATCAAATAAAACCCTATCTTTCCTTTTTGACATTATTTTGCTTTATAAACATATGCCCGCCAAATATAAGCTTATACAAAAAATACGGACATGTAGGTCTCCTAATAGTATAGATTGGCAAAAATCCCATTGACAGATATGTTAAAAAAATTGGCGAAACTCTGTGTCCTACAGCATTGTGGCTTCCTTTATTACCTGCTATGTAACATAGTGACCATACATTTTTCTTGGTGGTCATGTTTGAAGGGGTGGAGGCATGCCCAGGTCGCATGGGGATTACGATAGATGACGGCTGGGTGTTATTCACTGAGCTGCAGGGTTGGTTGTTATTCATTGATCAGCTTAAAAAAACATTGCAGATATCTATTTACGCTATATACCCTATATTTTATAATTTTAATTGTTTCTTATATTAAGTTACTATTTGGCTAAACACGTATTTCGCCGTATTTTGATGAGATATAACATGATGCAACGATTGTCGCATCTATTTGTTCTAGTCTGGCGCGAAATGTCATGAACTTCATGTATTACCTCTGGCAGCTGAATCAAAGAAACAGAAGACACGCCCAAAAAGTGTGAAAAAGGATAATCCTATCTTAATGTCTCTCACAAGGAACTAAAAAGTTGACGTGTCCTCCCGGTTGTTGCGTGTGACACTTTGTTCTAGATCAACCTTAATTAATGTGTTTAATGTGGTGAAGTTTTGTCCACGAAAAAACGTATGAGGTAAAGCGAAGTAAAATGGGTATCTGTAATCGATTTTACACTTGCAATTATGTACCGTGTGGTGCTACTTGTAAAGATGTTAAAAAAAACGCATATTACATGTATTATCGCTCATGTTATTAAGCGACATAATTTATCCACCCAGGGTCCATATTTCCATACCGTCAAGTTCATATTTTTGTATAGATTAATCCTTTACAGGGGGAGGGGGTTGCGTTGGTGCCGGGGGTACGGTGTGGGGGGTTTGGTGGTCATGTTTGAAGGGGTGGAGGCATGCCCAGGTCGCATGGGGATTATGATAGATGACGGCTGGGTGTTATTCACTGAGCTGCAGGGCTGGTTGTTATTCATTGATCAGCTTAAAAAAACATTGCAGATATCTATATACGCTATATACCCTATATTTTATTCAATACATTAAACACCTATGTACATCCACCGGTCCCATCCATCCCTCCATCTGTGTGACATCACCAGGGATGGGGTCACCCGGGGTCCCTCCATCTGTGTGGCGTCACCAGGGACGGGGTCATCCGGGGTCCCTCCATCTGTGTGGTGTCACCAGGGATGCCAGGGACCAGCAGCATCCGGGATGTCACCGGCATCAGCGGCGTCCGGGACGTCACCGGCGCCAGGGATGGCCAGGACATCAGCAGCCCTGGTCACTCCGGTGCCACAGGTCCGGTGCTGCCACCCGCCGCACCCGTCACACCTCAATCCTTCCTGGCAGAATCTAACATTATCGTTGCATCGAATACATCGGTCAGGTTCATCCATGTCAGCCATGTGACGGTCAGGTCGATAGAGATGGTTATGAGGTAACATGGGATTGTGTGGGGCATTTATACCTCCACAGTGGCCCGGGTTTGCTATACACCAGAAGGTGTGAACGTTACAAATGGATTGCTATACACCGGAAGGTGTGAATGTTACAAATGGATTGCAATACACCTTATGGTGTAAACGTTTCAATTGACACCGAGCATATCGGGGTATAACACCTGGCTTCTGAGGGTTGGGGCCGTTATGAATGGATTGCAATACACCTTATAGTGTAAACGTTTCAAGTGACACTGAGCTTATCAGGGTATAACACCTGGCTTCTGAGGGTTGGGGCCATTATGAATGGATTGGAATACAGAATGTTTCAAGTGACACCGAGCATATCAGGGTATAACACCTGGCTTCTGAGGATTGGGGCCGAAAAAAAAGAGAATGGTACAGCGTTTATTTTTATTAATTTGTACGTGCTCCGAGGCCCCACTCTCCCCTAATTGGCCTGAAGCAAGACAATAACCATTTGATCGGTTCGCCCTTCAGCCTCAGCTTAATCCCTAATCCCCTCTGCCTAATACCACCCCCCCCCCCCTGCCTGTTAAAAATTGTGGGTAACCAGTTCTAGGGGCTAAGTATCAGAAACTATTGTATGTGTGATTATATAAGGGATTTCCTTTAATTGAAATTGGATACAGATTCCGCAATGATGTCCCATTATTTTTCAGATGTCACATAATTTTAAGGAGCTCTGGGACATTGGGACCCACCCATTGGCATACCTATTAAAATACCTGCTAGCCCAGTAAACTTGACTGTACCAACTTGACCCTTCTGACAACAAACTAATAGGCAGAAGGGTCAAGCAATACACATGGTAAAAAAAGTATCACCCAACTCATTTTGATAAATGATTGTTGATTATGATGACAAACCTGCCTCTCTGAATCACCTCCCTGCTTTAGATCTTTTTTGACCATGTACATTGCATCAGGGCTAAACTGTGCCACTAAAATAGTAAATATGACATGTTCCCCTAGCCTAGAGCTAGGGTCAGCTGTCAATAAAAGGTGTCTTATATATAGAGGTGTATATACAAACTATCGTACTAAGCTTTGGTCACAGCACAGCTTTTGCAGTTATACTTAAGTAAGCATGAAGCATAAGATCCTTATATACTGACTTAACCTGGCTTTCATACTTTTATTTGTTACATTAGCATTTATGGAAAGTAATCAACCTTATAAACATTACCTGGGTATTATGACTCATATGAAAATTAGTTGATAAAAATGTTTGTGTCATTTCTTTTTATCTTATTTTTCATTATATAGGTTGAAAGGTGATAGCAAAGATGAGTGAGCAATCTAATCTTGCCAGTAACCCCTTTGCGGCATTGTTTGTGAGCCCAGAGCAAGCCCACCAGTACAGCTCTTCAGCAAAAGACAATGCTGTCCACAAGATTCAAAGTAAGTGTTACCGGTACATGCATGTGTAAATTATTGTCACATGTATATTCTGAGACTATAAAGAACTGCCTGGAAAAACAAATTGTACTAAATAATGATCAATAAAAGTTCTGAGTGATGTATATCATATATTATATGTGCTAACAAGAACTTGTTCTCCACATGTAGCAGAAGTTGTGGCAGAAGGTAAAGAAATTATTTCAAAGACTGAAGACAACAACGATGTTACAAATGTGATTGATATCAACAAAATGGTTGAACACATCTTCCTCATCACATTAGATCAGGGTAAGTCTATGACATATTTTGTCGCACTCCCTTTGCTGGGAATAAGCGTTTTGAAAAGGTCTGATTGTCACAGCCCAGGGTAAAATTTGACTAAGGTCTGTGTGAGAAACTGTGTGTGGCAGTTTGTTATCCTATCCTCGTCTAAAGGTTTGAAAAGAGTATGGGAGTGCTGAGATAATGCCTATATGCATATCATCTGATGCTGATATGTATTCTTATAAATCTGACTGCAATGATATCTCTGTAAACTGCCCCGTTTCTGTATATACAAACTTGGATATTGGATATTTCATTTAAGAAAATGGTGATATCAGTAAATAAAGTTTATATCTCTTGTAGTATTTAATGTTTACGACTACTCTCTTTCGAACTGGAACTCATTCTACAAGTTAGAGTAGATACATATATTGACCTACGGTATTAGGTTTTTCTGAACCATTTTCTTTGAGTGTGGCTTATCATTTGTTTTTGCTGGCATGAATGATATGCTAATGATAGGCTAATCTACTAGGCGTCTATTTGCAGAGCCATTCCCAGGGCGACCTCCGAGATGTGTACATTTGGATGAACTTCAAGAATCGCTGAAAGGTCAAACTTGGCTCGATCTAGATTGTTTGGAACAGGTAAAATGTATTCAGATATAATATGTTATCGTCTTTATGACATGGTGCTACAATTAGATACTTATATGATTTATGGAAGAAAGTTTTCTTAAGTGTAACTAAAGGTAGTACTTTTTAAAACTTACAGTGAACATTTCTGATTTTTACCAGAGCTTTTTATTTACTGATAACATCGCAGCAAAAAAAAGATGTCTTCAGGCGTGTTTTTTTTTAATATGAGGTTGAATATCCCCACCCTCCTATCCAAATCTAGAATTGTCTCTTATGGCATTTCAAAGTATTCAAACACATTTTTTTAAACAAACAAGAAAACAAGATGGTCAAACGTCCTGATTTCTCCGCAAGGAGTACTTTGGTATATGCTCACGAGAATAATACAATAATATTCATCTGTCGGCAGATTTGTATTTATTTTTCAATGTGAGCTTGAACCGTCTGACAGGAACCCCAGATGGAAACTCAGCATTGCCCCTTACGAAATTTTGAAAGTGACAACGATTGTGATGAATTAAATTGAAACAAAACCTTTAAACTGTAGATTGACTACCCCAATGTCTAACATTTCTTCTGTTTAATTCTGGGTTTGGTGTTGTAGGCTGTGTTCGAGAGAGTCATGTTGGGTGACCCTGGAATTCATGTGATCACAACATCGGGCAAGGTGCCCACCGCTGCTGCAGCCAGTGAGGCAGGGGAACAAAGCCCATTGCGATATCTCTGTCAGTGCTACATTCGCTTGCAGCGATGGCAACTTAAGTCAGAGGTACGTCTTCAAATTTAGAGGCACATTTTGATTACCTAGACCAACTGTACGTGGCTTATTTATAAACACCTACATAAACAACATAAGCTCCTTCATAATAAATTTTAAAAAACATAATTGAATTGTTAATTTAGGTCAGGTTTTATGCATCGCATTTGAACTTTATGACATCACATGTCTTCATTGCCGTTGCGTTTATGTGCATTATGAGTTTGACTTTCGGCGACAAAATCCAAAATCTGTCCTGATATCGTGCAGATTTTGAGCCAAGATGCCATAGACAAGTGCCAGGCGGTAATATCCTTGAATGGGAGGACATGTTTCCAACATCCTGAATTCCTGCCCAACCTGGATCTAACTGTAGAGGTCCTCGATATTCTGACGGATACCAGCAGAGGTAAAGTACAGTATGTTTGCCATTTTATCTGTTTCCTCCCCTTTCCTTAAATAATGTTTTGATTACGAAAGCCACAATAGCTATAATGCATATTAGAGGTATAAAATCGAAGGGTGCATGTGCGGCAGCTTTGCGTTAATTCTAAAACACTTCCTGCTCACAACGTGCTGCTTTTGTCATTTTGTTCTCGAAACATTTGATTTCTCAAAACGGAAATATGTCATACGGGAGCACAGAGAGAAGGACAATCTCAGTAGACTAATACAGGTTTTTAAGACCAACTCGTCCATAGATTACAACGTGCAAGCCATCGACGCTTGTAGGTTTATGAGGATTTTTTCCACGATATCCATTGTATGTTTCTTTATACCGATGGCACGTCCTCTTTACCCAGGTCTCCAATGAAAAACAAGGATACCGACGTTTCCGGATTCCTTATTCATATCGGTTGTTCAAAGGCTGCTTTTTCTTTAACTAGAGAAAGCTAATTTACATATAGCCCTGCATATGTGTAGTCACGCGCTGTCTATCGTTGTTTCAGATTCGGACGAAGTGTGCAACTTTTTTCAAACAATAGCAGAAGATATCAAGCAAAATCCAGAGGAGAGAAATGTATACGACTCCTTTAAACCTATCCTTGAAGCGTTGAAAGCCAAGGTCAAAGAATTTTCGCTTAGTCACGGAGTCTTATTTACGTACATTGACCTGATTTTGTTTTTCACGAGGACGTCGTGCCTGGCAGAAGTAAGTATTACCTTTGTCAAATATGAGCATAATTACCAGTATGTTATGATATCGATTATAATAAATGTTTATGAATACAACTTCCAATTATAAACAATGCATATGAATGATGAAAAGTGAGTAATGGCGCTGTCATAATAAGAAAATAAAAATAACCGAACTATTGACTGATGCACGATGTCATTGTATTGCGATTATTTTGTTATGTTTTTGTGTTCTGGTGACGTCACCTGCCGCTTAAATGGATAATTTGTTTGATCGTCGAGCCGTTGTCACCTTAGTATTTTCGGCGTCTGCATATACAACATACAGGAACATATAGCATCAGACGTGTCTATGCTGACGACCGTCCTTATATCTAAATAACCCAAAGCAATAAACATAGCAATGCCGCCTGTTGCTATAATGTGACTAGTCATGGTAATGATGTGCCCTCCATGTTAGTATCTAAATGCAGACAATAAGTTCTGTCATTTCCTGCGCCAGACGCTGATGCAGTTTGTCCAGCCGAGCGACCCTACCATCGGGCGCACGTTCGAGGACACCCTCTTCGGCAACGTGCTGTGCATCAGCGCTGTGGTGAAGAATGAGGCGGATACCGAGCAGTTCTTCATCAACCCGTCTCGCGTCTCCAAGCGCGAGCATGACGCCACGGAGGCTAGCATTCACCAGGTGAGGGGGTGGGGGTGGGGGAGCATGACGCCACGAAGGCCAGCATCCACCAGGTGAGGGGGTGGGGATAGTAGGGGTAGGGGGTGGGGGAGCATGACGCCACTAGGGCCAGCATTCACCAGGTGAGGGGGTGGGGGGATGGGTTCTTCACCAACCCGTCTCGCGTCTCCAAGCGCTAGCATGACGCCACGGAGGCCAGCATTCACCAGGTGAGGGAGTGGAGATGGTAGGGGTGGGGGAGCTTGACGCCACGGAGGCCAGCATTCACCAGGTGAGGGGGTGGGGATGGTAGGGGTGGGGGAGCATGACGCCACGGAGGCCAGCATTCACCAGGTGAGGGGGTGGGGATGATAGGGGTGGGGGGATGGGGAAGCATGACGCCACGGAGGCCAGCATTCACCAGGTGAGGGGGTGGGGATGGTAGGGGTGGGGGGATGGGGAAGCATGACGCCACGGAGGCCAGCATTCACCAGGTGAGGGGGTGGGGATGGTAGGGGTGGGGGGATGGGGGAGCATGACGCCACGTCGTGTTTTGCCTGTCACTGTAGTTTCTTTCTGATGCAATAAATCCTTGTTGTAGACAATTGGAATCCTGAACGACAAGATGTATCAGATCATCTACAACATCCTTAAACTTGGAGGTGTCCCCAGGGAACAGATGCTGAATTGGCTAGGGCTCTGTGTAACATCGAATAAAGGTGAGTGGAGTTAGAATTTTATGGCTTGTATCATTTACAAAACCGACAAAATTAAGTTGAAAAAACTAATTGACTTTGACGCCCTGTTGTTTTGAAGATTTGGTTTATTTGGTAATTTTAGGCGAGCTTATTGGGTATTTTACAGCTATAATTTGTAACGCAGTAGAACTCGGGTATCCAAGTCTAAAGATCGATTGCAATGACATCTTCACATAAAGCGTAAGGTTTATAATTTGTCCTTTCCACTAGGCCACAGACAGTCACCCTCTATATCGTTATAGCTTTGTCTATGTTTGTTATCACCTTATACCGTTCTCTTCTGTTGACCTTGACCGTCTCGCCGGCCTCACACTGCAATATGTCCTTTCGGTCCGCTGCAGGCCGGGCCAAGGTGTGGTCACGCCACATGGGCATGCGTCTCATGAACCAGATGTACTGCTACGATGGCTTCTTCCTCAACCTCTGCGCTGTGATGTTGCGGCTGAGCAAGCCCTTCGCTCAGCCCTGTGGGCCTCGGCTGCTCAAGGTGCAGCCCACGTATTGCCTCGCCACTGCCGGGGAGAAGGAGCAGGTCCGCAACAGAAACGTCCACGTCATAGGTACGAGGCATCGAGACTCTTCCTGCTATGACGTGTGTGAAGCACGTGTGGTTGGCAGTTCGTTGAAGGTGGGGGGGGCACCCCGAAGACGGGGGGGGGGGGGGTCACCCCGGGTAGCGCGTTCGGCTATTGTCTGATAGGCAAGCCCAAGCGGCGATTGCGTGGTTCCAATCTCACCTATGCCAGTGTTTGTGTTTGTGCAAGGTAAAGATCCCATGTCTCTTTTCGCAAAGAGTAAGGGGGTTACCCCCGGAGACACGGGTTAAAGCGTCCTACTTAAAATAAATTAGGCAATTTTCATTTCAGGCTTCATTGGCTAGTGAAGTCCGGACCCTAAGAATTGACATTGGAATTGATATTCTATCCATATATGACTGTATGAACATGATTTGAGCACAGTGTTAGATATTTCCGTTAAATCTAAAAGAGATACACAGGAGAGGACAACTAAAATATCTGATATATATGACCGCAAGCCCTCACCTAGGTGTAGCTTATATATTAATACCATTATTCTCTCTTCCCGTTGTCCAGATTTCAACGAGACGGGCTTGATTCCACCCCAGGAGGGTTGTGAGAACGAACAGCCCGTCGCGGAGGCAAACTACAACTTCGTGAGTGAGTGTTTTTACATGACGCACCTCAGTCTGCACCTTGGCTTCCACGTGGCCCAGCAGACCTTCCTGAAGCTCAACCAGGACCTGCACCGCGTGCAGGGCGTCTACGAGGAGGTGGTGCGGCGGAGCGGGGAGGCCGGCGCCCAGAACGTCAAGGTTCACATGGATAAAGGTACCTGGCATGCCTCGTTCGTTACAACTGTGCCCAATGGGGGGACGGGTGGGGGGGGGGGGTCTGGTGTTGTGGTTAACGCTCAAAGCGCAGATCAATAGGTCGTGGGTTCGAATCCGGGCATCTCAAAAAAATTGACGTACATAGCAGTTGTCCAGTAAAAGTATTGAGGAACAGCTTGCATTTCTTCATTGATATTGAGTCTTACAAATTGGTATTTGTTTATGGACATTACGTTACCTCCGAATACTTCCCCCGGTCACTGACTTATTTGCATACAGTATATGATGTCTAATGAAATAGGATGTAATTGAGCCAGGGCCTACACTACACATCTTTGTTTTTTCAGGAATGACGATATTTCTTTCCTTAAAGGCGGGGATGACAGAACCGCAACTTCTGGACCTTTGCTTTAATTTCCTGGTCGCCACGACAACGTACTTGGTTCACATGGCGACGCATGCGGACTCCTCGGAGTTCCGCCCGGTGGAGTTCCCCCTCTCCGAGACCGCCCCTCAAGTGTTGACGGCTCTGCCTGAGCTGGTGGCGGAGAACGTCCTCGACTTCCTTCTCTTCCTCAGGCGATTTAAAGATTCACTTTACGAGGTACATATCTCAACAGACCTATAGCACAGGCGCATTTACTAAAACTACGACTAAACCGACACAAATAATGAATGTGAGTGGGAAGGATGTCAATGATGCCTTAATTTTACATAATTTCCGCAAAGTTTGCATGTTCCACGTTAACTTTATGATCAAATGTAGTAATATATATGGCAAGAAGGACAACTTTTGTCAACTTTACACTTCTTTACTCGCCATAATGCTGAGATGTTTTTATGGGCATCGATTATTTCATGTAATATGCGCTTCCCATTGCATCTAGTTGTACGCAATCCGTTTGACAATTCTTTCAGTCTGTGGGAGACGACCGATTGGAGCACTTAATGACCTTCATCCTGGTCTTCATGGGGAGCCCCAACCGGATGCGGAACCCCCATCTAAGAGCCCGGATGGCGGAGGCTTTGGAGGCTATCATGCCGCCAAAGAGTACACAGTCGTCTCTGGGATTGTCCCGGTGAGCTTGGTTGTCAGTTGCTTGGTTATTATCTTCACTATTAAAATTGGTTCTTATCTTCACTATTAAAATTGGTTCTTATCTTCACTATTAAAATTGGTTCTTATCTTTGGTTCTGATCTTCACTATTCAAATCTTAATGCGGTGATCAGACGAATGTAGATAAAGTCAGAATTAGTGAGACATTCTTCTTTTTGCTGCCACCGCAATAATATAATGTCGACTAATATATCATATGAAAGTAGCTTAAACTAAATAACGCTAAGGCATTTGCTTAAGATCTATTATCCCATTTCACAACGTGCAAGCGCTTCGTGGCCTTGTTTGAATGGAAGTGATCTCTGACCGTTGAATTCCTGGCAGTTTCCACCGCGAGCAGCTGTTTGAGAAGCATCCGCTGATCAAGCACCTGTCGGCCACCCTGCTCCACGTGTTCGTCAGCATTGAGATGACGGGTCAGGGCGTGGAGTTCGAGCAGAAGTTTAACTACAGGAGACCCATGTACAACGTGCTCGAGTTTATCTGGGACAAGGAGCTACATCGGAACGCTATCAAGGTAGTCACAGCTCAGGTCGACCGCGGAACCATGGCCTCTTAGTATAATTACATTAGTAATATTAGTTGTAAGTTGGTATTACTTGCTACCCGAAAAGTGATTACTTGTAAATTTAAATATCAGACAAAAACTACTATGAAAATATTATTTTCTTTGTGTTTGTTTTGCCACGAGTAAGGTATTAGAAGGATATGTTGATATTCTGTAACTCGACCACCTCCTTAAGTCGATCGATGAGCGGCAGTCCCGTCGTCGGTCCACATAGATAGGTTTTACTGCATTAGCTTACATACTCATTTCTCTTCTGTGATATAGTTCAACAAAAGTTGAGGTTAAAGTGTTTTACGTTTATGGCAGAATCACATAATGTTGTTAAAGCCACTGTATACATCCTGGTGCGACCACGTGATGTGGTCACGGCCGCTCTGTGGTGCTTGCATGGCGGAATGCCGCAATACTGCTCATGACCAATGTTGTTTGTTTTCCTGGTGAAATCCAAAGCTATTATTAAAGAATATGGCTTGGCGTTTTCCACGTTGATCACGTATACTGCATGATGAGGATGATGACGGGTTTGTGATGGTTACAGCGGCTGGCGCTGGAGGCTGAGGAACACATAGAGGACGTCAACTCGCCCCTCTTCCTGCGGTTCGTCAACCTGCTCATCAACGACGCCATCTTCCTCTTGGACGAGGCTCTCTCAGTATGTGTCGCTCCGGTCAATCTCCTCTCAGGTTTAACTGTCTGTTGATGGCGTTGTTGTGTGCGGGATGCTGTTGGTCTGTTGGCTGCGGGAATCTCGCTGTGGGAATGGTAATGTTGTTGATACACCGGGAGTCTCGTGACGTGCGGATCCGTGGCTGCATTTCAAGATAGAAGAGTGATAAGTTATCTCGTTTTATCTCATTAAATACCTAATGAGCTTTAATTTGAATAATTGCATCCAGAATCGAAGTTAACTCTGGTCGTTACACACCGATATCGTTGTTTATTGTATTTTCAATGTGGCTCGAACAATCGATGATTTGTATTATACCGCCTCCCTGACCTTCTTCCTTTCGTACAGTACATGACACAGATTAGGGAGGCGCAGACTGAGCGGGACCGAGGGGACTGGGAGCAGCTAGCGAAGGCCCAGCGTGATGAGAAGGAGGCCAACTACAGGCAGCTGACCATGCTGTCCAGGTGAGTCAGTGAGCGGGACCGAGGGGACTGGGAGCAGCTAGCGAAGGCCCAGCGTGATGAGAAGGAGGCCAACTACAGACAGCTGACCATGCTGTCCAGGTGAGTCAGCGAGCGTGACCGAGGGGACTGGGAGCAGCTAGCGAAGGCCCAGCGTGATGAGAAGGAGGCCAACTACAGGCAGCTGACCATGATGTCCAGGTGAGTCAGCGAGCGGGACCGAGGGGATTGGGAGCAGCTAGCGAAGGCCCAGCGTGATGAGAAGGAGGCCAACTACAGACAGCTGACCATGCTGTCCAGGTGAGTCAGCGAGCGGGAACGAGGGGATTGGGAGCAGCTAGCGAAGGCCCAGCGTGATGAGAAGGAGGCCAACTACAGACAGCTGACCATGCTGTCCAGGTGAGTCAGCGAGCGTGACCGAGGGGATTGGGAGCAGCTAGCGAAGGCCCAGCGTGATGAGAAAGAGGCCAACTACAGACAGCTGACCATGCTGTCCAGGTGAGTCAGCGAGCGGGATCGAGGGGACTGGGAGCAGCTACCGAAGGCCCAGCGTGATGAGAAGGAGGCCAACTACAGGCAGCTGACCATGCTGTCCAGGTGAGTCAGCGAGCGGGACCGAGGGGACTGGGAGCAGCTAGCAAAGGCCCAGCGTGATGAGAAGGAGGCCAACTACAAGCAGCTGACCATGCTGTCCAGGTGAGTCAGCGAGCGGGAACGAGGGGATTGGGAGCAGCTAGCGAAGGCCCAGCGTGATGAGAAGGAGGCCAACTACAAGCAGCTGACCATGCTGTCCAGGTGAGTCAGCGAGCGGGACCGAGGGGATTGGGAGCAGCTAGCGAAGGCCCAGCGTGATGAGAAGGAGGCCAACTACAGACAGCTGACCATGCTGTCCAGGTGAGTCAGCGAGCGGGACCGAGGGGATTGGGAGCAGCTAGCGAAGGCCCAGCGTGATGAGAAGGAGGCCAACTACAGACAGCTGACCATGCTGTCCAGGTGAGTCAGCGAGCGGGACCGAGGGGACTGGGAGCAGCTAGCGAAGGCCCAGCGTGATGAGAAGGAGGCCAACTACATACAGCTGACCATGCTGTCCAGGTGAGTCAGCGAGCGGGACCGAGGGGACTGGGAGCAGCTACCGAAGGCCCAGCGTGATGAGAAGGAGGCCAACTACATACAGCTGACCATGCTGTCCAGGTGAGTCAGCGAGCGGGACCGAGGGGACTGGGAGCAGCTAGCGAAGGCCCAGCGTGATGAGAAGGAGGCCAACTACATACAGCTGACCATGCTGTCCAGGTGAGTCAGCGAGCGGGACCGAGGGGACTGGGAGCAGCTAGCGAAGGCCCAGCGTGATGAGAAGGAGGCCAACTACATACAGCTGACCATGCTGTCCAGGTGAGTCAGCGAGCGGGACCGAGGGGACTGGGAGCAGCTACCGAAGGCCCAGCGTGATGAGAAGGAGGCCAACTACAGGCAGCTGACCATGCTGTCCAGGTGAGTCAGCGAGCGGGACCGAGGGGACTGGGAGCAGCTAGCGAAGGCCCAGCGTGATGAGAAGGAGGCCAACTACAGACAGCTGACCATGCTGTCCAGGTGAGTCAGCGAGCGGGACCGAGGGGACTGGGAGCAGCTACCGAAGGCCCAGCGTGATGAGAAGGAGGCCAACTACAGGCAGCTGACCATGCTGTCCAGGTGAGTCAGCGAGCGGGACCGAGGGGACTGGGAGCAGCTAGCGAAGGCCCAGCGTGATGAGAAGGAGGCCAACTACAGGCAGCTGACCATGCTGTCCAGGTGAGTCAGCGAGCGGGACCGAGGGGACTGGGAGCAGCTAGCGAAGGCCCAGCGTGATGAGAAGGAGGCCAACTACAGGCAGCTGACCATGCTGTCCAGGTGAGTCAGCGAGCGGGACCGAGGGGACTGGGAGCAGCTAGCGAAGGCCCAGCGTGATGAGAAGGAGGCCAACTACAGACAGCTGACTATGCTGTCCAGGTGAGTCAGCGAGCGGGACCGAGGGGACTGGGAGCAGCTACCGAAGGCCCAGCGTGATGAGAAGGAGGCCAACTACAGACAGCTGACCATGCTGTCCAGGTGAGTCAGCGAGCGGGACCGAGGGGACTGGGAGCAGCTAGCGAAGGCCCAGCGTGATGAGGAGGCCAACTACAGACAGCTGACTATGCTGTCCAGGTGAGTCAGCGAGCGGGACCGAGGGGACTGGGAGCAGCTACCGAAGGCCCAGCGTGATGAGAAGGAGGCCAACTACATACAGCTGACCATGCTGTCCAGGTGAGTCAGCGAGCGGGACCGAGGGGACTGGGAGCAGCTACCGAAGGCCCAGCGTGATGAGAAGGAGGCCAACTACAGACAGCTGACCATGCTGTCCAGGTGAGTCAGCGAGCGGGACCGAGGGGACTGGGAGCAGCTAGCGAAGGCCCAGCGTGATGAGGAGGCCAACTACAGGCAGCTGACCATGCTGTCCAGGTGAGTCAGCGAGCGGGACCGAGGGGACTGGGAGCAGCTAGCGAAGGCCCAGCGTGATGAGAAGGAGGCCAACTACAGACAGCTGACCATGCTGTCCAGGTGAGTCAGCGAGCGGGACCGAGGGGACTGGGAGCAGCTAGCGAAGGCCCAGCGTGATGAGAAGGAGGCCAACTACAGGCAGCTGACCATGCTGTCCAGGTGAGTCAGCGAGCGGAACCGAGGGGACTGGGAGCAGCTAGCGAAGGCCCAGCGTGATGAGAAGAAGGCCAACTACAGGCAGCTGACCATGCTGTCCAGGTGAGTCAGCGAGCGGGACCGAGGGGACTGGGAGCAGCTAGCGAAGGCCCAGCGTGATGAGAAGGAGGCCAACTACATACAGCTGACCATGCTGTCCAGGTGAGTCAGCGAGCGGGACCGAGGGGACTGGGAGCAGCTAGCGAGAGCCCAGCGTGATGAGAAGGAGGCCAACTACATACAGCTGACCATGCTGTCCAGGTGAGTCAGCGAGCGGGACCGAGGGGACTGGGAGCAGCTAGCGAAGGCCCAGCGTGATGAGAAGGAGGCCAACTACGGGACCAGGGTTCTCACCATCCGCTAGGTGGCCGCGACTTGTGAGGCGATGATGGTGATTTGCGTAGAAGTCAATGAAATCCATGAAAGTTTAATTGTTCATTTATCACGCATGCTTACATCATAGCAAGCGATCGATCATGTATGATCGAGAGTCGAACGAGATATAGGGCGTGTTCGATTTGTCTGAAACCGACGGGAAACCGAAACCGTTGTTGAAACCGGTTTCAACGGTTTGCCCACCTGAAGCCGAACGCGTAGTTCCATTTGTTTACAGTTTCAGCATGTATTTAGGCAATGGCCATGTGTTTATGAAGTTATGCTAGCATAAATATGCCGTCTGTTTCATTTTCTACCCGCGATTGATTTGATTGTTGATTGTTGATTTCCCTTTAGTGCTTGATTCTTCTCTAGGCTTACTCATGGGAGCCTCGTCATTTGTCAAAATGTATTGGCCTGTATGTGGAATGAATGTGGAAGACGTCAAACGCGTTCAAACGGTTATCGATGTAAACTGTGTTTAAATGTGCTGCATTCCCGTATTATTACCATTTTGCCACTAATGTTTCAGATTTCACAATATCATGAGCAACGATACGATTCATACTCTGGAGCTGATGACCCAGGAGATAAAATCCATCTTCCTTCACTCTGTGTTGGTAGACAGGATTGTCGCCATGCTCAACTACTTCTTGCTGACCCTTGTGAGTCGACGTCCCGGCAGCCTCATCCCGTAGCAGTTTAAATTAGTAGAATAACCATGTTTGCCAGTTTATAGTTTTCTGTGTAATTTAGAGTTACCGGTAACTAGGCAAAAGAAACAGAAGTTGTTTCAATTTTTACACCAATGCTGTATTTCTATTGCAAGAGGTACACTGCGCTGAAGCTTTTAATAAAAGCTTTATTTTTTTAAAGTATATAAAATTTTTTAAATTATCCAATTATGCTGTATTGGACAATGATGATCTATTTCGTACATGGTGGTTGTTGCCGTAACTTGTGTATATACGATATGTACAATCAAAATGGGACAGCAATAAACTTCTCTACTCTGGCACTGTAATTGTAATACAATCAGTTCATATGCGATCTATCAAAAGTTACAAAGTGACACAATGATAGAATACGGAACTCCAGACCAACTTATCCACCTTTGTTCCTTGATCTGGAGATAGGTTACATATCGGCTCCCTCGTTAGCCCACGAGGGTCGTGCTGACACCATCTGTTTACAAATGCGGTCTAACCATTAACAACCATCCAGGTGGGTCCCAAGCAGAAGGATCTCAAGGTGAAGGACTTTGCCGAGTTTGAGTTCAAGCCTCAGGAACTGGTGTCCAACATCAGTCAGATTTACCTAAACCTTGGCGAGGATAAGGCCTTCTGTCGGGCGGTGTCCAGGGATGGCCGCTCCTACTCGCACGACCTGTTCGTGCAGGCCGGCCGAGTCCTGGACCGGATTAACAGTCCCCGGGAGATGATCCGTCGACTGGAGCGCCTGGCTAAGACCATACAGGTGAGGCCCCCTCTAAGCATCGCTTCGCCAGTTTACGGTATTAAAATCAGAGCCGGCATTCATAATAATTATGGCGTAAGTTACCGACGTAGCCTCTCAAGTCCCTCATTGAAGAAATTAATTAGGATATTTAATATATTTTAATTTAAAAATCCCACCTCGTGGGTGAATAGTTGTGTGTTTTGGTCGACTGGATATCTTTTCTAATTCTACTTAGCGCTAAGTGGATGGCGTAGCGCTATATGTTGATTCTATACACGGCCCCTGTTGCTAGTTGTCTTCTTATTATGATTTGTCTCCACGTGAGTCTTGCAGTTACATGTAGTACAATTGATCTTTCTCGTTAACCGCTAGGAGGTTGGCGGTAACCTAGTTGTTAAAGCGCTTTAAGGTCAAAGCTTATGTCGTGGCTACTAAAAGGTGCCTGAATCTTGTATTGTAATCACATGTTTTCTTTGTATATGGTTACCATGGATGCCTTGTCTTGCTTGCAGGCTATGGCGGTGCAGCTGGCTGAGGACGAGGAGGCGGTGGGGGACGCACCGGAGGAGTTCCTCGACCCCATCATGGGCACCCTCATGAAGGACCCGGTCACCCTGCCCAGCTCGGGGAACATCGTCGACCGCACGACCATCGCCAGACACATCCTCAGGTAGGTGGAGGTCAGAGTGGACCGCGCGACCATCGCCAGACATATCCTCAGGTAGGTGGAGGCCAGAGTGGACCGCAAGACCATCGCCAGACACATCCTTAGGTAGGTGGAGGCCAGAGTGGACCGCGCGACCATCGCCAGACACATTCTCAGGTAGGTGGAGGCCAGAGTGGACCGCGCGACCATCGCCAGACACATCCTCAGGTAGGTGGAGGCCAGAGTGGACCGCACGACCATCGCCAGACACATCCTCAGGTAGGTGGAAGCCAGAGTGGACCGCGCGACCATCGCCAGACACATACTCAGGTAGCTGGAGGCCAGAGTGGACCGCACGATCATCGCCAGACACATCCTCAGGTAGGTGGAGGCCAGAGTGGACCGCGCGACCATCGCCAGACACATCCTCAGGTAGGTAGAGGCCAGATTGGACCGCGCGACCATCGCCAGACACATCCTCAGGTAGGTGGAGGCCAGAGTGGACCGCACGACCATCGCCAGACACATCCTCAGGTAGGTGGTGGCCAGAGTGGACCGCGCGACCATCGCCAGACACATCCTCAGGTAGGTGGAGGCCAGAGTGGACCGCGCGACCATCGCCAGACACATCCTCAGGTAGGTGGAGGCCAGAGTGGACCGCACGACCATCGCCAGACACATCCTCAGGTAGGTGGAGGCCAGAGTGGACCGCACGACCATCGCCAGACACGTCCTCAGGTAGGTGGAGGTCAGAGTGGACCGCGCGACCATCGCCAGACACATCCTCAGGTAGGTGGAGGTCAGAGTGGACCGCGCGACCATCGCCAGACACATCCTCAGGTAGGTGGAGGCCAGAGTGGACCGCGCGACCATCGCCAGACACATCCTCAGGTAGGTGGAGGCCAGAGTGGACCGCGCGACCATCACCAGACACATCCTCAGGTAGGTGGAGGCCAGAGTGGACCGCGCGACCATCGCCAGAGACATCCTCGGGTAGATGGAGGCCAGAGTGGACCGCACGACCATCGCCAGACACATCCTCAGGTAGGTGGAGGCCAGAGTGGACCGCGCGACCATCGCCAGAGACATCCTCGGGTAGATGGAGGCCAGAGTGGACCGCACGACCATCGCCAGACACATCCTCAGGTAGGTGGAGGCCAGAGTGGACCGCGCGACCATCGCCAGACACATCCTCAGGTAGGTGGAGGTCAGAGTGGACCGCGCGACCATCGCCAGACACATCCTCAGGTAGGTGGAGGCCAGAGTGGACCGCGCGACCATCGCCAGACACATCCTCAGGTAGGTGGAGGCCAGAGTGGACCGCGCGACCATCGCCAGACACATCCTCAGGTAGGTGGAGGCCAAAGTGGACCGCACGACCATCGCCAGACACATCCTCAGGTAGGTGGAGGCCCGAGTGGACCTCCGGGTACTGTAGTGGTGTACGGGAACCGCATGCAGGTCGTCTAGTACAAGGGTTACATTCTTGTATTGTCTTTAATTGACATTAAGTTATCCGATATTAATAGATCTACGTGTCCATCCATGATGTTTTCTGACAGTTTTCTGTCTATCCAGTGCAGTTGTAGCAATTGGTTTTACTGATATTTTTGCTCTTATCGTATTGTATTTCTATGTTTTTTATTTGTTGCGATGTGTTGATCTTTGTCTTTACGGCCGAATTCGTTATTACCGTGGTTCTTTTCCCTCTATTTGTTCGTTGTGGTATTATTTTATTCTGTATTGCTTTATATTGGATCTCTTATGACTATGCTTGTGTTTGCTGTCTTTCTCCAGCGACCAGTCTGACCCGTTCAACAGGCAACCTCTGACGATGGACATGGTGGTGCCTAACACACAGTTGAAAACACGTATTGAGGCGTGGGAGAAGGAACAACGGAGCCAACCGAGACGTCCAAAGACGTCCGCACAGCAGCCCCGAAAGTCCGAGTCGTAGCATATTATCCGGTTTTGTCCATGCCTGGCATTCGAGGCGTCACCCTTTAGATCTACAGGACAAAGGTCAAGTGGCGCCAAAACCGCTGTAGCATGAGCAGCACCTTCTAAAAAGAAGCTTATGTATCATTGCGTGGTGTTCAGTCACATGTACATAATCCAAGTCATATGAGAAGTGATGATTTATCTCCACGGCAGTCTTGCAGTTAGTACCATTGATCTTTCTGGGCTACCCTCGTTAACCGCTGGAAGGTTGGCGTTAACCTAGTTGTTAAAGAGTTTTAAGGTTATCTGCACGTCGTGGCGACTAAAAGGTGTCTGAATCTTGTATGAATCAAAGCTCACATGCAAAACGCAATCACACATTTTCTTTGTATATGGTATAGGGTCAACGTATATATCACACTGAATTGAAGACTGCAGAGGATCATACATATATAATCATATATGTTACCTAAGTTCTTCCGCGATATGCAGGAATGACATAGATGTTGACCAGTCTTAAAGTGTTCGTGCCACGCCAAAACAACTTTAGCTCATATTAATCTTCTGTGTTTCCACGCTTATAGTATCGAGCTGTAACGCTCCAAATAGTAGAAGGACCTAATTTTCCACTTGTTTTCGCACCTACCAATTTAACTTCTGCGAGCGAAGAAAGTGGCGTCAAAGGGGAATACAAACGCATGTGTTTTTATATGGAGACTCCCTGCTCATTGGCTTGAACTCAACGAAACGCACTTAACCATAAAAACAATACATGCCCTCGACCACAGATGTCTACGCACTGCATCAAAACTCACCTGTCAATCTTGTGACATCATTGGGGAATTTTCAAATAACGTTCAGATGCAATGCTCCCAGAAATAAACCCGCCGGACCTCACTTTTTCGACTTTGACGAACGCGTTGATAGTGACATCGTGGAATAAAAAAAAGTAAACTCCCATTAAAATAAATTGTTATTTATTTATCTTCCCTAAACCAAGTTAATTCTAAGCAAGACAAAATCGTGGCACGAACACTTTAAGTGGAACATTCTTAGTGCGCTTGTTTGGTCCTGGTGGACGACAAAACTAACTTTTAACTAAATCCAACAATGGCCCACATGTAAGTAACTGTAGTTACTTTATTCAGCGCACAGTCAGTTGACCTCAACGTAACGTACGCAGGTTGAGTTCGTGATACTATACCTGTCCTTTGCGGTTGCTTTAAATAAAACTGTTTTTAAATTACAGTCATTCGCATCATGATTATAGGCCTGCACTGATTCAGGTAAAGGGTGCACTCAATTTATGAAAAAGGGTGATTATGGAAGTACATGTACCTATGTTGTATGGTAGTCCTGTGTTGTTGAAATCTATTTCTTTCACTTCATTTCCCGAAGACTGGACCTTCAGTAACGGATGCAGGTTAGGTTTGTGATACAATATACTTGCTGCGGTTGCTAAAAATAAAACTGATGTGACTTATATCAACAAGAAGTAAACATTAGACCGACCGTACAGAGACAACAGGCGCATTTAAACTCCACAAGTCGCTATGAAGCCCGGGTTGCTCAGTCGATGGGACGCCGAACATTTCTTTGTGCGTTCAATGAAATAATGTTTGCATTTAGTGATGGCTAGAACTCCATTTTGTCACTCCTTGAAGAAAAAAGAAACTCCTAATATGTTGCGATTAGTTTCAGGGACCCCACAGGTTTGCTTGTTTACATTTTGTTGAAATAGTAACTTCAGATTACAGTAATTTGCTTTTCGGGTCGTCGCATCATTATTATATTTCTGCATAAATCAATGCCGCTAATGGGTGCAATCAAGTTCTAAGCATAGGCTAATTGGTGCAATTAAGTTCTAAGCATAGGCGATGGTGGATTAACTCAGTATTGTGGAAATCTGCTGTTCTGTCTGAAGAATATCTTCTGTCACGATAACATTGGTCTTATTAATTTGTTCGTCCTGCGCGTTGATCTATTCCGTACATGATGGTTGTTATGGCAACTTTTGTGATGTTAGCAAATTGTTGCATGCCTACAAAGACTGTTTTTGTTATATATTTACGACATTTATCTCCCCATAAATAGGACTTTTAATGTACAATAAAGCTCACTGTGAAATTCAAAGAAGGACTTCAAAAATACCTGTGGAACAATCCGGTTGGTATGGCTGGGGAAAACTTTCAGGCGTTAATTGCTGATACGAATTCAAAGACGTTTCGCAGATTACATGAACTGCTATCTCGCGTCAATTAGAAAAGGAAGGGAGAGAGGAGTCATATCCCTGGGGTAACCCCCTACTCTATGCGAAGAAGGACATGGTATCTTTATCCTGCGACCACACAGACATGGCCACAGCGGGGCTGTCACCATTGATCCACGTGCCGTTAAGCTCCCAGGTGGCCAGAGCCTTGAAGGCGAGCGCTCTAACCCACTGAGCTACCGGGCCGGCCCAGTCATATTTGAAGAAGGTCGAATACATAAAGGGGTGCGTACTGGGCACAAGAGCGTCCAACAGTAAAGCAGAATACACTACATCAGAAAGGAAGAACAAGTCTGATTGTTTGATGACAGCACTTTATTGTACAGTTTGCAGCATGTTCAGCGCCTCCAATATGAAAGCAGCAGCACTCGCTAAGAGCCGCTTCTCCTCATCCAGTCAGTGTGGACATTAACAACTGTCTGGACTCGCACGCTTTTCTTCAACAGAACTGCTCCATTGTGATCCAGATCACAAAAATATATTAACCGGGCTTTGAGAATGGCTTTCTTCTCTGCTAAATGCAACAAACGTTGGTTGTCTCCGTGTGTAGTTCTGTTTGTCCTCGCTGAAGTTACTGGCAGTTGTCATTCGCCAAAGTACTGGGGGTCTTCTGTGAGAAGTGCCATCGCCCGCGAAACAACAACAAAAATCCAACAACTCTGCATAGACCCACCCTGCAACCGATTGCCTCACCAAAGGTCTGCAAGAGTGTAGATGGCACCTGTAAAAATGCAACCTGTGCAGCAGTCTTTTTTCACATCTTACGAGGCATGCGAACAATGCATGATTGCTTTCCATGTTCACTGGTTACGCCCCTCGACAAAGTCTTCGTTATCCACTGCTAAAATCTACGTATGTTTGACATCGGAAGCCATCGAACTATTTCCTTTCACAGAGACGCTTCTGTTGTGCTTCACCTAGGCAACAGTCATCCAATTTCCATTGTAAGCGAGAAAAATTGTAATAACATAAAGTAACATATGGCATCACAGCACTTTTAAATGGGTAATCCTCCAGAGATGCTAGATCCTCTGATGTAAGTCCTGTAGGTCTCAGCCATTCCACTCGTTCTGTGAGTTGCTCCACTTGTCAGTCAATATGTAAGCTGTGTTGCTGCATTTAGATGTCCATCTCGAACTGCGGCTCATCGCCAGTTGCTGGTTCTGTGAGAAAAGATTAAATGTGTTTAATTTCACATTACGCAACTGTAATTTTTCTACACCAGGGAAGATGTACCTCATTACTATGGTATCCAAAGTTGACCAATCGTTTCATCTTTCGTGGGCACATTTATCCCATAATGTCAGATGACTTACATGTGTCTGCTGTTGTATGTATAGCATTAGGTCTGGTGACATATTTATCTGGCCTCCAGCTTTTGCATGGACAATAAAAGGTCTGGTGACATACATATATGTAACCTCCAGCTTCAGTATTGATAGTATAAGATTGGGCGACATGCAGGATTATCTTACCTCCAGAGCCAGCCTTAGGCGGATTAGCCTTGGGTGGATGTCCATTCTCTTTCAAGTCAGATTTAGGCTCAGGTTCTGGGGTAGTAACCCCAGGGATCTTTGGCAGGTTTGGGGGTGGACTCTTTGTCAGAGGTGAATTACGACATTGCATAAGGAATCGACGATCATAGATGATTCGTGTACCTGTAGTAGAACAATATAAAATAACATATGTAATGTTACCAGCTATTGGAAAGCCATTACAGTTACTATTTCAACAAAAATTAAGCATTGAATGAGCAGGGATGCACAGATGTGTAGTGATGTTAACACAACAATCACTTGCTGTGTATGCACCAACTGTAAAACCTCCATGCTGGAAAGAACCCTTCGGGATTCATATTACACATCATGCCCATGTCATAAATATTGCATTTATATACATATCCAGAAGTATACTTGACAAAATCATGATCTTCCAGAATTGATTTATTAAATTATGCATGTAGAATATTTTTTTAATCTGGTGACAAATTCACATCTTTAGCGTATTTGCAGGTTACTTGACATTATCAAACATAAACTATATTTAGCTGGATTGAAATTATTCTACCTGAATTTACCTAGATTATTAGCTACAGATTTTAGGATATTTGCAATTGACCACAACTTGGTAAAGAACTTGGTAAAAGTTTCTCAAACTGCTATATAGAAGTATGAAATTATTGTAGAAAAAAAAGTTTAGGTATACTGGATCATCCTTTTTGAAATATAGACAATAAACAATCAGTTATAAAGCTGGATAACTATGTAATTATAGATAATGACGTATGTTTATTCCGTACTTTAGCTGGCCTCCAGCCCTGGTACAAATTACAAAAGCATTCAACAAAAACAAAACAAAATACAACGATCCAATTCAATAATAGCATTCCATCACATTGATCAATTCAACATGTGTAATGTTAATTATGGATAATTAATCATTTGTGATGCCAAAGTCTTAATTAAATATAACATGCTTGACCTATATCTGATCATTACAGATAAATATAAATTAGGTATGTTAACCATTGGGTAAGTTGAGCAATAAATAAATAAATGTATTCATAACAAAATGTATCCCTTATTACGATACCTACATCAATAGGCTACTAATCATAGATATTAATAATGTAATAAGATATATTTTAGATTACTATCTATAAAATAAGTAAATAAATTTATTGTGATAAGCTTAATAAGAATAGTAATTTCTTAGGTAATTTAGATCTATTAAAACTTATACTAGTATTTAAAAAAAGTATATATACTGAAGACAATATATATTTAAAGCTTTTAAGGAATATATATAAATAAATATGTACTTAGCAATAGGCTACTAGTCTAGATATTGTTTCTATAAGTTACATCAGAAAGCATTTTTACAGCTTATCAAATCTACTTTGAAGTCAGATGACATCAATCTAGATTTAACCAAATTAAGCTTCTTATATAAGTAAACAAAATGATCTATATGAATGACATAAGCAGCTTAACCTTGCTCATTCCATATTTATATTGATAGTATGTCAACTATGTATCAACCACATTGATGTTATTTTTGGATTTGACAGGTTCATATTGAATGTCAGCTGTCAATTTGATATGCAAATTAATCATGCATGACTCATTTAGGTCATTCCTGTTGAAGTCCACCAATATCCAGGGTCGTCATCAAGCCTTGTCTAAACAACAACATAGTCTGACATTATCCTTGAGAGGTTCATCGTGGTGCGTTGACCTGAATCTGATAACGCTTCTACGTCGCCAGGCTGGTGGCTTCGTGCACACAATAAACCAAAACAAAATGTCACGTGTTCGTGGCCATGTTTGAAATCAGCTGCGATCTGTGCAACAGCTTCACAATCCTTAGAAATACAAGCATAGCATTCCATCACATTGATCAATTCAACATGTGCAATGTTAATTACTTAATTGGTTGCACAGATACGTTAAGATAGTTGACAGTTACACGAGGTATCTGACGATTTATTACCTCCAGGGGTGGTGGAGAAAAGAGTTCCTCCCGGAGTCGAGCAGTAATCCGATGGCAGCTGAGAGGCGTCGTTCAAAACAACTCTTCTGATGGGAATACCCTTTGCATGACTAGACATTGGTGAAGTCGCAGACGTTTGGGACATGTTGGAGCAGATAGTCGCAAAATATTACGTTCCCTGATTCAATAGATTGACGAAATGTCCCCTCGTCTGCCACACGAAATTCTTGTTGCTTCCTGCGCTTTACGACCACGATCCGCTCGACGGGCACCCACCAGGCGGCGCCAGCGTTGTCAACATCCGGTGCAGAAAAGCGCATGTATTTTAAATCAAACTGGTACCTTTCCTCGTTCACAGATAGTCACACATAGTCACGTATCGAGGAAGCAAGGAACCAATCGTAACCTGCTTGCCCCCAATCGGGTTGCACTCAGCCTCAGGGCTCCATCATGAAAAACAGTGTAAACAACGCTGGGCGTCAAAATAAGTTGATGAATATAAGCTTAGATCTATATGTCGATCTAATATATAATATTCATGCAAAACAACTACCAATCATAGGCATATTTGATTTGACACTTTTTGGTGGGAGTTTGTTGTTACTTTTAACGTTGATTGTTGTTTTGTTCATTTAGATAATTATGAGAATTGTATATTTCATTCTACCACCTTCTGACGTTTTTGTCACTCTGACATTTCGGGTTCAAACAGATATGTAGCTATTACCCAGGTCCAGGGGTGGGGGGATCGACCACCAGCGATGCCAGTGCGGCGGGGGGGGGGGGGGGGCGCAGTGATGCCGAAGGAGGGAAATCCCCATGCCATGATTCCGGAGTGAGGGGGCCCCAGTGATATATGCAGCCTGGGGGCGGGGGCCCCAGTGATGTCGAAGAAATGAAGGTAATGTCTAGTAATACAAATTTTCATAAGAAATACCCCCAAAGAACTGATATTTCATATCATCAATTTAAAGTTGTAGAAGACAACAGAGAGGTTTTGGTGTCATCCTGGGAAGAACACGAGGGCGTTCGCACAGGCAGCGCGTAATTAGCGTCGTATAGCGGATTTGTCGGGTAAATATGATAATAAACCAAGCGGGACTGTATGTAACTGCGACTGAGGGTCGATCAGTGGCAAAAAAAAATGCCACGGAACCCTTCCAAAGTCCCCTACGAGACACTACATCAAGCCTGACTGATGACAGCGTCCAAAGTAAAGTGACATCAGCTATCTAAGCTTGCATCATCCTCGCTGGCTCAGCCAGAATGTTTTAGCCTTTTAAGACCGTTCAGGTTTTGGTGTGTATGAAGCGAGACCCCTCCCCCCGAGGTTGCCAGGCACTAAACGGGTCACGGCTTCACACATATGTCATAACCTGTGGGTATACATGTCCGTTGACATTTTGATTGGATCAGGCAACGCAGTCTTTCCTTATATTAGTACTTCAATTTCCGCATAATTTTTCCGTGACGTCAGCGTTGTAAATTTTATCTTGAGCCGCGCTCCCGTTTCCTGCTTGCTCGCTCGCTGACGCGCAATGAGGAAACATAGCAAAGATATTTGTACTAAGCTTAATATCTTTGAACATAGTAAGGGGGGTGGGGTGGGTGTATTCAGAGATTATGGTGTAAGGGGACGAGCAGGAAGCCGGTGTGACATGCGGAAGTGTCCCCCATGCGCAGCTGTCCCCCTTATGCAAAATATATGATATCGAGACCCTCTCCACTCCATGTGTTCGTACGGTACCATTATGATAGATACAGTGGGGACATCTGCGCATAGGCCCCTCTCAAAAATTATGCATGCAAAGCGAGAACGAGGCTAGGAGTGTAAACGATGTAAACAAGCGCCACGTGCTACAGCCTAACGCCATGGCGGATCCAGACGCGTCCAGTTCTGGGCAAAGTCACGCCTTTTATTTAGTACCAGTATGTTCCTCGTCTGCGGGAAAAAATAATACTCACTTACATGCCTCTCCAAGCCAGCAAAGTGAAAATGTTATCCGGCGGAAAGAAAATCCGTTATTTAGGGTAAGAGTTATAATCCAGAGAGAACATCTGTGTCAAAAACGCAATGGGCTCGGGTGTTTACTCTAAAATATAACGTCCTGGTATGACTCAAACAAAATGTTCAACACGTTGTGTGAACATCTTAAAAACCTCTGCCCGGTCCTTGTAATATTATATTGGGTCTGACCTTGAAAAGGCCACGGCGCTGACAATCTGAAAGCAGGCGCTCCGGCCTACCGTAAATGTATCAATATAAACACCATCCAAACTTTTTTTGTCGAACGCCCAATTGCAGCTAGTGTATCTATAGAGATCTACAATCTACACATATTCACATAAAGATTCACATTTACAGACTTCACTTAGTTACAAAAAATCAGACTGCACTATCATTATTATCGCATATCAAGGGGTGCGGCCAACCATGGTGACCACGGGTTGACCACTACCCCACACTACATCGACTAGTCCTGATGAATTATAAAGAGTATAAGACGTTGCTCATACCAAAACCATACTTGTGTCTTCTTGAGGACTTCAGACTATGTCAGATTCAGGTGTAGAGTGCTGTTAACTAGATCATTCTGCAGGAAGGGTGGGGGGGGGGGGGTTAACTCCTGTAAATATTTCTTCGAAGGTGAAAATACATCCTCTCTTGATGAGTTCCATATTTTAATGAAATGCCCGTTGCATGGGATTATATCCGCCAAAATTACTTTCCTTCAAGATATTGAATGATATATGATATTAAGAGGGTTTTATTAATGTATTATGGCATCCGAACATGTTTAATCACCTTGGCAAAATTTATTCAAAAAGCGTTCAATATTTATGAAAAAAGGTTTAGCCAGTTCTTTCTAAGTAACAAGATTTGCTCTTGTCGTTTTTCTTTGCATGTTATTTTTGTGTTTTGTTTTTGTACGATGGGCCTGGTGCCTGAAGTTACCAATAAACAATTTATCTAACAATTAGACACTTTTAATCTTAGCGGAAAACAAGAAACACCTGCTATTTCTTCTTGTCTGTAACAAGAGTTTCGAAGCTTGCCCGGGTGCCTATACTCTATGTAACTTGGCAGCTGTTATCCTATTCCAACGGTATTTCACACAGGGTTGTTGTGGCGTTGTATTGTACTTTCTTGAAATTTGTCACTTTCTGCTACAGTGACTTTCAGCTGCTGTCGAATTCTATGAAGGTTTTCTTTGATAATACTGCTTGGTAGTTATTATTCATGAAGTTGTCTGATGCACGATTCGGGAATGTGACACTATCAAAAATATGTTGGTAGCTTAAAATGGAACCTTTGGGCAATTTGTCTACTTAATTATCGTAATATTCTGTAACTTTATTATCGTAATATTCTGTAACTTTATTTTGTAGAACCTGAAAATTTAAAAGAGGTGGATCTATATACTGTAATCTATCACTAGGAGTTTGTATGTTGGGTAAGGGATTGTAGATTGGGGGCGCTAGATTGGGTGGAATCGCATTGCCGAATTCCGTGTCCTCCATGGCCATTTTTACTGTGCCCTTACAGTCACATCCCGAGCACCTTTTGGCCCTAGATCTTAATTTTAACCGTCTATATTATGGGGGGTTTCTGACAGCCTTTGAGAACGGGACGATTTTGCTCGTACCTTGCACATCTCACCGACCTCTATAGCGGTCACTGCAATGTAAGTGTGTTCATGCACATGTAAGTACAAAACTATATGCTCTTGTATTAGGGAAACTACTGTAAAGGTTCAAGGCGGGAAGATTAATGACAACAGGTGCCAGAAGTGGCCCAGAGTCTGATGCTATTACTGATTACCCGTTTAACTGTACCTCCCACTACCCTCCCCATTCTGATGCCGCAAACTCAGATACAGTTTACACAGTTTGATCCCAAAACCCGGTTTTTCGCATGTAAAGCTCTGACAGTTTTTGACGCTGACTTCATTGATGTAACCCTCACTGAAATACTTGAATACTTTTTGGATACATGTCACTCGCCGGATGCTTTGATTCTCCTTCAGATAATTTTCCGCAAGGGTAAGTGACAATCTGGGCCCTACGGATAGATCGCGATCACAAGACGCTATGGTTCCGTCCATGTTGCCACCGGGTGCGAGCGCCGCATGGATGTTTACACTCCTATTAATTATTATTATTATTATTAATTAATTATTCATGAGGAATGCTTAGCTTAGGGTTGTGTCCTAGTGGCGGTCACACGCCTCCGACTGTAGGTGCAGTGGGAGATGTGCGGCTAAAGACATTGATCGGGGGCAGTCACTATAGCCGCGCATGGGGGGGGGGGGGGTCACAGATGACCATTGTGCACACAGGGACCAAATACGCAGGGAACAGACATTATTCCCTTTTCCAAGCTCACAGATATATGCAAAGATGGGGTTCAAACGTACAACAAACGGTGGCTCGACCACAGCTATAATCACTAGGCGCTCTGATTTATTGACAAACAATACCCCACGGGTCAAGCACCTATAAGCTTTCTTCTTAGGTGCTGGACTCTTGGGGTATTGTTTGTCAACAAATCTGAGCGCCTGTGGGTTCGACTGACCTTGTCGTCAAGCCGAACGAGCTACTTTGTTAGCCCCGCGGGGAGCCACCTCAATGGCTTCTTGGGTCAGCGCGTTCGGCTTTTTCGTGGAAGCTGGCTCTGGCACAAACCAGCGTACCGGAGGACCAGATCGCTGGATATTCTTCAGAATGTATTCAACAACCAACCAACTGCCTCGATCCCTCTCTCCGGCGCGATAGCTCAGTGGGCTAGAGCGCTCGTATTGAGTGCTCTTGCCACTGCCTAACGGCACGTGTATCGGTGGTTTGAGCCCTGCTGTTGCCATGTCTGTGTGGTCGCAGTATAAAGATCTCATGTCTTTCTTCGTCAAGAGTATGGGGTTACCCCCGGGGACATGGCTCCACTCTCCCTTCCTTCTCCCATTGACGAGATATGACCAAAAGTGGTAAAAGCGTCCTGAATAACCAACCAACCCGTCACTCGATCGTCAACTTGAAGACCCCCCCCACTCCCCAACCGTGCGGATAGTCAGCCATTCAAGCAAGCTTGCGCCCCTACCCATCTCCACCCCGATCGCCGTGTTACGTCGTCCCCACCCCACGCCCCCGCCATCATTTATTGAACCCAATCCACAGAATAAAATACTGGATCCGCCCCAACTGAACAGAATACTGTGAACAAGAAAAAACACAAATATACACCGAAGATAATTTCATGACAGAGATATAACCAGCATAATTTATTTACCTACACTTATATTGTCATATTGCGTCTGTACAAATGAATTGTCGTCAATGGCATGGGAAGAAAAAAAAACATTCACCTGTACAAAGCTGTGCCGAGACGGTATCCGCCCAGCAAAAAGTTCACATAACATATCGCAAGTCCTTGACACAAAAAGTAACAAACCCTTGTTCACAACGTGTAAATATACATGGTTCGATGCTCCACTTTTGGAGACCCCCTCCCCCCAGCCGCCCAAGAAATAAGATAGTAGTAGGCAGGTGTCAGAAACCGTGTAATGACACGCGTAGCGTAAGAACATTCCAGGCAATGTTAATATACAGCTCTTGCGGGTTCACGTAGGGATACACCCCGCCGCTACAAGTACAAATTTAATTATATGTAGTGTAAGGTTAATACTGTAACCTACTTTACATTTTAATGATAAGCATTGATGATAATGACAGGGTAAATAACATTAAAATCAATTATAATATTTTTCCCGAACGTGCTTGTCACGCAGTTATAATGGTCATACTGTAAAAATGGAAACCGACTAATTGATAGCGAGGACTCAGATAAACGGGTACAGTATAAATTGAAAGCCAGCATACCATTACAATAAATGCCAAGAGATAAATAATTTCACTGGATGTCCATGATCTACGCAATCCATCAAACACAAATCTGAAGGATAGCTGTAGTTTTAGTACAAATACTTAGCGTTATTTTTAATTATTTAATGTGCTTGAATAACTACGGGAGCCACCATGTCTTAATGCATTTTTTTGTATCGCGACAAGCATTTCGTTAATGTTAACACTCAAGGCGATCAACATGGAACGTTACAGAGTATTGTATACCACATGTGCTACCATTTCACTGCCATCAGGCCAAGGCCTATAATAGCCGAAGAAACAAAGTGTTAGAGGTCAGTTACATGTTACCAAGCTGAATATGACGGTTTTCTGTCTGTATCTCAGCCAGATATAACCGGAATAAAGGTGATGTAGGGGTTCTAATGAACAAGTTTTCACACACCGCTATTGCACCTCTTCACGCCGACTGAATAGGAGTTAGATAAATATATAGACATGTTGTAAATTGCAAAGTTATGAAACTGAAACATCCTCATCCTTGTGCACAGCATTTTGGGTGTCATTTAGATTGAAATTTCCCTGTACATTGTTTGTGGTTCACCAGGTTACAGCATACCACAACATAACATTTTTTCATATCCAATTTCCTTCAACAGACATTAATAAGTATGAGTTCCAACTCCACTGATCCACAACTAGAAACGAACACAGCTCGTTTAGATAAAAAAATGTACCTCCTGGAAACATACACCAAACTTACAATAATATCACAAGCGACTGGTAGATACTGCCCATGCATTTAGCGATAAAAAAGGATTCTTGGCGGACAACCGGTTCATGCTGAAATGCTAATTCAAAGCTGCGCATGCGGTACTTCTCTGCAACCAGTGATTCCCATGTGACTGAATGATAATGGTAAATATATATATGTATATATATAGTATAAACGTTACGTATCCACAGCTTCATATTGTAAGTGGTGCTGGAATTACACAGGTATATGCAAAGTAAAGTTTCATTCCAGCGGAAGTCCATCCCGATCCATCAAGTGCTGAGGAATTACGCCACTAATATCAACCCATCAAGCTCAACAATGAAGGTAATTTAGCGCAGACAGTACTGTATGAGCAAATTTAAGTGTTAAATATAATGAACCAATTTGTATCAAGAGCTTAAGATTTATCCTATTTGAAGCACGTTTACAGTATTACCAGTATACCGAAGCGCTTTTGGAGTCGTGCGCATGCGCAGATTTCCGTGACGATCAGAGTGAAAACCTCGAGAGCTACTCTCAATGAATAGGAATGTTATCCATTTCACCCACATCCGTTATCTGGGCTGTGTCCATGTTGTAACTGAGCTTGTATTTTAAGCGAATCTTTTCCTGAAAAGAACAAACGAAGAAAATCATCAGCGCATGAGACAAAACCAGTAAACTGACATACATGTAAGTGTCCTTCAGATACCTATGTAGTTCGCTCGGAGTTTACCGGTATCAAGACAGTCGCGTTCGCGTGAGGAAACAAATATATGCATACATTTAATGAAAGTATTGGCGGACAAAATATCGATTTGCTTAACTATGATAGACTAATAGATATGATAGCTTTTCGTCTGGTTCGTGTTTTCGCCCTTTTCCGTGTGGGTGGACAAATATTAACTTGATAACAGATAGAAACAACGTGCATTACGGCAGACATTTCGCGACAATGCAACATTACTGTCCAAGAATGGTCTCTCTACGACGAGGTTGAAGGCAGCACATTAGTCAATTTGAAATGTTCAAACTGTAATTCCATCTGTCCGATCCGGATTCAACCACGGTGCGTTTGAACAGACTTGCCTGGTGCGGATTTGCTAGGAGTAGGACTTGGGTGATAGCACTTGGGGGCAGGATGGGGTTGAATTCTGGCAGGTCTGTGGCTGACGGTGGTTGTAGCTTGACCTTCATGACCTGTGGGCAAGGACACTTAACTGCGGTAATATGTCATTAATTCATTCATTTTAGCTTCAGCTTCCAGTAGGTCGTCAATATCCATTATATTTCAGAGCATTTCACCATAGATGTGAACGATGTCTCACATGCTGGTATAAAGACGACAGGGACATTACAGGTATTCCTTTGAGAATAGTAAATGTATATCAAACGTCATTCACCACACGGGGCGTTCGACCCACCTTGGGTACGGCTGCTTGGAACACAAAGTTTTTGATGGGCGTGGCGTTGGTGCTGACTACAGAGACCACCATGACCTGGACGTCAGGCCGCGGCCGGTCCTTGCCCAGGTGGAGGACGACCTTCAAACCGTTCTTCTCGTAGGCAGTGAACGGGCCTTCAGAGGCTGTGGGGAACGGTAAAGTAAACAATGATATGTACAGGCAGGGACGAAAGATGGGGCGTAGCGACAGAGCGAGGACTGACACAGGGAGGACTGACACAGGGAGGAGCGACAGAGTGAGGACTGACACAGGGAGGAACGACAGAGTGAGGATTGACACAGGGAGGAACAACAGAGTGAGGACTGACACAGAGTGAAGACTGAGACAGGGAGGACTGACACTGGAAGGAGCGTCAGAGTGAGACTGACACAGGGAGGAGCGACAGAGTGCGGACTGACACAGGGAGGAGCGACAGAGTGAGGACAGACACTGGGAGGAGCGACAGAGTAAGGACTGACAAAGGGAGTAGCGACAGAGTGAGGACTGACACAGAGTAGCGACAGAGTGATGACTGACACAGGGAGGTGACAGAGTGAGGATTGACACAGGGAGTAGCGACAGAGTGAGGACTGACACAGGGAGGAACGACAGAGTCAGGACTGACACAGGGAGGAGAGACTGAGTGAGGACTGTCACAGAGAAGAGCGACAGAGTGAGGATTGGCACAGGGAGGAACAACAGAGTGCGGACTGACACAGAGTGAGGACTCAGACAGGGAGGAGTGACACTGGGAGGAGCGACAGAGTGAGGACTGACACTGGGAGGAGCAACAGAGTGAGGACTGACACAGGGAGGAGCGACAGAGTGAGGACTGACACAGGGAGGAGCGACAGAGTGAGGACTGACACAGGGAGGAGCGACAGAGTGAGGACTGACACTGAGAGGAGCGACAGAGTGACGACTGACACAGGGAGGAGCGACAGAGTGAGGACTGACAAAGGGAGAAGCGACAGAGTGAGGACTGACACAGGGAGGAGCGACAGAGTGAGGACTGACACAGGGAGGAGCGACAGAGTGAGGACTGACACTGAGAGGAGCGACAGAGTGAGGACTGACACTGAGAGGAGCGACAGAGTGACGACTGACACAGGGAGGAGCGACAGAGTGACGACTGACACAGGGAGCAGCGACAGAGTGCGGACTGACACAGGGAGGAGCGACAGAGTGACGACTGACACTGGGAGGAGCGACAGAGTGAGGACTGAAACAGGGAGGAGCGACAGAGTGAGGACTGACAGAGTGACGACTGACACAGAGAGGAGCGACCGTGAGCACAATGAACAATTACATACGAAAAGCACTTACATAACACCGATAGATGTTTTTCGACTCACTTGGCTTAATGGTTTCCAAGGAGACAGTGATGTCTGTGAGTGGCTGGACCTCCACGACGGGCTTGGCGGGACTGAGGGCGGCCGCCGTGGCCGGCTTACGACTGGGGGAGGCAGTGGCTGAGGAGGGTGGGCTGAGAGCAGGGAGCACGCCGCTAGCGCTACCTATACCGGAGTCCAGCAAGCCGTTCACAGCGGGTCCCGCACTGCCGCTGCTATTAGTACTAGGAGGAGGAGGAGGAGGAGCGATCGCTGCAGGCATTTGGTTCATCTTGTTCAGGGGGACGCGGCTGGAGCAAAAAGAGGAAGTTATAATGGTAAACACGCTATATACTGACAATTATACGACATCGATGTGATGGCTGCGGCAAGCTCTGCCGGTCTCAGATAGGCTTTGTCGGACACAAGCGCAAATGTCGCGTAATGCTAAAGAAATCTTAACTTACGATAAGTAATCTGCAAATCCATCATCTTACGTAGACCGACAAACACCAGAGTTCGAAATACCACAATACACATGTACATGGCATAACATAGATTTATGGCAGCCTGTTAGTGCCTTCTTTATTTACAGATTATCTGGCGGCCCCCACATAATTATCTTTAAGCATTGCCTATTATTATATGAAATATCATCCCTTGGCACCGACAAGCTTCCGTATAGATTAAACCGGCTATGGCGACATCAATTAATCCGTTGGTTCATGGTAACACTTTCACTTCCACGAGGGGGAACTTAGCTTCTGCATAATGATGTCAGGTTTCCAGTTACGCATTTCACTCCCCCCCCCCCTTTAAATTATAAAAACCTATGCCGTACCTAGGTTGCGAAACTGGCAGTGCCTGCGCCTGTGCAGGAAGGCTCTGCTGTAGCAGAGATTTGCCTAGTTCATCCAAGGCTTCAAGACCGGATGACTTGGCCGGCTGCTGCTGCTGCTGTTGCTGCTTCCTGTCCACATTCGTCGTCTGGGACATGACTGGCATGCCTGTCAAGGGCGCAGCATTCCAAGGTGAACCTTGACCTGACGGAGACATACATACATCGCTTGGTGATTATAAAGTCAATCATTTTTGTAAATTATTTGAAACAATAATACAAAACAGGAAACGACACGACACAGCAGATTAACAGAAATTAGCACTAATTTAACAGAATATTTGCTAATGTCATGATCTGGTGTTCAACCTAATTGAAGGACGGGTCGTAATTGCATATAGACACTAGTTAAGTTGGTCCATTGGTGGGCTGAGAAGGGTATCAGAAAGTACCCATAGAAGGACTGGAGTTCATCCCAGTGCCCGCACTGGGTAGGCTGTAGGTCGGTAGGACGCCAGTCTGTCCCGACGACGTGATCGTTCCCTTTTGGTTGGGAGGTTGGGACCAAGATACATTGGTCAGGAGGCCCACGTCAGGCAAGCCTGAGTAAGTGCTACCGACTGGTGGTAGAGAGTGCGCCGTAGGGATCGCGCCCCCTGCCGCTTGGAAGGGGTAACTGGGGTTGTTGGTCATGGCTGGTCGTGGTGGCGGAATAACGGCCCCCAGATCTAACAAACCCTAAAGCAAACAAATGGAAACATCACCATATAATTGTGTTCTTGGCGTACATTAAGGAATCAGTAAATCAGGCTCATGGCTCATTAGATAGTTACAAAATAAAATAATGGCGGGAACACATGTAAATTATCTTAAAGGTTCATGTGCTGGCAAGATAAGATTTATCCTTTAGTCAACCAGTCAGTTATTTAGTAATTCAGCATACCTCTATATCAGCGGGGCCAGTTGACGCAGTCGGGAACGATGAATTGTTCGAAGAGGCTCTAAATATGTCCCCTAATTCGTCGAAGTCTACCTTGCTACCACTGGCATCAGTCTGCTTGGCAACCGAATCTCCGCCCATATCAATCAGACCTAAAATGTTTATCATATATACCTGTTAATGAACACGTGGCACACAGACGTGGCTAAGTATTATGTCATGCGTCACCGGAGACGTATTAATAAGCGGCATGCAATTTTACCTGTATACCTGTTAGAAAGTGCGAGCAATAAATTAGTCACGGTCAATTCATAGAAGCCACTTTATACTTCTACACTATCACGCTCCTCCATACCCTGTATGGATCGCTAGAATATGTACACTATATACGTATCGCCAGCTATTAATACCGATGAAATAGTGAAATGACACCCAGATAAAGAAAAATAAAACATCCAAACCCACGTCAGCAAGCCACTCACCCAGTTTATTCAACTGTTCATCTACTAGAAGACCAGAGGAACCAGAGCCAGGAGTAAAGTGCAGAGAGTCAGAGACTAGATAAGAGGGGGAGCCTGGACTAAGGTCCAGCAGAGAAGTACCATCTGCTGAAATGCACAACAGATTGGCATGTTGAGAAAAGTCACTAACGACCGGGTAAACATATTTATATTCAAACGGAAAAGTTCCAAAGCCGAGATGACCCCTGCAAGCTTTGTTTAGCTGAATAAAAATAGTGAATCGTTAGCTTGAAGAAGGAGCCCGATATTCTCAATGTATCCACCTGGTTTGTTACATTCAAAAGACAAAACCTTACAACTGCAGTTATAATATAAAGTATTGTTGTGTGAACGTGTAAGATACGTTTAAAAGGTATGTGTCCTCATCAGTTAAACAAATTTGGTCCGTGCCGCTACAATTCTTAATTCAATTCTGAGTAATTTATTGCACTAAAAGGAAACGACATTGCTTGGCTACTAAAAAGGGGTCATAATTAGTATTTCGTAGCAAAGCCAGTCGGTTTATAAATTTAGGACAGTGTGCAACCAACGAACGAAGGAATGGCATTTAAGCCCACATAGGTTAATTTCGACCAAAGCACTTCCTTCGTTCAATACCGAGGATACTCGAGACCTGAAGTCAGGGCTGTCAGTCTCAAGCTCAGCTTCATAATTGACTTTCCTAACCTTCTAAATATGCTTCCGTGCAGTCATTATACGATTCACGATTATAGAATCAATGGTTTGTGACACATTTGATAACGCAAATGTAAGTTGCAGCAAACGATATAATGTCATCAGTAACTCAACGCGTTTCGGGCTAAAATTATCCTCGCATACCCCAATTCCGTTGTCATACATACAAGACTAAACCTCCGTTGGCGGCAATGTACTAGAATGTCAGCTTATTTCAAGCAGTCTAATCTACGCATAAGAAAAGTGTGCTCTATATACAGGAAAGGTGACCGCAAATGGTGGCAACAGTCGATCTACCTAATACTGGCGTAAGATGGTCCCTGAATAACTCACCTTTGTCCTGTCTATCTGAAGTGCCATTCTGCTTAATGACATCATTATATCGCTCCATAATCTTCAATACATCGTCGTTAGCCTTCAAGATTTGACCTGAAAATTTGCATATACTGTACATAACTTTACATATAGAAACAGGTTAGTTGTCGAACACCACATTGCCCATACACTGTGAACAATAGGATCATAAGTGACTAGTGATACAACATACTGGTACGTTTAATAGTGTGAGAATCAGTTCTATAATTGAATAGTAAAAACAATATTATAATGCATTACAGTACGTTTAAATGCTAAAACAAACAAAATCGGATAATATTACCAAAAACATATTTGAGAAATCGTAAAACATATTTAAACTATTAAAGGAGAACGTGTTTGGTTTATGGGTAATATTTAATGCATGCATTTGGCAGACAAGACTATCATCTGACATACTTATTCCTTCGCTGTCTTTGTCATCTGTATCACTAGCCAGGCGGAAGAGATTCGGTCTAGCCTTCTCTAAGTTGTCATATAACTCCTTTAAGGTAAATAAAGAAGTCGTTATGGTCGTGAAACCTTAATAAACTCACAAGGGATGATCCAGCATTAAGTTCACAAATTGTTAGTTGTGCCTATTTCATTACACGTAAATCATATATTTATATGGCATATATTGCCAGGCACGTGTTAATTGGCACACAACATAACGTTGTACATTCGCCCGGAACATCTTACTTTCATGACTTCCACTTCGCTCTCTTGCACCCGATCTGTACTGAAGTAGTTCAACATTTCTCCTAGCAGTTTAATGTTGTTGTTAACGGTTTCCAACTGTTGCATTCGACGTGATACTTTATCCATTCGTTCGGAATCCTATTGATGATAACGTAACGTTTAGTAGTAATTATCATCGCAATGAGAAATATAACATTATAGCCTGCATTTGTACTTCCATGTATATATTTCTTTGTGTATACAAGTATATCATAACATAACTCATATTTACATATTCAGGTAATCTTTTACAATATGATAGAATGCTATAACTAATTTAGTACAGTTTAATACATGCAAACCGTATAGCACATGCAATTAAGTAAAGTATCTTACCATAATTAAGCATGTCGTAATATAATATATTAAAACTATTTTATTATTACCTGCTTAACCATATTTTTTATCAGTCGATTCGCGGCTTGCAGATCATCTGGATGCTTACTCTTTAATAACCGGGCTAGGAGCTGAAATGAATAGCGTAAAACAGATCGTGTCCGGTACTGTAAATGTCAGTACGTCAATTCTCAGATCAAGTCAAGAATACTTTAAGAGATTAGGTCAATTCTCAGATCAAGTCAAGAATACTTTAAGAGATTAGGTCAATTCTCAGATCAAGTCAAGAATACTTTAAGAGATTAGGTCAATTCTCAGATCAACGCAATAAAACTTCAAGAGATTAGGTCAATACCAGATCGACACAAGGAAACTTTAAGAGATCAGGTAAAAGCAAAGTACATCAGAACTCCATGTGTAATATTATACTGCACGCGTTATAGCATTGTCATGTGACTATATGATATGACAATACTTGAATACAATGCGAATACCTTTGACTTATCCTCGTCCTCAAAAACAGCGTTTTTGGGTTGTGGTGATGGTTGGGGCACAATAGTCTGAAGATAAAAAGTCACCCCATTCAGCTCATACCGTACTACCGGTAAACGCGTAACGGTATAAATCTTCCCAACACGAATTCGCATAGCATATTGAGCAAGAGTTTATAATTGAATTACTACTGGTATTTTAGCGGGATATAAAGACAGGATAAGATATTTCCGTCTTCATGCATTTATATATACATACCCGGTACTTTGAACGAACAGCAATACACGGTATGTTATATGAAATATGTTACATGTTACACGTCACCATTCCTGCAAGAAATGTCACATTTTGCTTGGCACAATAGTCAGATGAGTGTGAATGTCGTATTATGACACTGAACGACACTTACGCTGGAAATACTATCACATATGCCAAGTAATTGTCGCTCTAAATTACTGGAACTATCAATCATGATAAGTGGCTGATATCTCAAGACATTTATCATGACTTTTTGTAACAATGAGACTCTACTTCCTAAGTCAACTTCTTACAGTATCGAGTGAATTGATCGGAAAGAACTCAATTGACAACACAGAACAGAAACACTCGCTAGAACGATGACACAAAGGTGCAATTAAAATTAATGCCATTGGAAAAACTAAACTATTATATAAAAACTAATTAACGTAGATTATACAAGCAATTGTAAACAGGGAAAGGTGGGGATTTTCACTACTAGTCATCAGAAATAACGAATGAGGCGCATGGCCGCAAATAATCAAAGGCAGTGCATTTTTGATGTGAGGAGTACAAACATGGTGCAAAGTACATTGGGAAGCATAGTAAATATTTTAAGAATGATCTCAAACTGTGCATCTAACAAGCAGTCTAAGTTCATTTATCTTGCTCCGCTTCGAAAATAGGCTTCCATTAGCGTTTAACTGATCCATATACCGGTATCAGTATGCAGTGCATGCAATTTGCCAAGAGCAGATCAGTCAATACATGTTATGCCTTTTTCGGCAGGACTTTTTTTATTATTGATAACTGGGATATGCACTGAAATCAATCCAGTTGCCAAACCATTGCACTCCTGGTCCTACGGTATTCAATACCAATAATTATTCAATATACAAGCCTCTGAGTCCGAATCCCGTAGCCTGTCGATCATAGTATTCTTAGATTTACAGTAAAAGTGCGACTACCGGCAACTCCCATAGGGCCAAAAAACATTTTGGGGCAACATATAACTATGACCCTTGGTAATGATTGGGATCTTGCCTACGAGACATGGATCTTTTTACTTTAAACCCTGCTTACTTTCGCAATATGATGATATTAGGGTTTAACTTAAATAAGGAACCATCCAATTCATTTCAAAGTTGATAGTGTACTGCACTACCGGTACATGTATCAACATCAAGGCTTACATTGAGCTTAAACTTAAAAATTATTTTAATATAAAATATTGCACAAATCGACACCACATGCCATAAAGTTACCTTAGCAAACTGCCAGTGGAAGAAAAAACATATTATATTCAATTAACAAAGAATCATTATTGTTTTAGCAGACTTACATTTCAAGACTTTGGTAAAAAATACTACTGAATATTTCACCATAATATGAAAAGATTAGAGAAGAAATCACAGACATGACTTCATGTATGAATCTATAAAGTAAAGTATGAAGAAAACAGTAGAAAGAGAAGCACAAGATAACCTAAAAAAGGCTTTCAATCGCATTTACCTGATCAATATGGACAGGATCTTGTGTCACGATGCCCTGTTTCTTTAGCATTGAGTAAGCTTCTGCTATCTTGGTTTCGCTTGATAGTCCTTTACTCCAACTGTACAATAGTTCCACACATCTGGTCTTTACCTTCTCTGTAGTATGGTTACCAAGGTACTGAAAGCAATAGTTTAGACTGGTTATAACATAATAAAGGCACACAAGAAAAAATGGCACAAACTTAAAACCAAAAAACTTTAACATTCAATGACTCCCATCTACACACACAAAAGTCATTCTATTACCGGTATATCCCAAAGATTCATTGCAACTTAGAAAATACGGTTTACTCATATTCACATTAATGATTATAAATACATTCACCAAAGAATTTAATTATAATTTAAATATTTATAATACACTGAAATATCCATCATATTTGTGATTTAAACAATTGGCTACCTTTGGCGATACAACTTTGATCATTTCATTCAAAAATCTGAATTTTCCTATTTCTTGATGGAACCTTCGACCACAGTTCTTCACACATGCTTCCAAAGTCTGAAAGACAAGAAAGGTTAAACCAATCACACATAATTCCTGGGAACTACTGCAGAATAGTAGTTCTGGCACAATATATATTTAAACATCAGCTCTTGCAGTGGACACCATTGTATGTTCAATTAAATCTTTTAATATTTAACTAAAGCAGCTAAGTTATCTACACAGCATGCTATATAATATACTACATTATACAAAATCGCTCTGCTGTCAGACGTTGCTCTGTCCAAACAATTAAACATACGTGAAGGTGGGCTCATACATTTTGTATACCCTACAAGTAATCTTGGGGATCTGAGGTAGTTGATAGTTTCTTCCAATATAATTACCAGACTGATTCCAAAGAAGAACAATAAGGGGCATACTTACAGCAAGAGCATACAGAGCTTCCCGTTCCTGTGGTGATTGAATCTTGTGAGACAGAAGTCTTACTGAAATCTGTGGACCTTCAAGTTCTTTGTTTATTTGGTCACAAAAGGCCATGATAAAATCCCAATCTTCATTTCTATTTACTGGATTGGTTGCTCGGTCTGAAAGTAATTCAAGTTTTCTATTAACAGATGCTATATTTATTTAATGAAAACAACAAAGCTATTATCATGGTCCCAGTATTACAGATCATTGGTGGAAACTGCCAAACTGAAAAAGGTGGTTTATAATCAAGCTACCTTGTTATTGTTGCTCACACCACTTTCATTGTCAGCATCAAAACAAGGACCAACTGCTTAGTTATAGCCACGTACAGCTAAAGATATAGATGTAAAAATTTTAAATTTATTATGTATAGTACCGTAAACTGCCTATTAGAAACCGCGGCTTATATTAGGAAGTTGGAGGGTCAAATTCCCGGGTTTTAGTCGGAAGTCAGGGTGCGGCTTTAAATAGGGCCTTTTGCCGATTTCAAGTGAGCGAGGCAGGACAATCGGGGGGGGGGGGGGGGGGGGGGGAGTAATGCGAAAATTACCGATGTTGCTAAAATAATTTATAACATCAGTCTTTGTGGAAGGCATATCGAAGGCATGGGAGTCTCATCCATATTGTAGATGTCACTCGGTTCATAGGCATGATCTCGTCTCAGATTGATGATGAGTAGTAGATAGCGAATGACGTCGCTTGAAAGAACGTGGCCAGCCATCCGATACACTGAAGTCATGATCTTCAGCTTCACGTTTCGCCTGAACGCGCAGCATGGTTCCAGAGACAGCTATACCATCAGTCCTCTGCTCTTTAAACCATGCAATCATAGTGTTATCAAGGTTGGGCTCGATCAAAGGGGTACCACTGCCAGGGAGCCTCTTCGAGCTGCGTGGTCTAACAGCCATCTCAGATCGCTTTTTCTTCCACTCTCGGACTTGTTTCTCATTGAGACCAAAGTACTCAGCAGTAGCTCTGTTACTCTGAGACTCAGTTGCATGTTGAATAACCTTCAACTTGAAAGCTGCGTCGTAAGATGTTCTTTTCCCAGAGAGGGAGAGGTGAATGTTGTTAGTAGTCGCGACTGCTTGTATAAACAATTAATTGGTTTGGTAAGGTCCAGGAGAGCCAGCCACTGGTGTGACACTTGATAAGAGGTGTGATCGGAGAGGGAGAGGTGAATGCTGTTAGTGGTCGCGACTGCTTGTATAAACAATTAAGTGGCTTGGTTTGCCGGATGGATTAAGAAGGAATACAGGGTTGAGGGCGGGCCGGTGGGGGGGGGGGGGGGGTGGTCGGAAGGCCAAAGTCGGGGTGCGGCTTATAATATGTAGTTTTCCGGTAATGGTTCTGGGCGCCGGCCAACCCGGTTTTTAGGCCAAAGTTGGGGTGCGGCTTCTAATATATATGCGGCTTCTAATAGGCAGTTTACGGTAGTATGCAATGATCATTTGGGGGTGTTTGTCGCTGCAGACACAGGGGTAGGTATGTGGTATTTCTCTGCCGCAACCTGATGGTTTTACGGGAACAGACAAATGTCTCACACAGCCAGGTTCGTTTCTGCGGTTTAGGTTCTAACGGGAGGAACTCGCCAGGAGTAGAATTTCAGACTGATCCCTTTAATTATATGTTATATTAAATTCCCCTGAATAAAATATAAATACAACTGGTCATAAGCTCTAATAGACTCTAATAAAACTTATAGACTAATACCTAGAATACTACAGGTATGTTAGGTGATGGTAGGTTGACACAACAACCAGATGAAGCATGTGACTGATCCTTTATCCCTCCCCACTTTGGTAAAGTATGCATCATTAAGATGTGTAACTACATTGGTAGAATTATAGGGGAGAATCAGAGAATGTTAGGAAGGTAGATCCTACTAGTCATCTACTCTGCACTTGGCATTTGCTGTAGTTGCAGCTGGATATTGCTGTTGGATGTATTCTCTTGATTTCTTAGTATTTCAGGTTTCATGGCAATAATATATTTGAAAAATGAAATGCTGTTTTTTTAAGGCTGCTTTTGTATACATGACAATATGGCTAAGCACTGCCTAGATATTGTGCACTGCCCGCAAAATAGTGTATTTCACGGTTTTAATGCTGGAACATTGCACCGAGATTTACTGGCAAAATAGAGTGTTTTACTATTTTACCAGTAGGTTTTAATACCAGGATATTGCACTGAAATATAAGCTGCCAGCAAAATAGGGTATTTCGCTATTTTAGCAGCAGATTTTAATGCTGGGATATTGAAATATGATGTCTGCCAATCAAATAGCCAAACTTATTTGGATATAGATCTAATCTAAAATGTCCCCTTTCGTATTTCTTTGGTAGCCAAGTTTATCAGTGAAGTAACCCAAATATATCTATAATTTTGATAAGTAGGCCAATTGGTGGATCCCAGTATCTGAGAACTCTTTAAATTATGGGATATCCTAAAAATAATGGAACATTAATTTAAATAAAATATTGTGTAGTCACTATCTATTTACAATGTGTCACCATGTCCCCTCACAGCTCAATGAAATATGTCATTTGCAATTTATGTACGACAAATGATGTAGGCTGCTCACATATCATAATCGCTATATATATATAATGCATTAGCTCAACCCCCTCCCCTCCCACACTTCTTTCACATGGGTTAGGCACATTCAATTGGCATGCTAATTGTATCTGCTCAAAACCGATACAGACTATTGGGCTAAGACATTTAGGAGACGATAATGGGTAATTGAAGATTGGTTCCAATGCCCCTATCATCCATTTGCACTAGACCGCATTTCATTGGAATAGGCATATCTGTATCAGCACACCCAGAAGCGTCCTGTCACATGTTGTAGGTACCGGACAAGATATCAATCCTGGCCCTGACACAGTGTTAGTGTGAGGACTGAGGAGTGACAGTGACAGTGTCAGCGGGAAGTGGCAGTCGACTGACGGCCGAAAACAACGAAGGGGCGGTGTTCTGGTCAATGTATCGGTGTATTTTACTTAAAACCGCTGAGACCGAGACACTGTCAGACTCTCACTAGATAAACATATCTTTTATCCACATTTCTCGAGAAACTGAATCCACTAAGAACAATCATTTCACAATAAATAATTACTTAGGAGCGATTCCAGGCTTTCTCCTTCTTCCGCCGCCATGTTGGACAACGTACGTCACGAGATTGAAACGTGATGTCGGAAAATCTCGAAGGCTCGAGTTCAGTGAGTGCAAAATAGGGAGCTATACTTAATTCATTTTAGATGTAAGTAGTTGTTTTGCTCTTGCGGACCGTAAAGTTGTTCTGAAATTATCTTTTTGATAATTATGCACCTCTTCTTAGATAATTTAAAGTAAAAATATATATGATTCGTCGAACAAATGTACAGCACTTAATGAAATATTTCGTGTGCAAAATAAAACCTCCCCGGAAGGCGGGGATTTTGAAAGCGAAAGCAAGTGCACGTCAGTTGTCAAAAGTTGCATGTGCCCACACTACAGGTCATCAGGTTACTGGTGCCAGTGGTGGTTATCAATAACAAACGACCGAATATATTGCAGCATCACCCGAGAAAGGTTTTTAGAGTAGCAACAAATCATAGTAGACTGTACCAGTCTACTGCACAAGATGAAAAGTACAAAAGCTTTTGCAAGGTGATAACTTAGCATATTATGATAGCCTATGTGATCTCTCGACTCCAGCGTTAGAATAACTGGAATTCACAACTACTTTTAATTTAGAAATGTTTAGGGGGTCTACATAACCTTTCGCAAGGTGATACTGATTATCTGATAGTATACAATTTAGAAATATTGTTTAAACATTGCAGCATTTTTTTTTTACTTTTAACATGTTGAATGTGATGACATCTATTTTCCATCAAGTTAAAATTTATACAGTCAGACAGTGTGTCCTGAATGTTTTTCCAAAGTATTTTTAAAAATATAATTGTAACTATTATATGAGCAGCTTTAATCTTTTTGCACATACTGACATAGTCTGCATTTGACAAGATATATAGATCTATATATTTATTCCACATATCTGCAAACGTACTTAGTGAGAGGGAGATAAATAAAGTCTCTAAACCTGACAACAGTAATTACTCCTTAGGAATGGTTCAACAAATTAAACATGGTCTACTCCCAACTTAATTGAATATGTTGCAACCTATATTTAATGTCCTCGCTATACTTTTTGATAAGTTCGGACCTGGCTCAGGTCAGGAGATAAGCAGAGTCTATACAGGACTAACTAGTCCAAAGATAATGCGGCAGATAGAGTTTATGTTGTCTACTCCTATATGACAGGTCCAGTAGCTTTCTAGCATCTTGCTTTGCTTAGCTTAGGTCATATGGAACATGAGAGGCACCACACTAGTACTGCCTCTTTCTGCAGCCTAGGTGATCGATAAATGACAGCAGACTGCCATTTCCACATATCCCATCAATTAATCTGCCAAAGCAGCATATAATTATAACAGTATTTATTGCGCTGTATGTTAGTCTCTGTACAATGACAACTAAATAGATCTAAGCTGACATAATTTTTAATTTTAAAAAGAAGTATTTCCTAGGAGATTTTGTGTAGATATTTTTGTATAACAATTAAATTATGTTCATAATTTATGCTAAAAAATGCTACTTACTGGAAAACCCCTACTGCATTGTGAGACTGATAACTTTGTTCTTTTACTGGATATGTTTCCCAAACTCTGGCATTTGGAGAAAGAATGATATAACAACTTTAGGCCATGATAGTGAATATAGATTTCTGTTTTTGAAGAGTTTATAATATAAAGATTGGTTAAAATCGATACAGTGGAAGCAAATCAGTTAAGATAGCTAAGATAGAGAAACCTGAACATGCTGAAGCATAATAAAACACAATTGCTCTGTAAAATAAAATTATTTTATAGTAATTTCTATACAATAAAGTGATAGCAACAAACTACCAGGTAAGCCAGAATGCGAACAAATGCTTCTTATCCACTTGCCTCAGTATTGTTACTATACAATGGGACTTGCATGAATATTGAGTGTCTTGATAAGTGCCAGTTAAAGATGCAAACTAGTAATCCTTACAGTATCTCCTGATCCCAACATCATTTCTCTTAATTCTGCTTTCCTTCTTTTGTCACATTGTCTTAGCATGCATTCAGTCCCCCATAGTCTGGTCTTTATATTTATGATCTCTCTATCAACTTGTCTTAATATGCACAATTAACTATCCTTTTATTAGGATAAACAAAAATTCCATTGTCGTAGCATACACCTCCCTCTATCACCTGCAAAATGGCATGACCTATACACTAGATCGTTCCACATTGTTTCAATTAACATTTAAGACGTGAAAATGTATCTATTTTCATTTCAGAGAACTAGGATTGTTGCGCAAAAGATCGAGCACCAGTTCTTTAGAGACGCAACTTAAGAAGATTTCTAAAACAGGTAGCCTAAATCTTTTCTTGTTGACAATCGCGGATATTTATCGATTTCAGTTGAACTGTAACATCTCCGTCTCAGTCGTCGCCCCTGATAATAAACTAATCAGCTGATTCTTGAGTATTTCAAATACATGTTGCATACCCTGCCAGTTTCCTTAATTAACAGACGGTATATTTTTCCCCTGTCGTATCCCCCATTTGCCCTATGGTAATATATCTAAGGCAATATACCACCGAGCCTGACTCCACAAGGGGAGAACGTTGCGCCCGTCTTATCGGAAAATTTCGAGAGAATATCTTGACGGCGGAGTGCGGCTAAAATCATAATGTCATCGCAAAAGCGAGGGCCCGCCACACCGCTAACCACGGTTCTTCGTGCAACAAAAGACATTTGGCTAAACGTGGCGGGGGCATTTGACAACCCGAATGGCGTTATTGGGTGTTCCCGCGAACGCCACGAAGGCTTCCATACATGATCCGACAGTGAATTCTCTCACCTGTCAGACTTCAGCTTTTGACGGATGTCCACAGTCAGAAAGGCCCTGTCCGTCAGATAATTTAGCCCCTTTGCACATTACATGCATGTAATGGTTTTAGCCATGTTCTATTTCATTCTTTAGTATAACCAACATATCTGTCTTATGACAGAATATACATGTGTCGCAGATATATTCTGTTACCTTCAGTAGCAGGCAGACATATTATTTATAGGTATCATTTGCCTTTTTTCAGGGCAACAGTTCGGATACTTCATTGTCATTGACTTCGAATCAACATGCTGGAAAGAGAAGCAAAGGACGCAAGAAATAAGTAAGTTTTTATTCCAATATTCGTAACATTATATTAAGTAATGGTAAGGGTTATGGAAAAGCCTTGAAAATAAAGCTGTCATGGAACTGTTATTTGTTGACTGGAATTGTAACATACTCCCACCCCCGTTTCCCCTACTCCTTATAGCTCTTTTTAGTGTATGTTATGTTACGAGGTTGGGTACGGCAGTTTTTCACTTTGCAAATTTAGAAATAGTATAATACTCCTATTTCTTAGTTGTTATATAATGTATAATATATTAGTTTTCCTCGAGAAACTTACGTATGCTTAGTCATAATTTTTCTATGTATCATAAATAAAGATACAGTGGGTGGATCGGATGAGAGGAGGCCATCTTGAAAAATGCAAAGGTTTTTCAGACCAGTACCTGTAAATATCCTCATTAAAGGATATCCCAATGGAAAAAAATATGAACCATGTAATATAATTATGTTGAATAGTATATTTTTAATACAGGTAAAGTGTATACTATAGTATTATATCATCCTCTCTCAGTTGAGTTTCCCGCAGTTCTATTGAATGCAAAATCTGGAGAGATTGACCAAGAATTCCATCGCTACGTCCAGCCTCAAGAAAACCCGACTTTAAGTGCATTTTGCAGAGAACTTACAGGAATTTCTCAGGTGAAGACATAGGGAGGTTTGGTTTAATTTATAGACGAAGCAAATACATTTTTCAACATTACTAATGTTGGCAAAACCCAAGAAGGGTTTAAATATCCAACTTTCTTGCAGCCTGCCAAAAGTAATCGGTCAACAGCCACATCACAGTGCATACGCGCCCAGTTTCAAATGAGGGAACAATTTCTAGAATAAATGTGTATATATGGTACATACGACTGCTCTATGTAGAGATTTCGTTCAGTTGATGGATATGAGTAATGTGTCAGTGTTGTTTCAGGAGCAAGTCGATAATGGTATTCCTCTACCAATTTGCCTGAGCAACTTTAACAACTGGCTGCGGAAACTAAGACAGGATGAACACATTTACATCTTCGGGGACCCTTCTTTTGATGGAAACCGTGATAACCTGTGTGCCTTCATCACATGGTCAGGTACACTACTATTTTAATATTCTCTGTGTCAATATCACGTTGCCGATATATGACATTGTCACTGATTTGCTAGATGTTTATCATGTCATGTACTGAGTACATGTTTGAGGTGAATAATGCATTGCTGTTTATTTCTTATTTCGGTAGACTGGGACCTGGCAGTTTGTCTTCAGTATGAGTGTCGGAGAAAGCAGCTGAGGAAACCAAAAGAGCTGGAGAGTTGGATTGACCTGAGAGCCACATATCGAGTAGGAACCAAGCATTGGCTTCACATGGCACTACCCAATACAGTGCACTAGTCCCAACGCTATCTGCTGGTGGGGTAGCTAAGGAACCACGCTTGTGCGACCATCGTGGGTTTCTACATCGTATTTGTCCACCGGCATCGTGTATGAAAGGGAACATGTGTATGATACATAAAGCCTCCGTGGCCAGGTGTTATTCTAATCGGCTTCGGATTGGTAGGTCCGGGGATCAAGCCACTCTTACCAGAGCGGGACTATAGGGGTTTGTTTCTCGCTTTATCACGAGGTAAATATTATGTAGGTATATTAAAGGAAACCGCCAGCCTGACCTCTAACGCTGCTTTACCGATTCATATAATACCCAATTGTCTTTCCTACAAATTCCAGAATTTTGCGTCCGATCTATAGCTCACAATAAAATTTAGAAGTGACCGCCGGGCACGATCTTGCCGCCTACCCAGGCGGCAGCCCTTTTTGGAGGTGTGTCCGCGATTGACCAATCAGGAGATGATACTCTAATTTATTCAAACCGGAAATTGCGCCTATTGTGTGAGCAAAACCAGACCGCGTGATCATCGCTGGTATAAAGAGCTGCGATTCTAACTCCAATCATGGCATTTTTGCGGAGTCAATCGTCGCAAGACGTATATCAATTTGTTTCGATGGTACTTTTCCTTGAAACGCTAAGATCATAGTCTACTGCGCGGCTTGGAACTGCCGCTGTTCATCCGTAAATCGCGGCCCTGATCTCTCTCCCCGCGAGTGATAACATAAGGCGGTGCCACATGAACAGTCACAATACGCGTCACGGCTCCCGGCAAAATGGCGCTCTGCTTGACATTGCTGGGGGCGGGTTGCCTTAATTTTTTTTTCTCTACCGGTCTGCCGAAACGAAGCGTTAACACTCGCCAATTTAAGTTTAAGATGTAAACTTTCGGTGCAGATTGCGATCAAATTATGTTGGACACCCGCTTTAAATATAAATCCCGAGTCCATAATTTAGGTCCATGTTTTTTGTTTTGGTGGGGCTTTCTAATTTTCGTGTGAAACTCATCAGGTGAACATGTGTTTATATTCCTACAGAGATTTTACGACAGGAAACCAAAAGGATTAAACGGGGCATTACAAGACTTGGGTTTGGACTTCGAAGGCCGTGAGCACTCAGGTTTGTAGCCAATGCAAGCTCACATGCAGATACGTCGTCTGTATAGTTATGACACCCCACCCCCGGCGCCACTCTTGATCCCCACCCCCGGCGCCACTCTTGATTTCCCTTCAGTGGATTGACATCATGCAGTATCAATTGCCGGTTCAAATGCCACATACCTAGTTAAATCATCTGACTGACTTTGACAAATGTAACGCACTTTTAGTTTACTTATTCAAACGGTGTAGGGATGTCGGGGGGGGGGGTCATGTGGGTTATAATTATTAATTTTACCATAAATTAGACATGTGCCATTCATAGTGAATTAGGCTATTCTTAATACCACCCAGTTTACTTTTCTATTTGTTAGTCCTATCAGATTGATTGTTGTCAGGTTTAGTATTGAACTAGCTTACCATAAAACTTTCTGTATCGGATTTTTGATCACTTACACACGTATGAGACCTTATTATCAGTCGTACTACTATATGTATACAGGTCAAACATCAATGTTTCAGGTCTGCACGACTCACGAAATACTGCCCGATTGGCCTGGAGACTGATGTGTGATGGGTGTGTACTTGCCATCACCAAGACCCCCGCGGCGGTAAGCCCCATGGATTGTCTCTCATTTAGTATCACAATTCTCTTATTCTATAGTAGTTTTGTTTTTTACATCCCTACAGGAATTGGTATGTCAGTAGTTACACTACTATATCTTGTCAGATTATTTCAGATTCATTAAAGAAGAATTAAAATAAGATATGTTTGAACCAAAGAATATGGAATTTTTTTTCATTTAGATGTCATACCGTATTTATAGTAAACCTGATCTGACTGTGCATGATAAAAGCAAATAGCAATTTGACGACATGACGTATGTTAAGATGGCTCACATATGTTGCAGCGAGGTGTTTCCACGACGAACCCAATGGCTGCCATGAAGATGGGCGTATGCTTGGCCCCTCCTGTAAACCGCCACAGAGGGTCTGTGTCGGCTGAGGCAAATATCATCAGTGGGCACCCAACAAGTGAGAGTGGGCATGGCAACAACTTGGCGGAGGGTAGTGATATCAATCGTCAACAGAAGAATGAAATCCTGCGACCTCCTGCGACTCGTGGTCCCGGTCAGGTCATTACTGGTTCCCTGCGACCTCCGGTCTCTGCTGTAGCACGGACTGCGGGTCTCGGTCAGCCCGTGACTGGTTCCCTGCGACCTCCGGGCTCTGCTGTATCACGGACTGCGAGTCGCGGTCAGTCCCTGACTGGTTCCCTGCGACATCCCGTGTCTACTGTACGGCGGAGTTTGGGTCCCGGTCAGCCCCTGACTTGTTCCCTGCGACCTCCGGCCTCTGCTGTATCACGGACTGTGGGTCCCGGTCAGCCCATGACTGGTTCCCTGCGACCTCCGGTCTCTGCTGTAGCACGGACTGCGGGTCTCGGTCAGCCCGTGACTGGTTCCCTGCGACCTCCGGGCTCTGCTGTATCACGGACTGCGGGTCTCGGTCAGTCCCTGACTGGTTCCCTGCGACATCCCGTGTCTACTGTACGGCGGAGTTTGGGTCCCGGTCAGCCCCTGACTTGTTCCCTGCGACCTCCGGCCTCTGCTGTATCACGGACTGTGGGTCCCGGTCAGCCCATGACTGGTTCCCTGCGACCTACGGTCTCTGCTGTATCACGGACTGCGGGTCCCGGTCAGCCCATGACTAGTTCCTTGCGACCTCCGGTGTCTGCTGTAGTACGGAAAACCGGTACTATTCTACAGGAAGTCACCTCCTTGCGAGTAAACGCAAATTTTGGTGTCACTCCAAAATCAAACGCGCTGGAAGCAAAGCAGAGTGTATTAAATCGTCCAGAAACTACAATTGTTTCAAACGTGAAACAAAACGCACGCTCGCCAGGAACCACAGGAGCTCTAGATGACAAAGCAGTTAGAGCCAAAGGCGGCAGTGATGTAAGCACTCGAGATCCAGAAGCACCCACTTTCAAAACCCCTCCGCTACCCTGCCAGCCGCCAGGCAGGGTTGGGACGGATTCAGCAGGGACCGGGCGTACGGTTATGAAGAGGACGCCGCCCATGTGTCAGTGCGGCCGCCGCGCCACGCGCAAACTCGTTCAGTCGCCGGGACCCAACCTTGGCCGATTTTTCTTCGCGTGCAGTCACGGGAGGAACAGTGACCGATCGTGTCAGTTCTTTAAGTGGGAGCCACCGGTCTCCCCCTCGGCTGTCGGCAGCTCTCCGGCGCTCACTAGGTCCGCAGTATATCGCCAGCCACCGCATCCGCAACAGCAGAAGCCATGGCAACCAACAACTCCAACATCCGCAGCGCCTCGGTTGCCGCAACCTCGCTTTGAGAGTCCCGATTGCGTCACTTCCGGTCATGGGAAGAAGACCATTGGGGTGCAATCTCGAGGGATTGGAGGGAGAGACGCCGGGAAAAGGATGTGAGCTCATTCGGCCAACAAGTGTGCTTAAAAACATCGGGACCGCGTAATGATACACAAGTGACTGAAACGTTATCGTGAATGAATTATTTTCCAAAATTGCGGATAATGTATGAAATAAAATGCAGGATATGATTTCATCAGAACCGAAAAATCGGTATAGTTTTTCCGTGTTGCCACATATTGATTTTGTCCGTACCTATGTGTTTGTCGATTTTGACCTCCTTGTCAATTCTGACCCAAAGATAGATACAAAATACTGCATGCTCCCTATTTTCATCGAAACTGCTGTTGATATCACTGAATATTAGCAGAGTAAAGGACATACAGCAATCTCAAAACATAAGTAACATTAATAGTTTGCTACATATTTATTGTTGTCAACATACTCATTGAATGAGTAATGACATTTTTTCGGGGTCGCTGAATTAGAAAGAAAATAATTATTGAATATCCTGTTGCAACGTGTTTTTTTTCTTCAAAATGGCGGACAAGACCGCGAAAATACTCAATATTTTGAAAATTAACACTGATGATTTTTATGTTTATGTATACTTTTTTGGGAATAAAGAAGTGCTATTGTGTAAGTTGGGGCAACGCATCTGCCATTTTTCGAAGGTGGCGGATACGGTCTGTAACAGTACACAACATTTCCAAAACGAAATGGGATCACTCTATTTAACTCTATGTATTGGTTTTCGTGGTCAAAGAATTCAACAACTTGTCTTTAAGAGCAAGGCATCTTTAGTTTGCCATAATGACGGCTATTTCAACAATAATACACAATATCTGGAAATCTAAAAGGTGCATGGGCGTCATTGTGAGGATAACCATATGTACCGTGGTCACAGATATACAAACAACAGGTTACAGATTTCGAGATCTAGGATCATTTCGCTCGTATCTCTTAGCTTTGCTCGCAAAAATACGTGTCCAGTTCGCAACGGAAACCTGCAAGACCTGCTCTCTCATTGAGAATCATCCGCGTCCGCCATCACTACGAGTAAATGTAATGGGGTGACTACAATTAGAACGCCATCCCAAGCAATTGGAGAAACTCTCTGGTGACAAGGCAGAACCTTCTGAGTGAGAATGTTTAGGCTATAGATACAGGGTTTAGGCTACAGATAAACAAGTCGTCCATAATGGTTCATGTGGCATACTTCGAACCTGAAAAGCTATGGGTAGACATCAGAATAACAGTTTTATCCTTGTCAGTTTCCAAGATACTATGGAAATGGCCGCCATATATAGACGTCAGGTGTCAAATCTGATTTGACACTATAGCTCAATTTAATTAGCCATGGTGGAATTTCGAACATGTGTGCCAAATTCATGCTTTTGCCACAACATGCACGATTGTTTCGCATATGCGCGGGACTATCAGCTATTATACGGTAGGGTGGCTTCCGGTGTATTTTACGTTACACGTCGTCTTCAGAGACACCTTATGGCGAGGGGGCTAAGTGTGCGTCAACGTCATAGCTAACGTCCTCCTACGAAAGATTGGGCCTGCTTGATGTTCAGCTAATTTGGCAATAGCTAACATCGCCCATAAGTTCGTGAGTTCTTAAGTAGGTATATTTAACAAAATAAAAGCCATCGCAAATATTGTCGTGACCGTCAAATGATGTCATGTGAAGTCACGAAGACATAATAAATAAAAGGTACGAAAGTACCGTTAATAATGCTTCAAGAGAAGCGCTCCTGGCTTCAAACTGGATGTTCATTTAAGCTCCGCCTACAGTGCCCACACTGCCTGTCAAAGGCAATATTTAGCCCACATTGCGCTTAAAAGGCCCTTTAGCCGAAATTGGCCCTTCCAAAAGTACTTATGGATTTTCGTCCTCGACCTACGGTCGGATGTCTCTTGTATTAAATGTCGTATGTTCTAATTAGATGGGGAGCGTTCATTTTTTCGTACACTATCTACTTTATCTTTACTCTCATCTACTTTTTAGTTAGCGCATAGCTAGCGCATAGTTAGCGTAAACTACCTTGAACTATTTGTTAAGATAATGATAGTGCGCTAAAAGTAATTTCAGCGGGGGGAAACTGCTACTGCGTAACTGGAAACAAATTCTTATAGATACGGGGTCGAGCCAGAGTTCACAAAGCCAGGTCATTACTGTCAACATTAATCCCGTATATAGCCTTTGCCCAAGCATTTATCTCGTGTATAGCATTTGCCCAAGCATTAATCCGGTGTGTATCCATTGCCCACGCATTAATCCCATATGTAGCCTTTGCCCACGCATTAATCCCGTATATAGCCTTTGCCCAAACATTAATCCCGTGTATAGCATTTGCCCAAGCATTAATCCGGTGTGTATCCATTGCCCACGCATTAATTCCATATGTATCCATTGCCCACGCATTAATCCCATATGTAGCCTTTGCCCACGCATTAATCCCGTATATAGCCTTTGCCTACGCTTTAATCCAGTGTAGCATTTGCCCAGGCATCAGTCCTCTATAGCTTTGCTCAGGATTAATGCGTGTGTAGCCTTTGTCCACGCATTAATCCCGTGTGTAGCCTTTGACCACGCATTAATCCGTGTGTAGCATTTGCCCACGCATTAATCCCGTGTGTAGCCTTTGCCTGCGAATTAATGCTGTGTAGCCTTTGCCCACGCATTAATCCCGTGTGTAGCCTTTGTCTACGAATTAATCCTGTGTAGCCTTTGCCCACGCATTAATCCCGTGTGTAGCCTTTGGCCACGCATTAATCCGTGTGTAGCATTTGCCCACGCATTAATCCCGTGTGTAGCCTTTGCCTACGAATTAATCCTGTGTAGCCTTTGCCCACGCATTAATCCGTGTGTAGCCTTTGCCCACGCATTAATCCCGTGTGTAGCCTTTGCCCACGCATTAATCCAGTGTGTAGCCCTTGCCCAAGCATTAGTCCTGTGTATAGCCTTTGCCCACGCATTAATCCGGTGTGTAGCCTTTGCCCACGCATTAATCCGTGTAGCCTTTGCCCACGCATTAATCCGTGTGTAGCAATTGCCCACGCAATAATCCCGTGTGTAGCCTTTGCCCACGAATTAATCCTTTGTAGCCTTTGCCCACGCAATAATCCGTGTGTAGCCTTTGCCCACGCAATAATCCCGTGTGTAGCCTTTGCCCACGCATTAATCCCGTGTGTAGCCCTTTCCCAAGCATTAGTCCTGTGTATAGCCTTTGCCCACGAATTAATCCTGTGTAGCCTTTGCCCACGCATTAATCCGTGTGTAGCATTTGCCCACGCATTAATCCCGTGTGTAGCCTTTGCCCAAGCATTAATCCCGTGTGCATAGCCTTTTTGCCACGCATTAATCCAATGTATAGCCTTTGTCCAGCATTAATCCAGTGTGTAACCTTTGCCCACGCATCAGTCCTGTGTATAGCCTTTGTCCAGCATAAATCCCGCGTGCATAGCCTTTGCCCACGCATTAATCCCGTGTATATAGCCTTTGCCCACGCATTAAGCGTACAGCATCTGTCCACGGATAAATGCAGTCTATAAGCAATTGCTTACGCATTAATCCCGCACGGTATTTTTGCTCACGCATTAATCTAGTCTGTAGTCTTTGCGCACGGTAATAGACGCCAGACTCGTGAACTAGTGAGAAATAGCTCATCAAAGCACAACCATCAATGGGCTTTCATCACGATAGGAATATATTTTAGCAGAATGGAAAGCGGTAAAAAAAAAAGATCACGCTTGTATAATTGTGTTATCGCATTTGGAAAACTAAAACAAATCTGAAAGGACACACCAGTTCAAACAAAAAATTTATTCAGTTCTGTTAAAGCACTTCTAAATGAATTTGTACAACCGAGATGGAAACCAAAGCTCAACCATTCGCGAATACGAACCGAGCATTTTGCAGTGACTCGAGTTTAAACTGTACGTGTAAAAAAATATATGTATTATTCACACCTTCAATTATTTCTACAATTGCTGGGCATTATTTATATGCTTTTTTTTCTTAAAGTGAATATATACGCATCACCGATATGGAACATAGGGTCAAACACCAAAGACCTATTTCCATGAAACAGAGAAGCAAGTCATCAAGGACAAAATTAAATGTAAAGCATATACAACAAAACACCTTTGCGACAAAAGAAAGACACGAAATTTAAAGTAATTCGGAAATTGCATTACAGTAACCAATACGCATCCTTCATCAATCTTCGCACCCCTACATCTTGCGACAACAGAACCCGACATTTAATGTAATTCGACTTTTTCATAGCATCTCTTCTCATTCCTACACAACTGTGCATACATAATTGATGGCACTAGGTATCACAGGTCCGCAGCAAGTTGGAACTGCGTTCAATTCTTCCACACGTGCTTGGTGCAGTGAGCCACCGCCTGGTAGAAAGAAAGGAAGACTATCATTCGCAGTGTGTTGCGTCACGCAACATTAAAGTAGCCTACTTACAAGGGCCATCTTAGATTTTTCACATTTAAAATCGAGACTAAGAACATCTCAACATTATGATGCATATATTTTATATCTCGTTGAGTCTGTAAAACAACAATTTCAACATCAAACTGCGCGGTTTATTTATATCGCGCGCGAACGTTCTAGCGAGTCGCGGTCGACATCACACAGAATACCGAACAGCGAAGAGGCGCGCAGGGATATAAAGCCGGCCACCAACTTCTGCTCCGGTGAACGTATTTGCTTCTCTCCGGATAGGCTTTTAGGATTTTTAAACTCATGACAGAATATACTTATTTGACATGGAGAAGAAGTTGGTAATACACAAACTACAGAACATATGGTTTTAAACCTTAAACCGAGTGACAGCGAGTGGGATAGCCCCAGGGGCCGTATTCATAATCAACACTTAGGCTACGCCACTAGACCTAGCGGTAAGTGGAAGATTTGTCGAGCGATTATCGGGTTCAAAATACATAGGTAGTCACACAAGAAGTGGATTTTCTGCATTAAGAAAGTGCTAAAATTATATTGAAGACGATGTCCTGATCATGAGCACCACCACAACGAGCTGGTGAGGCTAAGATGAAAACGCACTTTTCGTGCGTAACTTACGAGGGGATTATGAATACGGCCCCACGTCATTATTCCTAACTCGCAGACCTCAGTGCACAGTTAAAATATTGAATATTTCTCGGTTGCACGTTCATTGGTTCATGCCGTGATGTGTCCTTACCTTGCATTTCTCGGCGTTATCCCGGTTTAGGCACCAGAAGGCGGGGCCGTACGTGCACTCGTTGACCCCCAGCAGCTGAGCCTTGGCTGGCTGAATATTGGACATCGCCACGACTTTCGTAGTGTTGCCGCACAGCCCGATAGCCTGGACGAAAGAGAGGACTTTATAAGTCAACAGTGTTCGTCTCCATAAAAGTCCATGACTAGTTCCATCGGTAGCGGTCATTGGTCTTGGATGTATTGCAACACGTCTCGACTGCTGATAAATAATGAACCATAGACGCGTAATTAAGCCGTATATCAACCTGGCTATGGGACCTGATCATACAAGTGTCATTTGTAGTAGCTGAGAGGCTTACCGTGCAGACTTCGTTGGGGTCGGCGAACTGTGAAATGAGCTGGACGATGAGAGGTCCATACGTCTCCACAATGGTGTCACACTGCAAGTCAAAGCAGGGCACAAACCTGAGAACTTCTCGTCTTTCATTCCTTGACCTTTCCGCTAGAAACGTATGTTACTATCCATCTATAATATATCCATCCACTGAGGAATAATATATTGATAGCAACTGGTCTCTTAATTTCACATCTAGGACTTATCAAATGGACCAACAGCGATCGCTGTCCTATAAATGCTCTCCTTTTGATCAGACACGTCCGTGCCACTGCATGACACGTGATATCAGCCACACTCACTTCGTTCTTGTAGGGGTCCGGCAGGAAGTTGCACACCTTTTCGATCGCCGCCTCAATCTCTTGAACCGTGGCGTTCTGCTCGAGAATGGCGTCCAGATAGCCAATCAGAGTCTCGCATACTCCGCATAGCTCGGAGCCAGTCACCGGCACGGTATCTGCAAAGCAATACAAAAGTCCCGAGGGCAATGTAGCTACGTCAGAAGAAGGTATGGATTTTGGTAGCGGTCCATAGGAATGTGCAGCTGCTAGAGCTCGGTCCCCGGGCCAGTGATACCGTGCACTGGTAGACAACATCCGCTTTATTGGACTATTTTAGATAGCTGGATTCTTGTTTCAGCCACCTACTTACATACTGGCTAAAAGAGGCAATCAGGTAATCTCGTAGGATAACGAGATAAACTATTCGTGAAAATTGACCCACTCTCACATCCCGCCATTATGCTACGAAAGTTCCCCCCATCATGATCCGATCACGCAACAGTGCAGCTCGCCGATCACCTACTATTAAGCGGTCACTACAGCTGCCAGTATGGTCGCGTACCTATGATGTGTGTGGCCCTGCACAGGCCGATGGCGGTGCAGATCTGCTTGGGGTCGAGCTCCTGTTCCAGCAGGGCGATCACTGCCGCGCCGTACTCATCCACGAAATCCTTGCACTCGGCCGCGATGGTCTGAGGAAGCAGGGAGCACACCTTCTCCAGGGCGTCCATTATCTCAGACTGGAAAAGAGAAAATTATTATATCGGTCAAACGTCAATAGGCAGAAACAGAAAAATCGTAGCTAATCTGGTCCGCACTTTTCAGCTTCTCGGCTTACCGCAAGCACTGACTTGGATCAAGTTTATCATAAATAGCAAAACATGTATGTATCTGCTTAGTATTAATAATAAATAAACTGCTTGAGATAATATTGCGTGATCGTTAAACTGAATGGTGAAAAATGTAAGCACCAAAATTATTAATGAGCTATCAGCATTTTGCTTCACACTATTTGGTCCAATTTGAATCCTCAGGGCAGTACGTGCTGTTTTGAAAACAACACTACACATCATTATTGATCCAGGATTGTTTGAGATATGGAGATGCCTCACCTGAGTGGCATTATCTTCCAGAATCTGCTCCAGTTCTCTCATGACGAACTCGCACAGGACGCACTGGGCCGAGGCCTTGACTGGCTTGGGGGCCGGGGGTGACACCTTGACGGGGGACTGGGGGACGAACGCGGTCAGACCGGGAGGGGCGCAGAACCCGATACCCTGGCATCTCGTGGTGGGGTCCTACAACCGGACGGCGTACAACATGCAATATACGGGCTTTCAAATCCATACCACGGCTGTACTATTTATGAGGTAACGCAATCACGTATGGGAAAGTACATGTATGCTGATAATCGAATATGACTAGTTGCTTCTTTGAAACATGCGTAGGACACAATTTAATCCCGATATGATATATGATTGGACTTCAAAAATGTTGGATACAGTACCGTAAATAACCGGCTACTACTCACCAGTTCAGTGGCAATGAGCTCGAACAGTTCTGGAGCGTACTGGTCGACGGTCTCCTCGCACTGAAATTGTATGCAAAGGTTCTACAGCCCAACACCTTGGATGGTGTGCTTGACTCGTGATAACAACTCGATCAATATATCATGGTCAAGCAAGTTAAAAATGTAATTAAGAGTTTACATGCTTCAAGTTGCATTGTATAAGGTCTAATTTTGAAAGTAATCACGATTTTCTTTAGAGAACTGTTATAAGACCATAAGTAGCAATTACAGCAACACGACTTGACAGTATGGCTGAGGCACGCTCAGGGCCTATATCTCACCGATCCCTTGAGGGCTCCCAGCTGAGAGCAGATGTTGTCCTTCAGGAAGGCCTCAATCTCCTGCTGGATGGTGGCACTGCGGTCCAGGGCTTGCAGCTCCCCAAAGATCGTCTTGCAGATCTCGCACTCGGCACTGTCAGACACCTAAAACAAGGCAGACGGCCGAACAATGAATAAAGATCTCCCAGCGTATCGGTTGTTAAACGGTTTTGAGAAAGACGCTTCAGCCTATGAGGGTCATATCGCATCAATGGTGAGCATCCAGGGTGAGGCCAAGCCTACACGGGGTGCACCACTGTCTTCGTCCTGCCACAAACAGGCCAAGCCTACACGGGGTGCGCCACCGTCTTCGTCCTGCCACAAACAGGCCAAGCCTACACGGGGTGCGCCACCGTCTTCGTCCTGCCACAAACAGGCCAAGCCTACCCGGGGTGCGCCACGGTCTTCGTCCTGCCACAAACTGACATTCACACAGCGGGGCTCGCCTCCCCGAACTCCGGCACGGAGGCTGGCTTGGCAGAGCGCACTCGACAAAGCCACTTGCCCTGAACATCATGCTATTCGGGTAAGGCATTACGTGCCCGTTTAGTTTAATTTCAATGAGAAAGAAAATATGCTAACCAGATTTGTTCACAGACATTCAGCTGAAATTCATACTGGACTGGATGTTATTTAAATTAAATGTTTCCCTTTGGGCCTCATGTTATCTCCAGAACCACGTGGAACCATTGGGCAGAGCCCTTTATCCCCATTGTTGAGTAGCAGCATTAAGCACAGACATCAACTTGTAACGTAAAGACCCGTGGTACGAATAGCACCGCATTGGGGGGGGGGGGGGGGGGGTCTCGGATAGCCTACCTGCGCCACCTCCTGGTAGAGTGGAGACTTCCTCAGCCTCATCTTGGCAAGCATGGCCTTGGGGCATCCTGTCGCGTTACAGAAGCCGGCCGCGGAGCAGACCATGGCAGGGTCCTACAGCCACGCAACGACTTGCAACGTCAATTACACCGATACATCCCCACAAAGGGGGCAAACAGACGGACGCGAGGAAATATAAGTCGCATTTTACCAAACTGTTAATAACATACTGAACTTTACTTAAAATGCATTAATGTCTCTGCGATTTGTATCAATTGTTAAAGCTGAATAAATAATATATACATACAGATTAATGCATTTTACAAATTATAAGGCTGAACGTAATATGTGCCTGATTAGTGATACCTACCAATTCGCTGGTCAACAACTCCAATAGCTCTGGAACGTAGGCCTCTACAAGAGCTTTGCACTGCGAAATCGAAGATAGACAAGTTACTGTAGAGAATCTATACCCAAAGTTATCAATGGGTACATTCAACTCATACAAAAAAATATTATAGAGTTACGATAAATTCTTAGACGGATACCTGTTACATTCTTGCCAAGGAAGCAAAGCAACAATCATTTACCTCGTTTTCAAATTGACCGAGCTGGGAACACAACTGTTGTTCAATCATCTGCTCCAGTTCTTGCTACAATATAAGAGAAAAAAATGCATTTTATGAAGGCGTCTATTATATTAGCATATAACAGGTGACTGTGTAATTCTACTATAATACAGATAAACCTTCCCCAATCTGTTACTCGTGTGCCACCATGCATGGTAAAGGTAAACGTCTCTGTATTATAGTAGAATTACACAGTCACCTGTTATACACTCAGATATCTCTGCATAGAGGTGATCCTTAGCAAATTGTGAGGAGTAGGTAAAACAGCACTGCTGTTGGTACGTGTTGGGTCCAAATATGATCCTACCACTGTGGTCTTGCTGGTGATCATATCCTTGATATCCTGAAAGAACTTCTTGCAGTCAGTGCAAATGGGTTCCATCTCGAGGGCAGGAATCTACAACATAACGACAATTAAGACACAAAGCTACATATTGCCCTATTAAAGATAATAAGCGAAATCTCAAATATTAATACCATTTTCTGATCTATTTAAAGACAGTCAACCAACGTTCTATTTGTTTTCGTATGTTTTCTACTATCTCTCGAAAAGTATACACATCCATCCTTAAAGTGATTATCGATATCAGTAAAGTTTTAATGGAACAAATGTTTGTATACATGAAACTTATGTATATCACAAAGCTGAGTAGAGATACTGAATGTATGAGGATGGTATTACAAAAAAATAACATGCATGATTACTTTTAACTTTAATCTTTACTACCTAATGCCATAATATGTACGGACGAATTGCTGTTCTTGGGAATCAGGTACATGTATATGAATAGAGAAATTGCCTACATTACCTTCATGGTTGGTGTCCTGACCAGTGGACTGCCATGTGGTACTCGGTCCTTCAGGCCGGAGCAGAGACCCATGACGGAGCAGATCATCTGGGGGTCCTGGTTTGTACATATTAAGATTACTACTAGTAATTACACAGCAAAGTTCTGATACGCTTTTGGTTCAATGCAGTTTTGTCTGCATTCTGAAGATCTATCACCAAATTATGGAAGCAGTGTTTAGCCATTTAACCACACATACCCAAGTGTTCTTACATGTGGTAACTTTGTCATACTGACATCAGATAGGACATTTAATGTATTTGCTTAGTGAGTTACCCACCAGTTCCGAAACTATCAGGTCCAGTATAGATTGCAGATCATTGTCAACCATGTCTTGGCACTGTAAACAGAAAGTTAATTTCATAAATTACATTCTTACTGCCTTAGCAGATCCGCCTCAGCACACCACCATGGTTACTTTGGGGTAAAACCCTAATACAATGATCCTAAAGACAATTATTCACGGAATAAACCTTAACTCAAAAATGTATTCTACATATTATCGATATGTTTTACCTCTTCTGACCAATCAGATATTGGTTAAAAGACCAATTACCTGGTACATAGATACATCTATTTAACACCTTTGTTATGGTTGATATCAGTTTGTACCTCTTTTGCGACTGAAGGCAGTGGAATTATTGAGCAGGCAGCATCCAGATACTTCTTGATCTGTGCCTGTAAATCAAACACAAGCAATCTTCAACAGAGAGAGAAGCTGTTTCTGCCACTTCGTAGCATGCTGGTTTAGCTAAGTTAGAAAGAAAAAATAGTATATTATTCTTACATTTATTATATATACAATATATTACAATTTTAGATACAAGTACCCACAGGATTTGGATGGAAAAAAGCAATATCATACAAATAAATACACAAATATTGTGTTATTCTCACAAATACAAACACTACAATGTAAAAAAACAACTGTAACATTGCCCAATGCTTGTAGTATTTACTATTTCCTGATGCAATACATATATCCTATAGGTATAATACAAGGGAATTTGTTTTACAATAAAGGTAAAAGACAAGTTATTTGGATCTACAGACAAAGATTATACTGAACATTATGAAGCCACTTATACCAAATAAAATGTTTAATATTCATAGTTCAAAACATTATATTCAGGCACTTACCTGACTCTGTTTATCGGAGAGGAAGCTCTTCACATCTTTAATTACATTTTCACAATACACACAAAGTTCGCCTGTGTCCTAGAGATAAAATTCAAAACTCAGCATAAGTATCAAAATGTCAAATGTACCATTACCAAATGTTTCAATCATTTAATTTTCTTTAAATACCACTTGTGTCCCTGTTTCATATTTGTTAAATGGTGTCAACTTATTATCATAATCAATTTCACATGTTCCAGCAACAACAACTGGTACTGCATGAAACCTATTTTTTTTGTGTGTTACAGATGCAGTGCAGTCAGGTCATATGTACTGCCTATAACAAAACAGGACATAGTCATAAGGCACGAACAACTTCCTGTATAGCTTCCTGTCAGCAGTGAACATCACATGATCATCAGATAGGGTCCACTTAGTACAGATGATTCATCCTCATGCCTTGCAACCCAACAATGGCTACATTGTGTCAAATGCTCATTTATTCCAGGTTTACAGCAGAGAATAAGTTCAATATTAGGGTATGTTTAATGCCTTATATATGACAGCCCAAATGATGTTGACCAACATAAGACTGCTATTTTTCTTAATTATATAATTAGATAATCAGTTTTAAAATAAGCTAAAAACAAATACCTCAGACAGTTTTTCATTGCTCCATACTGTTGTCATACAGTGCTGGAATGCTCCACACTCCTTGGCCTGCTTCAGTCCACTGCACCAATAAGATTCACCCCAAGCACAATGGTCATATGCATTGACTGAAATCAAAGACCAAATGTAAAACTTAATCAGACTGTACTAATAAATATATATCAATAAATGTTAACAGATATTATAATATGCAAACACCATTTAATAAATTGTTTATGAAGTGAGACTAAAAGAATTATTAAAACTGTCAGTACAAGGCAATTAAGACTTCATTTGCAATCTCTACAGTTCTTTATATTATGATTTCCACATCTCAAAGATATTACAGCCATTTTTTTTTATTGTAGATCTAAGGGACCATATCAAGACAATACTCGCATTCAGCTTGTTTCTGCAAGGTAAATTTCTGACTGTGCCTATAGTGCCACCTATTGTTAAATTTAGTGCTTGTCACTGTAAATGGCTATGAAAATAAGATGTTAATATTGTTATACAGATGGCAATATGACAATTAACCTCTGAACTCATCGCAGTTGGTAGCTGTTAAACATATTTTCCTATCTTGACTGAAACACTCATTTGTCAGCATTATTTTGAAATAAGCCTAACAGGGCAGCAGATTTCATTGATATAAACAGTGATTAATGGAAGCATGGAGAGATAAGATTCACACTTATTTCTAAAGGCAAAATATCTGCATAAATCAACATTTTCACCAACACCAAACAATTTCACTTCATGCCTCGATCAGCCATGGTAAAGATTAAATGTGTCATTTACCAAAACCTTAATAGATCTACCACTATACTAAGCTAGTTATACTCGTCTATAGTATAGTACCAGTCAGATTGAAGCAAGGAGGTTTTCAAATCAGTGGGTGCTTTTCTTTGGTACCCCGGATGTATCCCTACGGTGGACCGAATAGGTACATTATGCATCGGTTCACCATCCGACACTTCTTTCACCCGGTTATGGATGCGTGCGCATGCATTCGGTATGCCGATGTGCCCCATTCTAAACAGCACGGAGCATTTGGGGGAAGACTGCTGCTGATTGAAAGGTGATGAAAGTAGGTTGATTCCAATACCTTAATGTGCACCGGATGTGAACGGTGTGTGCATTTCATTGGAATAGGCATATCCCTATCGGCATACTTGGAAGTTCCCTGTCACATGTTGCGGGCCTGGGGCGGGATACCAAACCTGGCCCAAAGAAATGCGCCCAGTGGCAGATTGGGACACTGACCTTAGTGGTCAGGTGGTAGCAAGGCCTTGGTTCTCCAGTTAGATTACTGAGCAGCTGAGCTGCTGTGCATGGGACACTTCCGCATATAACACTGTTAAAGTTCCCGAATCCTGCCAATTTAGATCTACTTATTTCTAATAGACAATAAAATAGTGCTGTGTGGCTGTTGCCTGTTCACTTTCACTTCTCAGCGTTGAACTGGCAACTGCGCCACGGTCAATTCGCAGGACCATAACCGGATAACTGCACTTGAATGCTTGGTACTGAATTTGTAAAGTAACTCCACGCCTAACACTTACCAACAGCTAACGCCGCTAACAAAATTAAGGCCCTCATGTTTCTTTCTTCTGTAGAGGTTTCTTCGTAACTTCACCGCTTGTCTCTTGCTGTCGCAGGCGCCCTTCTATTTTACTTCCCGTCCGTTGTCTTCGCCAACGAATCGTCATGTGATGCCAGTGTCTCACCAAATGTTCGACTCGATCCAAAAAGCACCAGATGATTACCGTACTCTATTCAGCCAGTGCGCTTGTATTAGTGCATAACACGTTACTATGTATTTTGACATCGGGCGCGATATTTGCTGCACAGTAAAATCAAATGTTGGTGTCTTAGGCCACTTTAGTCAACATGAAGTCCAACCTGGGCCAAGAAACCTCCCGTGACAATGAACTGGATATGTATGAAACATGTCAGGTTACTATTTAAAGATAGACAATGCATACATGGGTGTTTCTCTTAACATTGTGTGACGTCGTAGTCATAAAAATGGAGGAAGCGAATCACCAAAATTTATTATATATATTGAATAATAAAAAATAAAAACGTAATTAAAAAACAATTAAAATTTATTCATTTAATTCTAGGTGGTCTCTGCCAAGCTCGTCCTCTCTTTGTGGATCTGCCATATCGATGGGGCTTAAAGCGGGTGGCCAACCTAATTTAATCGCGATCTGCACCGAAAGTTTACATCTTGAAATTAAATTGGCGAGTGTTAAAGCTTCGTTTCGGCTGACTGGTAAGGAGAATAAAATTAAGGCAACCCGCCAGCTGCAATGTCAAGCAGAGCGCCATTTTGCCGGGAGCAGTGACTAAATAAATTAGAGTATCGCATTCTGATTGGTCAATCGCGGACACACCTCCAAAAAGGGCTGCCGCCCGGGTAGGCGGCGAAATCGTGCCCGGTGTCACTTCTAAATTTTATTGTGAGCTATAGATCGGACGAAAAATTCTGTAATGTGGAGGATAGACAATTGGGTATTATATGAATCAGTAAAGCAGCGTTAAAGGCCAGGCTAGCGGTTCCCTTTAACTTAATTGTTTGTGTGGTATGATAAATTTATATTGTTGGTTTGGCACAAGTGATCGCTGCTTAATTTTGGCCATAATACTGCTACTTTTCTTTGGACCCTTTTTCCACTCTTTATGCTGATTAAATGTCACCGGTGCTGGGATTGGTATATACCCAATAAATATCCCACTATTGCTGGGTATCTTCTGTACCGATTCTGTACTCCACAGGACACATGTCCATCTCTCCAAAACATCTTTGCATAAAAAACCATGCCACAGTTGGAGGCATAAAAACGACGGCTGTAATCGATAAAGGGTTAGGGCCACCCTAGTAGTACTTGTAGTTATGAACTAGGCTAACATGGTCTATTGTAAATATTATTCACTACCTTGTTATCATGGTTATAATCATGGCATACGTTTTAAATATATTCACGAAGTATTTTTTTTTAACTCAACTGTCATTTAATAATCGTGTCATATTTCTGCTTCATAATGAACAAACGTACGATTTATTGTAGCAAGGTTTGTTTTATTTCACTTACAGTAAAATTGTCAACACCACACAGTACAATCTTTATCAAAACGCCGGCTTTTTCAACAACTATGATACATATATTCAATAACAAAGCAAAACCCTGGGAGACTAAGTAAACTCGGTGTCGCAACCAAATAAGGCAGTTCCAATGTAAACTGAAGGTACATTTGAGTCATTTCGGGTTGGAAAATCCCCATAAACAAATTTGAAGTAGACTAGATACCACATAGTAAGGTAAATAAATTAACAAGTTAACAGGGGCACTGACTCAGTTGTCTTATTCCTCACTAAACTCCCCTTTTCACATAGAGTAAAGAAAGGAGCTGTGAAGGTGCTCTTGTGTAAGAAGTAACCGTTCAGCGGAGCAACTCATAAAAGCGCTATGGGGTAAAAAATAGACATTAACAAAACAACATAAATCATAATTAGACTAGATCCTATAAGTCATAGCAGTCACAGCAAAATCACACTTAAATGACGTTATCCTGGCCTTATCCGTGCACCTTATTTAGAATCAATATTAAAGGGACAGTTGGGAGTCTTCACAAACACTTTATGGAGACACATTTGTACAGCAATTAGGCATAGGTAAACACAATCACTTGTTTAGAGAACATGCTTGCCGCGCTACATAGATTTCATCCTCATATATTTATTATTACTAAAAGACAGCTGGTTATCCTACAACTTGTGGGATAAAGATAGTTCTGATGTCTTTATTGTGTGGGCCTTAAGCATCCAAGTGAAAAAAACACCCTTATAGGACGATTTATTAGTAATATATGTCAGGGTGACAGATAATTTGCAAAGCGTGCCCTGATAGAGTAAAACGGTGACACCAAGTACGACACGATGCAGTCTTTGGTTAAGTCAAGATAAAAACATAACGTCCATCTCCACAATCACAGTCTAGGGGCGTGAAACGGACGCGTGAACGTTTCAGTCGCCGCAGCACACAATAAAACCAAGACAAAACAGAAGGAGTGTGTCCCGCATGTCCTCCATAATTATACATGGAGCAATGCTTAGAATCTCACGTAACCTTAATACTGTTTAGAGATTCCTGCGACAGAACATACTTGACATTGGAGCATTGTTTAGTCGACATGAGGACAAAGAAAAACTTTGGATTACCATCAGGGGTAACAAGAAAGTGCTGTCACCATAAACAAGTTACGGCTAACAGTTAAAAACAACCATTGTTACATCTCTCTGACTTGAGCATCTTGGTATCGTATCACAAAGATTAGCAGAACATGATGACACATCATCGATGTTCTCGACCTCTAAGAAAACAGGAGCAACTCAAGAACTATTAGATATCATAATCTCGTTCCAGTGACGCAAATAGCAGTGTGTTTTATCAATAGGCTTGTTATTACTTGAATCAACTGTTAACTCCTGACGTTCAAAAAGTTAATTCAACATTTCAATCTTGCCACAATTGTTCCTATTCCATGGCAATATCCTGGCAGACTTGGAAACTGTACAATGACCAATATCATATACAAATACTGAATGTTTCGCAGTAGTGGAAATTCAGTTATCAACTTGTGATCTCTGTTTTGATTGAGTCAGATTGGTTAGCATAAATATATATATATTATTTACAAATCCCGCTAATAACGTCGGACAAGTGCATCGTAAAAAGTCAACGTGCCAAAAAGGAGTAAATTTCAAGGAAAATTGCATCCATTGGCTCACACAGCACTTTCTGAGTCGCGTTTTACGGCATTGTTGTATGTCAGCGAGGACCTTTGAACTAAGCCGTGTCCACATAGCGACCACGCCACGACGCACCCAACCACGTGATGCCAATGACGTCAGTTATAAGCAAGGAGTTTCACAACTTCATAATATAACGGCAATATCAAGCCATGTTGAATTTAAGTATAAACGAATGCAATTCAATTGGACTCGTTCTTTATAATTTTATAGCCAAAGGAAAACACATAACAAGAATGGGTTGACACGGACTTGCCCTGATTCTATAAGCTCAGCCTCAGCACGTCACTGTCACCGACTGTCTGTACGTCACTGTCACCAACTGACTGCACGTCACGGTCACCAACTGACTGCAGGTCACTGTCACCAACTGACTGCAGGTCACTGTCACCAACTGACTGCACGTCACTGTCACCAACTGACTGTAGGTCACTGTCACCAACTGACTGCAGGTCACTGTCACCAACTGACTGTACTTCATTGTCAGCAACTGTCTGCAGGTCACTGTCACCAAATGACTGCACGTCAGTCACCAACTGACTGCTCGTCACTGTCACCTACTGACTGCACGTCACTGTCATCCACCGAGTACCGCCCCTCTCACCCACCCAGTGCATCCACTCCCGACTACCGACTGCTGCTGGGACTGTGGCTTCCCGACCTCTCACGATTGCCGACTACCCTGGGTGTGGATTTCCCAGCAGAGCACGCCACCGTCGTACACCCCGTGTCTGTAGACAGTCGGTTCGGGTCGCCCTGGGGGTTACTATCATCAGATGTGTAGTGTAGTCCAGTAGCTGGTGCTGCCGAGCCTCTTCAGGCGGATTCACACAAAGCATGCGCGCGGCGACCGGCGTTCCGAAGGGGAGGGTGACGGGAGTGGGGGGTGGGAGGTGAGATGGAGCGAAGTACTGCTTCTACCAATCAGGTCAAGGTCAAGTGGGCGAGACGGTCATGACTTCCGGGTGGTTGAGGCGCGACTTCCGCTTCCGGCGCCGGCGGGAACTCGGCGCGCGTTCCACAACTTCATACGGTCGAAGACAGAATACCTGTCGCGAGGGAGATGGACAAGAATTGATATACATTTTTAAAGAAATGACAAACAGAAGTGATTCAACAAACATTGTATCGCTCGTGGTCCGCGCTCCTTCTGACATGACATTATACTGTCAACCATCTTCCATGTTAAGAGTTCGTGAAACCGATCACGTTGGTCAAAAGGTTAGACGTGAGTAAAATTTGAGCTACTTGGAAAAAATAGATCTTGGTAACATGGAAGAAGGACTCAGATGTACGTTGCAGACACGGGCAATTATTAGTATAACTTTCAAGGACTCAGATGAAAACATGCGGCGCTATGAAGATACTACGCAGTCATCCCCTCATGCATATACGTTTAACTATCGTAAGCCATAGCGCATATAAAGTCATTATAAACTAATTGTTCTTTATACAATATTCCTACAAATAAAATTCGTATTGTAAAATGTACGCAATATATTAAGCCAGTAATTCTCACTGAAATTATAATTAGAGTAACCAATAACTAATATCATCTTTACGTTGTATAAGTCAACAGTATTGCCGCTATAGCTACAAACAGAAGTTAACAGTTAATTGCACGAGAATAAGCTGAGTAGCTTAACTATAATAAGTCATACCAGAACAGATCCCCAAAAGTTTAAAATTAAGCAAGACCCGATGCCAGTGTAGAATATTCATAAAAACTTGAATATAAATTTTTGTACAAGCGTTGTACAACTATATAACATGAAAGTACTCAAATATCTATTATGTTTTGGTCTGTGCAATGCGCTCTCATTTCAAATGGATGATACATACACGCCTGCACCGTTTTGATTATTAATTTTGACGTAATGTTTAGTAACGGAAAGGTGTTTGGTATATACAGTCAGTGAGGTGAACAATGGCTAAGTGTAACGTTGCACATTTGATATTTAATAGCTCAATTGGTAATAGTATTCGTGTTTAGCCACGGTTCGCCATGATTATTCAAATGGAATAAGTATAATTAGGTGTAAATAACAAACATATTAATATCTCAATGCGCAATAGTTTACTTTAACATATCTTTAAGACCGCTCAGGACTCACAAGCGCACAATGCAGTAGTTTCTAGAGGGCAATTTCTAAGTGGGAAAGAAGCAGCAACGAGCGTCCAATGACACCATGCACGACCCGCTTTCATGCACGTGACCCAAGACATGTGACCTGGACACCGTGCAACAAGCTCTACGCCTACGGCAAACACCACTATGTTACAACACAGTCTGCACTAGGCAGTTGAAACTAGTGACTTATAAACTTTCGGAAGAAACCGCTCGGCGCAAAATAAATTTCGTCATGGCTACATGACCTCTAAGGTAGCAGCGCGCCATAAATGTCAACGATATATCAGGCATTTGATTCAGATATGTACAAGGCTGACTGCGTCATACAACGAAGGTAATATAGAAAAACGTGTACCATATATATAACAATTATATAGTTGTCTCAGAATGCCATGTCATGTTGCAAGGGCGTTAATCGTCAAGCTTTGAAAGGACCATCTCGAGTATACATTGCTAGATACTGTGTTTCAAGCATGGAAGCCCATTGACGAAAGAGGGAGCACAAGAACTAGGATAATTTGCATAAAGAAGAAATAGCGTTAAGCAGACTATCGCTATACATTTGTATATATTTTTCATATAATTTTGAAACATGTATGAGACCTCGGCTCTAGAAACACAGACACGAGCCTTTGTAAGACGGCCCCTAGTTGGGTGACGGTACAGGCAAGGTAAGCTAGGATAACCGGTCCGCCATGCAGGTCCCTTACTTTTGAAAGGGTCCCCGTCAGAAGGATTGTTGAAAATGTGACTGGGAGCAAAGCAGAAAACCTGGCGAGAAAAACAAACAAAAAACGAAAAAGGAGAAAATGGGCATAACAAGTTGGTTATTAGTGTCGGGTTTTGGAAACATAACGAACACACGAAATAAATAAAATATGGGGCATGTCAAAGGGTAAGGAAGCCAATGGTTGCAACATAACTCATCATGTTATATCATAAAGTATTACCAATATGACAGTAATGATCTAAGGGTCACAGCAACGGTAAGAAACCCTAAGAAATTTCTTACAGGTTCTAAAATCAATGCTAATATTAGTAGCTTAACAGGTCAATGTTTTACATAAACAACTGATCTTAATAACTCTTAACATTAGTCTTTGAATTATCGATACATCTCATTAATACATTTTGTTTCGCTTGTAAAAACCTAATAGTTATTGCTATTAAATGTCTGAGAAGTATATGGGAATGAGAAAAGCCATATATACAATCGTCTGTTGTAACTCTCGAGGTGTAAGCAGAAGATATAGAGCAGGAAGATGCCAGCGGCATGAGGACAGACAAAGGGCGCGAAGCGGACCAAACGGATCAGTCACGTGTCCACAATACAGACTGTGGCAATGACGCATTCCGAGAAATGTATCCAAATACGAGATGATCAACTTGTCACTGTCTAATAGCTTAACAGAGGTACTTCGGCCACTTGAAAGTGTTACATAAAGGCCTACGTGACTTATTAATGGCATCGCCAGAAGAACTTTTGGCACTTGAATGTGTTACATATTCGTGACTTATTAATGACATCTTCATTATAGTTAAAACATGGTGCTCTATATGAAATATGAAGTGCGTTTATTTAATAAAACAATAAAAAAAAACCCCAATAAGTGGTGACTTCATCATTACCTTATTAGGCAGGATCCAAACCATAAGGTTTGTCATCGTGAAAGTCTCGTACAAGAGAATCACAAAAAAACATACAACGTCGAGATGATTTATCAGGAAGATTAGAAACAAAAGTGTCAAAGAACAAAAAGTCGGAAGGGGAAGAATCTGTTTGAACCATGCTGTGCGTGCAGCTCACCTTGTCGGTCGGTAACAACGGGAAGTCATCCGGTGGGTTGGTAATTACATAGCGCTTCGATGAGGGCTTTTGTTGCGCAGTAGCCGAGGTGTCTCGGAAACGATAGATGCCTATACACAGAATGCCGAAGTTCCTCAGAGTGTAGGTGAACAACTCTCCGTAGTGACCTCCCTCCTGAAACATGTGGTTAAATATCAACGACCGAGCTAGCATATATATATATTATATATATATCATAAAATAGGCAATATTATACCCCCCCCCCCCCGCAATGACATTTTGTCATTGCTTATTATAAAATCTAATGGAATGATACTTTATTAACATATGCAGATACAGTTTATCGGCATGTGCGAAAATGCTGAAACGCATGTTTGACGCAATTAAAACGTTTTTCATGGATAACATTGCTGTATGATTAACGTTATAAGACGAATCGTGTGCACAGGCACTGATAACTCACTCCGAATTGAGCAAAGGGTCCCTCAAAGAGGGTGAGTTGGGAGACTCTGCAGCGGTCGCGGTTGGCCAGGGTCTCTGCCGTGCTGTAGCCACCCCTCATCCCCACCCCTTCCGCCAGGATCTGCTCCAGTTCCGGCGTGGCCCCTCCCGTGATCAGCGTCCGGATCAGCGTCAAGGCATTGTCATTGAAGTACGTCTGGAGCAAAACAAAAAGGTCAAAAGTGGAATGGTACTTTTCGAAAGCGAGGGCGAAAGCGAAAGCGAGGACGAGGGCGAGAGCGAGGGCGAGGTCGATGGCGAGACCGAGGAAGAAGAAGAGGGTGAGGACGAGAGTGAGAACGAGGGCGAGGACGAAGGCGAGACCGAGGACGAGGGCGAGGGCGAGACCGAGGGCGAGACCGAGGAAGAGGGCGCGGACGAGAGCGAGGGCGAGGGCGAATGCGAGGACGTGGGCGAATGCGAGGACGAGACCGAGGACGAATGCGAGGGCGAGGGTGAAGGCGAGGGCAATGGCGGGGGCGGGGACTCTGTGTGAGTACTGACTGTACGCAGGGCTCTGTGTGAGTACTGACCGTGCTCATGAGCGAGTCGAGGACGCTGACGGCGAAGGCCGTGCCGCAGGCGAAGGGCTGCGTCATGTAGAGCTCCGTGTCCGGGTCGTCGTCATCATCCTGGTCCAGGAACTGTACGTTGGCGTCGTTCCCTGCAAGGTAACCAAGCATCAGGATGTAGTGAGTGAGTCTCGACACAACACCGACACGTTATCCAGGGCAGGTGATTAGAAGGTGCTTGTATCAGACTTATGGTTGTCGGCCGATAGCACTTTCAGATAGAGTCGCTAAACAATATGTTATCTTGTAACGGTGCCCACCCCGCTAGGGCGGCTGTCACTTACCGAGCTCGGTGATCATGGGGATGTCGGCGCCGGAGTGCACCCCTCGGCGAGGCGGTTGTTTCTGTCCTGACAGAACACTCATCGGCTCAAAGCCAGGCGGCAAAAACCCTGAGAAATATTATTGATTCTTGTAAATTATTCACTTCAATAATATAATATATACTGTCAAATTGATTGCCATAGAGTTTTATAATCTTTCCATCTGTGCTTCTATCCCGTTTCCATTGTGATATATTCTGCTCAAACTAGTATAAGATCACGATTTCATATTTGCATTGCTTTTTTATAGTACACAGCAACAGATTTTGATTAAAATAGGATTGGACACCGGTCGATATTAAGCCGTACCCGGCAATATTCAAAACTTGAATGTTGACTGAACGTCCGGGGAGAAGGCCATCCCCGCTAATTCTGACGATAGATATAACAAACAAACTGTCTACTGTTTCTATATATCGCGTGGGGAATCAACATCTATCACCACGCCACCTACCGGCATGACCATGTGCTGAGGCCTGTAGCAATCCTATGGTGTCATCGAAAGTCATGGCCTTGATATTGAGACAGCACAAAATGGCCTCTTTATCCACCAGGTTGTTGTCATCCATGTTGGTCTTTCTGGCCGAGAGGATGACGCACATGTCGCTGAGATTGATGTTCACCGCGCGCAGATTGGCGCGATTCAGAGGCGACCCCTGGTGAGAGATATATTATATTGACTCACATTACTTTGAGATTGAGAACAAGTTAGAATTTACTTTTAAGAGGTCCGTAAAAATGAGTCTTAAGATAAATAAAAAGAGGAACATCCGACGTACATCGAGAATGTTGATATTCGGGAAGTTGGCCAGGCTTTTCCACTCCTTCTTGATGTACTCTTTATCGCCCACAACGACCACGTGCTTCAACTCGCTGGGATGGAAGTTGGACGCGCGAAGAGGCATGACGAGGTTCCGCAGACCAATCAGAGGAGAGTGCGCGTCGGCAAAGAGACAAACGACCACGTGGTTGCTAAGCACTGTCATGGCGGCCTGTTCGCGGTCCTGATACAAAAGAAACGAAACAGCATTAGATCTGCAATGGATATATTAGCCCCGTGGGCTATTACATGTAAAGCATGGTTTCTCATTCATATGAAATTGGACGAAACGAAATGTTAATATTTTGGCCACTTGTGTGAATATGAAGGTTAAAATTGGCTAGGAAACCGCGGACTCCGGTTTACCGAGCGTGCCCAGAGAGGCATGTTTCAGGGCTAGGTACGACCCAGTAAGTAACGACCCAACAGGACAGCGTGTATGCTGTGCACTGAATACACAAAAGGATCAATATATCTCATGAGAATTAAGGCTTCATTTTGCACGCCTAAAGTTTCCCCGGCCGTTCTTAGTTTGCGCCGAGGCTGCCTTGCGGTAGGTACTCACGATGAGGCAGGCCTGGATGGGCTGCTCGGGACACCAGTGGAACATCCCCGTCGAGTCGAACTTGCGGGGGTCGTTGTCCTTCTCCTGCTGTTCCTCAGCCTCCTGTCCGTTGTTGGAGCCTTGGTGGGTCGGGCTCGAGGACCTGGGGTCACGGAGGGTCACAAAGTTAATTACCCGCTCCACAGTGTCCACGGTAACGTTAGGGCCAGTATACCTGCAGCTTTCCAACTACTAGCCTTTGGTTCTGTGCTACGAAAGCAGGATTAACTTAAAGACTTAACTGATTAATACTGTTGGTCTGATTAATCAAGCGTTTATTTTCACGAAAAGATTTCGGGATTGGAAAACACCAGTTTGTTGATTTTAGTAATACAAAGGTATAACTCCGTTGATATTGGAAATTACTTTGGGGAGTATTAATATTATAAATTAATTAGCGAGGAACCAGATCTGTTGCGAGCTGTGTATTGCGTGGGCGAACCAAAGCTTACAAAAGGGATACGAGGTATTGCGCTCGATCATGTCTCAGACGAGACCAGGGTTCAAGTAGACAAAGAGCTGAATGAACCACAGGGATGATAGAATCAAGGGTATAGCGGGATGGAGGGTTTGGATGGATCAAGGCTTTGGGTGGAGCAAGGGTTTGAGTTGATCAAGGGTTTGGGCGGATCAAGGGTTTGGGTGGATCAAGGGTTTGGGTGGATCAAGGGTTTGGGTGGAGCAAGGGTTTGAGTTGATCAAGGGTTTGGGCGGATCAAGAGTTTGGGTGGATCAAGGGTTTGGGTGGATCAAGGGTTTGGGTTGATCAACGGTTTGGGTTGATAAAGGGTTTGGATGGATCAAGGGTTTGGGTGGATCAAGGCTGAAACTGGATCAAGGGTTTGTGTGGATCAAGGTTGAGGCTGGATCAAGGGTTTGGGTGGATCAAGGGTGAGGCTGGATCAAGGGTGTGCTTAGGGTAAGAGACTAATGGCTCACGAGACGTTGTAGATAGCCAAATATGAGTGGATCCTATGATGCGAGGATCGTGCGTGCCCGTTATGTACAGATCAGTGAGTGAATTAGATGACAGTTAAGGTCAGGCGTATGAGTAAAGGTTTGGAGGAGCCTACGTTGCTTTTCCCTCGCGCCTCCTGTCCGGGGCTTCGTCATTCGCCATTCCCTTCAGACTGGAGCTGTTACGTCCACAAGCAAAACAGAAATCACACACACTGGGTTAGTCGTCCGTGCTGCCAGTACCTTCCCTTATTTGCGATTGCATTTGACATTATTTTGTTAGTGATCAAACGTACGTTATTATCAACAATAAATTTGAAAAATCACGCCGTGAACATTAAGAAAGGAATAAAATGAATTTCATGAAGATGAAATGCATTTTCATAGCAATAAATGGTTTAAACATAATTAGGCCACATACAAATTGTTTAGGGTTATTGACATACAATATACAGTCAGCAAACGGCGAACACTCATGTGGGGAAAGCTCATGCATACATGCATTTCAGGCAGAAGAGATAATGACCTAACATATGAGAATGTTTGTGACCGATCATCTTGATTGAGCGAGACCGGAGAGGCTTAAGTACAAATATATCAATAACTATGTTACGCAGTGTCCGCGCAAAGTAACGCTGGGTCCAGAAAGATTTCCCTTATACTTCATATCCCTTAAATAATGTTGCACTTCTTCCACGTTAGCTCTGTCATAAAGTATCACCATATCATCACTCTCCGCTTGCTGTTAATTACCACAACCATACATAGCGGGACGACTACCTCGGAAGATCAACCACCAACTTCAAGCCAAATTGTGCCTCATATTACGCGAGTCTGATTGCGTCACTTACAGCGTTCGATATTACGTATTTACACTTAGTTCAATACTAAATTTACTGAATAAATAAATGCATTGTATATTTGATTACTTCTGCTTTCCATACGCCGCCTATATACATCTAACGATAAACTACTACCATTGTCCACAATACATTGGGCAATATTGGAGTACAAAGAGTGCAATTTTAAGTATCAATAATTGGGTCCCTCTTCGCTTGTTTGAGACCGTTTTGGATTACAATATGAACATCAAACTATACTGCGGTGAAATTATACTCCATGCCCATCCAGGGTGAGGTGCAATTTGACGTTATGAGAAAACTACTCATAGATCAAAGATAACATACGTCCAGATTATACGCCTGTACAGTATTAAACACATTTTTTACATGTTTATCCGTGTTACATATAGCAACAGAGGATATTTAACAAATTTTTTTTCACCTATGGCTATCACCACGGAAATCAGAAAAGCAAGAACCACACAACCGAGTTAGCAGTTCAGAGCGTGCACTTGACATGTCACCTGTGAGATTTGAACATTACGTTACCGACAAATTAAAGTCACATAAAAACCATTCCCAATAAATGTAACAAGGAGGTGTAGACATGACTTTACCCGAACCCCATGGCAATATTGGCAGTAAGCGTCATAACACTGCAAGACAATGGGCGAGGGAAAAAGAGGGTGAGATACAAAACACAGCAGCAGACTTAGAGCGGTTTCTAAGAACAATCCTGAAAAGACCTCAAGGGGTGAAACACACGGGTGGTTACGAGCACCTAAGGCATGCAAATCAATGACAAAACTATACGATGAAGAACATCTATCTATTCGACCAATCAATATAGTTTCTGGTGATACATTCCTTCATGTCTTGGGACTCGTTTTCATGCACAATACATGGGAAATGATGTCATGTTTTAATAAATATTTTTGAACGAGAGGATCATTTTCTTCTACGTCGTAACCAAGGTAACAGAGGAAAACAACAAACGTAGCCCACCGACAAAATTGTTTATAAAATATATAAGTTTACAGGAAGAACAGTTCTCAAGCCGAAATCATGCATATCAATAAAAACAAAATGCGTTATGGCTGCTTGAGAACTGAAAGCCAACAAGAAATATCTTCAGTACAACACTTCCATCAGTAACCAATGACAACAACAAACACGACGTTCACATGGATAAAAAAAAACGAAGTCGTTCCAACCCATTCAGTAAAAGGATCGCGTGCACCTTAAGAATGTGACGGCCCTTGTGGGTTAAGCCGTCCTCGGTACATATATAAAGCACAGACATATACCCCAGAACATTACCTGGAAACGGAGGAACCAATCCGGCCTTTTCTTCCTGCGCTGGGTGAGGTCTTGCCGGTAAGCTTGGCGAACGGCATACTCACTACAAGTGTCCAAAGCAAACGTATAATTAGTCTACATCTGTTCGAGGCAAGCCTAAGACACCATCGCTTTACCAAAAGAACGTGAAATGCCTTTTATTTTGAAATCATTCTAATTCAAGGATTATTATAAGCAACTAGGCCAATATAAACTTGATACACAATGGTTCGACATACTAGATCCATAGGCAGCGATGAGAGGAAACAATGGAATATGCATACAACATAGAAACAATAATAAATACCAAACAGTCACTTTGATATATCTAGAACTTAAAGGTTTTATAACATAATTGAAGATTATAAACCATTACAAAACAGACGCATAAAATGTCAAGATATCTCAATATTGCATAGATTCAGCCCTAACGACAATAAATATATGGGTTATATAGTCCATTGATGTGAAGAACCGCTAACATGCTGAAGAGTCTGGCCTGGATTGAAGTTGCAGATCGTTTAGAAGAAAAGATGAAGAAAACAGAAAGCGGTAGATACCAACACACCTTCCGTACGAGTAACTATACAGATATACGTAGCAGAAATACGTAGATCTTCTCGTATGTAAAAACCAAGCACTCGGGCAAGGAAGTAAACATTCATATTTCTAATACTGTCACCCGTACGGACCGACACCACCGCCACTGCTACCGTTACCGACACCGCCACCCCCGGGAAAGTAATTGGGATCTACCTTGGTAACGCTTAGTATAGTGACGCGAAGTATCTTCGATGGCTGCAAAAATCAGGGCATATTTGAATAGTAAATTGATTATAGCACCGCTTCCCCCTTCGTTCGCCCACTACACGGCTGCAATATCCAGGTTGGTATATTTGAATAAGGGCAAAAGGTTTGTTTACGCAAATAATGCAGTCCCGTTCGACTCTTTACATCGACGCCGCCTATTACCGTCATTCCCTTACAGCTACGACAATTACCAAACAGTACTCCATCTCCCATATCAGACAGAAATCGAAACATCTGTTTAGTCTTTCACTGGAAAGTATAAGGTTTTTTTTGCCTATATATTTCACTATTTACAGATATATATTAGCATAATGAATAGATTGGTGATTTACGTCCCCATTTGAGCCCACATGGGCTAACCCGGGTCAAGAAAGCCCGATATGACAAATATCTGAAGGGCAACAGTCATTTACATCATTTCATAACAACAAATTGTATAGTATTATGTTGCACAATACTGTAAGCTTATCTTGTTGGTATTACCTGCATTAAATAACAGTTAACACCCCGCGGGTCAAACATTAAGGAGTATATTGATATGCTAATTCCAACAGCTTAAGCCTCATTGATAAGGGACGTTTATAACATTTTAAGAATGGAGAAGGTTTTGAATGAGGAATCACTTGTAAGCGAAACAAATGGTAGCCTTGATAAATGGGAAGCGGTTGGCATTTTATAGTTGTTGGGAGTGTGGTTTACAAGACGATTATCATGTCAGCTCGTTTTCCGTTGAGGATTGGGGTTAGGTCGGTTTAATCCCCTATATAACATAGCCTGAACCATGGTCTGTGGTGACGTATCGCTTATAGATATATAATTATTGTGCCATAATAGATAAATGGGGTTGCATAGGGGTGCATTAAACGGACGTGACAGCATGGTTCTGGTTAGTAAACCCTTCACAGCTGATCACAGCTTAGCGCATGTAGCTTTGAGTTCATCCACGACCAGATAGTCATCCACTGCCAGACATCAATCCACAGCCAAACAACTATCCACTGCCAGACATCCATCCGCTGCCAGACATCAATCCACTGCCACACATTCATCCATTGCCAGATATCCATCCACTGCCAAGACATCCATCCACTGCCAGACATCCATCCACTGCCAAACATCCATCCACTGCCAGACATCCATCCGCTGCCAGACATCAATCCACTGCCACACATTCATCCATTGCCAGATATCCATCCACTGCCAAGACATCCATCCACTGCCAGACATTTATCCACTGCCAAACATCCATCCACTGCCAGACATCCATCCACTGACAGACATCCATCCACTGCCAAACATCCATCCACTGCCAGACATCCATCCACTGCCAGACATCCATCCACTGCCAGACATCCATCCACTGCCAAACAACCATCCACTGTCAGACATTCATCCATTGCCAGACATCCATCCACTGCCAGACATCCATCCACTGCCACACATCCATCCACTGCCAGACCTCCACCCACTGCGATCTCCATCCGCTGCCAGACATCCATCCACTGCTAAACATCCATCCACTGCCAAACATCCATCCACCGCCAGACATCCATCCACTGCCAAACATCCATCCACTGCCAGACATCCATCCACTGCCAAACATCAATCCAATGCCACACATTCATCCATTGCCAGATATCCATCCACTGCCAAGACATCCATCCACTGCCAGACATCCATCCACTGCCAAACATCCATACACTGCCAAACATCCATCCCCTGCCAGACATCCATCCACTGCCAGACATTCATCCATTGCCAAACATCCATCCACTGCCACACATCCATCCACTGCCAGACATCCATCCACTGCCAGACATTCATCCATTGCCAAACATCAATCCACTGCCAGACCTCCATCCACTGCCAGACCTCCACCCACTGCGAGACCTCCATCCACTGCCAGATCTCCATCCACTGCCAAACATCCCTCCACTGCAAGACATCCATCCCCTGCCAGACATTCATCCATTGCCAAACATCCATCCACTACCAGACATTCATCCACTGCCAGATCTCCATCCGCTGCCAGACATCCATCCACTGCCAGACATCCATCCACTGCCAAACATCCATCCACTGCCAGACATTCATCCACTGCCAGATCTCCATCCGCTGCCAGACATCCATCCACTGCCAGACATCCATCCACTGCCAAACATCCATCGACATCCGATCATTGCATGATTCGCCTATTACCGGGGATTCACTCATTACGATCGATTCACCCACTGCCAAAGATTCATTCATTACCGTTGATTGACCCATTACCCAAGATCGAACCAAAGCGATTGGCAATCAAAGTAATGCGTTAACGTCGCCCTATCATGCGTTCTATCATTCTTATTTCATTGAATCTACACTGTCACCGTTTATCACAATCATCTTCACTGGTACCCTTACACTACAACCACATTCCCCTCATTACATTGGCAGGAGTACTGCAGCTTACATAACATAAGGAAAAGACACCAGCGTAACATATCTAGGACACACAAATCAAAGACCCTGACTTTGAGACTCACGACAAGATGTGACAATGTCATGTCATGTCTTTCATCAACGATGCAAATTAAAGACAAGAAAGATTAATATCTGTCATTGAAGTGCTAACGTTTCTTGAACATGTCTTGGCCTTCCCAAGCGTGGCGTAAGCGGTGAATACATGGGAGAAGGGATAACATTATGTGAGGATGAAGCCTACTGGCTGACCAGTGACGTTAACTCGTTCGATGAACTACTGGGGAGTACCTTATCTGAGTAACTTCCCCATGTTATCACAACAACGTCTCCTTCATCGCGCGTTGATCGACTCACAACCCAGCGAAACCGCCTACTCGAGCCCGGGCAGAGACCGAAGAATGAAGGACACAGACACGGAATGCCCAGGTGTGATGACGATGTGTTCAACGAGCACGAACAAACCTAAGTCACAAAAATTAAGTAACTAGGTTACGAAGGATGATGACGGGACTGTCACGATGGGTTCTTTGCATGATTCAAAGGGTGACAGAACGGATGAGTGTCGCGGGCGATAAGTAAGAAATGAAGCGGCTAGTAACTGCGGAGTGTTGTCAGCATTACGGGGCAAAGGAAGGTGCAATGAGAAGGGGCTGCTGTGGAGAAGCCGTGGGGATGGAGGGGAGCCGGGGGATGGAAGGAGTCGGGGGGTTGGGGGGACTCAGGGGATGGGCGGAGCCGGGGGATGGAGGGGAGCCGGAGGATGGAAGGAGCCGGGGGGTGGGGCGAACCCGGGGGATTGAGGGAGCCGGGGGGTGGGGGACCCAGGGGATGGAGGGAGCCGGGGGGTGCAGGGAGCCGGGGGATGGAGGGAGTCGGGGGGTGGGGGACGCAGGGGATGGGCGGAGCCGGGGGATAGAGGGGAGCCGGGGGATGGAGGGGAGCCAGGGGATGCAAGGAGCCGGGGGGGACCCGGCGGTTGGGGGAGCCGGGGGATGGAGGGGAACCGGGGGATGGAGGGAGCCGGGGGGTGGGGGACCCAGGGGATGGAGGGAGCTGGGGGGTGCAGGGAGCCGGGGGATGGAGGGAGCCGGGGGGTGGGTGACGCAGGGGATGGGCGGAGCCGGGCGATGGAGGGGAGCCGGGGGATGGAGGGGAGCCGGGGGATGGGGGAAGACGGGGATGTGGTAGCTGGGGGATGGGGGCAGCCTAGGGGGGGGGGGGGATTAAGAGAGCATATTGATATTGATCGGTATTTGTCGTAAAACTGTTGTGGCCAGGCAAGCGGCAAGACACATATAAGACATAAGCTGCATCGGCTGGGGGGGTACAAGGTAGCAGCAGTAAGTTTTTCGTCTTTCTATTGTCAATCGGGGCTGGGAATATTGTTGGCTATCGATCTATTATTCTTGGTAGGCAATCGTTTAAGACAGCAGTGATATGTCTCTTCGCTACATCACAACAAAGGACAGGGTATTTACGTGACACACACACACATACATCCCAGATAAACGTCGGGTAGGCAGACAAGGACCACAACAACCACCGACATCTGATTCAAACGGTATATGGGTAAGTTTCAACCATCAGCGCATCTAGTGGGGTCAGAAGACGAAACGCCATACCAGGATCCAAATTACCATGCCTCTAAATAAGGATACACTATGGTGGGAGTAGGGAGTAACGGACAATCTATGATCGTAGTGGGGAATAGTGCTATATACTGCATATATAGGTGGGGGTGGGGTGGTCTGAGGTGGGGTGGAAGCGGCATGCTAGCTAGCGTACGACAGAGATACACACAAAGATATGTACCATGGTGTTGGGAACTGTCCGTGTCGGTTTGTTCCACAGCTTTTTTGTGGATGGCCACGTTGCTCTTTTTGTTAATGGCTGCGCGGGAGAGAAAGAAAACAAGCAAATAACGTAAGTGATGAGAGTACACCAACCGCAGCCAAGGGAAGAGGGGGCGCGGGTTTCATACATGGCAAGGGGGGGGGGGGGCAGCTCAGTCAGTGAGAGGCCAGGCAATGCCAAGATATGAACTACGGCCGAAGGCGTCAATCAGCTCGTCTCTAGACGTTATTGTAATAATGCAAAGGAACCATTTACAATCCCGTTGAAAAAAATTATATTGAGTAATTACCTATATTATAATATAAACATATCATAAAGAAAATCACCGCTTTAATTTTTATTCATATAGAACATTATAAAACTCCGAAACTTAATCAAACATGTTTAGTTCGTATGTTAAATATCAAGTAAATATTTATTTCGTTTCAAAAGAAGACTCGTTCGACGCATTGACTTTTTAGACAATTACATGTTATGTTAACAATGCAATACCTTTTGGGATTTCGTACAATGAAACATAGCTGAATTCGGAATACTAAGAAAAACAATACGGATACATTGAGCCGATTGAGAGACATACGGTTTTGCTAAAAGGAAATCCACAACAAGAGAAAAATTGTGGTCAAGACTTGAGTGTAGTAATAGTTTCATAAACATCCGATAAACACAATGGATAAATATACAGAGAACATTTTTGTGTGGAACATCCAGGCATTAGATTTACAAGAGAGAGAGAGTTCAGGAGGGTGACATCTCGTAACAGTTACGTTCATAGATGCGGAAACACTGATTAACAAGTCACGGAGACCGAGAAAACCGCGACCCCCCATCAGAGCTGTTAATTGTAACTAGCCCGTAAAGACTCGTTTTCGTATGCGATGACTTGAGAAACTCTTCTGTTTTACGTTTGAGAACCATATATAGATATTGCGATACTGAAGACACGGGCAGTAAGGCGGAGCAGTGAGTTTGCCAGTGTCTTAATGCAAGGGCTATGGAGTGTTAAGCTTGAAAACAAAGACACGGATACATGAGGTGTACAGGTGATAGGTGGTATACAAGCAGATACGGGAGTACATGTAAAGAACACTAAAGACAAGACTAACAGATACAATGAAGTGTGTTCTGGTATCAGAAAAAGAGTCACCAACGTATATTTCAGACGTATGTCCGTACCAGACGAACTTGTACGAAAACTAAGACATGGCATGTTGAAACGTGATTTAGTTATGTGTTTTCTGGGCAGTGCTTAATTTGTACTAAAGGAGCTATAGCCAGGAATATATGAAGTGACTACTGATATACCGCATCGGAATACACTACTTAATGCCAAATGATTTAGTGTTATTAAAACATTTCATAGATTTTTTCTGGCTGTTCTAATTTCATAGATTTTTCCTGGCTGTTCTAATACTAATGTAATTGTTCATATTACACCAGCATCTCGTATATACCGGTAATTAGTTAATCATGGTGACCTAGGACAGCTCTTCGAACTTTTATCAAATTGAAAAGTATGACTTAGTGCTATGATATACCTATACGATTCAAATTACAACAGAGAAGTTCACCAAAAGAGGGTATGTTGCACGGAAAACGAACACAAGCACCACACAATGGGCTTAAAGAAAGATATCACTGTTCTCCAAGAGTTCGGAAAATATGGATGCTTCTCAAAGAACAGTATAGTTACGTGCATGTCAACAATGCCACATGCACAGTTCATAGAGCTATTGAGGCGCCCGTCGCAATACACTGAGACAAGTGTAACTGCTATGAACCGGATGCTCGGCGAGGTATTAGGACACATGAAACATAACCCCAGGGGAAAAACAGGACAATAGTCACACGGAAGACAGAGGGGAACAGGCGAGCGGAGGGGGAAGGAGAGGAGACGAAATTGAAAAATAATCACCATTAGGGTTTGACCACGTGGGAGGTAAAGGGGTTAAGTACACTGATAGTAGGGTAGATCGGGAGGGCAGAGGCCGTAGAGGACAAGGACACATTTGCAGAGCGGCCCGCAGAGTCTGAAGACTACATGGACACCAGGCATGTTAGAACACGTAAGGACTAGGCACGCACGACTGCACTCTACCTAGAACAGCATTGGCTCCACGCTTAAACATTTTCACTGCGGGCGAGAAATTAAAACACCAAATTAAACCGCATGCCAACTCCTCGTACAATTCTGATTGCCTTCTGACAGTCAAGTCAAATAAAACTGACTGTTGGTACAGGGAGCCTGCCAAAATTATGGCTCAACGTTATTAAAACAAATCGAACAACCGAACCACCAAACCAATGACGCTATTAAAGTTTAAAGAGCTGGGCGAAAGTCATAATATAATGAACTGAACTGCAGCTCAGCAGTAGGTACCAAGCTATGTTTCCCGAAGTCCTGTGCAGCCACAGGACGAATAATGGCACAAAATCGGCGGTCTGTTGCCGATTACGGGATACGCACTTAACCCTGAAGAAGCGACGTTAAACACTTTAGGTCCTGCGCCATCGGCTTTCCAAGCGGGACGCTACTTGATATGAAAGATCCATTGTTCGGCCGACTTTTGTGGTTTTTATGTTAAGGCATGGCCCAAGAAAAATCCATATCAATAACTCGATTCTTTCGGGCAGTGGATGATGGGTTGGGGTGGGGGTTATAAGAGTGTGGTCGCTCTATTGTCACTGCGGTGAAGAAGATCTTTCGAAATGGATCATGTTCCATGTGTACCTAGACGGTGCTGGCGGCCCAGAGGGGGCATACAGGGCTTTGGCTGTCCCCCTGACGACCGTTGAAACAGGATGTCGCCTGCCTAGCAACGGAGAGCGACCCAGTCAATATCACGTGTGGCCACGTCCCATGCTGTCCTGCTTTTCCTCTCCTGGCTGATGAACTGTCTCTCTCTGTCTCAACCCCCCACCCCCTCCCGCTGCCCTTACCAACACCCACCGTCCCAACCCAAACATCGACGCCCACACACACGCATCTTATGAGGCAGCATCTTTCTCGTGTTCGTATGAATGACTACCCTAAATAATGTACACCGCAAAAGCACCAAACAGGCTGTCCAAGAGACCCACGACCGGCGCGTAAAACCAGCAGCCGGGAACGCCGACATTGGTTTACATATTATTTATATTTTCATCACTGGCTAAAGTGACGGACCGCAATACATGGCACTTTACCTTATTTTTAGCAATGAACCAGATCTACCAGGCTACGTGGTGGTGAAAAGGCTTAACGTACTTTATGACTTATCAACACATTTCGACTCAGCGACAATTTTTGCTGTAGAACTAATCATACCGTCTAGAGCTTGTTTTACATAAACTGCACCATGTAGACGAGGATGGGTGACAACGACAAAACATTATTAATTATTAATCTGACGCCTTTCTGTCTCTCTGGCGGATAGACACAACGTTTTAGTACAGGAAATACCCGCTCGAGTTCACAGTTATGGTTCATAAGAAAGGAAAAATTGCGATTTACGCATGATTGCGTCAACAACACGAATTTCCTTTACACTCGTAATAAAACATTAGCCATAATGGGTTAACAAAACACGAAGCTCATATATTTATCTTGGTAATTGTAAACACCACATTATGAAAGAAGTTGCATAATACTAAATACCAACAAACTAAAATCTAGGATCTGTTTTCTAACAAATATCATATCGGAAATCATGGAATACACACAAAATATATCAGTTCCCAGGAATGAACCTCACTTCCTACTTAGTAATGTGCCAGCCATTTTATTCGATTAAGAACCACTTATCTATGATGACTAAATCAACAAACAATGCACACCACTGCACCACTCGACGTCTCCGTTGCATGCAGGCGTTCATGCCAGGGTTAGTGCAGACGGTCATGGTAAGTGTATCTGTTACGTCGGCGATACACATCAATACTTAATGCGACATATAGTCGCATAGCAACTGAGCTGCACCCACATATACTAACAGTTATCACATATATTATTACCATGATCCCCCAAAGCCGAATACATAAAACAATAAAACTAAATATATATTTCTGTCAAATAATAATAACAATAATATCCGAAATATTTCCGAAGATAAAATTTGTCCCCGTAGAAGTGAGTGCAGTTCAGTCATCTTGTCTGTTACAAACGTTTCAAAACTGTACATGGCGGCGAGAGGCATTTTGCAGTTTTGCCCAAATGAACTTCCTCTCGATAAGTACACCTCCATAGGAACCCTGGACATAACGCTGAGGGATACTTACAAGTCTTGCAGCGACATTTCTTGATGGCCCGTACATCCATGACGTCACCGTGGCACTGCTTACAGTAGTAACATGCCCTGGACCCAGATACAAAAAGAAAACATTGGTGGGTGGGTGGGTGGGTGGATGGGTTTGAGGCCCACATTATTTACACCTGACATTTTAAATCGCGCCTGGGTCAATGTGGAAATGGAGCCATACCACTTACTCTCTGCGGCGGTTGATAACCATCACCTTTCTGATATTGGGATCATTATTATCATTATCGTGCCATTCTATTCTGGTTGTTGTTATAACACTCGAGGCGGGGATATCGACAGTCGGGATTATAGGTTGATCGGCCGACTAGGATCCCGAGAGACATGGATCCTCCCTACTTTCACCCTTCCCATTGTCGCGATGAGGTTAGAGCGTCATATCTGGACAGGTACAATGATATGTGAGACCATTACATATGAGACCATCATATGTGAGGCCATGATATGTGAGGCCATGGTATGTGAGGCTAGCATATGTGAGGCCATGATATGTGAGACCATGGTATATGAGACCATGATATTGGAGGCCATAGTATGTGAGGCCATGATATGTGAGACCATGGTATATGAGACAATGATATGTGAGGCCATGGTATGTGAGGCTGGTATATGTGAGGCCACGGTATGTAAGGCCATGGTATGTGAGGCCATGATATGTGAGACCATAACACATGAGGCCATGGTATGTGAGGCCGTAATATGTAAGGCCATGGTATGTGAGGCCATAATATGTGAGGCCATGGTATGTGAGGCCATGGTATGTGAGACCATGATATGTGAGGCCATGATATGTGAGGTCATGGTATGCGAAACCATGATATGTGAGGCCATGCATGGTATGCGCGGTTATGTCACGCCATCTGTCACGCCATGATGTGTCACGCCATGATGTGTCACGTCATGATGGGTCACGCCACGATATGTCACGCTTCTTGAATAACATTAATTTATATATGCGTCAAGGCTGCTTCATGTAGTTGGAAGCGCCAACCACACGCACAGAGAAGAGACTGATTCCCTAATAGATGTATACCAACGCGGTCACGATACGTGCTACCAGCATTTGGCCAGAGGAAACGACCTGTTGGCGATCGGACCTGAGCGACGTCACATAACAGCGGGAAACAGTACTCCCCAGTGACGTCACATAACAGCGGGAAACAGTACTCCCCAGTGACGTCACATAACAGCGGGAAACAGTACTCCCCAGTGACGTCACATAACAGCGGGAAACAGTACTCCCCAGTGACATCACATAACAGCGGGAAACAGTACTCCCCAGTGACGTCACATAACAGCGGGAAACAGTACTCCCCAGTGATGTCACATAACAGCGGGAAACAGTACTCCCCAGTGACGTTATCCGCGAATAATAATCGTCGGTTGTTAGTGCATAAATTGGGACTCACTTGGGACTTTATCTGGAGCAGTGACGCCTTTTGTCCTCCGGAGACGCAATTACGGTGGGCGACGGCGGGAGCGCAGCCCATAAACAACCATTGTTGTCTGCATGGGGGCTCGATCTTGGTCATCAAGACAAGTGGGAGGCGGTGCCACCGTGGACAGCGGCTGGAGGGGGGGGGTGAGGGCACATTGTACAGGTCTCTTTATCGACAACCAGCTATGGCGGCTGGAGTGGGAGGGGGGGGGGCACATTAGACAGGTCTCCAAATCGACAGGCAGACATGGCGGCCGGAGGGGGGGGGGGGATTGTGCAGGTCTCCATATCGACAACCAGCTATGGCGGCTGGAGTGGGAGGGGGGGGGGGACATTGGACAGGTTTCCAAATCGACAGGCAGACATGGCGGCCGGAGGGAGGGGGGCACATTGGACAGGTCTCCAAATCGACAGGCAGCCATGGCGGCTGGAGTGGGGGGGGGGGGACATTGGACAGGTCTCCATATCGACAGCCAGCTATGGCATATTGTATAGCCCACGTGCCATTCAACAACAGGTGCTCGCTAAGGTCGTAATAGGACACGATTAGCGCTCCGTGACCGGCGCTGTTATACTCGCTGTAAACATTGCATTATTGTGTTTTAGGCCGCGTTTGTGAACACACAGGCTACACAGGACCGATGGAACCAGAGGGACAGAGATGAAAGGATGAAATGGCCATAGCCACAAGTGGGGATCGAACCTGCGACCAGTCGGCCCAGGACGCTAACTCGATCACGACGGTTCCCGTTAATATTGGCAAATCGTACTCTGTTCAACTAAATTTATAGTCGCGTTACTTTAAATATACAGTGAAACAACATTAACACCATGTCATGAGAAACAGCTATTCCATTTGGAAAATGAAGACAGTCAGACGATTTGGCCTGGGAAGACAGCTAGCCTCTTTTATCCAGGTCGCCATAATTCTATATACTTTATTTTATTTTTACAACTTGAATAAGTCACTTTTTGACACTTATACGTATTAACTCACTGTGTACATGCTTTTGCATCTAATTAGGATTACAAAGCAAAGATGTTCAGGGAGTATATCAGTCTTGCCATCTCCGGATGATTTCCATTATCATGTTATGGGCATAAAATACGCGAGAGTGTCGTTCAGCTCACACAGTCCACTAAAATAAACGCCTTGCGTTATCACAAGAAATAAAAAGCGGGGCTCTGACCTCTTGACCTCGTCGGCGGACTGGGCGATGAAGAAGCCCTGGGTGCTGTTTTCTATCTTGATGTTGGGTCCCGGGTTGATGGCGATACAGCTCTCGGCGCCGTCATCGCTGCGAGCCTCGATGGCAATCAGCAACAGCTTCAGCCTCATGAAGCACATTCTGTGGAGAGATATAGGAGGATTGGGTGTGCGCGTGTTTGTGTGTGTGTGGGGGGGTGGTAGGAGGTGGGGGATCACGAGGGTACCACGCCGTGAAAGCGATATATATAAACTTCATTGTTTTATATCACGGATATCACGTGATTCTATTAGTAACCATAGATTTTGATCCACATTAAATATTACTGACAGACAAAGACACTATAAGTACCACGTGACCTCTCGCAATCCAATGTGTGGAAGTGGCTAGGTTATTATTACTAAAGCGGAATATTACGAGCAGACACCTATGGACGTACGATATGGACGTGTTTTGCGCCCATGCCTGTGGGTATAATGGCCAGACTTACTCTGCTGCCTCCGGGAAGGTCATGCCAATGAAGGCCTGTGACAGGTACTCGGTGTACATCTCCATACCCGTACCACGCATGTAGTCATTCTGCCACTGAGGCATGTCCGGCGACTGCATTACAAAAACATCAACAACACTTTAGTCACATTATCATTATATCGTCATTTCATTTGGTAATAAAAAATAGTTTTCATCTACCTAATGATAGCTCATGTAGAGAAGGCGTTGACACAATATAAACCGAAAAGAAAAATGATTACATATGACAACATATACAAAAGTGTCATTTGTTACTATGTAAAGTTATCGGTACGCACCGTTTTGTATGATCTCATGGTGAAGAGGTTGGCCATCAGGGTTGAGAATCCAGGGGCCAGGCAACTCTGGGCGATGAAGCCCAGCTTGAGTTCTGCCAGACACACCGCGTCGTCGCCTCGCTTCCAGTCCCAGCTTGGAATATTCAACAGATACGCCTGGAAGATAATTATAAGAACTTAGCACAGATAGATCTATGGCAGAACATGATGTGTGCGCATATAACGTTATTATAAACTTACATCTTTTTTAATCCCCGAAAAAATTTAGCACATAACCAGTATAACCAATGTCTCTGTATAAGAGGCGTTAGATTATATACATAAGTTTAGTTACAATTAAAACATCAAACCAGTGAGATGATATTGAAACTAATGGGAATACAATTATAGTGATTGGTGAACACATTTAGCGATATAATATCGTAATATAATACGACATATTTAAGTTTGAATGTTCACAAACATAAAGACCCATAACAGAAAAGCAGCAGAACAAAAGGAAACAATTGGATTTGCTGCTGGCATACGTTGGTGTATATAATAAGCATGGTTCTAATCTTAATCCAATCCACTGCAATCAACGAAGATGACACCAGCCTGTTCACATTGAATGGGACGAAACGTTTCACGTTACCACATGACAAAATGACAGCTGGAAACGTGTTTCAGAACGAAAACAAATCTGTTATAAAATCCAATATACACTAGCAATTGCTGAATTTTAGACTTCAATATTCAACTATGAAGTGATAAACTATTTCATTTTGGTTAATCCTAATGAAAGAGCTACACTTGTGCAAGACTACAAATATGCCACGCTAATTAACAATTTCTATAGTGTGTAATTATGCTAAACGATTAAATGATGTTCTGAAAAGACATCCCCTGCAGCCGCTAAGTTCCTCATCAGGTCTGATATCCTTTGAAACAATTCCATCAACGGGATCACGGTTATGATGTAACGTACGAATATTGCCGTGGAGATCCGTTCGCCACAAGCCAAAGGAAAACAGGTATACATAATAACACCCACATCAACGTAGAATACATCTTCCTGTCAGGCAAGTGATTGCCTACAGCTGCAGTCTTGTAACAATACACATGAATGGATGCTGGGATTATGATAATCATTCTGGCTAATGCACGGGGCAGGTCGGTGGCACTGGTGGGATCTCATTCCTTGCTATGGGCAACAGCCAGACGTGGGACTTGGCATGGCGTGGGTACCAGCCAATAGTGGACAGGGAACCAGACACATAGCAAAGGGAACATTGACAGTTAGAGATAACAGTGAGCGGAACCTGTCCATCACAATTCGATGAGAAGAGGAAGAGATGTGACTGGTGTGAACAGGTAATTCTTCGCAGGTAGTTCGTCGTGAAGCTCGGTAACTGGTGACGCTTGAAGCATAGGGGAGTAACGAAGGTATCTATGAGATGAGATAGAAGGGGATGGGGGGGGGGGGGGAGGCTCCTAACGACCGGTACTGTTTTCCCATGGCTGCCGCCATTACACTGAGACATATAAACGTCGCTACAAGTACCACGCAGCATGCGACGTGGATCGATGCGGACCCTGGGCGGGAAAAAAGGTCAACGGGATCAAGCGAAAACTGCACCAAGAAAATACTTCATTGTCCAGAAGAATAGATTCAAGGCAGTTGGCAGTGGAGAACCTGGGAAAGTGGCCAGCGTTCAAAAACGGATAACGCCATGCGTCAGATTCCGTGAAGCCACTTGCGATTACGTGTCACATCTATAATTTACAATTTTTTTTTGTCAAGTCAGTTACTGGCAGACCGCGGAAAAGAATCTTGAAGCAGGTGGTGTCCAGATTCCAGGCAAGATATAGACATATGCTTTTATCCGATGCTTAGGATGTAACGCTTGAAACAGCTTATGTAACGATATTTCACGATATTTCTTTTGTTCAAGATCGAGGCACGTCAGTGGCGTTATCCGCTCAGCCATTTCCTTTTTATAACCAGGCATTAATTTCAAAACGGGGCGTCCAAATCGATGATTAGGACCTGAATTATTTATCTTCGCAGTGGAAATCAGGACAAGAAGAAGGGGGGGTGGGGGGGGGGGGTGGGCGTGGACAGGCAGCCAGAAAACTCGAAAGGAATTGGTTCAAATTAAAAGGGCGCATGCCAAGTTGAAGAGCTGGCCCCTCACGTCCTTGTCATGGGTCATCGGAATATCTGCGCGGCGGCGTTTTAGATGCCAGCGCCAGCTCGGGATGCTAAGCAAGAAGGTCTGCAATGGTAAGTGACAAGCGGCATCACAATGCTATAGATCGCTCCATTCTTGTACTAATCGCCCAGCGAATTAGCGGAAAGCAATCAACTAATACAAATATAAAGCAATCACTAAACTAACATCACCGTCTAACATCACATTCCTATTAAATAGGTCACGTATAGTATTGTCGCAATAGTCGGTAACCATCTACTACATGGATATTACGTTTACCAACGAGACACACCAAAGACAATACTGGGTACACCTCTAGCTTGTGCTGTTAGACGTATCTGGCGTTAGTATGGCATCGCATTTGGCATTAGGAATAACAGGCAGCAATTCTCATTGTGTCTAGCCACATAAACCACAGGCCTATGATGGGTTAGAGGATGGCCACTTTAGCCTGTAAGGCCATAAAGGATTAATGGAAAGGGCGGAAGGTGAAGTTATAGCGCACAAACAGACATTCGCACCGTGGGTTGGGAACCCCAGCACCCCATGGCTGATCTGGGAGGGCTTACTCGTTAAAGCCAGACGGGATAACTGCCAGACTACTCGGGCGGTCTCTATACAGAGAAGAATACGCATGAAGCTTGTATTAATCAACACCTCGTCCAGTGACACTATCGTTTCAAAGGGTTTGGGCGGCGCAGGTAACAAAGGAGACTGTCATTCCGTCTCCGTACGTTCATCGCCTTGTCATGATGGGAACGATAGGCCTTTATACTAGTGGGCGGGGACTCAAGGCGTGGGGGTTAACGTAATGGGTGTCAAGGAAAGAAGAAGGCTAATTTGATTTCCGGTCTCGATGCCCGAAAAGACGCCATGTAATGTCTCTGTAAAGAAGGGTTCTAACTAGGCCATAGCATAGGCAATCTGCAAGGGTTTGACTAGGCCATAGTATAGGCAAACTGTAAGGATTCGACTAAGCCACATCGTGAGCGAACTGTCAGGGTTCGACCAGGCGGCCATGGTTACCCACAAACTATCGTTAGCAGCAAGTCATATGGCTCTCTCTGAGGCGTCACAATAACCCATGCTATTACTAAACATCGAAAAAAAAACTGTGTTGTACATGACGACTAATTTCCATGCCAGATTTTGACAGTTTTGCCCTTGCTTTCAATTGCATGGTGCCTCGCTGAGAGTAATTTCGTCAGCATTCTACATTTGGCGGGATATCGATTTTGTCTGGCCGGGCTGCCACGGACTGTCAGGAGATTTTAGATGAGGATAAACATTACTGCTATCATACATAACGCTGATCCTGTCAGAGATAGCGGTGGGGTGGGTGCCCCATGGCGAGTGGCCTATCGGACCGGCGCGACTAGCGAAGACCAGTGGCGGAGGCACTGAGTCTCGGGCCTCGTGGCATCGGCAATGGCACGCGGCAGCACGACCACGGCCTGACATAGTCTACGAGCGATGGCCTTCTCCTCGAACACTCCAGGCTAAAGTAAACAGCATTAAGGTATGAAGGGTGTGCCCCACTTGAGTTCCTAACCCGGGTACCGTATGGGAATGGTGTATGATATACAACCACGCGCATGCAAGTGCTGAACAGACGAACAATAGAACATATCAAGGGAAGCAATATTCTACGAGAAGAAATCGCTGGGTTTTTTTTAGTCCAGATCCGAAACTTTTATAGAACATTTCTAAGGCACATGTTATTGTGTTGAGACAGCGCGTTGTTAAGTAGAGGAAGGCTTACCTAGTGGTTCAGCCAATAACACAAGTCATGTTAAATTCCAAGACTAAGTTTTTGTCTCATAAAATTGCTACATGCTGTTTTACTAATGCAGTGCTTTATCACATTTAACTAGCAAGCATTCAGCATCCAAACAGTGTTGTCATCGTCGTCAAGCGGAAACAAACCAAACAAGCATGAGGCAAAATCAAAATGGCACTTAACATGAATAACACATACTAACAGCCCAAACAGTGCATCTACATTGACACATATCTACAAGCGCGCCGATGAAGCCATGACGTACCTAACAACATATAAACCCTTCTACGCCACGACAGGACATAACCAGTGACGCCACCGATGTACTATGAACTGACCTTGTTGTGGTACTGGAGAAGCTGTATGATGACCTTGATGTCCGCGTGGTAGTTTTTGATGGATATGACGCGCATAATGTTCGCGGCGTCTTCTGCATCCGGGTCATCACAGTACTTGTTGGCCAAGACGAGGCAGGCGTCCGCCTCCTTAATCTAAAAACACCCACGCCAGGGTCAAGGCCACACAATAGTCAATATCTGAGATTTGATGCCACGCACAGATCAAGATCATACAATAAATATCCGAAATCACACTTACGCACATATCATGATCATACATTAAATATCTAAAATCACACTTACAAAACCATATATGAACAACACACTCAAATCCACATTGCACAATATCCTACTATAGGAAATCACATAAGCAAGATTACAAAATGCTCTATATCCCACTCAAATCCAGATTACGCATTTTAATACCCAGTAATTGCAATAAGATAACACACTAACCACCGATTTAAATGAGTGGTTAAAAAAAGTAGTACTCAAATGAGTAGCTATATTAATAGTTGTTCTGAGTTTGCACATTTTTCTTTACGACGCTTGGTAGTGAGGGATTGTGATATAGACCATGGCCGCCACCACATCGGTAAGGACTCGAAGACCATGGTCATTGGATGGGTCAGTCGTCAATTTGGGGCAGATATTTCATGTATTCCTTCAAAATAAGCCGGGGGTCAGAGAGGATAATCAGGTGATTCCCATGGGTGTTCCAATGGGGTGTTTCCCTATGCAGTACCAGTTGCCGAGACCACGCTGTGAGGCGTCAGGCGTCCCGTGGGGAGTAAAACGGGGTCATAAAAGGTGCACCGCATCAGGATTGCCGGTTCATACCTTCTAAACAGCAGCGGAAAATGGAATCTTAAATGGAAAGGAGCGGATGGGGAGGTAGAGGGGGAGGCAGAGAGCGGTGGGGAGGGGGGGGGGCGATGGGAAGAGATAACGGGAGAAACATGGCAGGGGTAAATAGGGGGAGAGACCGAGGGAGCCGCCGCCGGCTGTTGCCTCGGTCTGACCGGTCTAGTACCCTTCCCGGCCATCAAGTGTCATCCTCCTGAGCAACACGAATCACGGATAGCATATATGTAATCACTCCACCCTCCCACCACCCTCTCTTCTTCCGACCCCTCTTCACTCCCTTCCTCCGTCGGGATACGCCCCCCCCCACCCTCCTTCAACGCTGCTGCGGCACTGATCGCGAGCAGGACCTCTGCCCGTTCCTCCTTCCTCCCAAAGCTCTCAGGTCTTCATAAAAGCGGGTTCTCATAATCCTAAAGGACCCTTTTTCCCGGCGCGGTCTGGCGGTTGGTTTGGCGTTGTCGGTCGGGTAGAGCCGGCCCGTGTGCGGTTCACGTGTGTGTGTGTGTGTCTTATTCACACGTGGCGGGATCTCGCTGGGACTATTGGTGCATTTATTAGTTGGTGTACAAAACGACAGAGGCAAACGTTACCGCGACTCACCGGCGATAAAATCACGGGAGATCGTGATGTATTGTCAAATTCATTCCGATAATTCGGTTCTAGCGTGACACAAAGAAGACATAATACCACAACGCAGCGGGTAATTGGACAAACTGAAGTCTTCTTCTGCCGCGTTCTGTCCCCTAAATCACCCAAATGACATTGGCAAATAGTCAACAAGCGTCCGCAGACACGTAAGGACGAACCTCACTAACACGGCATGGTGGTGCTTATTACCACAGGCTCCCGATGCCGGGATTAACCATCAGGGTAAAGACATTCCCTTCCACCGCAAATATTACCTTCGGTCACGTCGCTATCATAAGCGGCCCGACCACCACGGTGTGCCCGCAACTAATGCCAGACATCGATTTGTGCAAAGTCACGTGACATGCCACTCGATCAATCCACTCTCAAGACAATTCATAATATTTCATTTTTTCATCTAAGTTTGTCCATAGATGGCTTGAAGTATTTGGAATTATTAACTTCTGAAAATATATGGTAGCCTCACGAAGGTCAATATGATTTGCTTCCCACAAATCGCAAACCGGTTTCGCTCCGGTAAATACATGACATTTAAAGTAATTTGATTCCACGCAGTTTGGAAACATTCTACTACTAAAAGGAATTCCTACGAGCCTAAATTTGGATCACAACATGGTGACAATGGTCCCTGACTCCTTAGAGACAAACCTAGAGATAACTGAAGCTATACCTGATTCAGCAAGGGGCGCCCAATCTGTTATTCTGCAAAGTCACTCAACAGAAAGGCAAATAGTACCACGTTGACAAACAATGCTGACAAATGTCCTGACTTCTAGCATAAGTATGAAAGTAGAGCGAAACGACCCCTAGCGGAAGAAGGATCTCGGGGGATACTTCCAGCCGCTACTTGCAGTTCTCACACAGCAACGGGTTTGGTGGTACATGAACAATGCTGGTATTTCGTAAACAAAGAGCGGGACAAGTTTACGCACGCGTACTTACATTGACTCTATGAAGGTCGTTTGCATCCATAACGGTTCCCTGAAAGAACTCCACTTGTGTGAAGTGGCGCTTAAACAGTCCTTCTAGCTCCAGATCCGGCTCCTTCCTGTAACGTGCAAAGACCGTCAAATATACAAATATACACCGTCAATAGCGACTCGTCAAATGTAATGGAATCAAAGACAACAGATACCACATTGTACAATGGCCCTGGCATACCACATTGTACAATGGCCCTGGCATACCAAATTGTACGATGGCCCTGGCATACCACATTGTACGATGGCCCTGGCATACCAAATTATACGATGGCCCTGGCGTACCACATTGTACAATGGCCCTGAGATACCACATTGCTCAATGGCCCTGGCATACCACATTGTACAATGGCCGTGAGATACCACATTGTACGATGGCCCTGGCATACCACATTGTACGATGGCCCTGGCATACCACATTGTACAATGGCCCTGCGATTCCACAGTGTATGATGGCCCTGGCATACCACATTGTACAATGGCCCTGGCATACCACATTGTACAATGGCCCTGGCATACCACATAGTACAATGGCCCTGGCATACCATATTGTAAGATGGCCCTGGCATACCACATTGTACAATGGCCCTGGCATATCATATTGTACAATGGCCCTGGCATACCACACTGTACAATTCACTGGTATCATATTGTACAGTACCACACTGTACAATTCACTGGTATCATATTGTACAATACCACACTGTACAATTCACTGGTATCATATTGTACAATACCACACTGTACAATTCACTGATATCAGATTGTACAATACCACACTGTACAATTCACTGGTATCATATTGTACAATACCACACTGTACAATTCACTGGTATCATATTGTACAATACCACACTGTACAATTCACTGGTATCAGATTGTACAATACCACACTGTACAATTCACTGGTATCATATTGTACAGTACCACACTGTACAATTCACTGGTATCATATTGTACAATACCACACTGTACAATTCACCGGTATTATATTGTACAATACCACACTGTACAATTCACTGGTATCATATTGTACAATACCACACTGTACAATTCACTGGTATCATATTGTACAATACCACACTGTACAATTCACTGGTATCATATTGTACAGTACCACACTGTACAATTCACTGGTATCATATTGTACAATACCACACTGTACAATTCACTGGTATCATATTGTACAATACCACACTGTACAATTCACTGGTATCATATTGTACAATACCACACTGTACAATTCACTGGTATCATATTGTACAATACCACACTGTACAATTCACTGGTATCATATTGTACAATACCACACTGTACAATTCACTGGTATCATATTGTACAATACCACACTGTACAATTCACCGGTATTATATTGTACAATACCACACTGTACAATTCACTGATATCAGATTGTACAATACCACACTGTACAATTCACCGGTATTATATTGTACAATACCACACTGTACAATTCACTGGTATCATATTGTACAGTACCACACTGTACAATTCACTGGTATCATATTGTACAATACCACACTGTACAATTCACTGATATCAGATTGTACAATACCACACTGTACAATTCACCGGTATTATATTGTACAATACCACACTGTACAATTCACTGATATCAGATTGTACAATACCACACTGTACAATTCACCGGTATTATATTGTACAATACCACACTGTACAATTCACTGATATCAGATTGTACAATACCACACTGTACAATTCACCGGTATTATATTGTACAACGGGCCGTTGCCGGCATGATGCGGGGAGCCAGTTGGTTTTACAAACATCACTACTTATTGTTGCTATTGTGTGCATTATTATTTTGTATTGCAACACGAACCTATTCATGATGACAAGCTCCACGTCGACATCCTCCCTGTCTTTGTGCAAGAAGTCGGCCATGAAGTTGGAGACAGACTCATATGTTATGTAGCCACACAGAACGATGTGCCTGTGGAAGAAAACCGGGGTATATATACGTTCATGCACGGGCATAAAACAAACACATCGAAACTAATAAGAAGCTGTGGAAAAAGTCATTATGAGAACAGTATTATTGATAAGAATTCAAAAAAAGGACGTTTTTTAAAAAACTCTGATCAGTTGGTTGCTTTGGTTTATGTATGAGGCTTTAAGCTCTGTATGTCTGGGCTAGAGAGCTCGCATTGTGTGCTCTAGTCACCTGAGAGCCTAACGGCACGTGGATCAGTGGTTCGCGCCCCGCTGTGGCCAAGTCTGTGTGGTCGCCGGATAAAGATCCCAAGTCGTTCTTCGCAAAAACTAGGGGGTTACCCCCGGGGACATGGCTCCACTCTCCCGTCCTTCTCCCATTGACGCGATATGACCAAAAGTGGTTAACGCGACCTAAACACATACAACCAACCAATCGATCAGCTGGTTGGTTGGTTTAGGCATGAGGCGTTAACCTCTGTAGATCATATCAAAGAACTTATATGGATTTTTTTTTTTGGTTATATCGCGACAATTGGAAGGTTCAAGGTAGAACTGAGCCATATCTCCGGAAGGAGCCGATTACTCATTGCGAAGGAACACACGGGATATTTATCCTACGTAGACATATATCTACACAGGTGGGATTGGAAGCACGCACCGGCCCCTTCGGGACGCCTAGCTGAACCGAGCATGCTACCTCAGGCCACGGGTGACCCCACTTCCATCTATAAATCCCTCCATAACAGTGTAAAGCTTCTGTTATATCTTATGGTCGACGCTTTATAGTTTGTGCGGCGGCCGCAGATTTCCCCGAGGCAAATAGACCAATCACCTCATTCCGAGGTCCGGAATATCGGATTTGGCAGTGGTATTTTAACATTGAGGTGTGTGGAGAGTCGCCATAATCATGACACAGATGCTAATGATACAGCCCCCGAACCACTGTTTTACAGACCCTGTGTGTTTTATACACATACAGCCTAAACCTGGGTCAAAGAACCCATGCAATCCCTCCAGGGAGGAAAAAGATGGGATACGTTTGAACCATTCCCCAGGGTCACATGTGGGGAGACCGTCGCTTTATATATCGCAGGACGCTAGAGTTGCCCTTGGCAGACGGCAGCGTTATTAGGGTGCGTTATTTAGGCCAGTGGTGGCCGCCCATAACATCATCACTCACACGCCGGTCTTCCGCAATGATAGCAATAGACCGTACAGTGACCCACCTACCGCCCACCGCCCGCCCGCCCGCGGCCACAATACACAGCGGGTCACGGGGGTCTCTAGGCCTCGACAGCCTTCAGAGAGATACTTCAAACGCGGGCAAACCCAGCTAATCAAGTTAATCAAAACCCAGTAAAGGTTAATTATAAGTCAAGCGCCTGTTGTGTCTCCCCTGACACCCACATCGCAACCGGCCGTGCACCTCATTACACCGAGACAGAACCCGACGGCCAGCCTTGCTTTATGAGCCAGCCTTGTGTTATGCGCCAGCCTTGTGTTATGAGCCAGCCTTGTGCTATGAGCTAGCCTTGTGTTATGAGCCAGTTTTGTGTTATGAGCCAGCCTTGTGTTATGAGCCAGCCTTGTGTTATAAGCCAGCCTTTTGTTATGAGCCAGCCTTGCTTCATGAGGCAGCCTTGCTTTATGAGCTAGCCTTGTGTTATGAGCCAGCCTTGCTTAATGAGCCAGCCTTGTGTTATGAGCCAGCCTTGTGTTATGAGCCAGTTTTGTGTTATGAGCCAGCCTTGTGTTATGAGCCAGCCTTGCTTTATGAGCCAGCCTTGTGTTATGAGCCAGCCTTGCTTTATGAGCCAGCCTTGTGTTATGAGCCAGCCTTGCTTCATGAGCCAGCCTTGCTTTATTAGCCAGCCTTGCTTCATGAGACAGCCTTGTGTTATGAGCCAGCCTTGCTTTATGAGCCAGCCTTGCTTTATGAGCCAGCCTTGCTTTATGAGCCAGCCTTGCTTTATGAGCCAGCCTTGCTTCATCAGCCAGCCTTGTGTTATGAGCCAGCCTTGCTTTATGAGTCAGCCTTGCTTTATGAACCAGCCTTGCTTTATGAGCCAGCCTTGTGTTATGAGCCAGCCTTGCTTCATGAGCCAGCCTTGCTTTATGAACCAGCCTTGCTTTATGAGCCAGCCTTGTGTTATGAGCCAGCCTTGCTTCATGAGCCAGCCTTACTTTATGAACCAGCCTTGCTTTATGAGCCAGCCTTGTGTTATGAGCCAGCCTTGCTTCATGAGGCAGCCTTGCTTTATAAGCCAGCCTTGCTTCATGAGACAGCCTTGTGTTATGAGCCAGCCTTGCTTTATGAGCCAGCCTTGCTTTATGAGCCAGCCTTGCTTTATGAGCCAGCCTTGTGTTATGAGCCAGCCTTGCTTTATGAGCCAGCCTTGTGTTATGAGCCAGCCTTGCTTTATGAGCCAGCCTTGCTTTATGAGCCAGCCTTGCTTTATGAGCCAGCCTTGTGTTATGAGCCAGCCTTGTGTTATGAGCCAGCCTTGCTTTATGAGCCAGCCTTGTGTTATGAGCCAGCCTTGCTTTAAGAGCTAGCCTTGTGTTATGAGCCAGCCTTGCTTTATGAGCCAGTCTTGTTTTATGAGCCAGCCTTGTGTTATGAGCCAGCCTTGCTTTATGAGCCAGCCTTGTGTTATGAGCCAGCCTTGCTTTAAGAGCTAGCCTTGTGTTATGAGCCAGCCTTGCTTTATGAGCCAGCCTTGTGTTATGAGCCAGCCTTGCTTTATGAGGCAGCCTTGTGTTATGAGCCAGCCTTGTGTTATGAGCCAGCCTTGCTTTTTGAGCCAGCCTTGCTTTATGAGCCAGCCTTGTGTTATGAGCCAACCTTGCGTGGCACAATGGAGGGCACAGCAGCCTGACACCCGCGACTTTGTACCAGATTTAAACATTTAACCGCCATGGTTGATATGCGCTACAATAAAATATGGTTTGAGCAATTAGAACCATACGCAATAAGGGGCATTTTGCTTGAATGATTAATGTCACTTGAGCAACGAATACACTGGCTTTATTATTTGTAATCCGAACAAGAAATATACTAACGGCGAGTTCATAGAATGGTCACAACAGGGGCAGTCAGGGCTTATGCTCTGAAATAAACATTTTCTTGTGGGTACTTTTCTTGACTGGGTAATCCATTTAGAATTTCTGAACAGTTTGGTCACGGTCTATGGTTGTCTCGGGAGCTCTGCAGCTGCATTGAAGATATTGATTTTTCTTTCATGGTAGGTCTTAACGGTCCCAGTCCTTTAGATGGAAACTCGCCGGTTTATGGCATGCACCCAGCACTCGCGGACACCTCACCCAACCATGGCCAAAGCGAGCTGATACGAAAATACGGGCCTGAATTCCCCCTTACCAGTACTCGTATCACACTTCACGATCATTCATATATCTCCCGCCAGTTATCTGTACAGACGATATTTATGTAAAAAATTATTAGGGCTCTTAGAGTCTTAGAGGTTCAAAATATCTGTATCAATAACTTTTGTCTTGTTGCGTTGCGTTTAGCCGCTCTGTGCCGTTAGCGTTTCTCGATAGACCAGTGGCCTGTCATCATTAATTACCAGCAGTGCTAATCATGGACAAGAAATCAACAAGAAATGTTTCAACCAGGGGCTGAAGAAAACAAATGGCTATATTTGATCGATCAGTGGCAATTCACGAAAGGCCTAGTTAACTGGACGGCATGACATTTTAACTCAATGTCAATTAACATGTGTCCTTGGATCGTTGTATACAAAATTCGTATGGGATGTGGGGTTGAGGGTCGGGGGGGGGGGCTCAAGTTAGAGAAGTGAGCGCAACTGTACTTTAGGCCCCCCCCCCACTTCCCACGCCCCCCATGGACACGCTACCGGCATGCTGATCTAGTTGTTGCATCAGACTCAATCACTGGTCGCGTCCGTTATAAGCCACAGCTATAGCGCAGGGCCCACATGGATACATGCACGATACTTGGGTTATTTTTGCAACACCCGTTGTCCGGCCCCACACACAGCCACCCAGTACAGACACACCACGTACATAAACATGGCAGCGGACAGACAGCTGGGGCTGCCATGCCGAGATACACCCAACCAAACAACGTACATCACATCAGGGGACACGACAAGAAATCTGATCAGCATCATTCGTACTGAATGACACTGACGGTTTATCGTGACAATGGGGACACGCGCGTCTCCATCGCAACCACACCAATAGCAACCATTATTAGCAACAGATTGTCAGACTGACAGCAGAGTACAGCAATGCAGCAATAGATGCCTGAGTAGCTCGGCTACACCAGGAAGGCATTGCGGCTTCCACAGGAAAGCCATCACACCGGCAGGGGTGTCTTCTCACTGCTGGGCAAAGCGACAAGGCATCTATTGTGGCATTCCTGCGATGGAATGACTATGCAGACCGCAGACCTTGACGACGTGTGGTTGGCATGCCAATGCGCCCCCAGGCGGAGACGACTCGAGGATTCTCCTTCCGCCATGACAGTCTTGATTCGGTGACCAGGTACCATGGTAAAGCGTCCTCGCATGGTAGGGCTGTCATGGCAGCGATCGACCCACAGTCCCCACCCCCACCCTCAGCCACACACAGCGGCGTAGACGACATCGCATGAGATGAAATGGCACATGGCATGACGTGACACGGTGCTATCATTAGAGAGCAACCAGAGGCAGACTGATCGTTCAAGGGAGGGGGTTGGGGTGGGGTATTGCTGGTTGAACGACCTCCCCCGTCGTACGTTAGCTAAGGGCTATTGGGGACCGTGGGGAGCCGGTATTACAGCGACCGGTCAGGTAATCAACGCAAGCTGTCGTGAAATCATAAACCAGTTAAACCCTCTGTCCTCGGGGGCTCCATTTGTACACTACTAATATTACCACCGCCCCTCCTCATTCAAAATATTGTAGTCACCAGGCTGTAGTCACCATGCAACCTCTACATTCTAAAGTATCACCATACAACCTCTACATTCTAAAGTATCACCATACAACCTCCACATTCTAAAGCATCGCCATCATAATGTCCAACGGTTGTCTCTCCATATTATGTTCGGGCGAATCATGTGGGAATCGTTTGCGAATCAACATAGCTCACGTCGCACTTACGCCTTGAATGCAATACATTTATCGGACAATGGGTGGGAGAGTTGACGTTTTAGGCTACATAGATGTCCTTATATAGCTGTCACACGTTACACAAACCGGGCGGCACATATCGACGCCGTAAAGCGGTTCTCGCAGCACCCTGGGCAGGAATGCAGAGGCTGACGTCACTTGGTGACGCCTCATCCGTTTTTTTCTCCTCCAGGTGAATGGGCCGCACAAAGCAATCATGTCCCATTATGGAGCATCCCCACACGCATACAAAAAACAGCCAGCGGAAGCGGTAATGCCTCCAGCCCGCCCCAGCCCATACCTGGAGGACCGGACCCTTATCGTTATAGCACACCCACCGGTCGACATCCAACCCTAGCCCTTATACAAACTCATCCATTATTCGGCTCTCAGTGGTGGGACATCGTTAAAACCAAGCAATCGACATCAATGCAAGTGCCCGTCCCGAGATGATTATGTCCAATATAATTATTTCCACCCCACAATGGCTATTGTGTCATAAACACAATGGAGCAGTTCCTGAAAAACACGTCTCATGCCTTGTGGTTTCCCGGGCGCAAAGCCAACCATACACCCTGGAAAAACTCGACCAAGGACTTGAATAGATAATATGTGCATCTATTATATAATCTGCATATTCTAATCATGCTTCTTATGTCGCGATTCGCCTCTAGAGACTACAGTGTTTGTATACAGAGACACCAAGGAACTCGTAGTATCGAAAATGGTATCGGGAAATCTACAGACTCAAGTGTCAGAATAAGACATAAGGATAACAGGACAGATCTAAGACTAAAGATTACATTTTTGTTTTTTAGGCTACTCGTGGGCACGTGAAGGCCCAATTGGGCAAAGGTTTCACAACTTGCTGGCATATTGAGGAGGTTGGAAAACCTACCCCCGATGCAGATGCACCCATGACCCGTTGGTCTGCAGCTCAGCCTCCTCACGAAAAGAGGTAGGGTGGAACTACAGTAATAATAATAACGCTTTTTTGTTTCTAATAACAAATAACAAATAGATTTTACATCGATGGTAACCTATGAAATGCAGCCAATGGAAGGGATGTGGATGAAGGAGGCGGCGAGGACGCCATAGGAGCGCGGTCAGCATTGAAGAAGCGCGATCGGCGGCTTAGCTGACCGGCCTTTGTCGGCCAGGCCAGGCCAGGCCAGGCCATGTCGCGCCACGCCAGGCCAGGCCAGGCCATATCGCGCCACGCCAGGCCAGGCCAGGCCATGTCGCGCCACGCCAGGCCAGACCAGGCCATGTCGCGCCAGGCCAGGCCAGGCCAGGCCATGTCGCGTCACGCCAGGCCATGCCGCGCCAGGCCAGGCCATGCCGCGCCAAGCCAGGGCAGAGCACGCCAAGCCACACCACGCCACACCAGGCCTCGCCAGGCCACGCCAGGCCAAGTCAGGCCAGGGCAGGGCACGACACATTCCTTAAGGCGGCGGCTAATATTGCTTCAGTGTGACCCGAGCCCGACAGACCGCTGCAGCTGACAACGGCGGGGAGGGAGGTTCGGTGAGTGTGTGTGTGGGGGGGAGGGGGGAGTAAACGTTGGTGCGGTGGTGATGGTGGGCCCTGCGCTGTGGCCGACCGGACACGGCCAATGGCTGGTACGTCGGACAGGGCGGTGTGTGGTTGGGGGGGGGGGGGGAGGACGGAGAAGACCACCGCCAGCACACCACCCTCCGTTTAAATTGCCTTCACACCTGAGAGGAGGACTCGCCCCTCGGGTCGGAAGCCTTCCCGTCACATACACAGAGCATCAAGTTGTGCTGAGCTGGAGCTGTCGGGAGCCGCGTGTAATCGGGCGGCTGATGAGCTAGCGGCCCGCCGGTGTCAGGCGGATCATGATTAACATAATAATATAGTGTAATATACACACTGTTACCAGACTAATGGGGCACAATCTGCACCTCGGGTCACCGCTGAAACCTCAAAACACCGACTCAAGTCCATCTGTGTTAATGCCCAAGGTCGAAACGTTCGCCTTACTAACCTACATCTTGGCCAACGGTGGAAAAGTATTTCTCTATGCAGACGAGAAACAGACTCGCCGAGGCGTTTGGAGGAACAAACTTGTGCGACTGTGATGTGACTCGCTTCAACAGGATCCCAAGGAGCCGCGTTGTGTACAAATCTAAGGAAATGGGAAGGGGGTTAACGCCCTTGCAAACAGACAATATCTATTATTTATTCTGGTTTCATTAGCCTCGCCAAGGGCTGTAATTATGCGTAACCAAGCTGGGACTCAATACAGCCAGGCTAGGAAGGAATCCAAGCAGCCCATCCAGCTAACGTATTCTCACAGCTGATGTAATTATCAAGCGAACACAATTGTCATAGTTAACGTAGTTGTCATCGTGCTGTCATAGTTGCCACAGGGCTGTTGTAGTTGCCATAGCGCTGCTGTAGTTGCCATCGGGCTGTTGTAATTGCCATAGGGATGTTGTAGTTGCCATCGGGCTGTTGTAATTGCCATAGTGCTGTCATAGTTGCCATAGGGCTGCTGTAGTTGCCATAGGCATGTCGTAGTTGCTATCGGGCTGTTGTAGTTGCCATCGGGTTGTTGTAGTTGTCATGGGGCTGTTGTAGTTGCCATCGGGTTGTTGCAGTTGTCATGGGGCTGTTGTAGTTGCCACAAGACTGTTGTAGTGGCCATTAATCCATCATGTGTGGTATGAAGCTATCGCATGTGTTATGAAGCTATCGCGGATGTTATGAAGCTATCGCAGGTGTTATGAAGCTATGATGGGTGTTATGAAGCTATTGCATGTGTTATGAAGCTATCGTGGGTGTTATGAAGTTATCGCAGGTGTCATAAAGCTACCGCAGGAGTCATGAAGCTACCGCAGGTGTCATGAAGCTACCACAGGTGTCGTGGACCTGTCGTGTCGTAGTTTCAATGAAGCTACCGTATGTCTCATGAAGCTTTCCTAGTTTGCATCAAGCTAACGACAAAATGACTTTCAGAAAGAGAAATGTAGCTGAATAGCTCGCAAGGCAGTGTAAGATACATCCGATAGATAATAAGATGAGTTTATTTTTGAATTCAAGATGAAATCGAGGGCACCAAGATCTCAAGACAGAATACGAAGAGACAAAACTGGGTTGATTCTCGGCAAGACTCTGATAAGGCTGAAGGTCAGAAAGTTCATAGCCATATACAATGGCACAAAACTCAAAGGGTGAGTCGCTCGTTACGTCACCGCTAACAACAACATATCAATATTGGTTCAGCGCAACGCCCTCCTGTCAAGGACCAGCATCTTTGTGAAGCGATTGGATACAGATAAAGTCGGATGGAGCCCGCTGGGCTAGACATTACACAGACTTTGCTGGGTGTGGCTTAAGACAAACACCTCTGGGTGTGGCTATAGAAACGGGGTGTGGGGTGAGGAGAGGGGGTGGGGGTGGGGGGAGGGGAGGAGGAGAATGCGGTAGAATCCATCCAGCTATAAGTCCAACTAACAGAGCTAAGGTACATCGATCTAATATTCAAAGGTCAATGGTCATTGGCTCCTGGTGCCAGGCCCGTCGGGCCGTTCCCGCGGGAGATGCGAGTCAGATCAGATTGCGGGACCACAGCGCAGGTGGATCATCACTTCACCCTACAGCCACGAGCCTCTTCCCATAAACCGCCACCCCGCAACCCATTATCTCCCTTCGCCCCACGTTTCTGAATACCAAAAGAACGCTCAGCAAGAATGGCCGGCCAGACAGCCAGAAAAATAACGGTAAACTATACCCGGGGTCATTTTATGACAAGTATGTTAGCGTTAGCCGGGGGGCTGAGTAGGGAACCGTATAATAGACCCCCACGCCCGCCCCCTCCCCATTCCACACTGCTACTGAGGCTCCTACATACACGAAGAACCATTGGCCACACAAAAAACTGTCGATTGATGTTCAGAGAAATGCCAATGATGCAAGCCTGGCGATATAGTACATATCTATAGACCCCACAGGTATGCAGACTTTCGGGGAATACTCGCCTGAGTAAAACGGCACAGACCGTGTCGGCGCTGCCAGATTTCTCTTCCCCGTGGTTCTATATATAGCACGGTTAGCGCTAGGCAATTCTGATAAAGAGTGCAAAACCAGGAGGCCCTATAGATCCCCCACATTAACGTTGCCATGCATTTACCTCAGCTATTAAAACGTACTATTGAATAACAATCTGAGACAAAAGTACTTTCCCGGCTGAGTAACGTCACGTCAACGTCGCTAACTAAAACTACACAGATAATTCAGAAGGTAGATATACGTTGTTAGCCATATACCGCTATCTAGACATACATGGTCATCTATAAACTTCCAAGCCTTTTTGTTATTCCGTTAAAAACAGCATTCATTGCTACAAAGCGCAGATAACACAGTACCTCCGTGTTACGTTGTCACTAGACAAATATATATTATGTGATTAGACAGCGATCTTTCTTTAGCTGCTTGAATGATGCCAAACGTACGCCATATACTTAATTGACTACATGTTACCGGTGTATTCTGCAGGAGAGCGCAGGCCACACATTAAATTGCTTGTTATGGCCAGTTATCGTGCATGTGACAACTCTTACCTTGTTTATTATAGCCATACTCATCGCTCATGTTACAACTATTACCTTGTTTATTATAGCCATACTCATCGCTCATGTTACAACTATTACCTTGTTTATTATAGCCATACTCATCGCTCATGTTACAACTATTACCTTGTTTATTATAGCCATACTCATCGCTCATGTTACAACTATTACCTTGTTTATTATAGCCATACTCATCGCTCATGTTACAACTATTACCTTGTTTATTATAGCCATACTCATCGCTCATGTTACAACTATTACCTTGTTTATTATAGCCATACTCATCGCTCCGGTTACAACTATTACCTTGTTTATTATAGCCAAACTCATCGCTCATGTTACAACTATTACCTTGTTTATTATAGCCAAACTCATCGCTCATGTTACAACTATTACCTTGTTTATTATAGCCATACTCATCGCTAATGTTACAACTATTACCTTGTTTATTATAGCCATACTCATCGCTCATGTTACAACTATTACCTTGTTTATTATAGCCATACTCATCGCTCATGTTACAACTATTACCTTGTTTATTATAGCCATACTCATCGCTCATGTTACAACTATGACCTTGTTTATTATAGCCAAACTCATCGCTCATGTTACAACTATTACCTTGTTTATTATAGCCATACTCATCGCTCATGTTACAACTATTACCTTGTTTATTATAGCCATACTCATCGCTCATGTTACAACTATTACCTTGTTTATTATAGCCATACTCATCGCTCATGTTACAACTATTACCTTGTTTATTATAGCCATACTCGTCGCTCATGTTACAACTATTACCTTGTTTATTATAGCCAAACTCATCGCTCATGTTACAACTATTACCTTGTTTATTATAGCCATACTCATCGCTCCTGTTACAACTATTACCTTGTTTATTATAGCCAAACTCATCGCTCATGTTACAACTATTACCTTGTTTATTATAGCCAAACTCATCGCTCATGTTACAACTATTACCTTGTTTATTATAGCCATACTCATCGCTAATGTTACAACTATTACCTTGTTTATTATAGCCAAACTCATCGCTCATGTTACAACTATTACCTTGTTTATTATAGCCATACTCGTCGCTCATGTTACAACTATTACCTTGTTTATTATAGCCATACTCATCGCTCATGGTACAACTATTACCTTGTTTATTATAGCCATACTCATCGCTCATGTTACAACTATTTCCTTGTTTATTATAGCCAAACTCATCGCTCATGTTACAACTATTACCTTGTTTATTATAGCCATACTCATCGCTCATGTTACAACTATTACCTTGTTTATTATAGCCATACTCATCGCTCATGTTACAACTATTACCTTGTTTATTATAGCCATACTAATCGCTCATGTTACAACTATTACCTTGTTTATTATAGCCATACTCATCGCTCATGTTACAACTATTACCTTGTTTATTATAGCTGTAGTGACGCGGGGAATGTAGAACATCCGGAAATACACGACTATGCAAAGAAGAGTTCGGGGTAAGTCGGAATCACGTGACTAGGGGGACGACATGGGTTTCGGCGCGAAATACCGGCAGTGACTGATTAAACTTTGACAAGTACGGACTGACGTAGCTATAGGTCCACAGACTGACAGACATTTTCCTTCTTTTATACAGACCCCCATACCAGATATATTACCATTATCTATGCAGAAGCAAAGCTCCATGCTTTTGGTAGATAAATATAATTAGGTACAGTGGTGATGTATGAAGTTTAGGTTGCCGTCGTTTTTTCGTCAGCGCCATCGACATTCTGCACAAGTCTACAGTAATACCACTGGTAAGTGATTTTGGACCCAGTTTATTGTGATATATAATACCGCTAATGTTCTTGTATTAATGGATAATTTATAATAACTGTAAAGATACTAAATAGCAATAGTCATCGCGCTTGTTTCCGTGTTTATTATTACTATAATCTTGTTTATTATAGTTATTGTCATCGCGCCTGTTACCGTGTTTATTATTACTATAATCTTGTTTATTATAGTTATTGTCATCGCGCCTGTTACCGTCTTTATCATCAATATAAAGTTGTTTGTTATAGCTAATGTCATCGCGCGTGTTATCGTGTTTGTTATCACTAAGTTTTTTTTTTTTTTTATCGCCATTGTAATCGCAACTGTAATGCATGTAATCTATCCTTTTTTTACATCATGCCGGTCTTCAAACAAAGCTCTCCTTCATAATACATGGACACGTTAGCACAGTAGTGCTAAAACAATACCGAGAGAAGATTTTTTTTTAAATCATATATGGTACAGGCATACAGATAACGATTTACAACTGCACCCGTTGAACACTTAAGCACTATGGAAGAATAGGAAAGCAACGATCCATCTAAAAAAAATACGCCATTAAACAACATAGATAACGCCGATAACCTGGGAAAGTGGTCTACTGAAATGGGTCCCGCTTTGCCCAACGCCATCTCAAAAACAATCACAAGCGTCTGGTTATATATTATTGTTATCCTGCTTGTTATGTTCTCACGATTGATACCACTATCGTTAGCGCCAGCATAAATTCGGCATACGTCAGCAGATCTCAGAACCGGTAGGCAACTACCAATATCGACATTGTTGTGGACGGGAATCCCGTAAAAAGCTTTTCTGCGAAATGCCCATGCATCACTTTCAAAACGAAGCACATGAACACTGGGAAACAAGGCGTTGACATGCCTAACACAAGACGGTTAACATAGGAGACCGCACGGCTTGGCCACACGCGCACATGGGATTCAATGTGAAGATAGATCTACCACAGGAGAATGCTAACTACCACACGAGCGACAGTTGTTGTCACCTCAAGCAATCCCCAAGGCACACGGGGTGCGGCACTGTTACCGATGCATTAATTACTGCGGAGCGCTGCTGTAATTCATCTTCATATCAACCAGATATGCAAGGACATGTTGCGGACGAACGGGAAAATCCGGGGACTGTCGAGCGAGCGAGTCTCCACAGGACGTGATGGCTCCGAGCTTCAGGCGACAGAAACTAATTTATTTCGTATTTATTTCTTGCGTATTCATCTCACAGATATAGATCGTTGATCCATAGTCTGGCCAAGAACTGCATCAAATATCAATCTAAGACATGAGAGAGCGGAGCACACAGCATTCACGCAACCAGACATACAGCGCTGAGATGACGACTATTTCCAGGTCAATTGTTCACATGACAAGGTATTGATTCACGGTGAACAACCCCGTCTCGCCCGCTGAACTGGTGTGCATTTGCCGAACGGCATTAACATAATTGTCGCGCTCATGACCGTTTCCACAGGCCCCGCCAGCTGTGCTTTGCGTAGTAACCACGTGACAAGTGTTGTCATTGTTCACCGCTAGGTGGGGGTCGCTGTTCAGCTGGTACAAACGCCGATTTAAGCCATGGATGGATTCATGAACCCTGTGGGTTGATTGACCACTTCATTTAAATCGGATATCAATGGTCCTTCCTCTTATTAGGAGAAACACTCATTCACCCACGTGGTGCATACACAAGAGAAGAGCCAGATCAGGGATGGGAGGGGGGGGGAGGTAGTATGCAGCGAATTATCATCGCAAATAAACAAAGTAAAAATATACAGCGCAAAAAACCCTGCGGCCTGCACTGTAACACAGCAGGTTACTCAGCCCTCATACAGCGGTTGGAAAGGTCGATACCGTAAACTGACACTATGTTGCCTTTCATCGTCCCTGTAGTAACAATATGGTTCAAGATCGATTCTCAACTCATATTTCATAAAATTTACTTCGTGCATTTAATCTTTACGAGCGCCGAAATTGTGTCAGAGAAGATTTAATAGGGTTGAAATGGGCTTGAGACGATTCCAGGAAGCTCCATACACGCGGGCGCGGTAGTGTTGTATATAATCTCACTTGTATCACCAGCTGGCTACAGATATGAACACAAAATCGTCCCGACATTTTTAGATAAACAATGTGATGAGACATGTGGGCTGTGAGTGTGTGTGTGTGTGTGCGTGCGGGGGGGGGGGGGGGGGGTGGCAAATCGACCCAGGCTGTCCTACTTTCTCGCATGAAGATGTTGGTGGTGGTCTCTTCGGGTTATACCTTAATAATGCTTTTTGAAGAATATTGAAATTAATATATCGGTTCTTTGTGAAGACAACATCGATCCTCCATACCTGACACTGACACTGACATATGACGAAGGCACGGCACGGGACAAACCTTAACAAGGAATCTAGAGACGTCTCCACGTAAATATATAAACACAATCCTGCATCATCAGCCCACACAAACACGCACACCGTTGCTGTTATAAAATAAAACAGCAAAAAAACAAATATTAATATTTGATCATTGCGACTTCCTGTTTATTACTTTACACGCCTAGCTCCGCCATGGCGACCGAGTCTTGGCCGGCACCCAAGGCGGACGGGCCCAAGCAGGGTCCATGAGATCTGGGTCAGAGCCTCGGTCCCATCGATCGCCGAGGGATCCCTAGGTCCTGATGCCACCCTACGTGTGAGGAAGATGATTAGCCGAACATTGGGGGAAATGGGGCCATGGTCAGCGGAAGCGGTAACGTCAGGCTGCTAATGTCACCTCCTCACTTCCGGTCTCTCACCCGAGGTGTATAATTGATATACACAAAGATAGATGTGTACAATTTATGTACACACAGATAGACATGTACTATTGTACAAAGATAGAGGTGCACTATTTGCACACACAAAGATGGAGGTGTACTATTTGTACAAACAAAGATAGAGGTGTACTATCTGTACACAAAAGGATAGAAGTGTACTATTTGTACACAAAAGGATAGAGGTGTACTATTTGTACAAAGATAGAGGTGCACTATTTGTACACACAAAGATAGAGGTGTACTATTTGTACACACAAAGATAGAGGTGTACTATTTGTACAAACAAAGATGGAGGTGTACTATTTGTACACACAAAGATAGGGGTGTATTATTTGTACACACAACGATGGACGTGTACTATTTGTACATACAAAGAAGGAGGTGTACTATTTGTACACACAAAGATGGAGGTGTATTATTTGTACACTCAAAGATGGAGATGTATCATTTGTACACACACAAAAAAGGTGAACTATTTGTACACAAAAAGATAGAGGTGAACTATTTGTACACAAAAAGATAGAGGTGTATATTTGTACACAGAAAGATAGAGACGTACTATTTTTACATATAAAGATGGAGGTGCACTCTTTGTACACACAAAGATAGAGGTGCACTATTTGTACACAGAAAGATAGAGGCGTACTATTTTTACATACAAAGATGAAGGTGTACTCTTTGTACACACAAACATAGAGGTGCACTATTTGTACACTGAAAGATAATGGTGTGCTATTTTTACATACAAAGATGGAGGTGTACTATTTGTACACACAAAGTTAAAGGTACTACTTGTACACACACAATTGACGTGTACTTGGGCCTAGTCACCATTGAAACATTCGAGCGTACTTCTCAAGAGACAGCCCTACTGACCCTGTTACTTGCCAACGCTAGGTTGTGGCCAGGGACACTGTACACTACTCCCATTCCTGGTCCCAGACTGTTCAACGCTAGGTTGTTGCCCATGGACACTGTATACTACTCCCATCCCTGGTCCCGGACTGTTCAACGCTAGGTTGTGGCCCAGGGACACTGTATACTACTCCCATCCCTGGTCCCGAACTGTTCAAAGTTAGGTTGTAGCCAGGGACACTGTATACTACTCCCATCCCTGGTCCCGGACTGTTCAACGCTAGGTTGTGGCCCAGGGACACTGTATACTACTCCCATCCCTGGTCCCGAACTGTTCAAAGTTAGGTTGTAGCCAGGGACACTGTATACTACTCCCATCCCTGGTCCCGGCTGTACAACGCTAGGTTGTGGCCAGGGACACTATATACTCCTCCCATCCCTGGTCCCGGACTATTCAACGCTAGGTTGTGGCCCAGGGACACTGTATACTACTCCCATCCCTGGTCCCGGACTGTTCAACGCTAGGTTGTGGCCAGGGACACTGTATACTACTCCCATCCCTGGTCCCGAACTGTTCAAAGCTAGGTTGTGGCCAGGGACACTGTATACTACTCCCATCCCTGGTCCCGGACTGTTCAAAGCTAGGTTGTGGCCCATGGACACTGTATACTACTCCCATCCCTGGTCCCGGACTGTTCAAAGCTAGGTTGTGGCCAATGGACACTGTATACTACTCCCATCCCTGGTCCCGGACTGTTCAACGCTAGGTTGTGGCCAGGGACACTGTATACTACTCCCATCCCTGGTTCCGAACTGTTCAACGCTAGGTTGTGGCCAGGGACACTGTATACTACTCCCATCCCTGGTCCCGGACTGTTCAAAGCTAGGTTGTGGCCCATGGACACTGTATACTACTCTCATCCCTGGTCCCGAACTGTTCAAAGCTAGGTTGTGGCCCAGGGACACTGTATACTACTCCCATCCCTGGTCCCGGACTGTTCAACGCTAGGTTGTGGCCCAGGGACACTGTATACTACTCCCATCCCTGGTCCCGAACTGTTCAAAGCTAGGTTGTGGCCCAGGGACACTGTATACTACTCCCATCCCTGGTCCCGAACTGTTCAAAGCTAGGTTGTGGCCCAGGGACACTGTATACTACTCCCATCCCTGGTCCCGGACTGTTCAACGCTAGGTTGTGGCCCAGGGACACTGTATACTACTCGCATCCCTGGTCCCGGACTGTTCAACGCTAGGTTGTGGCCCAGGGACACTGCATACTACTCCCATCCCTGGTCCCGAACTGTTCAAAGCTAGGTTGTGGCCCAGGGACACTGTATACTACTCCCATCCCTGGTCCCGGACTGTTCAACGCTAGGTTGTGGCCCAGGGACACTGTATACTACTCCCATCCCTGGTCCCGGACTGTTCAACGCTAGGTTGTGGCCAATGGACACTGTATACTACTCCCATCCCTGGTCCCGGACTGTTCAACGCTAGGTTGTGGCCCAGGGACACGGTATACTACTCCCATCCCTGGTCCCGGACTGTTAAACGCTAGGTTGTGGCCCAGGGACACTGTATACTACTCCCATCCCTGGTCCCGGACTGTTCAACGCTAGATTGTGGCCCAGGGACACTGTATACTACTCCCATCCCTGGTCCCGGACTGTTCAACGCTAGGTTGTGGCCCAGGGACACTGTATACTACTCCCATCCCTGGTCCCAGACTGTTCAACGCTAGGTTGTGGCCCAGGGACACTGTATACTACTCCCATCCCTGGTCCCGGACTGTTCAACGCTAGGTTGTGGCCCAGGGACACTGTATACTACTCCCATCCCTGGTCCCAGACTGTTCAACGCTAGGTTGTGGCCCAGGGACACTGTATACTACTCCCATCCCTGGTCCCGGACTGTTCAACGCTAGGTTGTGGCCCAGGGACACTGTATACTACTCCCATCCCTGGTCCGGGAGTGTTCAACGTTCGAATCCGCTGGCAGTGAACCTCTGTACCTCCACCCATCCATGCCCTTGGGCCAGACGTTCCACTGACTCCCAAGTTCAGTTGGTAAAGGGGCTGAGCTGGAGAATTTACAGGTCAAGCCTTCGCGCCTTGGCATCTATCTGCATCTAGGGCATGATTCATCCAACCCCAGTTCATAGCCCCGGGAGGTGTCTTCAGCCTTTATGTGCGCACACCGTTTTCAACTGACCCAATAGTGGGATTATCCCTCTGCCCATTTCTACCCTTCTTGCTACGTATCTACTGACCAAGTGACCCCGTACCCCCCCCCCCCTCCCCGCCCCCACCGTCCCACACACTCCACAGGTTTTATCTTCCGTGTTGTTTGAACCAAACCAGACATTGGGTAGCCATAGAAGACTCAACAACCGCAACCCTCGGGGGCCGTTTACGAAGCCGGACCCCGTGTTCCCACAGAAGGCAGATCGCTCGTCCCAACAGACACAGACCTGGGCCCGTAAGTTCAAAGCGGCCGGGGCCAAATATTTAGCCATGTCATAGGAAATTAGCATGGGGCGGGGCGAAACATTTGGCATTCGCCGTTCGAACTTACGGGCCCAGGTCATTCTGTCGCTGCACGAACCCTGAACGCCACGCTGGACATGCTGCGGGTCGCCACTGCGGACAGACCCCCCCCCCTCCCCCCCCCCCCACACACACACACAACCTATTCCCCAACAGCTGTTGAATGCGGTATGGTGGTCAGCATTCAGCCCATTGATCGGACGGATAACCCACACTAGAAAATCCCCTACAAGCACATCACCCACACTAGGAACTCCTCTACACACACATCGACCACACTAGGAACTCCCCTACACACATCACCCACACTAGGAACTCCCCTACACACACATCGACCACACTATGAACTCCCCTACACACACATCGACCACACTATGAACTCCCCTACAAACACATCGACCACACTAGGAACTCCTCTACACACACATCGACCACACTAGGAACTCCCCTACACACATCACCCACACTAGGAACTCCCCTACACACACATCGACCACACTAGGAACTCCCCTACACACACATCGACCACACTAGAAACTCCCCTGCACACACATCGACCACACTAGGAACTCCCCTACACACACATCGACCACACTAGGAACTCCCCTACACACACATCGACCACACTAGGAACTCCCCTACAAACACATCGACCACACTAGGAACTCCCCTACACACACATCACCCACACTAGGAACTCCCCTGCACACACATCGACCACACTATGAACTCCCCTACACACACATCGACCACACTAGGAACTCCCCTACACACACATCGACCACACTAGAAACTCCCCTACACACACATCGACCACACTATGAACTCCCCTACACACACATCACCCACACTAGGAACTCCCCTGCACACACATCGACCACACTATGAATTCCCCTACACACACATCGACCACACTAGGAACTCCCCTGCACACACATCGACCACACTATGAATTCCCCTACACACACATCGACCACACTAGGAACTCCCCTACACACACATCGACCACACTAGGAACTCCCCTACACACACATCGACCACACTAGGAACTCCCCTACACACACATCGCCCACACTAGGAACTCCCCTACACACACATCGACCACACTATGAATTCCCCTACACACACATCGCCCACACTAGGAACTCCCCTACACACACATCGACCACACTAGAAACTCCCCTACACACACATCGACCACACTAGGAACTCCCCTACACACACATCGACCACACTATGAACTCCCCTACACACACATCACCCACACTAGGAACTCCCCTACACACACATCGACCACACTAGGAACTCCCCTACAAGCACATTGGCCACACTGAGACCTCCCTACCAGTTTATCACCCACACTGAGACCTCCCTACGAGTATATCACCCACACTGAGACCTCCCTTGAACCATATCACCTACACTGGACCCCTACTCCAGGATACCACCATTACACACACTAATACCACAAATCGATTCGTCGTCCTCACCCACGTGGGAATTGCCTCCCGATCCGTCCCCAGCTGCCTGAGGGTAATTGCCCCCCACCCAGCGAGGCCGCCCAGCCGCTCTCTCCGCCCTTCCCACGGGGAGACAAGCCAGCCGTTCACGGCATATGGCAGTGGTGATATAGCCGTCACCAGGGGCAGATTTGCCCTTCATAACAGCCCGGAAGGTCGGATCACCGTGTTCACAATAGCACCACCCCAACCCAGCCTCCACCTCAACGCCCCCCCCCCCCACCCCCAGGCTCACGATCGTCATCACGCCGGGACCCGTAGTCCAGGACCAGCACTCCAGGACCCATATCCCAGGGACCCATACTCCAGGACCCATACTCCAGGACCCATATCCCAGGGACCCGTACTCCAGGACCCATACTCCAGGACCCATACTCCAGGACCCATACTCCAGGAGCCATACTCCAGGAGCCATACTCCAGGACCCATACTCCAGGAGCTACACTCCATGACCCATACTCCAGGACCCATACTCCAGGACCCATACTCCATGACCCATACTCCATGACCCATACTCCAGGAGCCAATACTCCAGGAGCCATACTCCAGGAGCCATACTCCAGGACCCATACTCCATGACCCATACTCCATGACCCATACTCCAGGACCCATACTCCAGGAGCCAATACTCCAGGAGCCATACTCCATGACCCATACTCCATGACCCATACTCCAGGACCCATACTCCAGGAGCCAATACTCCAGGAGCCATACTCCAGGAGCCATACTCCATGACCCATACTCCATGACCCATACTCCATGACCCATACTCCATGACCCATACTCCAGGACCCATACTCCAGGAGCCAATACTCCAGGAGCCATACTCCAGGAGCCATACTCCAGGAGCCATACTCCAGGACCCATACTCCAGGACCCATACTCCAGGACCCATACTCCAGGAGCCAATACTCCAGGAGCCATACTCCAGGAGCCATACTCCAGGAGCCATACTCCAGGACCCATACTCCAGGAGCCATACTCCAGGAGCCATACTCCATGACCCATACTCCAGGACCCATACTCCAGGACCCATACTCCAGGACCCATACTCCATGACCCATACTCCAGGACCCACACTCCAGGACCCATACTCCAGGACCCATATTCCAGGACCCATACTCCATGAACCATACTCCAGGACCCACACTCAAGGACCCATACTCCATGACCCATACTCCAGGACCCACACTCCAGGACCCACACTCCAGGACCCATACTCCATGACCCATACTCCAGGACCCACACTCCAGGACCCACACTCCAGGACCCATACTCCATGACCCATACTCCAGGACCCATACTCCATGAACCATACTCCAGGACCCACACTCAAGGACCCATACTCCATGACCCATACTCCAGGACCCACACTCCAGGACCCACACTCCAGGACCCATACTCCAGGAACAATACGTCTTTATCACGGTCGCTCATGGAAGCCGCTAAGCAATGGCCGTGAGATGGTAGTGACCGGAACCTGGGTGCTGCCTTCGGTACTATATGACCCAACGTGGGTCGCACAGAAATGATTGACGCTTAACGCTGATATGTTGACCCTGAGATTTGCATATCAATCTAGCCCAGATTGTATACAGGACAAACCGAATCCCTTTTGGCATTCAACGGGCCTATAGTAATGCGAAGTGACACAGGATTTTTGAACGCAACGAAACTGAACGACACAGGATTTTGGTTCTCGTAACACTCTCCCATGCAGCTGGTACCTCCTCGTCACCAAGCAGTCACGCCAATAGAAGTGAAACAAACAAAACAAAAAAACATTTGTATAAATGGTTTCTGCTTACCGTTTGCCATGTTCCTTCTTGTAGGCACCTCCGTACTTTCGGCGCGTGCCCAGTATGTCCATAATCTCGGGGATAAAACTGGCAAACATGGCCTGCAATGGAGAAGGCCAAGCCACGGTCAGAGAGAAGGCGAACGTCACAGTGGTTTCAGATTCAGATTCCATATCATGTATTTGAGCAGGAAGAACCAATACAAACATTAAAGGCAAAACGTGGCAACGTAGACAATTCTCGCTCTGGAGACACCCATAAGGACCAAGAAGGCCGCTAGCATAGGAGCCAACAAAGGGAGCGTGTATCAGGGAATCAGAGAGAGAGAGAAAGACATTAAGAGAAAGTTATAGGGTGCAGAAAGCCCGAGGGAATCATAAATTAAGCCAAGATTAGATGGGTCACAGATAGTCAGAGATAGACGGAATGGGATGGAGCCACATGGGGCCAAAGAACAGGAGGGGGTCAGAGTCAGAGAGGGTCAGAGAGGTAGAGGGGATCAGAGAAGATCATACAGCCAGAAAGCGTCTGAGATAGCCAAAGGGGTCAGATGGGGGTCAAACAGCCAGAGGGAGCCAGAGAAACCCAGGGGCAGTCATTGGGGTCATAAATTTAAAGTGGTCAAACAAAGACAGGTGAGTCACATGGGTTAACAGCCAGACAGCCTATAAAGAAGTCAGAAGTAGTCAAACAAAGTGAGATGCATTTGACACAGTCAAATAGGTCAAACAAAGTCAATTAGTCAAATGGGGTCAGAAAGAATAAGTGACTGTCAAAGAGAAAAATGATTCCAAGGGAGCAGAGAGTCACAGGCGGTCAAATAGAAAAGCGGGTCAGGGCCGGTCAAACAGTCAAATTGAGTCATAAACAGTTAAAGAGAACAGACCCAAGATTGTAATATAACGTTACATTACACTCTCGGGTCAGACAGTCCAAATGGTCGCACACAGTGATAGGCTGAGAGCGGTGTTGTATGACGGACCCAGGCAGACTGCCGGCCCCTGATAGCACCGTATGGTTGGACATCATTAAGAAGTCATTACAAACACATAACCATGATTCAGATCCTTGTCGCAGCGTGTTCTAGGATCCTATCACCTGCAGGGCCCCAGTCTCCTCTCACCCACGCCCCCCCGGACCCATCTCACCCGCACCCCCACCCCCCGCCCCCCCGACCCATCTCACCCAGTCCCCCAGGCCTCGCGTCTCATCCATAAATACTGTAGTGGCAAGGCAACACAGTTATTCAGTGTTGTTATAAGATGCAACGCTTTGTACATTAGCTGGATGAGGGACCTGCCGCTGACGCCCGGCTCTAGTGACAACAGACCCTGGAGGGCGAGCTATAGCATTCGCGTCAGTCACGCACATACATTACGCGTGCCAGACAAACATATGCCGACAACATACAACCCTTCTTCGTCGTCACCTTGTACACCGCAGCATCACACACCAGTCTCCAACATACATAACTCAATGACTCCTGCGAACACGTCATACATAACAGACTATGTGGCGACTGCATCTGTTAATTATTCATAGGTCTATACGTGCACAGTGACTCTGCACGCAAGAAATGTGGGATTAATGACAAAAGTCATTTTGGAGTTATATCACATTTCCTAATTTATGCAAATATGCATACAAATTTATATCCTGCGTCTGTCGTTGCACGACTTGACATTGAAGGTGACCTTGACTTACCAAGGCACCGAGGATGAAGAAGACCATGATTAAGCGGCCGAGGTCCGTCTTGCAGAATATGTCGCCATATCCCACGGTGGACATGGTAACTAGCGCGAGGTACACACATTCCCAATACGTCAGCGCGTGGGCGTTTTCAAAGTTCTTGAAGGGGTCGCCTGAATTTTCAACCTAAGAAGATAAAGACAAAATTCACTCCAATTATCGCCTATAATTTAGTTCACAGAGGAATTACATATCACATCCACGTATAAAAAAACTTTAAGATATGAATAAAAGGCTTTATAATTAAGATTTATAATAACAAATAAATAGTAGATCATATAATCAATATATATAAATGTTAAGACATAGAACGATACTTATAGCATCATATATCAGTTTAACCCTGGAGGGTAGTATACCATCAGGCAAATTTCGCCACTAAATACCTCGATAAGCTAATCGTATTACCAACACTACTTAAGCATTTCACATCAATCATGTTCCGTTCATACCCCCACCCTCTCCCACCAGCGACGTTGCATTTCCATTCAACTCGTTGGACCAATATTTTTCCGGCGCCAGATAGCATGGACACCAGTCACCATGTGGACCACCAGATTCCTAGCGCCAGATAGCACAGACAGCACTCACCAGGTGGACGTTTTATCCCGGGGCACAGTTATCACGGACAGCACTCACCATGGGAAGGACCAGAACGAGCTAGTACATATAGTACTGACCAGGTTATATACCCATTTTATCCCTGGGGCACAGTTAGTACGGGCAACACTCACCAGGTGATGATTATATCCCCAAGGCACAGTTAGTACGGGTAACACTCACCAGGTGACGATTATATCGCCAAGGCACAGTTAGTACGGGTAACACTCACCAGGTGACGATTATATCGCCAAGGCACAGTCGGGTAACACTCACCAGGTGGACGATATTATCCCCGGGACACAGTACGGACAGAACTCACCAGGTGATAATTATATATTCCCGGGGCAGTTAGTACGGGTAACACTCACCAGGTGGTGATTATATCACCGGGGCACAGTTAGTACGGGTAACACTTACCAGGTGGACGATTATATCCCCGGGATACAGTTAGTACGGGCAGCACTCACCAGGTGGATGACCCCCGCGCCGGTGAACCAGACACTGATGAAAGTGGAGACGAGCTGGCAGAGGCGGATGCTGTTGCTCGTCTTCAGCACGTTGAGGTACTGCAGCACGTCCGGAATGGTCATCAGACGGAGGGCGCGAGTGAAGCGCAGCCCTGGTGACAGACAACCAAAACTACAACCACCGATACTTCACCCCAGGAATACGCCTCTAAGATGTCTCCAAGAGGCCTCCAACAGGTCTCCAAGAGGCCTCAAACAGGTCTCCAAGAGGCCTCAAGAGGCGAAATCGAAGACACATCACTCACATTTCAGGGTGTTTTCTTAAATATAATATCACATGTATGCATAATGTTACCGCGTTGTCTATGTTGACTTACAGTACATCTAACATATCATCTCCAATACTCCACGGTTGCCGTGGGTTGTCTGTTTATCAGATCACATAGCATACAACAAATAATTGTAACACTGATAGAATACGACTGACTGGCAGTTCAGCGATCGAACAACAACCGGATATTATGACACTACTTGTCAAATAAATAGAGAAAACGTGTCGCCTGACTCTCGACCACTTACCACATGTATCCATCTCAACAACACCGATTACGAGCAGCCACAGATATGTTGCTTTTATTAAGCCTTTCCGATGTAACCGCGTGTGTCATGGGCGGGAACTTACCTAGCCAGTTCCTGTCCAGGACAATCGCCACAAAGGAAGGGGGGATGGTGAAGTAATCCACGAACGAGTATATTTCCACGAGGAACCATAGCTTGTCTGGAGCAGCTACAAACTAAAGGAAGCCAAAAAAAAAAAAAAAAAATTTTTTACTGATGATAGCACAGTTTTCACTCAATTAAGAATTGTAGAGACATTCATATCATTGTAAAACAATTACTGCTTTTGACAAATACATCATTAGAAATTTAATTCTTACATTAGTGGCAAGATATGTATTGATATTACGACACTGGGCATTTGATGGATTCGTGTTCCGTGCCACTTTGCGGTATACGTTCATGGGTCAAATTTTGACAATGAAGCTCCTGCGGTAATTTAAGGCGCTAAACTTGTTGCTCGAACTCAAGCTGTTGGATGTAGAGATGCTGCACCGACAGAGATACGGGGGTTCGGAGGTTGAATGCGAATGCGTCCTTGTTTTCTGTGTACAATAACCGCGCTTTGTTGGCATGGTTAGTATCAACGTTATCCAGACAATAAAACAGGTCAAAATAATAAGATATGTCATGATAGGGCAGGAGTCTTCCTTGTTATCACGGTTATTCCACCAAAGTCATACATATTCATTGGTTGTTTCAGTTAGCATACCATATGCCAAACGCAATAGTAAAGTTGTAAGATCTGATGTCGAGATCAGTAGCGCTTAAATTAAAGACAAACCATTCAAAAAATGATTAAAAGCAGAGAGACAATTTTATTGATTTTTCAGACGACGATGTTTAGTTATACAGATGTTCCGCGTTTCTATACAATGTGTATTATGTGTAACTTCCACGCATATAAACCTATGATAAGCCCTGGACCAGACCACAAAATAAAAAAGATCATGGAATGGATAGAGGATACCGACACGGGGTACATTTGCGTAACGTCAATAAAACTAGTCTTCACATAAATTGCTGTCAATGCAATCCATATTGCCTGACCCGTCACCCCCCCACCCCCCAACATCACCACCCCCTAGAAGCTCCCCGCGCATTCCCCTCACCACCTGAATCCCGAGTACTTTCCTCAAGCCTTCAGGGCTGACTAGGTAGGTAACATGCTCATCTCCGTCGCACTGCCCCGCACCCTCCACTCTCCACTCTGCGCCCCCCCCGCTCACGGCAATACCCCTCAACCGCCACCCCACCCCGCGGGAGCACAGAGTACTGGCGGAAAGCGTCCAGATCAGTCTATCAAGCGCGGCCTCCCCCCCCCCACCCCCACAAAGGTAGTGTGAAACAGGACTCCGCCCGATACACTACAAACAACCCGCGTGAACAGATACCCAGGTATCGCATCTTTGCCACAGCGACCTACCGACCAACCAACCAGCCAGCCAGCCATACTTCCTGCAGAAAATATAAATACCCCCATACAGTGAGAAAGCGGTGCAGTCGTAACCATGGTAACTCAGGTAACCAAGGTTGGGAGGAACTAGGGGCCGTCGAGAGATATAAATGTCGATACATATATCACCCAGGGTTGATGGTAGTAGCGAATCGGAGGGTAATAATCTTACACAACTTGGACGCCGTATCGGCTGGTAATAATACTACACATTGACGCCGTATCAGTTGGTAATAATTCTACACATTGACGCCGTATCGGCTGGTAATAATTCTACACATTGACGCCGTATCGGCTGGTAATAATTCTACCTCTGGCGTTGTGTTGGCTGTTAATAATAATACCACTGGTGTTGTATCGGCTGTTATACATTACATTGTATATATACATTGCGCCGCATCGGCTGGTAATAATTCTATACATTGACGCCGTATCGGCTGGTAATAATTCTACCGCTGTATCGGCTGGTAATAATTCTACACATTGGCGCCATATCGGCTGGTAATAATTCTACACATTGACATTGTATCGGCTGGTAATAATTCTATACACTGACGCCGTATCAGCTGGCAATAATTCTACCATTGGCGTTGTATCGGCTGGTAATAATTCTACCTCTGGCGTTGCATCGGCTGGTAATAATTCTACACATTGACGCCGTATCGGCTGGTAATAATTCTACACATTGACGCCATATCGGCTGGTAATAATTCTACACATTGACGCCATATCGGGTGGCAATAATTCTACCATTGGCGTTGTACCGGCTGTTAATAATTTTACACAGTGACGCCGTATCGGCTGTTAATAATTCTACCTCTGGCGTTGCATCGGCTGGTAATAATTCTACCACTGGCGTTGTGTTGGCTGTTAATAATAATACCACTGGTGTTGTATCGGCTGTTAATAATTATATACATTGCGCCGTATCGGCTGGTAATAATTCTACACATTGATACTGTATCGGCTGGTAATAATTCTATACACTGACGCCGTATCAGCTGGCAATAATTCTACCATTGGCGTTGTATCGGCTGGTAATAATTCTACCTTTGGCGTTGCATCGGCTGGTAATAATTCTACACATTGACGCCGTATCGGCTGGTAATAATTCTACACATTGACGCCATATCGGGTGGTAATAATTCTACACATTGACGCCATATCGGGTGGTAATAATTCTACACATTGACTCCATAGAGGCTGGCAATAATTCTACCATTGGCGTTGTATCGGCTGTTAATAATTTTACACAGTGACGCCGTATCGGCTGGTAATAATTCTACACATTGACGCCGTATTGGCTGGCAATAATTATACCATTGACGCCGTATCGGCTGGCAATAATTGTACACATTGACGCCGTATCGGCTGGCATTAATTCTACACATTGACGCCGTATCGGCTGGTAATAATTATACCATTGACGCCGTATCGGCTGGCAATAATTCCACCATTGACGCAGTATCGGCTGGAAATAATTGTACACATTGACGCCGTATCGGCTGGTAATAATTGTACACATGGACGCCGTATCGGCTTGTAATAATTCTACCATTGACGCAGTATCGGCTGGTAATAATTCCACCATTGACGCCGTATCGACTGGTAATAATTCCACCATTGACGCCGTATCGGCTGGTAATAATTCCACCATTGACGCCATATCGGCTGGTAACAAGTCTACCACTGGTGTCGTATCGGCGGCCCGTATTAATTCTACACAAATGTTGTGTTTGAAATAATATTTGTACACAGGCTTGACTGGAAACAACATGAATCGGTCGACGGATAAAGTTTCTATGAAAACTGTTGAGGCCACACATTTATCCACCAGACAGCACAATGTACAATGAACTACTACAGTAAACATCTGTCGCTGGATTAGTGCGCAAAACGCTGGTTCATTTAGTGGTAATTCAGAATTATTAATTAAAAGAAGCTTATATTCAACGCATACGTTTGAGTAAATCCATAGATCGATTAAACAAAACGCCGCAAAGAATTTTATGCCTCAGGTTATATCCGTTATTATGTACACTACCCTTGTGTGAACCAATAAATATAAACGGGAGTCCATAGTTCCAGATATATAGCGAACAGGTAAATCCTGCATATTCTCGTATTAGGTCGTACAATGATGCACTTCGGCCTAGCTACTCTCATTAGAAATGAGACCAATTAAACTATACAAGATAGCAGTGCAGCGGCCGTCGCGAGTATAGTTTTACTTTAGCATGATTTTCTGTTGCCAGTGGTACTCTGGACAGCACATTATCGGTACATACTATGGTCCTGTATATCTACAGCACGTTATCGGTACATACTATGGTCCTGTACATCTACAGCACGTTAGCGGTACATACTATGGTCCTGTATATATACAGCATATCACCGGTACATACTATGGTCCTGTATATCTACAGCACGTTATCGGTACATACTATGGTCCTGTATATCTACAGCACGTTAGCGGTACATACTATGGTCCTGTATATCTACAGCACGTTAGCGGTACATACTATGGTCCTGTATATCTACAGCACGTTATCGGTACATACTATGGTCCTGTATATGTACAGCACGTTATCGGTACATACTATGGTCCTGTATATCTACAGCCCGTTAGCGGTACATACTATGGTCCTGTATATCTACAGCACGTTAACGGTACATACTATGATCCTGTATATCTACAGCACGTTATCGGTACATACTATGGTCCTGTATATCTACAGCATATCACCGGTACATACTATGGTCCTGTATATCTACAGCACGTTATCGGTACATACTATGGTCCTGTATATCTACAGCACGTTATCGGTACATACTATGGTCATGTATATCTACAGCATGTTAGCGGTACATACTATGATCCTGTATATCTACAGCACGTTATCGGTACATACTATGGTCCTGTATATCTACAGCACGTTAGCGGTACATACTATGATCCTGTATATCTACAGCACGTTATCGGTACATACTATGGTCCTGTATATCTACAGCATATCACCGGTACATACTATGGTCCTGTATATCTACAGCATGTTATGGGTACATACTATGGTCCTGTATATCTACAGCACGTTATCGGTACATACTATGGTCATGTATATATACAGCACGTTATCGGTACATACTATGGTCCTGTATATCTACAGCACGTTATCGGTAGATACTGTGGTCCTGTATATCTACAGCACGTTATCGGTAGATACTCTGGTCCTGTATATCTACAACACGTCGTTATCGGTACATACTATGGTCCTGTATATCTATAGCATGTTATGGGTACATACTATGGTCCTGTATATCTACAGCACGTTATCGGTACATACTATGGTCCTGTATATCTACAGCATGTTATGGGTACATACTATGGTCCTGTATATCTACAGCACGTTATCGGTACATACTATGGTCCTGTATATCTACAACACGTTATCGGTAGATACTATGGTCCTGTATATCTACAGCACGTTATCGGTACATATTATGGTCCTGTATATCTACAGCACGTTATCGGTACATATTATGGTCCTGTATATCTACAGCACGTTATGGGTACATATTATGGTCCTGTATATCTACAGCACGTTATCGGTACATACTATGGTCCTGTATATCTAAAGAACGTTAGCGGTACATACTATGGTCCTGTATATCTACAGCATGTTATCGGTACATACCATGATCCTTTATATCTACAGCATGTTATGGGTACATACTATGGTCCTGTATATCTAAAGAACGTTAGCGGTACATACTATGGTCCTGTATATCTAAAGAACGTTAGCGGTACATACTATGATCCTGTATATCTACAGCACGTTATCGGTACATACTATGGTCCTGTATATCTACAGCACGTTATGGGTACATACTATGGTCCTGTATATCTAAAGAACGTTATCGGTACATACTATGGTCCTGTATATCTACAGCACGTTATCGGTAGATACTATGGTCCTGTATATCTACAGCACGTTATCGGTACATACTATGGTCCTGTATATCTACAGCACGTTATCGGTACATACTATGGTCCTGTATATCTAAAGAACGTTATCGGTACATACTATGGTCCTGTATATCTACAGCACGTTATCGGTACATACTATGGTCCTGTATATCTACAGCACGTTAGCGGTACATACTATGGTCCTGTATATCTAAAGAACGTTATCGGTACATACTATGGTCCTGTATATCTAAAGAACGTTAGCGGTACATACTATGGTCCTGTATATGTACAGCACGTTATCGGTACATACTATGGTCCTCTATATCTACAGCATGTTATGGGTACATACTATGGTCCTGTATATCTACAGCACGTTATCGGTACATACTATGGTCATGTATATATACAGCACGTTATCGGTACATACTATGGTCCTGTATATCTACAGCACGTTATCGGTAGATACTGTGGTCCTGTATATCTACAGCACGTTATCGGTAGATACTATGGTCCTGTATATCTACAACACGTCGTTATCGGTACATACTATGGTCCTGTATATCTATAGCATGTTATGGGTACATACTATGGTCCTGTATATCTACAGCACGTTATCGGTACATACTATGGTCATGTATATCTACAGCACGTTATCGGTACATACTATGGTCCTGTATATCTACAGCACGTTATCGGTAGATACTGTGGTCCTGTATATCTACAGCACGTTATCGGTAGATACTATGGTCCTGTATATCTACAACACGTCGTTATCGGTACATACTATGGTCCTGTATATCTACAGCATGTTATGGGTACATACTATGGTCTTGTATATCTACAGCATGTTATGGGTACATACTATGGTCCTATACACACGGATTAAGCCGCACTACAAGGCACCGTACGCCACTATGGGCGTTCCGAGACGAAAGTGACCGGCGTTTGAGTGGTGTACTTCTGCATGGGTAGGTGATAACCTCATTCATGCGAATTGGTCCAAAATTACCAAGTCAACTTCAACTACATGTACCTACATCTGCCAATTTAAAATTCGGGGGTAAACCCATCGAAATGTGCCTTGCGCGGAACTACATTGACACAAACTGTTTGATATGAACTCAATGACCCCATTCGTATGTAGAGCGGTAACAAATATATAATAAAAAACAACTCGGTCAGAAACCCCATTATAATAAAAAACAACTCGGCCAGAAACCAGATTAAAACACAAATCGGACTCTGCAACATAGAGTGAGAACTTGTCACACTAACATGGTCATCAAATAGATACATCTGTATAGGTATCTATATATACATTATATAGATACATCTCTATATGTATCTATATATACATTATATAGATACATCTCTATATGTATCTATATATACATTATATAGATACATCTCTATATGTATCCATATATACATTATATAGATACATCTCTATATGTATCTATATATACATTATATAGATACATCTCTCTATGTATCTATATATACATTATAATATATATGCAGTCAATTCTGCAGCCACCATTTTCGCTTTGCCCTATAATCAATAATTCAGGCCACACAAAACTATATTGCGCCCACATTGCCGGCCTAGCATGCGATAGGGCGCCTTCAATTGTGACGCACGAGTGTTAAATATTTATACAAACGATCAGTACCTCTCTATAATATTCCATACTCCCATACAGGATGTATACATCGCTAGGTGAATATCACACACCCACAGACAGGATGTGTACCTCGCTAGGCGAATATCACATACCCACAGACAGGATGTGTCCCTTGCTAGGTGAATATCACATACCCACAGACAGGATGTGTACCTCGCTAGGCGAATATCACATACCAACAGACAGGATGTGAATATCACATACCTACAGACAGGATGTGTACCTCGCTTGGTGAATATCACATACCCACAGACAGGGTGTGGATCTCACTAAGGTAATATCACATACACACAGACAGGACGTGTACGTCGCTAGGTAAATATCACATACCCGCAGACAGGATGTGTACCTCGCTAGGCGAATATCACATACCAACAGACAGGATGTGTACCTCGCTAGGTGAATATCACATACCCACAGACAGGATGTGAATATCACATACCCACAGACAGGATGTGTACCTCGCTTGGTAAATATCACATACCAACAGACAGGATGTGTATCTCGCTAGGTGAATATCACATACCCACAGACAGGATGTGTACCTCGCTTGGTGAATATCACATACCCACAGACAGGATGTGTACCTCGCCAGATGAATATCACACACCCACAGACAGGATGTGTACCTCGCTAGGTGAATATCAGACACCCACAGACAGGATGTGTACCTCGCTAGGTGAATATCACACACCCACAGACAGGATGTGTACCTCGCTAGGTGAATATCACACACCCACAGACAGGATGTGTACCTCGCTAGGTGAATATCACACACCCACAGACAGGATGTGTACCTCGCTAGGTGAATATCACACACCCACAGACAGGATGTGTACCTCGCTAGGTGAATATCACACACCCACAGACAGGATGTGTACCTCGCCAGATGAATATCACATACCCACAGACAGGATGTGTACCTCGCTTGGTGAATATCACATACCATCAGACAGGGTGTGGATCTCACTAAGGTAATATCACATACACACAGACAGGACGTGTACGTCGCTAGGTAAATATCACATACCCACAGACAGGATGTGTACCTCGCTAGGTGAATACCACTTTACTATAGACAGGATGTGTACCTCGCTAGGTGAATATCACATACCCACAGACAGGATGTGTACCTCGCTTGGTGAATATCACATACCCACAGACAGGATGTGTACCTCGCTAGGTGAATATCACACACCCACAGACAGGATGTGTACCTCGCTAGGTGAATATCACACACCCACAGACAGGATGTGTACCTCGCTAGGTGAATATCACACACCCACAGACAGGATGTGTACCTCGCTAGGTGAATATCACACACCCACAGACAGGATGTGTACCTCGCTAGGTGAATATCACACACCCACAGACAGGATGTGTACCTCGCTAGGTGAATATCACACACCCACAGACAGGATGTGTACCTCGCCAGATGAATATCACATACCCACAGACAGGATGTGTACCTCGCTTGGTGAATATCACATACCATCAGACAGGGTGTGGATCTCACTAAGGTAATATCACATACACACAGACAGGACGTGTACATCGCTAGGTAAATATCACATACCCACAGACAGGATGTGTACCTCGCTAGGTGAATACCACTTTACTATAGACAGGATGTGTACCTCGCTAGGTGAATATCACATACCCACAGACAGGATGTGTACCTCGCCAGGTGAATATCACACACCCACAGACAGGATGTGTACCTCGCTAGGTGAATATCACATACTCGCAGACAGGATGTGTACCTCGCTAGGTGAATATCACACACCCACAGACAGGATGTGTACCTCGCTAGGTGAATATCACACACCCACAGACAGGATGTAAACCTCGCCAGGTGAATATCACATACCCACAGACAGGATGTGTACCTCGCTAGGTGAATATCACATACCCACAGGCAGGATGTGTACCTCGCTTGGTGAATATCACACACCCACAGACAGGATGTGTACCTCGCTAGATGAATATCACATACCCGCAGACAGGATGTGTAATTCGCTTGGTGAATATCATATACAGACAGACAGGACGTGTACCTCGCTAGGTGAATATCACATACGCACAGACAGGATGTGTACCTCGCTTGGTGAATATGACATACCCACAGACAGGATGTAAACCTCGCCAGGTGAATGTGACATACCCACAGACAGGATGTGTACCTCGCTTGGTGAATATCACATACCCACAGACAGGATGTGTACTTTGCTTGGTGAATATCACATACACACAGACAGGACGTGTACCTTGCTAGGTCAATATCACATACCCACAGACTGGATGCGTACCTCGCTAGGTGAATATCACATACACACAGACAGAATGTGTACCTCGCTTGGTGAATATCACATATCCACAGACAGGATGTGTACCTCGCTAGGTGAATATCGCATACCCACAGACAGGATGTGTTCCTGGCTAGGTGAATACCACATACCCAGAGACAGGAGGTGTACGTCGCTTGGTGAATATCACATACCCAGAGACAGAATGTGTACCTCGCTTGGTGAATATCACATACCCACAGACAGGATGTGTACCTCGCTTGTTGAATATCACATACCCACAAACAGGATGTGAACCTCGCCAGGTGAATATCACACACCCACAGACAGGACGTGTACCTCGCTAGGTGAATATCACACACCCACAGACAGGATGTGTACCTCGCCAGGTGAATATCACATTCCCACAGGCAGGATGTGTACCTCGCTAGGTGAATATCACACACCCACAGACAGGATGTGTACCTCGCTTGGTGAATATCACATACCCACAGACAGGATGTGTACCTCGCCAGGTGAATATCACACACCCACAGACAGGATGTGTACCTCGCTAGGTGAATATCACACACCCACAGACAGGATGTGTACCTCGCTAGGTGAATATCACACACCCACAGACAGGATGTGTACCTCGCCAGGTGAATATCACACACCCACAGACAGGATGTGTACCTCGCTAGGTGAATATCACACACCCACAGGCAGGATGTGTACCTCGCTAGGTTAATATCACACACCCACAGACAGGATGCGTACCTCGCTAGGTGAATATCACATACCCACAGACAGGATGTGTACCTCGCCAGGTGAATATCACATACCCACAGACAGGATGTGTACCTCGCTAGGTGAATATCACATACCCGCAAACAGGATGTGTAATTCGCTAGGTGAATATCACACACCCACAGACAGGATGTGTACCTCGCTAGGTGAATATCACATACCCACAGACAGGATGTGTACCTCGCTTGGTGAATATCACACACCCACAGACAGGATGTGTACCTCGCTAGGTGAATATCACACACCCACAGACAGGATGTGTACCTCGCTAGGTGAATATCACACACCCACAGGCAGGATGTGTACCTCGCTAGGTGAATATCACACACCCACAGACAGGATGTGTACCTCGCTAGGTGAATATCACATACCCACAGACAGGATGTGTACCTCGCTTGGTGAATATCACACACCCACAGACAGGATGTGTACCTCGCTAGGTAAATATCACATACCCAGAGACAGGATGTGTCCCTCGCTAGGTGAATATCACATACCCACAGACAGGATGTGTACCTCGCTAGGTGAATATCACATACCCACAGACAGGATGTGTACCTCGCTAGGTGAATATCACATACCCACAGACAGGATGTGTACCTCGCTAGGTGAATATCACATACCCACAGACAGGATGTGTACCTCGCTAGGTGAATATCACACACCCACAGACAGGATGTGTATCTCGCTAGGTGAATATCACATACCCACAGACAGGATGTGTACCTCGCTAGGTGAATATCACACACCCACAGACAGGATGTGTACCTCGCCAGGTGAATATCACATACCCACAGACAGGATGTGTACCTCGCTAGGTGAATATCACACACCCACAGACAGGATGTGTACCTCGCCAGGTGAATATCACATACCCACAGGCAGGATGTGTACCTCGCTAGGTGAATATCACACACCCACAGGCAGGATGTGTATCTCGCTAGGTGAATATCACACACCCACAGACAGGATGTGTACCTCGCTAGGTGAATATCACATACCCACAGACAGGATGTGTACCTCGCTAGGTGAATATCACACACCCACAGACAGGATGTGAACCTCGCCAGGTGAATATCACATACCCACAGGCAGGATGTGTACCTCGCTAGGTGAATATCACACACCCACAGGCAGGATGTGTATCTCGCTAGGTGAATATCACACACCCACAGACAGGATGTGTACCTCGCTAGGTGAATATCACACACCCACAGACAGGATGTGTACCTCGCTAGGTGAATATCACACACCCACAGACAGGATGTGTACCTCGCTAGGTGAATATCACATACCCACAGACAGGATGTGTACCTCGCTAGGTGAATATCACACACCCACAGACAGGATGTGTACCTCGCCAGGTGAATATCACACACCCACAGGCAGGATGTGTACCTCGCTAGGTGAATATCACACACCCACAGACAGGATGTGTACCTCGCTAGGTGAATATCACATACCCACAGACAGGATGTGTACCTCGCTTGGTGAATATCACACACCCACAGACAGGATGTGTACCTCGCTAGGTGAATATCACATACCCGCAAACAGGATGTGTAATTCGCTTGGTGAATATCACATACCCAGAGACAGGATGTGTACCTCGCTTGGTGAATATGACATACACACAGACAGGACGTGTACCTCACTAGGTAAATATCACATACCCACAGACAGGATATGTACTTCGCTTGGTAAATATCACATACCCACAGACAGGATATGTACTTCGCCAGATGAATATCACATACCCACAGACAGGATATGTACTTCGCTTGGTGAATATCACATACAGACAGACAGGACGTGTACCACGCTAGGTGAATATCACATACGCACAGACAGGATGTGTACCTCGCTTGGTGAATATCACATACCCACAGACAGGATGTAAACCTCGCCAGCTGAATATCACATACCCACAGACAGGATGTGTACCTCGCTTGGTGAATATCACATACCCACAGACAGGATGTGTACTTCGTTTGGTGAATATGACATACCCACAGACAGAATGTGTACCTCGCTTGGTGAATATGACATACCCACAGACAGAATGTGTACCTCGCTTGGTGAATATCACATACCCACAGACAGGATGTGTACCTCGCTAGGTGAATATCACACACTCACAGACAAAATGTGAACCTCGCTAGGTGAATATCACATACCCACAGACAGAATGTGTACCTCGCTTGGTGAATATCACACACCCACAGACAGGATGTGTACTTCGTTTGGTGAATATCACATACACACAGACAGGACGTGTACCTCGCTAGGTCAATATCACATACCCACAGACAGGATGTGTACTTCGTTTGGTGAATATCACATACACACAGACAGGACGTGTACCTCACTAGGTAAATATCACATACCCACAGATTGGATGTGTACCTCGCTAGGTGAATATCACATACACACAGACAGAATGTGAACCTCGCTAGGTGAATATCACATACCCGCAGACAGGATGTGTACCTCGCTTGGTGAATATCACATACCCTAAGACAGGATGTGTACCTCGCTAGGTGAACATCACATACCGAGACAGGAAGTGTACCACGCTAGGTAAATATCACATACCCATACGCTAGGTGAAATTCACATACCTACAGACAGGATGTGTACCTCGCTAGGTGAATATCACATACCGAGACAGGAAGTGTACCTCGCTAGGTAAATATCACATACCCAGAGACAGGATGTGTCCCTCGCTAGGTGAATATCACATACCCACAGACAGGATGTGTACCTCGCTAGGTGAATATCACATACCCACAGACAGGATGTGTACCTCGCTAGGTGAATATCACATACCCACAGACAGGATGTGTACCTCGCTAGGTGAATATCACATACCCACAGACAGGATGTGTACCTCGCTAGGTGAATATCACACACCCACAGACAGGATGTGTATCTCGCTAGGTGAATATCACATACCCACAGACAGGATGTGTACCTCGCTAGGTGAATATCACACACCCACAGACAGGATGTGTACCTCGCCAGGTGAATATCACATACCCACAGACAGGATGTGTACCTCGCTAGGTGAATATCACACACCCACAGACAGGATGTGTACCTCGCCAGGTGAATATCACATACCCACAGGCAGGATGTGTACCTCGCTAGGTGAATATCACACACCCACAGGCAGGATGTGTATCTCGCTAGGTGAATATCACACACCCACAGACAGGATGTGTACCTCGCTAGGTGAATATCACATACCCACAGACAGGATGTGTACCTCGCTAGGTGAATATCACACACCCACAGACAGGATGTGAACCTCGCCAGGTGAATATCACATACCCACAGGCAGGATGTGTACCTCGCTAGGTGAATATCACACACCCACAGGCAGGATGTGTATCTCGCTAGGTGAATATCACACACCCACAGACAGGATGTGTACCTCGCTAGGTGAATATCACACACCCACAGACAGGATGTGTACCTCGCTAGGTGAATATCACACACCCACAGACAGGATGTGTACCTCGCTAGGTGAATATCACATACCCACAGACAGGATGTGTACCTCGCTAGGTGAATATCACACACCCACAGACAGGATGTGTACCTCGCCAGGTGAATATCACACACCCACAGACAGGATGTGTACCTCGCCAGGTGAATATCACATACCCACAGGCAGGATGTGTACCTCGCTAAGTGAATATCACACACCCACAGACAGGATGTGTACCTCGCTAGGTGAATATCACATACCCACAGACAGGATGTGTACCTCGCTAGGTGAATATCACATACCCACAGGCAGGATGTGTACCTCGCTAGGTGAATATCACACACCCACAGACAGGATGTGTACCTCGCTAGGTGAATATGACATACCCACAGACAGGATGTGTACCTCGCTAGGTGAATATGACATACCCACAGACAGGATGTGTATCTCGTTAGGTGAACATCACATACCCACAGGCAGGATGTGTACCTCGCTAGGTGAATATCACATACCCACAGACAGGATGTGAACCTCGCTAGGTGAATATCACATACCCACAGGCAGGATGTGTACCTCGCTAGGTGAATATCACACACCCACAGACAGGATGTGTACCTCGCTAGGTGAATATCACATACCCACAGACAGGATGTGTACCTCGCTAGGTGAATATGACATACCCACAGACAGGGTGTGTATCTCGCTAGGTGCATAACTCATACCCACAGAGGCGGTAATTATCTTGCTTGACGAATTTGCAACACATGGATTGACAGACACGCTCAGTATCTCGTTGAGCGACCTTAAATATTCATAAAGACACACTCAATACCACGTTTGGTTGGTACAAACATACATACATGCACGCTGGTTATAACAAGAAATATTATAAGCGAGAGAGTCGATTATCGCTTATAATGGACGAGTCGAGTTCCTTGTTTACCATGGAATCATATAAGCAGCCCTATGCTATGTCATCGCCAATTAATCAGTGTCGAGTGTTAGGTTCGATCACCATCGACTGTAGCTATATGAGCAAGAGCACATGGCGCTACCTGCGCTACCATGGAAACACGAGGGTTCATTGTATCTTACTATAACAACGATTCCACCAAAACGCGTCGTCCAGGTGAAGGGGAAAATGGCCACAACACGGTCTGCACATGGTGAGGAGGGCGGGGAGCGGGAATAGGGGCGGGGGAGGGCACGAGATCACCTGGAGTGTTGCTCTATATTTCTGTTATGTATTATCTCATACCCCCGTCAGGCAAACTTAGAAGGGACAGCTGCACGCCCCTTGCAGTCAAACACTCCCAACTAGCGATATTACGGTGCACAGGCTGCGAAATGGGACATGAGACAGAAGTTCATAACGCACAATCTGGAAACATTTTGATTCAAACAAAGCACCATGGAATCTTCCCGATATTATATTATTATTTTTTCAAGAGTAATGTGGTAATCCCGATACACAAAGGTCAAATCTTGATGAAGAGACTCGATATGAGTAGTTATTGAAACAAACAAACGTCGGGATACGAAGGGTTATTGACAGATCGAAAGCAGATCAAAATGATCCCGCTATGAGGAATTGTTGACTGAACAGTACAGGCGATTAGTCGTGAGCTGATCCCGATACAGGCGACTAGTCGTGAGCTGATCCCGATACAGGCGATTAGTCGTGAGCTGATCCCGATACAGGAGATTAGTCGTGAGCTGATCCCGATACATGGGATTAGTCGTGAGCTGATCCCGATACAGGCGATTATTGACTTGGACAGCATGTCGGGAGCTGATCGCCATACGGGCGATTAGTTGTGAGCTGATCTGATACAGGCGGTTATTGACTAGATAAAATGCGGTGAACTGATGGCCGAGGTATCGCTTATTCGAAATGTTTCAATTTTCGTTACATTTATTACAGATCCACTGACTCTGAGAAGCAAACACATCTTCTCTTGTCGCCATAACCATAAAAAGTATTAATACGATTGGCCGTCAACTACGTCCATTAAAACGACAATTTCACGGGACTGCAGTGGTTTTAAACGCATGAATTTGCTTTAACCTGTCGTGACTCTCGGGATGCTTTCATGGACAGCCCGTATTGGCGAAGCCAGATGAATGCGTTCACACAAATTTTAGCAGAACAGTCAAGGCAGAATTTTTGTTCCATCTCGCTGGCAATAAATATTCTAGGTTTTCATACCCAAATCACAGCTATTTTTAATCAAATGTTTGTCGGCAACTTGAATGCGTCGCACCGCCAGTTGTCTTTGGATGCAATGCAAGCAACATACATATATACACATATAAAAAATCGGATATTGGAGAATGGAATAACAAAGAACGCCAATGCAAGAACGGCAATTGACGGTACTGCTTTCCGTCTCTAATAGTAAGCCATCACCTGACAATTGATAACTATTAACCCCAATTTCCTCGCACCGCTTCTCAGTACACAGTAGGTCGAGCTTACCTGCTGGTAACTACAGGGTATTTACCTGAGCAATACAGGACCGAGCCACGGTGTGCACTGTATATTATACTTCCATAGTACAGCAGGACTGGGCCGAGCCGTAGCGATACATTACATATTACATGTACAACATATCATGGCGACACCCGGCCGTAGAATACACTGGTATTAACATACCAGCCGCCGAGTAAACAGCGGGTACGAACACACACAGCATGGCATAAAGGATGCCAGTCTGTCGATAATGTCCAATGACCCGGGCCGTTTGTGAATGCAGCCTAAACATAATAGCCAGTTCATTCAAGCAGGTAACCACTATTGAAGGACACTAACAATCCTGATACAACCAATGGAGTATCGTGTTGTTTTAATCAGCGACCATCTGCATATGGTAATCGCCCTTCGGCCGGCATCGTTTTCTTAGATCATGACATGAAATTCTTGATTGCGTATTATTGTAAACCGGTAGCGTGATAAGTAAATATCTCTTGAAGTATCTGAGTCACGGGCTGACCTGGGTCTGATAATATCAAGGGCGCCATATTTCTGCCGAGAATATAACACATGCATTTATGGGCCTTGTTGACAAAATGATATTCTGAACCGGGGCAAAAACTCGTCTACGAAATATCTGGCGGGGACCGATACTAGTCGTTCTGCGATCGACAATGCGACCGTCCAGGAAATGTTGGGACAGCCACGATCTAAAACTACAAAAATCGGGATGTGTGTAATATCAGGTCTCTCGTACAACAACGAACAGATGCATTCAAATTCACACATCTCCATAATCTAGCCATATTTATCGCCACAATACCAATTTGAAGTGTCGTCTATCTATACGCTGGCCATATTTATCACCACAATACCCCATTTCACAACCACTCTCCATAATCTATACTGAAACATATTTAGTAGCACTATTCCCCACTCCAGGTTATCCTTAGGTACTCCAAATATCTTTACTGCCATAATTATAATACCCCCATTCCAGGTCATGCCTCTCCATTGGCCCATCCTGTATATATCACAATTCAATGGTGCTCCATCAGACTTCACCCCTTGCCATAGATTAACCTTTTTATCATCACTTTGCTCCTCTACGGGTTTCTCCATTCCTGACCAACACATCAACACATTAAGTTGGGAGTAGACATGCAACTATCTGTAACATAAAATGAACTGAAAAACATTAAATTCCACTCTGAGACTACCACTACTTACCCGAATGAAGAAATAGATCATGAAGAATATGTTAAAGGCCAGATCCACTTGCTGTGTTCTGCTGTGTGCCCATTTCTCACATGATTCTACAGCAGCCCTGTAGGCATAAAGTTTAAATCTTGTGTCACAAACCATCCATGATCTATAGATGTATGATGCTATACAATGAAAAAGTATGTTTTAGCAAATCTCATATATAAACTAAACTTGTATAAACTATACCATGTTGTAAATCAGTCACTAAACAAATATAATGTCAGCATATAAAATATATCCACAGATACACATGATGCATAACATACCAATGCAATCTAATATCCAACAAATATAATTTTTTATCAGTAAAACAGTCAGTAATGACATGAAAATGCAATAAGATATAGATTACATCATCATTATTATGGGATGTCCTGGTCCATCCTCATTATGTGACAAGACCCTCTGCTATATCTTATCATTCCAGGTTAGCTTTATGCACTTCAAGGTAAAACTTAAAACTAAGAAATGTCTTTATAAGTTGATATGTGCATACTTACGTTGATGAGTCAATGAAATAGATGATCAAGGATGCTATACTAAGCAGAAAGACTAAGACAACCTGTGCGGAAGAATAAAGACATTTTAGATCAACCATAACATGAGCTGTCCTTCAAGTTAAACATGTTAAACATATTAAGTTTCACATCTATGGTTTTGCCCAGGAAGATTTACCGTATTTCCAGTGTATGAAAATATCTAGTCTAAGAATTATAATAACTACCGGTAGGTTTAAAGTAATAATATAATATTGCAAAAATTCAAATGTACCTTGCATAACATCCTTTTGATTTTTTTCAAGGTTATATATAATCAGTTTTATACATATCTTATTTGTTTACATTATCTTATATGTAAACTACCTATACAATTTATTACAACAGTTGCAATATAACTGATAGTAAAACTGTTCAATTTTGCAAAGTTAAATAATAAAGATCATATACGATTTGACAATTGTGATACATGATCTAGCTGTAGCAGTATTAACCCTGTTTAAACCTGGGTTCTATGGGTTCGTCACTGCACTATTCTAAAGTCACCCTTGTTGCACAAACAAAATGTGAAAAATAATGAAAGCAGGCGTATGTTAAATTTTATCAAGTGAACAAATATTACCTATATTTCATTCAAAAATGGAAGGCCCTTAAAAATAAATTAGCTATTAAATGATTTCTTGAAAAGGATGTTTTTAAAATATGACATTTATAGCTAGACTATTAATATTATGATATATATACATATATGCATCCTAGGCTATACGTGCAGGTAACCCCCCCCCCCTCCCCCACCCCCTTCTGCACAGATACTGATGCAAATAAAGCTAACACACTGTAATTTCCAGGTTATAAGTCGCACAAGTATGCACCAAGATGCTGAATAATATTTTGAATTGAGCCATACATAAGTTGCACCATTGGCGTGAGCTTTATCCATGCATTGAAAGGTTTGTTAACTAGTGCCTGTAATTGTGTTTAAAGTTGCATGTTGAGTTCTTTCCCGCCAAAACTAAGCCCAGGCGACATTTATATCAAAATTTGCAGAAAACTCGATTGTTTCGTTCCATAAATTTAGAAACCTGATAAACCTCGCCGTTTCGGCTGTGGTGTGGCAAACGTGTCTATCCCGCGACACTACAGCACTCTGTCGCGACACTGCTACGTATAACAAAGCATCGCAAAGCACACAAACTGATAACGTTTACCACTGAAAGGAAAATTTGCGGTAAATTTATATCACAGGCAAGGCTAAGAGACACTTTAGTTTTGGCAGGAAAGAGCTCGACATGCAACTTTAACAATGCAGTCACACCAAAAACAGCTAGTTGGACAAAGGCAATAGGAACTGACAAATCTGTTCTTTGATGTGTAATTGAAGCACATTTTTAATGGCACCTGCTGAAAGCACTGCACAACTAACAGACCTGGCGAGTTAGCTAGCTGTGGGGGATGGAAGGGTGAACTGGTGAATGTTGTTGGCTTTGTTTGTTGGATGAGAGTATGATAGGCAGGAACAATGGAAGGTAGGTAGGTTTGGTTTTTAGTTATCTAAAGCAACTTGCAAATTGTATTACCCTGTTTAGGCATTCTTTATTGAAAGTTGAGATGTTGCCAACCTTATTTATATAGTTACAATATCTAAGGGTACTTGAGTACATAGCTAAATGGAGTTAACATTTGCAGGGCACGCCCTTCCATCGGCTGATGGCCACTGCCCTGGTGTTGTTACTGTTGTTTGTTGGTTTATTGGTGTTATTGTTGATTTCACTTTTCAGATATTTGCAAAGACAGATAAGCTTAGCTAAGCCTAAGATTATGTCATGATGATTGTAGACTTACCAGGATTCGCCCAGTGGTTGTTTGACCAGAGATGAGCTCTCCGGCCCAATCTTTAGCCTCTGTAACCCATCCTATTTCGGTGTCTGGTCCTTTTGTGATTGCCCCAGTTTTCTGTGGACTCCCAGGCTTTGCCGCGGCGTTGGACTTGCGATTTTGACAACACCACGCGAATATCCTCCATGTCAAAACAAGAATCAAGCCAACGAAAAAGGTGATGAGGCTTGAACACAAAAATGCATACCAATGTCTATCCGTAAGGCAATCCTTCGTTGCTTTTAGGGTTGATGAAGTACCTTCCAAAGCACTCGACATTTTTAGGAATTTCCCGGCCTTTTAGCTCCCAACATTGTTGAGGAGGCCTCAGACATATTCGGCATAAACATTACGCACCATCCTCATCCTTCGGTTCCACGTTTGAAACTGACAGGTCTCCGCTACATTAATTATTCATGAGATGGAGATTTCGTGACGTCAGATGTAAACACTGGGCCTAACATCACGTGTTATGAATATTATGGAAAGGGATGTGTATATATATTGTAGCAATATTCACGACGCGGCAATGATGCAAACTAGCGGAAATGCAATGCAAAAAAGGTTAATGTAATTCTATGAACCGGTGGACCTTATCTTTACTTACAAACAATCGAGTGTTTAAATTCACTAAACAACGAGTTGAATGAGTGATATATCAATCACATCAAGACGCAGAACTGTCATTTGATCTACATCTACGCGCCAGATAAGAATATTTTCCGCTTGTCTTGAGTAGTGGTTTAGTTCAATTTTTAAATCACATCTGTACCACTGTATACTTCGTTTCCTCAAACTCGTTTCGCCTTCCATTATTTAGCCTATTTCATTTAATCATAACGGTCCATCTAAGGCTTGGAACTGGGTGTGCACGATGGTTTGGGACTTCGTGTTGAAGGTTGTATATTCATGACGCGTAAATCTGGTCATATCGCGTCAATGGGAGAAGGAATGGAAGAGCGAAACCATGTCCCCGGGGAAACCCCCTAATCTTTGCAAATAACAAAATGGGATCTTTATTCCTACGACTACGCAGACAATATCATACCACAGCGGGGTTCGAAATACCGTGGCCAGACCGGGTTGAGAAGGGCCGGGCTACTTCCAGCTTTATCATATACATACACAGGGCCCATCGATTTTACGTGTATTAGTTCTTTCCAAGCCAAAACTTGCGGCTTCGCGATTAGACTGTTGACAATTTTTGAAGATAGTAATCCGTGCAATTCCCGGTTCAACGCGAAGACCCTTTCCCTATTTACCGCGATCCGTCATATAGCAGTCTGTGAATTCATCGATATCCTTGATATGTACGATATTCCCCTGCCCCCCCCCCCCCCGCCCCCTCCATTGAAAGCGATTCAGTGGATTAGGTATAAATCGTTGAGTTTTATTCTCCACTATTTGCAGACTGTAGATCTATATCATTATAGTTTAAACATACAGCTTCACCCAGGGCGCATGTCGACAATATCTTCACGCGGATCGAGTGCTTATGTCGATAATATTCTTACGCGGAGTGCACATGTAGTTAAAAAATTGTGTGATGTCACGCCTTTGTCTTAAGTGTTCATTATCTTGAAGAATGGATCGAAAAACAGATCTAGCCGTGTTGTATTAACGTAAGTGTGCGTTATTCAAATAAAGAACGGTAAAACAGTGCTTTATTTTAATAATGAACGGAAAAACTGTGCATTATCTAGATAAAGAACAGTTGTTAATATTGACTCGTCAAGTGTCACGGTATAATCAGTCGAGCTGAGTTGAGCGGAGCCGAGTTGACTGGTGTTGACAGAACTTGTCAATTTCAAGACAAACGATGGAATGCATAAATCAATTTTAAGCACCAAAAGGGCGGGGGGTAGATCAAAAATCTCAAAATATATGAAAATTCCACAGTTATCTATTGCATACATTTGTCATTATATCCGTCATATCGCTTTTCAGGGGGCGATGTTTTCACGAAACTAAGAAGCAATGACTTCCAAAATGTCTACTTCATCCACGCCTTCCCACCCCTACCCTCCCCCCCCCACCCCCGGGGCTTCACAATGACGAACCGTTGTTTCTACAATGTGCCTCATGTATTCGTCAGGGCATTGCAATTGAAACAATAGTCAATTCCTGTGTCCAAACGTGAGCACATGTCATGCCTTGTTATAACAACTTTATAAGTACGTTAAAGAACTCGCTGTCGTGCATTCCCCAAATAAACCACTCGACGCTATCGCGTCTCGTGCTTTATTTTGGCGAATGCACTCCAACTCGTTCTTGAACTAGTACATAATATCTTCACACGAGGTGCGCATGTAGATAATAGAGCTATAATCAGGACGCGCATGTCAATTATATAGCTTTATTCAGGGCGCGCATCTAGAGTATAAAGCTTTATTCAGGGTATGCATGTCAATTATAGAGCTTTATACAGGGCGCGTATGTCAACTACAAAGCTTTATTCAGGCCACGTATGTCAATTATAAAGCTTTATTCAGGGCGGGTATAAATAGGTAGATGATCGAAGTATAATCCGGACGCATATATATATTGTACCTTAAAGATGTATCCCATATGCATGTATATGAGCATGAACATGTGAATTCTCTATTGCAACCCTCCAGAAATAAATGACGTTTGAACAAAAAATGTATGTTGTCTGTGTAGAGTTTCACACGGGGCGCGCATATAGATTATAGAGCTTTATTCGGGGCGAGCACTAGTGTAGATGACAAAGCAATAATCAGGGCACCCATCTAGATTATAGAGCTGTAATCAGGGCGAGGATGTAGACGATATAACTTTATTCAAGACGAATATGTAGATTAAAGAGCTTTATTCAGGGCAAGCATGTAGATGATAAAGCTTTATTCAGGGCGCGCATCTAGATTATAGCTTTCTTCACTGCGTGCGTGTAGACGATTGAGCTTCAGGACTAACATGTAGATTATAGAGATTTATTCAGGGCAAGCATGTCGATTATATAAGCTTTATTCAGGGCGCGGATATCAATTATAGAGCTTTATTTAGGGCGTGTATGTTAGGACCCAAAACGTCACACGTGTATACATGCAGATCATCGAAGTATAATTCCGAAAGAGCATGTAGATCGGAGAGCTTTATTACAGGTGTGCATGAAGATTGTAAAGCTTTATTCCAGGTGTGCATGTAGATTGTGAAGATATTTTTCACAGGTGTGCATGTAGATTGTAGAACTTTATTCCAGGTGTGCAGGTAGATTGTAAAGATATTTGTTACAGGTGTGCATGTATAGTGTAGAGCTTTACTCCAGGTGTGCATGTAGATTGTAGAACTTTATTCCAGGTGTGCAGGTAGATTGTAAAGATATTGGTTACAGGTGTGCATGTATAGTGTAGAGCTTTACTCCAGGTGTGCATGCAGATTGTAGAGCTTTATCCTTGTTATTTCAGAACGTAGAGGCTTGTTCAGACTCCAATATTGTAATACGTGTAGGTCAATTTAAAATCGTGTGCCGTCACATTTGTTTTGTCGCAAATTTTGTTAAATAATGTGGACACAGAATACAAGACCAGCCGAAATACAGGACAATTAAAGTTTTATTTATTCATCGAAGAAATTCAAACACCTTTGTCGTAACAGTGAAATCCTTCCTACGCAAGATTTCAGAGCATACCATACAAGATGATGAGGCTACGGACGGGTCCGTCCGGCCGTCAACGAACAGCACCCCGTAGGCAAGCCGTGTAAATCAACAAAACCTCCACTCCTCCAACATCAGGTCAAACAATGTGACATGTTCCAAGGGAAAACCCCTAGCGGCAGCTACCGAAAGTAACGAGGAGCTGGGTGAACATAAAATTATTTCTTGTCCTGAATCCATACATAATGAAACAAAAAGAAAGAAAACATTACACAATATTAGTTTAAGCAGAGGAATTTTTTATAACAGCACAGACTTGTTATCGTCGCAACATATATCAATAATAAAGGCTACTCATCTGTTTCGGTGTAATGCGAAAAAATATTAAAGTGATGCTAGTTTGCCATTAAGCTGGAAGTCACGTCTAGAATATAATAGTTGAAGATGTGGAACTATATCCATTAACCTGCGAAATTCACAAATTGTCACCAAGGAGAAAAAAACATCTCAAGCACACACTATTGTTTACAAACACGGTACCAGCCATAAACAAATACTTTCATGTATTGTTTTGAACAACGATGAAAATACATTAAATATATTGAAAAAGATTTGTTTAAACATTCGAATCACACACTACAGTTACACGTAACAGTGGGTCATACTCCACAACGAATAAGTGGTGTTGTATTTCGCGGGGTACCATGGGGAAAGGGTTTAAGGTCAACCATGAATCATCCATAAGCTTGGCAAGGGTCAAATGTTAACCATGTTCCAACCACAAGCTCAAAAACGATAAGGACAATTCTAACATTCATCTAAAAAGAGAAAACAGGTAACCGTGCTCGCAAATATAGCAAATAATAACAGAATGTCATACCCATATATTATAATTATAAGTTTCATCCTCACAATATTGCAGTGTTGCAATGCAAGAAAATACATATGGTAAATTCATGGATCATGTATATAACAAATACATAATATATATATATATATATATATATCATCATCACTTATACTAGATGTTTTTTTAGAAATTGGTAATATGCTATAGCATAAAACTAGTGAATTATACATCTAGTTTAATATGGTACATGAAGACTCACTACTGTAAATTTCACTTATTTGAAGACAATATCTACATAATCAAGTAATAAAAAAGGTAAGTTACCTTTCGCACATAAATTACAACGATATCCTTTTTGTTCATATAATTGGAAGTGAGCAACAGTTGTCATGTTATATAGCGAGAAGGCGAAAACTTGACTCCTCACAAACACACCATATACAGAACTAGAATACACAAGACCTAACACGATCTCCGGGTACTGAGAACGCCACCGTGAGCGCTCGTTATGGACTTTACGGTAACTGGAAGAAGTGTCGAAAAAATATCTTCTTTTTTTCAAAAAGGAAACATTGGTTCTCTCGTCACACGCAGTGCCGACGCACACACGAAACTTGGGGAGATCTCTCCACAGTTGACCCCGACCTTTACCCAACAAGATGAATACCTTTGGTCCTGTTATCGACACGGCAGAGAGCGACATAGCAACCCTGCCATACGGTGCCACGCAGCAAGCATCCCGATAGTGACTGTCAATTCATAAAGAGGCCTTTTCTACTTGCAACACGAAAAGCCCATAGACGGATATCTGTCTAACCAACCGGACGACTGGAGTTGAAAGTGAAAAGCTGGAATGGGTGAGAGTGATTAGCGCCGAGACACTGGCCTATACGCCACACGTCTAGAATATACGCTGAGGTTCGGCCTTTTGAACCATGGGGAAGACTCAGGATGGTACCATCAACGGAAACGGCAACGTATCTGTTGTTTAGATTATATTTTGGTGCGCACCCACCGAGTGAGCTGCTACGAGACCGCACGGATTTTAGTCCCAGATACTAGCAACGCACTCGTGTCTCTTACCCAGCGACCAGTCTCGATCATGTCCATAGTTAGCCGCAGAGATCAACGCCACCATTACAATGATACAAGAAACCCGCCCCCCCCCCGGACCCGGTCCTTTATACCCACCACGTCGCACATGCCTTTCAGTCTCACTTCAAATCTTCTGACAGACCTATAAATACACGTCAATCTAATGTGGCAAAGATTAAAATTAGTTTTTTCAGCGAAAAAGACACCTTCCCCAGGTGTTACGTCCAACTCGAATAAGTCCAGAGAAACCTTCTCAACCGCCAGTAATGGTGACATGGAGCATAGAAATTGACACCCCTCCGCATACACAACCTCTAGTCATCAAGCTGAACCACACTGATCCCCTGCGCACGGAACGCACGAGGCGCTATGGCTCCGTGGCACGCACGCGGTCCGTTGGTTACGAAACTCACCCGTGATCCTCGCCCCACGCAACAACCTCGTGGCGCTATGGTTATATATGTCTTCAGGTCACGCCGTCTATTTATTTAACATCACAGAACGACCCACTTGGGATTTACTTACTTACTTACGAATTTATTACATTATATATGCTTAGGACCGGAGAAAAAAACCCGTCACAATTACACCGACGATATAGAGTAAATATAACTTGGCAGCTTGCGCAAATTATTGACTTCGTAAGTAAGTGTACGAGTAGTAAGGGACAGTTAATAAAAAAGGAACCAGAGTGGTCGCTGATAGATAAACACACCCTGGGGGCATACTGTATGGGACAAGTATTACGGCATAAGGTACAATAGTAGCAAGATAAAGTTTCAACTCTCCGGGAAGTATACAATAGGCAAGTTCATCAAAGGCGAAAAATGTGAGCGCGCAATTCAGATGAAATAAATACAACATGCGTTCAACCGCCTAAACGATGTCGACTCTGTACATCGGGACAAACTAACGGCCTGGCTGGGGAGCCGGCTCACGGGGCTATCCCCGGCCGATGTACCGCTACACCTGTGTGTATATCCGTTAAATGGCTTGGAGGGTGAAGCTTTCTCATGGGATTCAAGACATTATCGATAGTGGCATTAAGAACGTTACATATGACAAAGACAAATCTGGCGGCCTGCGGTAGGATATAGCAAAAAGCATCAGCAGCAACACGCAATCCGTGAGGGTGGCGAAGTGGGTCAGCTGGACAGCCAGGCGCACTTGGCCTCAAGAGTCAAGCTGGCGTAACCACGAGAAGCAAACCCGGAAGATTGATAGAAAGAGAAGTTTTAGGCGACCGGAAAATACCTAACTATGCGCTTACTTGCGGTATATTGGTAACACCGTCCAATAATAATATATCTGATATATAATTCAGTACATATTGCGTGTGTAGATGTGAAGGAGTGAAACAGCTTACCACCTCCCGAGACCGCATCATACATAGTTTCAGCTGGTACCCTAACGTACGGGGACTCGCCGCGCCTTGAAACACAGGCCAATCAGGAACCAGGGAGCAGGAATATGACAAAATATATATTTGGTATGCAAGTAGAAGTCAGTCCTACTCGCGAGACTACAGAAACGGAACGGCGTCGCGACGCAATGCAACCATCAAGTCAGTAACCCTATGAACACTGCCGTTGCCCTGGCAATCAAATTTGTTTTTTTTCCAACCTGTACAAAAATTAAAAAGACAAAATATATACACCTTTGCTAGAAATGAACACAATTATTATTACAATTATAAACATAACGTCATGATTGGCATGTAACCTGATTCCTGCTAAATAGTGACGCAGAGACCGCCCTCGCCCCAGGCCCCCTAGCGGGACCCATCTACAATACACCGTATTTGTAGCTATCATAACCGTAGCCATAACATCCTTTACGCGGCCACTTTCGAGATCCTAAACAATCCGTCAACGTTAATCGCACTGCCGTCACCGTCCTACGGCGCCATGGTTACACGTAATACTACGATCACAGGTTGTACCCCAGGTTACTGTCGCAGTGAGGTTTCCCGCGAGGGGCGCTCAAGCTGTGGCAGCGGCGCTCTCAAACTCGCCATAATGTACAGTTAAATCATCAACACTTACGGCTCGAGTAATAATCTATTTCAATTTCAATCATTATGTGGGACTGACAGGAATACAGCCGTACTTATTATTTGGAATCTTTTCGTTAGAAATACTATGCGTGAGCGGGATAGATATATTCCCATTCGGCATTTAACATGGGCCGGAAAAGCGTCATTAAGTAAACTACTTAAAAAAAAAAAAAAGTTCGTTTCTACATAAGCCGGTGCATGGTAAAGCAGCCTGGGAGACAGCGAGTGCCGCCATCTAGTGAATAACACAGGGACTAAATTAGTACAAATATACAAGTCCGCCGACAGAACGGCCTGGTAGTTTTTTTACACCAACGGCGTTCCATACACAAAGTGCGGGCGCAAGCCACGTTGTCGCTGGCGTTCTACGGCCTTCAATACGATGGGCTCGACAACCCAATACCACGCTAAACGCATACACGATAGTGCTACTGAAAGCATGTGGAACGAGTGACTTCCAGACCCGACTCAATCCGAGGATAGTTGTGTTGTCATTATATTGACAGCGATGTTGTCTTCGTCGTCGTCGTCATCATCGTCATGGTGATGGGACGTCACGTGAGCTCGCTCGGGTTGCTGCAGCGGCAGCACCGCTCGGAAGCCGGAGTGCCAGAGTGGTGTGCGGCGCGACCAGAAAATGGCGCCTCTACTTGGCGTGAGGCGCCGAGGGCGATCCTGAGCGATGGAAATGGACGTTCTGCCACTTGCTGTCCTTACGCTGCCAGACCCGTGTCTCCTCCGACTGCATGGTGTGCGGCATGCCATTCCTGGTAGGGAGGGGGGGAGGGGGGGGGGGGTAATATACAGTCAATACATTGGCAATATCGGGGAATACCAGTGACCATCATGCCGAGCTGTATAGTCGGTGATGCAGCTACCATCAATTCAAAAATACACGTCTTCACGAGTTTACATTAGACTTCTGAAAGTGATTTCAGGCAATGGGTAACGGGGTGGCCGACAGAGAGGGCACACAGGGCGTCTTCTACAAGACCTACTTGTCAATGTACTGCGTCAGTCTGACGTAAGCGATGCAGGCCGCGTCATCCCCCAGCAAGTGCACGTGCGGGTTCAGAATGCTGGTGTTGATCGCTTTGTTGTTCTTGGATAACACTGCAACAAGGTGGGAAATCAGGGGAAAAAGCATGGCAGAACACTCAGGTATTATATTCCTCTCGACTCTCGACTCTTCATTATGTGATTTTGAACAATGAAAATGTTTCCGAATGACCCAAGGCCAGTGTCAGCGATGAAGATGTTTCCGAGCAATGACACTTATAAAACAATAATAATGTATGTGGAACACTTTGTGAGTTAAAACTGCAACATAACTACCATCAATAACAAACATTGTCAATAGGTCAATAAGATTATTACATTTCGCATTACTTCGCGTTGTAAAGACCTACCATGATCAAAGTAGAACTTGTGAAAGTCCATGCCTTCAATGAGGTTTCCATACGCCTCAGGCTCGAAACAAGTCATCTGAGGGTCCACGAATTTGCTGAAACACAAGCAGAAGTATTGACGTATTGAAATTAACGTTGTCAACAACATTTTAGGTACACAACTGAAAATATAAGCAGAAAACAAGGTATTTAGCCACGCCAAATAAAGGGAATTAACAACTACAACGCACTGATATTAATAAATTATAAAAAAATAACAGCTCAACTGGGGGTGAATCGAGATGTAGCTAAATATTGCTGAAGTGATCAAAAAGCCATTTTGTATATTAAGATCGTATATATAGATGCCTGTTTGCCCATGTAACGCCTATTTGGTGGTTCATCCATATATCGAACATGAAGAAGGTTACCATGTTCACTGTATCGTATTGTATTGCTTGTTGGCAGAGGGAGTAGGAAGGGGGCTCACGTATAGGCATCATAATCGCCGCCGGTGATGGCGCCAATCAGCTGCTCCGTCAGCTTGATGAACTCCTGCTTGCGGCCTGCAACGACCACACCTCACGGTCAGTTCACCTGTACCCCACGCCCCGTGCCACCCACCCACCCCCACACACACGCACGGCCACCCACGGCACGCGGCCACCGCCGCTCCCTCGGCGCCACCACGCCTTTACCACCCCCCAGCAAACGTCGGCCCGAGTCTCGCGCGAACGTCTACATTAAGGACCTAATACGCATCTGGGGCATCTACGTAACATCACCCAGCCTCGTATACACGATTCTGCTAATGTTGTTGTGAAACGATGAAAGTAGCCATTAGAACATGCATTGATTGTTTGCATTATATATATCAAATCAATTACAGACGGCCATCTTCTCCGCGCGAGATAGTCTCTTTATAATTAGGTCAATATAAACAAAGAGTATCCGTTGTGCCTGGGTTTACTAACGGTTGTTCTTAACGAAACACGCAGATATGTTAATTAGGTTGCCACCGCTTACGCAAATAGGCTGGCAAAGGGGTACAAGCCTTTATTGCTTAGTATGGGAACTCGCTGTAAGCCTTATGAAAATTCAACAGTTTTGCAGTTCCGCTTTCCACTTTCTACAATTTTGTCTGAATTTGAAATAAAAGTTATCATAGATAGGACGCATATTATTTGGACAACTGTACTGAAACATATTATTTGGACTGAAACATTCACTATATAAAAAGTAGAATGTATCGCAGACATTCTTACAAACACAACTGCTATTAGTGACATTGGTTTCACGACAGGTGAACGTCTTTGATACTACATTACCGGAAAACAAACCTAAAACACACTGACGGAGGTCAAAATAAAAGGCACATTGCTTTAACATATTTTGTCACCGCTTCGAGTCACGGGATCTGTTATAAAACTGAAAAACAAACATGATCTAAGTTCTACAAATCGTGAACAGATCCACATAAAGCAGTTGGTTAGTAGTTCTATACCAGATTCCTACACAAAAGGTAATAACCAACGAGACTTATAGATCGTAAATCACTGCACACAATATGACATGGGAACTTAAAATAAAAAGCGTCTAATAAACTGTTGCCTTATCATGACGTGGTAGTCATGGGGAAACAGTTTCCAGGGAGAGACCAATCATTGTTACATATACATGTACTAATTATGCCTGACCATATTTCTATCGGAAGATATCCTATCAGTTGTATATGAACAGTGTGACATCCATAAAGTTCCAAAACAGAACATAAATACTACTACCACGTGACCCAGATGACTAGATCCCGAATGATGAAGACGTATAAAGCGACATCTTTACTTCAATAAATATATATATATATATACAACAGTAACGCGAGGCACATGTAGTCCTTGACACGTTCCCTGGTTCGCAAAGCTGTCTACATGGTATTGATAAAATCATGAAGGTGACCTTAACAATATGTTTATGTTTCTCAATGCGAAACAAAACCTTGATCGTCTAATTGGGAACAGATAAACAGCGACCTTATCATCAGCCTTAGGCGCAAATGAACGTTGATGCGATGGTTACCTTGATACTCTTATATTAGGTATGTATTGGCCTTAACACTTGACTAAACGCGTACAATTTGTTAATGGGGTATGGTTAGCAGGTGGCACCAGAATATTCTGATGAGTCAGCTCTTATTGTGAAGGAAGTGTGCACATCTTCATGAAGTGCTGTTCCGTCAAGCATACGACTATCTAATAAATTCTGCTCGACACGCGCAACCCTCTTTTAGCGCCTTTCATCTCTTTCCTTTGGTTTCGAAACGCCGTGAAACTAAGTAGGCAGTAAATAGGAATCCGACAAGGAATATACAAAAACGAAATCGAAAAAATTAACCGCGGAATTTGGGTGATAATACGGAAACATCACTCCATCCTTATCATCAAAAATCAAACTTATTAACTATTTACATAACTTACAATGGGTTGTTAGAAGCGGTTAGTAACGGACGCAAACGAAAAAAACAAAAAACCGGGAGAGCACGGTATCTACTTGGAGTGAGTGTGTGACCCAAAATAAAACTGAAGGGACTGCGACAAGGGCGGAGGGTAAACCAGGAAGGACCACTTGTCAGCATACTCACTGTCCATTGAAGAGTTTTCGGACTTCCCTTTTATAGTGTAAACATTGTGGGAGAAATCAGTCAGATTTTAGAGGCAGATATGTTATCAATTTTAATGATAAATACAGTGTCGTTGATATCTCAGTCAAATTATTATTTATAGATATATATATATATATATATCAATCGTAGTGAAGGAATGTTGTAAGACATCCAAGTCCTGTAGGTACAATACACAGTACTACAAGCTAACTGATATACTGTTGGCACGTACGCTAGGCAGACATAAGCTTGTACTTATGCATAGGATCGAATTCTTAAATAGACTTTAAATCGTAAACGTTACGGTATTATTTAAGATACAACTACAATGCAAGGGACTTTGGTTGAAAAACGAAATCCTCAATAACTATTTGTCATTTTCAAAACTCCATTTTCGATAACTTGTCGTATCGTACGGTAAATAATCGAAACATGCTTTCCATTAGATATTGACGGATTTCGTTTTGGGCCAATACTTGATTTGTAATAAAGAGGCTTGGCCTCCATACGGAGATGGGAGAGGAGGGAAGGGTTTGGGAAGAGATGCCGCCCCCACCAGTGATCCCCAGGTGACAGACACATCACACACACCACAATTTTAACTCTCCTTGATTTTTTGTGTCTTAAGAAAAGCGAAGAGAAATGCCAACGTTGAGAAAGAACTAGAGGTACAATTCTAACCAGTGAATGTGTAGGGGTTAAATCACAAGGACAATAGTGATAAAGGGGGGAGGGGTGTCTGTAACGAGAAGGTTTTGTTGGTGACACGACGGCGTTTATACACACACCGTAACGACAGCCACACGAGACGAGACGAGAGAAAAGGAAAAACGCGGGACGGTGGAAGTGGGGGGGGGGGGGGGGGGGGGGTATACCGAGTGCTACATATATCGAGTTTACGGCGCGAAAACATCTTGGTCACGTGACAGATGGGAGTAAATCACTGAAAGCGGCGGAAAAGGGTGTATCGCGGCGCGCGTGTGTGCTGCTGCTGCTGCTGGTGCTGCTGCTGCTGGTGGTAGAAGTTGGAGGCAGGCTTCTACCTCGCACGGAAACAGTCTATAAAGTGTGCTGGCTGACACATCTACCACCCTCGACACCAGATATGAGAAGCCGGCTGGCTGACGGAGGAAGAGAGTGGTGACTGGCAGCCTGTGGGACGCACGCGATGAACACACAGACGGACACAGAAGACAACCACGGGTTAATCACAAGTCTGGTGCTGGGAAAACGACAAGTGAAGAAGTGAAAATTCTCTGTTTATTACTACCAACACAGGAATCGTTTCCTATGATGTAGTGAACAAACTGTTTGTGAATAAGTTGTTACGTAATGAATTGGCTCCGCGTAGCATCAACAACCAGGCTACCCACAACAAACTTAAAAGCATTCGCGCGTGGGTCAAGCATCATTCGGGGAGAAAAACAAGCAAGCCGAGCACAAATCAAGCAAGCAAACGCAACGAAAATGCAAAGATAACACTATTGCTTAACCCACTTAAAATGCAAATCTGACGATGATCTCTGGGTGTTCTTCCAGACCAAGTGAGACGCAACAAGTGAGTGCCACATGAGCAACATCGTCCAAGGTGAGGCTATGTGACTAGATCGAAACTAGTGTTAGTACAAAACCACGAAAGGGCAATGACTTAAACAATCTCCAGAACATGCCAGTCCAAATGGATAGGACTCAAAGAACAAACGGGCCTCGTCGGGGGGACAGCGTGCCTATGTCGGTGTCCGATACGGAAGCACATGGCTGTGTGTCTTCCAGCCTGGCAGCTAGCCCCACAGTAACGTCACGCCAAGCAAGCCGCGTGCCGTGAGCTGACACGCCAAACGGCGTCATGCGATCGGTGGGCACGTGGTCACCACGGTGATGATCATCGGGCAACCACGTGGCATGTGACGTGCGTAAACAAAAACGTGTTAAAGTGATGTTCACTGCACACCATGCTCGTCAACCCGTGGTGGTCCTCACCAACAGAGTTCTGCTGTCCGTGGGCAGAAATTTCTCTCTTCCCAAGTGGTTGCTGTGGCTGTTGTTGCGTTTGTTGTTCCACGACGCTGCCGCTACAGGCCGCTTTAGCCGCCTGGGCCTGCTGCGCCACTGCGGCGGCCATCTTGGAACCGATCCCCAAGGCCGGGGAGGGAGCCGCGGGGGGCTTTTGGTCGGATCTAGGCGGCTGCGGTACTGTTTCGCCTTTGCTTTTATTGGACTCATTTTTTGTGTCATTCTGTTGAGCACCTGTATGATCGAGGGATATAGCCAGAGAGCCTGCTTAACGACGCTTGCGCATCAACGCCCCTCACGCACGTCACTATGAATTCACATACGTCTCCGTGGGCACCACCTCTAAGTCCGAGGCACTGGACGACACCCGAAATACAGATCTCACAAACTTATGATGGTGCAAACTTAAATGTGCCATAAAACAATGAAACTATATACAAATACATCGAGTATTATCATCGGGAGACACAATAGCTAGGTAGGTTTTTACGCAACTCAGACAAGGTAAATTACTGTGCAGCATGAAACACGCCCGTGATACAGAGATGCAACAACCCCGTATTCCTTGGAGCGGCCAATAGAAGAAATGTATCGGCGCCAAGACCACACTCTAAGAGGAATCTAAATGACATGACATAACTCGCCAATGCCAGAGACAGTACGTACAGAATAGGATAAGTTACTCGGCACTCATGCTTACACGTCCGTAGCATAGACCTAGGAAAGCCTTTCACGCAACGTCTTGTTCACACTATACTAACGCTATGGACGCAGACAGGGATATACCAGATGGGAAGTTACGCCAAACGGGGTGATCATCAGTTTAACGAAGGGTAATGCGCTGTAACGACGAGGTATGGAACAATAAAGGAGCAACGTTTCGCACCAGCCTTGGCTATTTCGAATATGCTTTATAATGGAGGAGACATGGTACCAGTCATGCTCAGAGAGTGCAGGCAGACGTACTAGTTTCTACATAACATTTATCGTAAGTTGTAGATGCGATTCAAGGCTATAACCGACCATTACTGCTAAGGAGTCACTCCACCCGAGAGAGATGAAGATGTGTGGAACCAGTCAGTTCTGCAGTATTCACACACCGAGTCCAGTAGACAGGGAACCAGTCAGTTATACATCATTCACACGCCACGTTGAGTATACATGGAACCAGTCAGCCAGGATGTCCTTCAGTTTTCATAAACCAATATATATTGAGCCGAGATAAGCCGAAATAAGCTCGAAACCAGTCGGTCCTGCCGCTTTCACATAAATATGAGGAATGGACTGGAAACACCGCAAATGTGTCCGGCTGCGTCCTTAATGCGGTGCGCAATCATATGAAGCCAGTCAGCCCTAGCGAGTCGGGTGGCACTTGTCAGCCCTAGCGTTTTGAGAGGCACTTGATGTGACTTCGAACGAGTAAATCTAGAGGACGAGACTGAAGCCATTCAGAAAAGTCACTTCCAAAAAAATTAAAACACTATTTATCACTCAATGAGGCCCGCTTACAGTTATCATAAGAGAAGTAGACACTACGACAGGACAACAATAACAGAACGTTGACATCAGACACACCAGACACCACAGAACCTTCAGACAAACTACATGGTCGTCAGACCAATCACACGGCCTGTCAGACCAGCCACATAGCCCGTCAGACCAGCCACATAGCCCGTCAGACCAGCCCCACAGCCCGTCAGACCAGCCCCACAGCCCGTCAGACCAGCCCCACAGCCCGTCAGACCAGCCCCACAGCCCGTCAGACCAGCCCCACAGCCCGTCAGACCAGCCTCACAGCCCGTCAGACCAGCCACATAGCCCGTCAGACCAGCCACATAGCCCGTCAGACCAGCCCCACAGCCCGTCAGACCAGCCCCACAGCCCGTCAGACCAGCCCCACAGCCCGTCAGACCAGCCCCACAGCCCGTCAGACCAGCCCCAAGCCCGTCAGACCAGCCCCACAGCCCGTCAGACCAGCCTCACAGCCCGTCAGACCAGCCCCATAGCCCGTCAGACCAGCTACATAGCTCCGCAGACCAGCCATATAGCCCGTCAGACCAGCCACATAGCCAGTCAGACCAGCCCCATAGCCCGTCAGACCAGCCACATAGCCCGCCAGACCACCAATAGTGCCCGTCAGACCAGCCACAGCCCGTCAGACCAGCCACATAGCCCGTCAGACCAGCCCCATGACCCGTCAGACCAGCCACATAGCCCGTCAGACCACCAATAGTGCCTGTCAGACCAGCCACATAGCTCGTCAGACCAGCCACATAGCCCGTCAGACCAGCCACATGGCCCGCCAGACCAGCCACATGACCCGTCAGACCAGCCACATAGGCCGCCAGACCACCAATAGTGCCTGTCAGACCAGCCACAGCCGGTCAGACCAGCCACATAGCCCGTCAGACCAGCCACATAGCCCGTCAGACCAGCCACATAGCCCGTCAGACCAGCCACATGGCCCCCCAGACCAGCCACATGACCCGTCAGACCAGCCACAGCCGGTCAGACCAGCCACATAGCCCGTCAGACCAGCCACATAGCCCGTCAGACCAGACACATAGCCCGTCAGACCAGCCACATAGCCCGTCAGACCAGCCACATGGCCCCCAGACCAGCCACATGACCCGTCAGACCAGCCACATAGCCCGTCAGACCAGCCACATAGCCCGTCAGACCAGCCACATGGCCCCCCAGACCAGCCACATGACCCGTCAGACCAGCCACAGCCGGTCAGACCAGCCACATAGCCCGTCAGACCAGCCACATAGCCCGTCAGACCAGCCACATAGCCCGTCAGACCAGCCACATAGCCCGTCAGACCAGCCACATGGCCCCCAGACCAGCCACATGACCCGTCAGACCAGCCACATAGCCCGTCAGACCACCAATAGTGCCTGTCAGACCAGTGGTCCCCTCATATAAATCGCCAGACCAACAGAACAGCCACTGGCCGTCAAACCAACAAAGACACGGCACCGCGCTGTATGCAAAACACACTGAGCAACAGATACATTCCATAACCTTGAGTACAGAATGCGACTGGCGCACTACGGATCTCGGAAAGGGAAGAAAAGCGCAAAGAAGGTGGAGCGAAGGACGGCAGGTTGCGGGTGGGGGACAGAAGGTTGGAATGGGAAAATAGTGAGTGGGGTGATGGGGCGGCGCGGGAGCGGAAGGTGGGGGTGGGAGAGGAAGGGAAGGGGAAGGAGACCGGGGAGGGGGAGGGGGAGGGAGGGGAGGAGGAAGGGGAGGAGGAAGGGGAGGGGAGGGGAGGGGGATCGGCTTATAAAAGAACTGCATGCTGATAAGAATGTTGTGGGCATAGCGGATCCTACATACTTGTCGCCTCCTGCACGGTCAGGTTCCTCACTGTGAACATACTGGCCATAGAGCGACAAAAGCCTGCCACAGACACAAGGGTATCATATCAGATCAAAATGACATGGCCATGGCAGGATACAGGACTTGGTCCACGTGGACGGTGCTTCAGTTTTAACCCTTTACACGTCTAGACCCACCAGAACCACTTGTCTACCGGTCCAGTCAGGTTGAGCTTCTTACGTGCAAAATATTTTACGTAAATGTTTAGTTCTTAAAGACTTTTAGATATTCACCACGTCCAAATCCAATACGGATAGACCACGCGGCCTGTTGGAGTTCACCTCTCCTGTACTATAGCTTAGTCCCTATAATGGACAAAGACGAGGACCCCATTAACCTATTAAACTTTCCAAACGTGTTTTCTTCATTGACAATTATTCACTGTTTAGTTTTTACCGACGGTATTTTATCACCACTCGGTCGTGGGCGATGGGTATGGCCTATCTACGACTACGCCAACGACATCTTCCAAATATCCCACAACGTGTCAGTGCTGTCAGTTAACAGAGGAGTTAATAGCGATGGGACTGTTAATGTTGGCAGGGTTTGCGGCAGCATACTGACAGTTAGAAGGTCGGGTGTTCACTTTACAAAGGCCACTACAGGAGTATACAACCCAGTGCGACCCCAGTGGCAGAGATAGGTGCACACGCTCAACGCCCTGTGGGCTCAGACCGGTTACCGCCACCCTTCATACCCAAGCCTTAACACATCTCAATTAAAAATATGTGGACTTTTCTTGCCCTTTTTCTCAGTTTGATTAATATTTAATTAGTCCATCACTAGGGCTAGGACGTAAAGGGAACGCGACGCTACGACAATCCAAGGGGGTCGATTACCGATCATTATTCACTGACAGACAACCAATATTGAGTGGCAAAGGTCTAGACAACGACATGTCAGCCACAGCAGCCGGGTGTCTACGACAATGCATTATATATCCAGGACAGGATTATATTTAAAGGCAAGCAGAAGTTCAAATTAATATATACCATATAGAGAATTCATTAAGCTTTCACCATAAGAAACAAACGACAGGGTGTTTACGCAATACCCTAATTATTTAAGAACTACCAACATTTTAAACCCAACTGGAAGAATATTCTGATGCAACTGGTAACCAAGTGAGAAATAATGTGGCGGTTTTATGTCAGTGGTAATTACGCAATATGTGTGCCAGATGATGGAGGTGGGTGTGTTCTACAGAACTAGTTCCTGCTCTAGTCGCTAGGGCTCACAACAGACTTGGTTTGGAGGTCAATCCTTTCAAGGTCACTGACTACAGTTATTAGCCAAATATTGGCGTGAAGAACGTCCCACAAACGATACCGAACTGATATATGCATATATATACACGCTAAATATATCAATTCGCCATGGATATAACATAACAAGGATTAATAGAAAATTTTAACTGAAAAAAAAAACACGCGAGGGTCAAAGCCATTAATAAAATAGAACGGCAGAACGGAGTACGGAATGTAACGTGGCTGACGACGAGGTTGTCACACTAGAATTTGTCCACACGTCGGGATCTGAGGACTTCAGATTCAGTGTCGAAGAGATATTCGGGGTGCTTACCTCGGGTATCCTCATCCTCGATCGTCGTGCTGCTGTCCGTGGACTCCTTGATCCCGTCATTCTTCTTTACCATCAGGCTGCGACCTGAAAGTAGGTCAGGTCACACGCGAAATTAGGTCAGGTCAGAATCGAAATCTTTGGTGCGGTCTATCAGCTTAACCATGGCACGGTGCTCAACGTGTATATAAATATATAAATATATATATATATACATAGCAAAGGCGCGTCTTAAATGCTCTATCATCGTTAAGTAATGACTAATATATAGAAGATGCGCGTTCTAATGGCCCTAGCAGCGTTAAGTTTACCACCAATCACCGTATACTCGTCAGTATATTCAGGGCCAATGACCTTAGGATAAATACTCTGCGGCGAAGACTTCACTTAAACAAGCTGCATACTTATTTTTAAAACCATACAAACCACCGTGGAGGGGCTTCAAGAGAGTATGTCATGTATAATGTATATACCATAACATGGACAAGAAAACGTTTCGTATCAATCTCAAGGTGTGTTCATTGTATTATTTTACCAGTCAAATACGGTAAGGCAATTCAGAGGCGTAGCCCCAATCACTCCCCACAACCGCTATAAGACCGGAGTTAATAGCATAGTGACATACAGATAGGTGACATTACGGCGATTTTCGCCATAATAATGACATAAATATGTTGTTTATTTCCCGTTCCGAAAAACTTTAATTTATGGAAAGAAGACTGTCATAATAAGGCCAATTATGAATATTACATTATTTAACACGGAAACGTTAACGTTTGTAGCAGAAGGAGGAACATTTCTATGATGTATAACTCGCTTCAGTTGGGGGCATCAGTAACATGGGGGTGGACCGCACCCGATGCATGCTGGTCTAGGTAAAGATCGAGTAGAAACACGTTATCTCACGGGGCGGGATCGAAGGCAGATAGAATGTAAACTACGCTGTCATAGAAAAGGGGGCGTAGCTAAGAAGAACGAGGGTATAAAATTAATCAGGCACTTAAACTGTAGTGGGCTGGTGGGTTGGGAAAGGGTGGGGTGCATGCAAAATCTGAAGATGACTAGTGAGGTTCAGTGCGAAGGTGATTCCGACGGACATCGCCAGTCCTACGCTATAATATAACTAATGCCATCTGTCAGGCATGTATCACAAAGTATGACGCCCATATGTTATTGTTCGTGGTCTCAATACATAAAGATAACTGAAACTATAACCAAGACTACTCTATGCAGTTTTCAAAGTTTTAAAAGCGTGGACTAGTTTAATAAGATTGAGGATACGACACCCGAGAACGAATTTAACTTCAGTAGCTATCAGTCGTCTTAACATACGGGACAATTTCTTAAAGTTGGATTTGAACGGACAAATACAGGAAGGCGAGGATTACACATCACGAAAGCGCCTTGCTCGATCTCGGCCACGTGGTTCTGCAAGGGGAACTCTCATAGACAACGAGACTAGCGCTAGGTTATGACACAATGCAGTTATGACACGCAGGAAGGATACAACAACAGAATACGTCAGTTGTGTTGGCAATGCAGTACAGTCACCGTAATGGTGGAGGCACACAGTCCGGAACTCCCAAGATGTGAAGCATACGCCTTTCCACGAACAAAGCAAATACACCAACCACACATTCCACGCATTCAAGGGGAATGGTTTTGTACTTTTCAGGGATCGTTTTCACCAGAAGCGGTGCACAAACAACGTGCTGGGACAACGAGTGGAAGATATTGAGACCAACGCTCCACACCACAAACTACGTCACCATGACCATGGCTACGTCACGCAGTCCGTCACCAGGAGAGCGCGCGCCTAGCGTCCACGTCCCACCTCTGACACCGACCACGTCCATACTTACCCTGATCCTTGCTGGAAGCCTGGGGTGATATTTGAGTTCCTGCAGGTATGGATATAGAAGGCAATGTAAAGTTTCCGGCTTTCCCAGTCGAGTAGAGTCGGGCCGAGCCGGGCCGGACCGAGCCGAGGAGGGATGAGGAAAGCGGCCACGTGACAAACAGCGGCGGACGAAGGAGGACACGCGAAACAATGGAGCCCAACAACCTAAAGGACCATTGTACACCACGATAGCCACCACCGTGTAGTGACTGATGTGTACAAACTGTGCGGAGATGTTGTGCGGAGATGTGTGGTATTGGCGATAGGGATAGTGGTGGTGAGCGGGGAGGGGGGCAGGGATGGGGGGTCGGAAAAGTTGAAGTAAACCTGAAGGGCAGGCACACACTCGGGTGTAACCATGGCACTTTAATCCGAATCAAATTTGAGGAGTTGACGCAAGTCGCCGCCAACGCAACAGGTTTCAACCTATAGTGATGAGCGGTTCACTCAAGGCCAGGGACAAACCATACCGATACGTGCCATTACGCATTGGGCCCAGGGAGGGGACAACAGCACACTAAACACACACAAACACGCGTATATCACACAAGCTATACACATGCCAGACTTGTAATAGATACAAACACTATCCCCGGCCGAATTTATTCCTTCCTGAACGCCGGGTAAGTCACCTCACCTTGCCATAATTAGGCATGGACCATACGTGGGCCATGTAATAACCATGATAACGCCGTACTACCACAGAGTCGCAGTGGGTCTCGATTTTGTAGACCACTTTTGACAAGTGGTAACTCTACTTTATTCCCTCTCCTTCCTTCCTGTTGCGAAGACAACACACGTACAGCAAACTCACAGCTACACGGTCGATTGGACAACACACCGATACCAAGAGTACGACATCCATACATTACAGATCCTGGCAGTCAATCACCAAGCAGTTCGGACACATCGACAATCTGTCCCCACACAGGACGAACAGAATTATGCCTCGATTGGTTGCAGATGTGTGGCGGGACGTTGGTGGTTCGGTTGTCGGGAGTCCATGAGAACAGAATTATGCCTCGATTGGCTGCAGATGTGTGGCGGGACGTTGGTGGTTCGGTTGTCGGGAGTCCATGAGATCAAAGCCAAATGCTCCAATTTTTTGTTAGTTTTGACCTGCCAAGTTTCATATCGCCGAAAGGTCGCCATTTTCTTCCCCGACTGCGGGGCATCTACTCGTAACCAGGCTCTACTAGCGTTATCGGGATTAGGAACAGATCCATCAGGTGTCCAAAGCTGTGGAGTCAGCCTCCAAACTGTATTTATTTGGGGGTGTGATTAAGTACAATGTGATATACCTCTATTATGGCATTTTACATTGTGCATATACCTGTAGTTACATTCTTACATAATTTGAAAAATCTGCCTTGTGTGTGCGTTACGCAGTAGATAATGGTTCGTCCAAGGCTGTCAATAAAAGACTTCTCCATCATGAAAACTCAATAGAAAGGCAAAGCAGGTACATCAATCTCCAAAAGTGGTGAGCGGCATATTCAGTCCACCGCCGGTCACACAGGCCTACCACCCACCCACAGACCGACTGAGGAGGTGTTGTCATCCCCCAGAGGAGGGCAGGACACACCGGGGTATTGGTAGCAGTACTTACATAGGTCAGGATACTGATGTCACTCCACCCCACCCCCGCCACCACCAGGAGGGCACGACACACTGGGGTATTGGTAGCAGTACTTACATAGGTCAGGATACTGATGTCACCCCCACACCCCCCCACCAGGAGGGCAGGACACACTGGGGTATTGGTAGCAGTACTTACATAGGTCAGGATACTGATGTCACCCCCACACCCCCCACACCCCCCCACCAGGAGGGCAGGACACACTGGGGTATTGGTAGCAGTACTTACATAGGTCAGGATACTGATGTCACCCCCCCCCCACCCCAGGTGGGCAGGACACACTGGGGTATTGGTAGCAGTACTTACATAGGTCAGGATACTGATGTCACCCCCACACCCCCCCCCCACCAGGAGGGCAGGACACACTGGGGTATTGGTAGCAGTACTTACATAGGTCAGGATACTGATGCAGCACAAAGAAGAAGACAAAAACACCGAGCAGAAACACGACAAAGAACATCGTGGCTACGTCGCCTTGCTCCTCTCCCCGACTGGGAAGCAGGAGGATCCAGGACCTGAATGCTTGGCCACCACAAAGAGTTCGCATCCGGTCCATATGATGACGTATCGTGATCAATACGTCATGTCGGAGATGGCCATGTGTGGATCCAAGTCTCAGTTTCAGAGTTTCAGAGTGTTCCACAACGGGTTCCCTCCCCTTCAGTGGTAACCAAGGCGACGTGTTCCGTCGCTGTGGACACCAGCCTATGCGCCGTAAGACAGAAGGAGCAGCTTCCCGAAGAAACTATCCATGGGACACACAGACAGACAGACAGAGAGATGGGCGACCGGCTGGTCGGGAGTTCAAAAGTTGACTTCCGGGCTTTCTGCTCCAGATGGGAGCCGCACCTCAGGAAGCCGGATTACATTGGCAGCGTGCGGAACCCACCGGGTGGGGATGGGGGCGGGGGGGGGGGGGGTGTAAGGATCTGGGGCAGGTAGGGGTAGGTGGGCGGGTGGGTGAGGGGTACAGCTTCAGTCTTGTTTGCCCAAACGCACGGCCGACTAACAATAGACCTACTTCTGGCGCAGACCTCGTACACAGCCCGGTGCCAGGGGCGTATGGCAGCTGCACGGCGCACGAGATGCGCCACGAGGCAGGCACTGAGAGAGATAAGGCACTGACCCTCACCGAGTGGAGCGCTGCCAGCAAGCAGTCTGAGAATGGGAGCCGCCGGTATACATACGCCATCACCCGACCAGCTCGCTACCTGAACAGGAGGGGGAGCCGGAGGAGGAGAAGTAGGAGGAGCCGAAGGAGGAGAAGAGGAATGTTGGGACGTCACAAGGCCAGCAGGCCACTGATAGAGCGTACCTTGCAGAGAAGATATAAACAAAGTACACGAAAGACGCAACTTTTTTGGCTTTTTGCCCGTATGTCTTCGTTCTAGCGGTTCTGCCATACAAAAAACGCAGGATAACGCAACATAGCGGAGATACCTGGAAATTGGACACATGTAGCCTTCTGACAGTCAAAGAAACCCACATCGAGGGGCCATAGGTCTACACTGTAGAGCGGGATACGAAATGGGGCTTTCGTGCTTGGGGAAGGGAGTGGGGGGGGGGTGGGGCGGGGCGGCTAAAGGGTGATGGGGACGGAGCTGGTCGTGGGGGAAGGGGGCAAAGGGTGATGAGGACGGGGAGGGGACTGGCCGTGGGGGGGAGGGGACTGGTCGTGGGGGGGGGGGCAGAGACTGGTCGTAGGGGGAGGAATCTGGTCGTGGGGGGGGGGGGGGGTCTGGTTGTGGGTGAGGTTGAGCGCCCATGTGGCGAAGGTGTGTTATTACTGAGCATTGCCAGCAGTGAGTTGTGGAGCCATAATACTGAGCCCGGCCCACTGGGAGCAACTCTTATCGGAGCGGGAACATCCGTCAACCATAGACAGGATGGACCGCTGCGACGGCGCCTCACACATCGCAATGTGGATGATGGAGATCCACCTCTATTAAGTTATCCGCCAAGGCGTGCATTATACACGAGAATCCCTTCCTTCCCCCGGCCTCACGTCTTCAACTTCTTACACTGACGATGCTATTACAACAAACTGTAATTATGCAAACCTGTAAACAGGCGGGGCCCCCTGAACGATTAGACGTTCCGATTAGGATCTACATTAGTTTTCTCAGAAATTGAGGACCGCATGGGAGACCACACTTTTGAGAGAAGATATTTTCCTGACGACGGGAAGACTCGTTAGTGGATGCCAGTGGACGCCCGTGTGATCTAACAAATGTACAGAAGTTAACAATCTAGCTTCTCCAGTTCACTGATGGGGTTCTTATCACCACCTTCAAGTTTTACCTATGTCGACAAAAGTTGCGAGTACACCGCAGACGACACCTTGAAGAGTAGAGCAAATAACCTCTGATGAGACGGTCATGGCGCCTCAAAGGACCAGTTTTAAACGTGCAAGAATTGAGTCCTATAATACTTAGGACGCGAATAAATGTATATACTGAGAAGAAAATCAAGGACGCCGAAGCGTGTTTTCGAATATCTTGAAATGCTCGTCGTGGGTGAATAGCGCAACGTGAGAACATGCCAGGGGTCAGCATGGAATACGCTGTCATGTTAACATGGGCTTCATTCTCAACAACGAGGACCAGCCCCAGGATCAACTCGTGGGGTATGAATCAATCAGTCAATATCAACCAACCAACAAACGAGTTAATACACAGGAAGACTACGCAGTCGTACGTAAAAAGTACACATGAAGAGAAACATCAGTAAGTCAACGTAACCAAACAGATCCAAGGCGCCAACGAACGGATAACCAAACTCACAACAGGAGAAATGTTGTCGAGTGAATATATATATATGGATATATATATATATAGGCCGGTTGCACAGAAGTGTGTTTTTCAAACACAAGAGACATAGGTTAACATAATACTTGGAAGTAACCATGAGGACCAATGGCGGGGGAGGGGCGGCGAAAGGGTCACATACCTGCTGACCCGGATGCGGCAGATCCGTTACCACTGGTAACGTTACCTGTGTAGACACAACTGGAGGTTTAGTGAGCGGCAGCAAATGATGACGTCACGAGGGCCCGTAATGACGTCACTATGGCCCCTGATGACGTCACTATGGCCCCTGATGACGTCACCAGGGCCCCTGGTGAGATCACGAGGGCCCTTAATGACGTCACGAGGGTCCCTGATGACGTTATGAGGGTCCCGGATGACGTCGCGAGGGCCCCAGCTGCCGGGAGCGCGGGACAATCTCCTCCTCTCAGGGCATCAACCTTTTATTTGTTATATTCGGCCAAAAATCGTCTTACGATATGAGCCTATATACATGAGTACATATCGTTCTTTCGTAGTGAACTCCCTCATAAGGAGTGATGATGTCGAAATAAACTCAAGCCATATCAAAATTTAGACGTCAAGAATAACGTCAACAACAGGACCGGTAAATATCAATAAACCAACATGACGTTAGAATTCCTGTGAGGGATATCCACACATCGTGACAAACATGCCGCTCCCGAATATCAGAGTACTAACATGACAGTATGTGTGCTACCAACAGATGCTTCGATCCATCACAAACACTCGGTGAGGCGTGAACAGCCAGGTATACGATCCATACAGCATGATCCATACGGGGACATGGGCTGACTCAGGCAGAGAGGGAATGCAGTTTCATGTAAGACCTATAAACCTTAACAAACTAGACACCGAAGGAGTGGTTACACGAAGGATGGGGGGGGGGGGAGGGGGAGGGGGTTGAACTTCGGAGCGCTATTCCCAATACGGTTTTATTTTGTTGTTATAATCTTTGTTGGAACTAAGATAATTGTCAGGATTGATGTCGAGAAAGCTAGATACTTTTTTTCTAACGAGTAAGTCCCGCCACACTATCTATTGTCTGATATACCAAGACCGGTTACCTGTCTAAAATAGCCAAATCGAGCAGTCCCAAACGATTTATTAAGGTCCTGGATCTACTGTATACACAAAGGGCCATACACAACTCGATATGAACGCTGTATAACGTAGAAACACCGCCCTCATGTACTCACAGCATGAACCTTAACTTGAACTAATTTGACTTAACAATACATTTTTTTTTGTCCAAATCACTATCTTTAAACTAAAACATAGAGGGACAGGGGTGGAGGTGGGTGTGTCTGTGGGGGGGGGGGGGGGGGACGTACCACCCTAAAACTCGATCATTTTGTAACCAACCTCTATTGATTAAAGCTTGTGATCATATAATTGTAGTCATCTTCATATTTCAAAAAACGAACCAGTGAACGGAGGAGGGGAGGGGCATAGTGAGAAAAAAGGGGGTAAAAAACTATTTAAATGGAATATGCAGACGATTTGGTTGATTAAGCAAGAAACGTGCATTAGTTATCGCAAGAGGCGGCAAAACGAGGTTGGAGGGTTGGGGTTGGGTTAGGGTAGGGTACAGTTAGATAACACAGAATGTTATATATAGGAAATATAAGTACTGTTCCGGTTCATAACAGTAAGTAAAAGGAAGCATCCAGAGGCCACGTGTGAATGAAGAACCGGAAACTCCGCCGCCACCTACATGTTAACACACGCAGGTAGATGTCCTGTACAGGCAAAGTGGGGTGTCGCGGAATTTATGATCCTGCAGGGGCCTTAATTAAATTATGGAGGTCCACAGGGAGCTCCATAGTACGGAGCATAAGGTTTCCTTCTCAGGTGTACGCGTCATCGTCAATTCCTTTGAACAAACCTTTAACAAAGACTGCTCGGGGAACCTACTGTCGTTAATAATCAGACAAAACCCACACCCCCAAGCCCAGTTAGGTCTGGTTATGTTTGTTATCTACATATCTATAGAGCAAACGTAGGCTATTTAAAATTCATATCCCGAAGACATATCGAAAATCTGTATAAATTTCACAGAAAAATAGTACCAGCTCCTACTCACCGAAATGCATAAGTCGGTTAATAAGATAAATGAGCAACAGGATGACAATCAAATAGCCTTCGTTCACGAGGTGAAATTTATACATTTGACCGTGACTTAAAAAGAAATATCATGTTAAATTCACAAATTAGAAATTCCAAAATGCAGGTCATTCCAGATCGTCAATCGTTGGGTCTACGCATAGCACTGCATTCTACTAGATCCGTTGCAACGCATTCCAATCTGTTATAAAAAACTACTGTCGAAATGTAAAATTCTCCATTGCCATCCACACACCACATCAGTGTGTGTGCTCACTGTAGTATAGGACTGAGACGTTATGACAGAACTATAGTCGTCGAACCAGCCCTGGATTTCTTCACGGTCAAAGGTATAATTCCCACAGATATTTATGGATAATAGAACTAAGCTTCGTTATTTGAAGGAGTATATATGTGTATATAGAGAGATACAGTTGTCTATATATTTACAAGTGCAACAATTATCCATGGGAAGCAAACCAAGCTAGCAGAGTAGTATTGCCCCATACGGCCGTCCATCCATTCCGGGTTACATGTGGCAAGAAAATGTGTGAAACCGAAAAAAAAGAGGGAGTCGACAACGTTAACCACTTACTTTTGTCACCTTTATCACCTTTGGAAACTTGAATGAGCGAAAGGGTAAGGTGAGAAATGACAAAATATCATTACGACAGTCCATGCTGTGATGACGGTGTTGTTTCTCCCGTTGTTGTTCTTGTTTGTTTGTTCCTTTCGAGGCAGGCATAGACAACATCATGTGATCCCTGGCAGCCTCCAAGTCCTCTCCCCCACGAGAATGAAACCGAGCACCAGACCTTCACTGACACGTATTTTTTTCAAAACGCAGTTTAAACGTAGCGTGGCTAGGTGCTTGGTTCGAGCCCCGTGGATATCAGAAGACAAGTAATGCACGGCCACACGGGCGTCGTGAGGTGCTTCGTCACGTGACATGTGCAAGGGTCAGGGCATGTTAACTAGGGAGGGTGGAGGGGGGGGGGGGTGCGAGATGATAGGTTAGGGTGAATGGGGCAGTAGGATTGATACGTGGCGTAGGACGGATATATCTCTGTGCTAGGGAGGGAGGAGGAGGGAGGAGGAGGGAGGAGGAGGGAGGGGGAGGGAGGGGGACGGGGTGTTAATACCTGTGCATTACCACGTGACCAGGCCCCCCCCCCCCCAGTAACACGTGGAGCCAGGGAATCCACAGTGACATTCATTTGTATCTATGTGTAGAGAAAGGCACAGATCGAGGGCCAGACTGGTAAGGAACTATACAATACATACAATACGGATCCAAAACAGAAACGCCATGAAATATTATGTATTCATAATCCACAGCACTGTCGATTTCGATACGATAATGTTTTAAATTTAAAGCTTGACTAGAGTTCCATCCAGATTGGCCAACACATATTGCACAAAGTGCCGCTTACAAACGGTATAAGATACACAGAACACCGCTATCAAAGCAAACACTTATAATCATTACTGATTTGGATATCTTTGGAAGGCCCTACCTAGGCATCTAACCCGGGCAGCGCACACCAAGGCCAGTGACCAGGTAACCTGTGTTCCAGCATGTTGCCCCTTAGCGGTGATTTACTAGGTAAGCTGTGAATGTGACTTAACTGCTGTTGTATATATATAACGTACTCTAAATAAGTTCCTTCGCAAAGCTGTAAGCGAGATTTTACGGCATCGAAAAGCTGGGTTACCATTGGCCCAAATTTAGGTCACGTGGCTTACGTTTCTCGGGGGTTTAATTCAAATTCCAACATGCAAAAACGAGAGAACTGCTAAGTGCAATATGCTTTCCTTGCTAACAAACGGTGTTTGTGCAGATTACAACACATTTGTGCACATAAGAAAACACCCTTCTACAATCAATACAGTTATTACCAAATACATAATATTCGATAAATCTAAAAAAACGATTACAATATAGAAATACAATACTTCGATTGAAGTACATTTACGTCGACAATGAAAGCATGCTATACTAGCAGTAATTATGGAGAACGTAGACTTCAACACTAACCAGTTAATAAAAATTCCATATCCAACATTATTAATATGTACGAAACAACAAGAAACAACCTTTTAACATTTGAAAAAATTGATCGCTTGTTTTACACCAATATTTAGCAAATATTTCTAATTCACACGGAAGAAAAAAAATCAAGTAAATTTGTCCAAAACAATGGAGTATTAGCACATTCAAAATTCGACGAAACACGTGGAAAAAGCATATCTCACACGGTGATCCGAGTACTAAACATATCTCGGCACCCAGCCCTTTTCTACGTCACCCTGGCAACGCAACACGTGACACGGGTGCCTAGCTACTTACTTGAAAAGTTTCGTGTCGCCAACATTGTAGTCAGAATGGCACCCTGAAACAAAAAAGCAGCACTCCTCATGAAATACCTGGATTTTTGCAAATAAATCAGTGAACGGTAGTTTCACTATCAGTTTGTCTAGCATGTTGCGGTGTTATTATATTTCGAATATCATTATATACTAGTCCTTAATATCAGTTTTCTTCACCGGGTTAGCTTACGTATCATACATACTGCCTTACTTGGTTTTATTTTCATACTTCCACTTGCTATCAATATCATACTCAATAGAAGTTTGTATTTTTTGTATATATACATTGTCTTTATCACTACCATAAGACAAATGTGGCGACGCGTTATTTTAGAATTGGTCAAGAGACTGGAGGCGGATGCGGAACCCCGCGACACCGTTGGTTAGCAGCTTACCTTGAGCTTTCTCCGAGCGTTGAATTTCTTGAGGCAGTCTACAGTTTCTTGTCTATGTACCACCGCTGCCACTCGCTCCCGCTGCTGTAAGCATGAAATATGCAATAACAACATCAAACTGTGGTGTTAAGCCCATAATAGCCATGCCAAAAAAAAATTGCAGAAGAAAAAGTGCAATCACGCAAAAGCAGTGATCAGCTTAATTGGGCTACTATATTAGACAGCAATTCGATAAACGCATGCACGATTCAGCAATGTTAAGACATTATATAATTAGTTTCGCATATATTGAGAGACGCACTCACTCTGATATTTGTTTCAACTAAAGACTTCACGCATCAAACCTTCGAGTGTGTTAATAAAACTAATCATTATCGTATTCATAGATGTTTTTTTTCGCAAGTAATTAGCCACTTCGGCACTTAAAACAGAAAAGTCAGATGAAACTCCCAACTTTTTTTTCAGTTTGCGTTAATATCAAACTGCTGCATATCGTAATTGTTTGAGGTAATTTACCAATGGTATGTCTGATGTATTTGAGCGAACAAACTATCAGTGTGAGCGACCCATTAACCGACAAAAGTTTAACTCGCGAAATGAATCGTATGGCAATATAAATTAAAATCTAAACTATAATTACATATTTATTGAACACGCTGAATGCGACTGAGCGGCTTCATTGCCAGTACTTTTCCGAATAGCGACATGCACCTTATAAATACCATGCAACACACAAAACCTGTTCCGTAAGGCGACATCACCAGTTTAAAAAACAGCAGTTATGAATATTAAAATTCATAAACCAAGCATCGTTTCGTTTATATATATATATTTAATTTTTTTTTTTTTTTTTTTTTTTTTTTAATTTTGTCCAATAAAATCCCCGGATGCACCGAGGATTTCAGAGAGATAAGCCAAATTTCCGGATAGTTGGTTGATGTTGCCTTGAGGTCGGTTTACACAGCGGTCAAAGCGATTAAGGATTGAGTCTTACGCAAATCCAAGGGTGCTTGAGGGCCTCCGAGGCCGTGATTCGCTTGGCCGGGTTCACTGTCAGCATGCTGTTGATGAGGTTCTTGGCTTCGGGGGTCACCGTGTCCCATTCTGGAGATGGGTACTGAAGCACAACCGTAGGCAGTATCATTAGCTTAAATGCCGCACTGACACTAGTTTTGTTTTTTAAATGTCACTGCAAATGATAACGTCGCATGCATGACGCTTCTAGAACATATCCAGTGCTACCTATCCAATTATTTCCGTTTTCATATCAAACATCCTAAAGGCAAATTACGTATTAGTAATTTAGGTTTTGCCACTTCGCTCTCCCCATCCGATCATATCTTGTTTATGATAGATAGTAACTAGAGATAATGAACGAACCAGTTATACAACAGACAAATAGTTTTTTTTCTTTTTCTTTCTATTAACCTTTTGATAAGTGTTATCAAATAATTATCAGATGCGATGCAGTCTACCCATCATTCATCATCGCCTACTTAATGCACTACCGTCTCGTTTTTTTATTAAACAATTAGTTAATTTCGAAAACTGAACACAAAGCACCATATCATTTTATGTCCACCAGTATTATCAGAAATCTTAGTTCAAGAGCAGTCTGTTCCATGAGACCGGCACCTAGATCAGGTCATAATGATGGAATAAGGGGCGCCGTCACTGTTCTAACGGGGACTATAGTCGGCACGGAAAATATTGGTCGCCTCGTTCTCTAATTTGACGAAATATTTCATCGACAAGCCTAAAATCAGTTTATATTTGTCAGCTTCAACCATAGACCCAACAAAATTTGAAGTTCTCACAGTCCTGTTGCCAAAAGAATTCACATGATGCCAAAGTTATTAAGTCTTAGTTTCATGCAAACGAAGCAGACAAGTTTCGCTATGGCCGTCGCTGTTTATCTTGTAATATGTTATGTCTGTGGGCAATAGTATTCCAGGTATGTAGGAAAGGGGGTTACGTTATGTCCCGCTACTTAAATAAACATGCGTGTAATGTGCCTGTCATATGGGCATATATCTACATGCAAACTCCTTGCTTACTATCGACAAATTATATCTTTCTGACTTTCATCAAACGTTTACTTTTGGAAGCTAAAATGACTGTTAGTACATGTAATTTGTATGGACAAATAATGCTCTATCCCCTTCGCTTGTTACTGATATTAGACTACCATGTACCTACTTCTTTTAACCAATGAAAACGTAGTCAAATGACCTTCACCTTACGGCATCATAAAAACGCAGCTGTCAACATACTCTCGTCTGCTATACTTTATGTTGGAGACTATGGTGTTGTGCTGTTATTAAACAAGATACACTTTCAAACTCCTAAGGGTTTCGTGTAATGAAGTACATAAATTGTGGATGCAAATGGTGCACAGATTTGATTGCGAAAGCGAGGCGGCCGATATTAAACGCGCCGACTATAAGCCTTGGGACAACTGCCGATACGAGAATTTGATCGGTTTAAGGATACTTGATCCCATAGACCACTTCGCTAATCGTAGTTCCAATTTTGCCACCGTGAGGCGCCACTGCATGTGCAATGCATTCTGGGTATTATTTTGGTCTTTGCGAGATGTCAAGATGGCGTCATCGCCTGACAACGCATTTTGTAGACATTTAAACATGAAATAGTGTCATCTACGTACCAGAAAAGTTACGTAATCTGAATGTAAAGTAGATATGCTCATTAATTTTATACATGCCTTGCCAATAACTTCGAAATGTGGTATTTATCTCCATAGAATAAGTCAAGATAACACCAAAATATTTCCCATAACCTTTTAGTTTGCGCCAGTCTCGATTTTTCAAAGATAGCGTATAATTGCGAAGTCGTGTATAGCAAAGGAACGGATTGAAGACAAAGCGGACAAAGGCGCCTCGAGAACTCTGCCCAATAAGGATATATATGGAATTGTACCCCCGAACACCGGCAGGCTGGCTAGTCTTGTAGGCCATTCGCATGCCACCCCCACCCCCCCCCCACCCCCACACACACACTCTCCCTCCCTCCCGTCCCCCAGAAAAGTCGCCGAGGGTATGATGACGTTCATCACTCGTCGTTGAGGTTGAGGACTATTAACTTACGTCGTAGGCTCCGGCTTTGATTTGTGCGTATAACCGGTGCTGGTCTTCGTCCCAGAAGGGAGGGTAGCCCACTAACAAAATGTACAGGATCACACCTGGAAAGGAAGCCACACACGTAGGGGTTATTGACCATAGACAACATGTACACCTGTGAAGATTTACACACAGAAAGGAAGTCAAGGGGGTTATTATCCTGTATATCCTGTAGAGGTTATTATCCTGTATATCCTGTAGGGGTTATTATCCTGTATATATTACACGTGTACAGGATTACACGCCGAAAAGAAGAAACATATTTATGCCTTGCACATAAGACGTTAGAACCAAGAAACAAATTCGTAGTAAAAAATATAATTAATACTATAAATGAGATTATCTTAGAAGCTTCCACGACGTCAATAACACTGAAATCAGCCTACCAACAGGCCATTATCCAATTTACTTAGTGGATCAATTTCCTGGTAAAAAAAGTATCATGCTAAATGCAATTACTGTAGTCTCAGCGAACACTCACCACAGGCCCATATATCAACTGGCTTTCCATACGGGTCTCTTCGGAGCACTTCCGGGGAAAGATATCCTGGTGTTCCCGCGAAACCTGTATGACGTAAAACAATGGGATCGACGTCAGTTTACTGCAGCTTCAACCAATATCTGCGTTCTAAAGAAACTTATTTGTAAGATGATCCTTCGAGATTATTAAGGCAACTGCCCTGTCATCTATGTCATCCCGGTCCGAATGAAGAAAAAAAAGTATTGCTTTAATCAACAGAGAAAAATCATGTAGTTCGTCATACTATAAAACGATGTAAACATATTTATTTTAGAAAGATAAAATGGCCTTTTACGAAATAACCGAAGACAATCTTACCGAACCATGCTTGTTGTTCGCCCTGGACCTCAATCGCCAAACCGAAATCGGCTAACTTGACGGCGGCATTCTTGGCTTTACTGGCTAGCAGTAGATTCTCTGGCTGCAAAGACCCGTACAGATAGAATGAAGACGAGCAATAGAAAGACGCCTTTCTATGTAGAACAGTCAGGAAGTCTTCAAGGATTATTACTGTTATCGTTATTAATAACAAATAGTCATAATCGTTTCACTTCGAAGGTAACAATACGTTAACCGTTGTCTTCGCTGAGTTTTATCAACTTACGTGACGTTACACAGGGATACATTTACTATGATTGTTCCATTAATTAAGTGACTCACATTTTGTAATCATACATCTAACATGGCTGTTTCATTGAACACAACTAGGGGATAACAGTTTAAGAAATATGAGATCATAGGGTTCTGTATGTTTCACACAATAGGCGATATGGACAGGAATTATACGATCTCTGATATGGATGACGTCAACTAAAGAGTGTCATGTGATTATGACAAACAACAAACCCAACGGAAGACGTTTTCGTGGCAACCAACTGAGAAGATCATGGCGTCATGGTCTTAAATTACCATCTGATGAGGCAGTAACAAACCTTGTCCTCACTGGCTCTAGCGGAAGGCGGTCTTTGTTCACACTGGTACTAAGCATCCACTATTATTGTATTCGATGTAAATGCTTTCATATACCTGCAGAATTTAAGCGTAATTTCTCGTTCTTATGGAGCGCGGTTGTGACATTATCATTAACGGGCATTTTGTATTTCAAGTAGTTTTGAGTAATATGTTTTTCATGGCGTAGTAAATGCGGTCGCTCGCAGTTCATTACTTTTGACGACAGGCATAGGCATAAGTCATGTTTACAGGTTTGTATTCATGGCAAAGTGAGATGTAGACAGTGTTTTCAGGGCCCAAAGGCCGGCATTACGTACCGGAATCGCCATTGTTTAACAAACGTGTCCGTTGAATATGTCTTGTGTCGTGCAGTATGGACAGGCGTCGGCTTTCTTCCCCGACCGAGAGATTGACCAAGGCAAGACGGCCATGCCTACTACTGACATTATTTGGAAGTTCATGTTTGATGAACAATAGATACATGACCTCGAGTGGAAAATAATCCAAAAGTCAATTAATACAATTTGCTTCATCTCCGTCACATGCCCTATTGAAGTGCTGCGACAAGATATAAACTACCGGTCGACTGCATTGGTTTGCCTGGAGATCTCAAGCACCGGCACGGAGTCCTCTAATGGCAGCTACATCGTGGTTTGCCTGGGGGTTCGGAATCAAGGACCCAGATACATAGTGGTTTGCCTGGGGGTTCGGAATCAAGGACCCAGATACATAGTGGTTTGCCTGGGGTTCGGAATCAAGGACCCAGATACATAGTGGTTTGCCTGGGGGTTCGGAATCAAGGACCCAGATACATAGTGGTTTGCCTGGGGGTTCGGAATCAAGGACCCAGATACATAGTGGTTTGCCTGGGGTTTGGAATCAAGAACCCAGATACATAGTGGTTTGCCTGGGGGTTCGGAATCAAGGACCCAGATACATAGTGGTTTGCCTGGGGATTCGGAATCAAGGACCCAGATACATAGTGGTTTGCCTGGGGTTTGGAATCAAGGTCCCAGATACATAGTGGTTGCCTGGGGGTTCGGAATAAAGGACCCAGATACATGGTGGTTTGCCTGGGGGTTCGGAATCAAGGACCCAGATACATAGTGGTTTGCCTGGGGGTTCGGAATCAAGGACCCAGATACATAGTGGTTTGCCTGGGGGTTCGGAATCAAGGACCCAGATACATAGTGGTTTGCCTGGGGTTCGGAATCAAGGACCCAGATACATAGTGGTTTGCCTGGGGGTTCGGAATCAAGGACCCAGATACATAGTGGTTTGCCTGGGGGTTCGGAATCAAGGACCCAGATACATAGTGGTTTGCCTGGGGTTTGGAATCAAGAACCCAGATACATAGTGGTTTGCCTGGGGGTTCGGAATCAAGGACCCAGATACATAGTGGTTTGCCTGGGGATTCGGAATCAAGGACCCAGATACATAGTGGTTTGCCTGGGGTTTGGAATCAAGGTCCCAGATACATAGTGGTTGCCTGGGGGTTCGGAATAAAGGACCCAGATACATGGTGGTTTGCCTGGGGGTTCGGAATCAAGGACCCAGATACATAGTGGTTTGCCTGGGGGTTCGGAATCAAGGACCCAGATACATAGTGGTTTGCCTGGGGGTTCGGAATCAAGGACCCAGATACATAGTGGTTTGCCTGGGGTTTGGAATCAAGGACCCAGATACATAGTGGTTTGCCTGGGGGTTCGGAATCAAGGACCCAGATACATAGTGGTTTGCCTGGGGGTTCGGAATCAAGGACCCAGATACATAGTGGTTTGCCTGGGGATTCGGAATCAAGTACCCAGATACATAGTGGTTTGCCTGGGGTTTGGAATCAAGGTCCCAGATACATAGTGGTTGCCTGGGGGTTCGGAATAAAGGACCCAGATACATGGTGGTTTGCCTGGGGGTTCGGAATCAAGGACCCAGATACATAGTGGTTTGCCTGGGGGTTCGGAATCAAGGACCCAGATACATAGTGGTTTGCCTGGGGGTTCGGAATCAAGGACCCAGATACATAGTGGTTTGCCTGGGGTTTGGAATCAAGGACCCAGATACATAGTGGTTTGCCTGGGGGTTCGGAATCAAGGACCCAGATACATAGTGGTTTGCCTGGGGGTTCGGAATCAAGGACCCAGATACATAGTGGTTTGCCTGGGGTTTGGAATCAAGGACCCAGATACATAGTGGTTTGCCTGGGGGTTCGGAATCAAGGACCCAGCTACATAGTGGTTTGCCTGGGGTTTGGAATCAAGGACCCAGATACATAGTGGTTTGCCTGAGGTTCGGAATCAAGGACCAAGCTACATAGTGGTTTGCCTGAGGTTCGGAATCAAGGACCCATCTACATAGTGGTTTGCCTGGGGTTTGGAATCAAGGACCAAGCTACATAGTGGTTTGCCTGGGGTTCGGAATCAAGTACCCAGATACATAGTGGTTTGCTATAACGGATATAGACCGGAGCCGACACGCGACGTCACGTGATACCCAGACGTGGAAACCACACCTGGTTACCGCTGTTACTAAACAACAGGTTTAAACGTGTTTCGGAGGACGTCTCCCCCGATAATCTAGTCTGATGAGGTGTGTCGCCATGGAATAAAGGGCAGGGGTGCGGGGGGTGATGTAATGGAGTGGGAGTGAGGGGCGGGAGGTGGGCGAGGGGTGGCGGGGGGTGCGGTACTGTAGTGGTAGCGAGGGAGGGGGGAGGGCTTGTGGCAATGGGGTATTTTAGCCCTGTGAAAGCCTTTCGAGAGTCCGATAATCGTTTTCGCTTCCAGTAAAGCCCAGAGAAGGAAATTGGTAGGTGGAAGGCAGGAAGCGACCGCATAAGAGACACTCCTGTCAATCTTCTTCCTAGGAGTGACGGCATGGAGCAATTACGTAATAGTAGGCGGCGGAACGTACAGAGCGCCCGGCACACGCCAGGCGCTGAGCTGTTGATAAGCCCTACCCTCCATCGACCCCCCCTCCCCCTCCCTCCCACACACGACCCACTTCCAGCCGAGTCGCCACGTCGCCCTCCTCACTTCGCGTCACGTAGTCTCTCCCAGATAAACATCTATGACCGGGTCAGAAAAATAATCAAAATGAAATCTTGATTATCTGCAAGTGGAAGCCTTTGAGGAGTGGGGGTGGTGGCGGTGTGTGTGGGGGGGGGGGGGGGGTCATGGGGGGGGGGGGGGTCCTATAGATCTGATCCGTATGGACTTAAAATACTAAGGCGCCAGACTGGTGGTGGTACGCTGACCAGTACTTGTACAATGTTCGGAAGGTGGACCACACTTGAGAGGCTTGCCATTATGGGTGACGAGTTACGTCCCGGGTGTGTAATGTATCTATCACGACCACGTCGGCACTGCCTATATAAGGTAGGTCACGTGGGCTGGGGCTGGGCGGGGAGGGGTGGAGGTGGCGGCGGCGCGGCGTTGGGGAAGGTGGAAAGGGGCGCACAAAGCCACGTTGTCTATGACGTGGTAATGACGTCACGGGGTTGCCAATACAAAGTCGGTAATGCCTTCAGGGAATCTGCAGAACTTGGCATTGCATTTATGAGACAAGAGTACCGGCGTGGCGAGGTGACCAAGACAACACGCACTCCTGGGACTTGCGACTCATAGAGGGCAGCAGGCGTCTTGCCCAGGGATCTCTATTCGGCTGTAAGCCAGCTCGAAAGGACTCAATTGTGGATAAAAGCGTCAGAAAGTGTTTCGTTTCTTGACAGATGCTGCTGTTTATAGGGCAGTGTGTCTGAGAGCACACCGAGGGGGGGAAGCACAGTGCAGTAAAACAGGAGTTAACATGTCATGCGCGAGGGTCAATATTTTTACGATCGGTGTCCTAATATTGGGTGTCCAATATAGGAGACGTCAATATATGAAAGGGGATGTCAATATATCAAAGGGGACGTCAATATATCAAAGGGGACGTCAATGTATGAAAGGGGACGTCAATATATGAAAGGGGACGTCAATGTATGAAAGGGGACGTCAATATATGAAAGGGGACGTCAATATATGAAAGGGGACGTCAATATATGAAAGGGGAAGTCAATATATGTGAAAGGGGACGTCAATATATGAAAGGGGACGTCAATGTATGAAAGGAGACGTCAATATATGAAAGGGGACGTCAATATATGAAAGGGGATGTCAATATATCAAAGGGGACGTCAATATATGAAAGGGAACGTCAATATATAAAAGGGGACGTCAATATATGAAAGGGGACGTCAATATATGAAAGGGGACGTCAATGTATGAAAGTGGACGTCAATATATGAAAGGAGACGTCAATATATGAAAGGGGACGTCAATATATGAAAGGGGACGTCAATATATAAACGGGGATGTCAATATAAGAACCGTGTCAATATGAAACGGGTGTCAATATGAAGGTGGTGTCAATATCAAGGTGGTGTCAATATATGAAAGGAGACGTCAATATGAGAGGAGACGTTGATATATCAAAAGCTCATTTAATTAAGTATGTTTGTAGGATTGAACATACGACGGCGAGTGTTAGTCCACGAAACAGGCGGTCAATATATGATCCCGAATGCCACTATCATGGCGGGTAGAAAGATATAATGATTTGTGTCAATATAGTATGGTGGAAGTCATTATAAAAGAACAAATCATACGAATGTCATAAAAGTAGTCGTATCGGCCCCAGGCCTAACACCACTGTCCGCCCTGAATGCAGCACCTCCCACAGACACTTCTGCGGATGCTCGACAGACGTGTGGCTAGAAAGCCCTTCGATAACGCTGCCATAATTAACACCGGAAAAAACACCAAATTAGAAATTAAACTCCAAGCCGTCCATCCGCCGCCCGTTGGCTCCCCTCGCGACGGTCGCCGCTCCTCGTGCCAACTAGGGATCTGGCTTAGCGCCCGATCAATTGGGATTCCCTCAGCGACGCGACCTGTTGGACAAATGACGGTGCCCCCCTCCCCCCTCGTCACCCGCTGGATGGGCTTACATATGGCCGCAGTCATCCGGGTATAGTACCCCGCCTCTCTTCCCGCCCTCATTTGGGCCCTGCTCCGTCCCGCCCCGTCTCGCCTCTCTCGTCCCGTCCCGTGCCGTCCCTCACCCCCACCCTGTCCCACCCCGTCCATGCCCCCGCCCGGGGATGTCAAATTTCCGTCCGACTGGTGCTCTGTCGAATGCAGCAGTCTGACGCATGCCTCATCAGTGAGCAGACCACAAGACGGGGATGGCAGGGATGGGGCGGGGGGGGGGGGGGGGGGTGAATAGCATAGAATGAGGAGGCAACGAAGTTTTCATGGTTGCAGGCGCAAGGAGGAGGATGAAATCAATTTCTGGCTAGGAATGGCGTCATGGCTACGTATGTAAAAGGATCCTGAGACAGAAAAAGGCAGGAATGGAATTAAAGGGCTGATGAGCACACCCAGGCCGGGTTCCCTCTGAGTGGAGACAGCCAGGCAGTGGGGGATGGTGGCGGTGGTGGTGGTGGTGACATGGGCAGGGCACCGAGATGGTGAGAGACATGAGCAGCCAGGCAGTGGGGGATGGTGGTGGGGGTGGTGGTGGTGGTGGTGACATGGGCAGGGCACCGAGATGGGGAGACATAGCCAGCCAGGCAGTGGGGGATGGTGGTGGTGGTCATGGTAACATGGACAGTGCACCGAGATGGGGAGACATAGCCAGCCAGGCGGTGGTGGTGGGGGAGACAAGGCCAGGGCACTGCGATGGGGAGAGACGTGGACAGCCAGGCAGTGGTGGTGGGTGGTGGTGGTGATGGTGGTGGTGGTGACATGAGCAGGACACTTAGTGTAAGCCGACCATCATCATCTGGTCTTCCTCAAAGGGAGTGGAGGGCGGGGGTCCTTCCTCACGAGTTCGCTGGCTCTACTCCCATCCGATACATACACGGACAAAGGGACAACTGTTGACCGCCTTACCCCGCCAAAGAGATACACATCAAGACACTTTAGGGGCCCTTTAGAGAGATCCCCGTGCGGCTGTACCACTGCTTCATGGCTCGTATTACATCTTATTGCCCACGTGACATTGGCCAATAAGTGTATACCCGCGAGGCGGGGCTAAGCGGAGCAGGGCGGTGCGGAGCAAGGCCCGGCGGTGCAGGGTGGAGAAGGGCCAGGCGGGGCGGCGCCGGGCGGGGCATGGCGGAGCGGAGCAAGGCCCGGCGGTGCAGGGTGGAGAAGGGCGGGGCGGGGCATGGCGGAGCGGAGCAAGGCGGGGCGGAGCAGGGTGGAGAATGGCGGGGCGGGGCGGCGCCGGGTCGAGCGTAGAGGGGGAGAGGGGGGCGGAGGGGGGCGGAGCGGGGCGGAGCGGGGCGGAGCGGAGCGGGGAGAGGCGGGGCCTGGCGGGGAAGGGGCGGAGCGGAGCGGGGCGGGGCGGAGCGGGGCGGGGCGGAGCGGGGCGGGGCGGGGAGAGGCGGGGCGTGGCGGGGAAGAGACGGGGCGGGGCGAAGCGTGGCGGATCGGACAGGGACGTGAATGGATGTTTCTATGTCCTTCTCGAATGACTAACACTCGCTGGTGATACCATCTACCATGGCGCCGGCGCCGCCGCCGTCGTCGCCCCCTCCTCACCGCGCAAAAACAGCGGCGAGAGGCCATCAGTATATTAGAATGAGGACATGGCAACCATGTCAACGTTCCCATGTCACCTAAGGCGCCCATACCCGGGCCCCTATCCTACCACCTACCCAATCCCTGTCACCATCTAACCCACCGCCAACCTGGTGCCTCCCTCCAATCACCAGGCCGACCCCAGCGAGGAGACCCCACCTCACCTCACCCACCCCACCCCGCGTGATGCCACACGTGACCGTCATCATGAGCGACGGGGGTTCAGCGGCCACCCAGAGGGTGATGGGCCGCCTATAATGGACAGCTCACGTTTTTCATTCTCCATTTATATGTGCAACTCCCTCTCCTCTCCGACGAAGAAAACGCCCTAATAGATGAGGGTCAGGTACTGAAAACATCCCATCTAATATGACGTTGAGCCTGAGAAGGTCTGTATTAAAAAACACGGTTTTAAATCCAACCTGAGATTTTTCCGCCTTTATTTTTACTTCTGCAGACAACAGTTTTGTTATTGAAGTCAAAAGGTTAGTAGCCGCCTCAGACAGGCGACCAGTCCAAGACAACAATTCCCGGGTATGTCGCCGAGTCCGGTCCACATGAGGGGCTTCCGCTGCGTAAAGCATCTCTTTGAAACGCCAGGTATAGCCGTCTCACTTGACACCCTGGAGTGGCATTACCGGGCAGCCCCCCCCCCCCACCCCCGATACCCGCTGTGACCCTTCATCACTGCCGCGCGGAGCCGGGCGGCCCCGTGGCTACCAGTCATAACTCGCCTCGGGCGGTCAATTCATCCCATTCAATTTAACAACTGGCCCGGCGTACCGCGAGGCGCCGGACCGCCATTACGTCATAACGGCGCCGCTCGCCAGCCATTGTCAGCCGTGCGCCAAATCAATTTATGTCACTGCATTAGGGGCCACGTCACAATGAGATCCGATTGGTATTCTTCCCTTACGGGGAGGGGGAGAGATTGGGAAGGAGGGGGGGGGGGGGGTAGGAGGAGGAGGGAGGGCAGGCATAATTGACAATGAATGTTATCCCTGCGAGCGTTGTGACTTATTGACATTTTGTGTGTTCTCCTCTCTACGCTTCCTCGCATAATATTATCACCGAGACTGGGCTTTCCCGGCAAGAGGCGGCAGGGGGTCTGAATTCTGATGGCGGTGGGATAGCTTTTAAATTGCGGAGAGCTCGTCTAACCTGAAAACTGCGGTAGCTAAGGCGAATTTTATAGAGCTTTTGTATGGCAATATCCGATGTAACAGGCTCACAATACGATGGGAAAGACAATTTAAATGCCATGTCATTATTTAAACTCATTTCCATGCAATTAACATCCCTTGGCCGTTCACTTTCTTATCAGCAATGGTCTAATGTCACCATCAAATAGATATTTGATTTCGTGCATATTACGCATAGACACATGTTCATTGTCATCATGTTTATTGTTTGTACTTAGCAGCCCGATGTAAATATACATCTCATCCCTCATTTTCATTACGTCAGTTTCCGACGCTAAGTCTAGTTAGTCCCACTTTAGACTAGTCAAACTAAGCAGTTTAAGAAACAAAAAAGGCCAACAACATGCCACTCAAGTTGTTATTCACAACATTAGAAGACATTCCACATACATTTCGTCGACCGGTCTTTGAACCTAAATGGCCATCAATTATGTGTGGCCCGCACACGAGGACCCTGCCGCAGTACTTCCCGGTAAGCAGAACTGGACTGAAGCTACTGACAGTGAGAGGCGCAGACGGGGCGGACAGACTTACCATGGGGACATGCACACATCTAATCAACAGCAATGTACCGTACTGGGTTTGAGTGAGTGAGGAGTTACCTGACGTAGCCTTCCATTGTTACGTCATTGGCCAACAACCGACGGGTGCAGATCTTACCTTAGTGGTATCCACCGCCATACCGGGATAGATCGCTACGCGTCCGCAATATGTACGCCATGTTTTGTATTTAATATTGAGAAACCACATAGCGTAGCTATACGTACCACGAAGAGGAAAGGACGTAAGTTGCTCGGGGTATATTGTCAAGTGCTGTATAACCATATAACTATGCCTACCTGGGCACTTTCGTCACGTGGGGGACGTCTTTCGGTATAGGTTATATGGCACACTGCTATCAGGGGGGGCAAATAACGCACGGCACAGCAGCAACTCGCACCCACCTTCAGATCCCTATGTACAATACCCATTTGGTGACAATAGTTTACACTCTCTAAGATTTGCTGCATGCAGTGACTGCAATGTGAAAAAAGTCAGCATACTGAGAGGCGAAATATCGCGGCGGCCAAACTTCACAGAGCGAACGAGGGTAGCGGCGGAGGAAGTGGTGGGGGAGGGAGCAGGCGGGGACTGGAACCGGTGGACACACGACACGGGTTAACACGGGCCGTGTGAACACTGGCACCGTGTGAACACTGGCACCGTGTGAACACTGGCACCGTATGAACACTGACCGTGCGAACACAGGCCGTGTGAACACTGGCACCGTGTGAACACTGGCACCGTGTGAACACTGGCCGTGTGAACACTGGACGTGCGAACACTGGCCGTGGGAACACTGGCCGTGCAAACACTGGCCGTGTAAACACGGGCCGTGCGAACACGGACAGTGTGAACACTGGCCGTGTGAACACGGGCCGTGAAAACACTGGCCGTGTGAACACGGGCCGTGCAAACACTGGCCGTGTGAACACGGGCCGTGCGAACACTGGCCGTGCGAACACCGAAGTCCCACTATGGTACAGCGCTACACACATTACATTCAAGGCATACATGACACAATTTACGGCAACAACAGAACAATGCGGTAATTACAAAATTAAAACAAAACATAAATACATAAAGAAATAAAGGTTAATGAATACAACGTGAATGAGACGACGACCCAGTGACAAATGGCGACATACACCAACAGACAGTAATAATCATCCGAGCAACGCTGTCAATGCAATTTCCTCAGTTGCAGCGGGGAGGGAAAAAACGAGGCGCTGGCGAAATAAAGGCGGCGGGCCAGGATGGTCACGTGGTCTCGGTGTTATTTGAGCAGACGCCGCGCCGTACACAACGTGCACGCGACGGACGCCTGCAGCGTCACAGCTTGAGGCAACAATCAACTAGAAAATCATAACGAAAAAGGGCTGCTGATAGTGGCAGGCAGTCAGTCGCCACCACTTGTCGTCTAGGAGTTAATACTGAAATAAGGTCGCAAAGCTCCGCTCTGGATGCTCCCGTAGCGCCAGGAATCGCTCGCCAATAGCCTCATCAATAACACCAACAGATGCCGCGCGGCGTCTCCCCGCGATAAAACCCGAAATGCTGAGCGTTGAACTTTGCCGCCGCGGTGCTTCAATCAATCAGGCTATGTATGATGTGGGAGGGCGAGGGTCGGGCGAGGGGCAGGGGAGGCATCCAGCGCAGGGCCGCGGTGAAGGCAGAGAGAGAAGCTGATTGGACAGAAGGACAACTGAAAGACACATGGGGATGCACCGTACCGACTGGACTCTTGATCTTCCTACCGACCCACCTTCAAGTCCCTATGAATTATGTTATTTTGGTGACAGTGGTGTACTCCTTCTAAGATTTGCTGAATACAGTGGCTGCAAAAAGGAGCGGGATGTGTAGGAGGCTAGGTCATGGAATGTGGCGTCGATCGCTGAGCACGATGTGGCCACTCCCCGCCCCCCCCTCCCCCCTCCCCACAGACGGAAACTACATCAGCCTCACACAATGTCATAATAAAGCAATACTTCAAACATACACGCTGTTGGTGCCTTCATGCAGGTACTAATGTGTCTTCAAATAAAACAAAAATAAACAACAAAAATACGCACTCCGCTGACATAGATATTAAAAAATCATTTGTTTTATGTGCCTTATATATTAATGCAAATATATAAGTTCATAGCCGAGAAACTTATTAAAACACCCTTCTCGTGAACCCAAAACCCGGAATAAAAAGTGTGATTTCCAGTTGAACTCCGTAGATATATAAACGTCCTTTGCCGAAATAAAGCTTCAATGAACTCGTGTGAAATGTGACAGTTGACACCCTTAGGGTGACGACACGTGACAGTGGATGTCCTTAGGGTGACTACACGTGACAGTGGACACCCTTAGGGTGACTACACGTGACAGTGGACACCCTTAGGGTGACTACACGTGACAGTGGACACCCTTAGGGTGACTACACGTGGCAGTTGACACCCTTAGGGTGACGACACGTGACAGTGGATGTCCTTAGGGTGACTACACGTAACAGTGGACACCCTTAGGGTGACTACACGTGACAGTGGACACCCTTAGGGTGACTACACGTGACAGTGGACACCCTTAGGGTGACCCCACAGCACCTAGGGATGAAACGCCTCATAATATTAGAATTTGATATAGGAGGCCAAACGGTCAGTATCCATAGATTCCTTGGGCGCGCTGCGCAGTCACGACATTTATCCCATTACCAGAAACTAAAACCTCACCAGCTTCCAAAACGAAAACAAATGCCACCCATATATAGAAAATGTCAAGGATAAAGATAAAAATAAATTCTTGATGTGTAGAAGTGCAAACATAGATAGCAAGATGATAAATACATATAAAAACATGTAAATGTTATCGAACAAATTCCAGCAAAGGTCGTAGATATGTAGAGTTGGTATCAAAATGCTCCCTTTCAATTATAGGCAGCGACGTCGCAAAGCTAAACTTGAAAAGTGGTAGACGGCAAACAATTTTTGGCCAGCTACAATGAACAGCAAATTTCGCAAATCAAATTAACAGATTTGCGTATTCCACTATCTTTAGCTTCATTCCTTTTGCATCAGTACCTTCGGCAAACTAATGTAACCGCCATATAAATAACAATAATACAAACTATTAATTTACGTCTAGATAGTTTAATAACCCCAACATAAGGTATTGATTTTAAATATATGGAACTCGTACATATCACCAATACGAAAATCGATTATTACCTCCGATCGACAGCCGTTGATGCGCTGCCGCCGCATACCAATAACATATTTCTAATAGCAGCTTGATGCCGTCATAAAATAACTCCTCGTTCGCTATGAATGACTCATGTTATGGTGACTTACCTCGCATCAGCTTCACTGTAGAATTCTCTGGCCACTATGTCTTCAAACAGCTCACCACCCGTTACTCTGTAACAGCACAAACACGGAAGATCATTATTTGTCAGCCTAGACCGAATTTGTCATGACGTATTAATTTTCATGGGGACTGTGGCACATACATTATCTAAGGACAAAGATAAGGATTATTTGGTTGTTTTAATCTCTTTAAAATAACAGTAGTGTGCCTGCGAGAGTTTGCTACAATACGTGACTCACTCGAACCTTAAATGTTAGGGATTACAATGGAGTGATGGTCAAGTAATTTTTAAATATGTAACACAAAGCGGATACTAATTATGAAAGAGTTAAGTCACATGCATTATGTATATATTTTTTTCTCCGGAGGATAAGTGTTTCTGTGTGTCCAAATCGCACTTTTATCATTACGTACAAGCGTATAAGCTTCGGCTTCGGATTTTATATTGTGTACGTTTACCGCTACAATGTAACAAGGAACATTTTCTGAATGACAATAGAGACATTATTATTATTAATATTATTATTAATATTAAAATTAGTATTAGTATAATTATACGTTGTTAACGGACTGATGCAGGATTCTCACTATAATTTGCCTACTCGTTGCACGCCTGGACCAGCAAATTTCACAGCTATGGTCGCAAGCAAAAAAAGACCAACACAATGAATAACACATCACAATGGAAATAATCCAGGATACTTACAAATCGAATACTAGGTAATGGAACCCCTCATCTTGTATACTGTCATGAAGCCGAACTGGAAATACACAAAACAAACAACATGTAAACAACCCGTGGAACAACCATAGCATCAACAAGTTCAAAGAATAACTTTTATTATGTAACTAGAACAGTCATCATAACGATTTCCAAGGTAGTTATTCAATATAGTACGTTCAAGCAGACGCCACGCATGTTGGGGGCTGTTGTGGGCTTCCAATATTCACTGGAGGCAGCGGGCTCACAGTAACGGCCACCTATATTCACGGGTCACAGGGAGGTTATATAGCCACATGGCGACCTATATTCACGGGTCACAGGGAGGTTATATAGCCACATGGCGACCTATATTCACGGGTCACAGGGAGGTTATATAGCCACATGGCGACCTATATTCACGGGTCACAGGGAGGTTATATAGCCACATGGCGACCTATATTCACGGGTCACAGGGAGGTTATATAGCCACATGGCGCTAGGACGGGATCTGGCGGCAACAATGAGACCAGAATCCATCAAATCTTGCGACGTTTTAAAATTTCAACGAACGATTCGGACGATAGTGAAGGGATCCAGACCCTCCCGCCACCCTCATCCTTAATCCGCCCACAGCCCCATCCCGCCGCACAAGGAGGGTCCCTTGATGGCAGCCTGCTGGCCTGCGTAGTGAAGGACGCCATACCATTGCAGGAAGCAGAGCTGCTGGAGACTCCCTTGCCATTCGAGATTCCATTCCAGCACGTTACCATTAACCGACGAGGTAAATGAGCGTGAAATGCCGCCGATCGACATCCTATAGCGACATAACATGGCCGCGACATTTCAAAAAAATTATTATACCGAGGGCGGATATAGCGAGGACTGTCCATTACTACACCAAGGGCGGATCAAGCGAGGAATGGAGTGCCACGAGAGGGGGGTGAGGGCAGGGGGAGGGGTGGTGAGGGGCGGATATACGTGTCGCAAGGGCCCTCTTGCTCTCACTAGGCCCCCCCCCCCCCAGTTTTAATCCGCACCCGCTTGCTATGCCGTAAAACGTTATTCACAGCCTCTAGCTGCTGTGGTCTGCCAGTGTGGACGTTGCCATGTATACGCCATCCACAGAACAGAGGTCAAGCCCAGCCAGCCCAGCGGCATCGTCACACCCATCCATTGCCCCGGACAAAAACCAACATCACAGCGGGAGGTGGGGGGGGGGCAGGGGGGCAGGGAGGCAACCCAAGCGGACATAAGTCACCTTCCGCCCCCACCCCCACCCCGACCCCTCTCCCATGAAAACCCAATTGGCTGCGGCACTCTATTCGCCTCTCAAAACATTCCCGCCCATGTCTGGTAACTACACCCCGACCCGACCCGACCCCATCCCCCCGTCCGCCCGACCCCACCCCATCCCCCCGTCCGCCCGACCCCACCCCATCCCCCCGTCCGCCCGACCCCACCCTATCCCCCCGTCCGCCCGACCCGTACCATCTGACCGTTCCTGGAGCCCACAAGGCGGTCCGGTAAAGGTCGGAGATGACAAAGCAGAAGCTAATAGGCTCCACATCACAGCCTCTGCCTGTTCGCCCTCCGCCGACCGACCCCTGATGTATCTGCTAAAAGCCCAGAGCCGTCACAAATGGCCCTCGCCTCGCCCCCCCTGGCCAACGCCAGAGGGACACCGAGCTGACCGCCGTGGAGCGCGTGACACGATGGGGGCGGGGAGGTGGGGGCGGTGAGGTGGGGGCGGGGATGTGGGTGTGTGTGTGATACGATGGGGAGAGATGACACGATGGCGGGTGACACGATGGGTGTGACACGATGGGTGTGACACGATGGGGTGACACGATGGGTGTGACACGATGGGGTGACACGATGGGTGTGACACGATGGGGTGACACGAGGGGGGTGACACGATGACGGGTGACACGATGGCGGGTGACACGATGGCGGGTGACACGATGGGGGTGACACGATGGGGTGTGACACGATGGGCGTGACACGATGGGCGTGACACGATGGGTGACACGATAGGGTGACATGGGACACAGGTAACAGGCACGAGACACTAAGTTCGACATACGACAGAGCTTAGACATGACAACATAAGGTGACACATGACAGAGCTGAGACATGACAACATAAGGTGACACATGACAGAGCTGAGACATGACAACATAAGGTGACACATGACAGAGCTGAGACATGACAACATAAGGTGACACATGGCAGAGCTGAGACATGACAACATAAGGTGACACATGACAGAGCTGAGACATGACAACATAAGGTGACACATGACAGAGCTAAGACATGACAACATAAGGTGACACATGACAGAGCTGAGACATGACAACATAAGGTGACACATGACAGAGCTGAGACATGACAACATAAGGTGACACATGACAGAGCTGAGACATGACAACATAAGGTGACACATGACAGAGCTGAGACATGACAACATAAGGTGACACATGACAGAGCTGAGACATGACAACATAAGGTGACACATGACAGAGCTGAGACATGACAACATAAGGTGACACATGACAGAGCTGAGACATGACAACATAAGGTGACACATGACAGAGCTGAGACATGACAACATAAGGTGACACATGGCAGAGCTGAGAGATGACAACATAAGGTGACACATGACAGAGCTGAGACATGACAACATAAGGTGACACAGCTATAATACACGATCCTGGGAACGACACGGGACACTCTGGATGGATCGGCCCTGCATGTCATGTTGTTGCCCCCCCGCCCCCCTGGCTATAAAGCGGCCCTGTATGTCATGTTGTTGCCCCCCCCCCCGCCCTCCCCTGGCTATAAAGCGGCTCAGGAAGGGGATACACTGAGATGAAATAAGTGCGACACTGATCCCCAGACCTGTCGATCTGTAGCCTGGCGGGGTACCGATACAGCCAGAGGGATTCCTACGCGGGTTGCATAGAGCGACGTGGGACATTATTTATGTAGAGGCACGGGGCAGACTGTGGCACGAGACATAAATCTTTGGCAAGAAATGATGCCTTGATGCCCCCCCCCCCACCCCTTCCCCATTATTCTACCTCCTTCCCCGTTTTCACCGGTCTCACCTCTCTCACCTCTCTCAACAGACGCATACGCAACACCAGTAAGAGAACCACCAGTAAGTGATGCTAGTCAGTATTCGCCTCAGTTATGCCGTTTAAAACTGTCTACATAATAACCCTGGCCACGACATCTGATGTATGTTTTAGTCAGCGACAAATGCCCCCTCTTAGACCTTGCCATTGTCGATCAAAAAAGCCAAACGGGGGTTTATCGAGAATAAACATTAAAGATGGCGGGGTGCTTTTTCGTACAAAAACTCAGCTCAGCTTAAAATTATGATTTGCATTACCATAGAAATAAATCATTCATGCCGTCACGGGTATACCGACGTAGTCTATAATCTTTTTTAAATGTAATAGGCAAAGCATTTCATTGCCGATAAGATCCGAGGCCTCGGTTCAGTACTCAAGTGAGACCCCCACAAAAAAGCCTAATAGGCCAATTCATCCATCTATAAACAATCAGCAATGTTTATTATATGAACTATCGTCGGTTGCCGGGAGTACATAAAGGACGCCGCGCCGAGGCGCCACGTCGCGGCCACCGCCGGTAGCTCGCCGGTCGCAGTGGAACAACATGGCCGGAATATTGAGCAGCTGAACGGGTCATTTCAATATAAATTAGGGGCCTTAGCCAGCGAGGACCCCGCGCAGCTTGTCACCCCTACCACCCACCTCTCCGCCACCCCGCATCTGCCTGCCCTCGTGTCACCCCTACCCCCCAATCCCCTCCACCCCGCACCCGCCACCCCCGTGCCTGGCTGCCCTGTCACCTTGTCCTCTTCCTTTCCTTAGAAGCAGCAGGCCAATGCTGCCGCCGCCGCAGCAGCAGTTGCCGCCGCAGCAACAGACAGTATGCAGCCCATGCCATCCGCCATCACGGAGGAGGGGTGTTACGGCCACATCCCGCGACATCAACGCAGCCAGACCCTCGCAGACTCCCCGCACGCCTTCGTCGTAGTATTTCACGACTCGGCTTACGACTTGAAGCTCGTCCCATTCTTTTTCCATTTTATACCGCGCACCCCCCCCCCCGCTCTCCACCCCCATCCCCCTCCATCTGTCTCTCTTTCTCTCTCTGCTCCTCAATCCCATCTCCATAACTATCCCTCTTTCCCAAGCGGGCGGGGGGGGGGGGGGTGAGGCATCCATACCACGAAAATAACACGGGGAACTCGGCATCTACAGCACGGTTCCTCACACTTGGAAGGTAACGAATAGTCACGTGTTGCTGTGGTCACGGGGAGACAGATGGTACCCCCTCCAATATTATCGTCCATTTAGCCATTTAGCCATTGAATCTAACGTTACCGCTATCGGGGGACCAGTAACGACCTCCGCTACATGGAGCATCATCTTCTCCATACAGCCACAGTGGAAGGTAGAGACGGTACGCACCAGATCAGACATGACGGGGGAGACACAGTACGCACCAGATCAAACGCGACATCTCGACGAAGTCCCGCGAGGCGCCCAGATCTCGCCAACTGGCCCCCAGCGCCACAAGACGCGAGACCGCCGAAAGCCGTCGTTAAGCGCAAATCACGCAGGGCGATCAGACCGGCGGCTGATTAGAGTCTTCAAGGTACCACGTGATATGGCTATTCAAACATGTCGGCGGGTCTTTCTCTTCCTTTACTCTCTCCCTATCCTCTCCTTTTTTCGTTATCAACGTTCGCAGAAATGGGACAAATGTAATTTGCAGCGGAGCCAACGTCGACTAAATGATAAGGTGTCCTCTGTAACGAAACAGACGTCACCACCACCGCAACAAACCCCCGCCATCCTTCCAATCGCCACCACCCCTGCCACATGCTCCACTCACAGTCACAGTTTTTTTGTTGTTGCTATGAAAACACTCAAGCTCGAGAGTACACTACGGACCAAAGCATTAACGGTTGATTTAAGACCACACCGTGGCGACAATCATTTCTATGGAAACGACATCAATAACCCCCAAAATAGCAACAATTACATATGTTGCGTCCACGACGCTTATTTCTGTGGCAACCTTTAAATAGCTGTAATGGACGGGAACAATGACATGTCTGGCCCGTGATAATCATTTCTGTGGAACCACCGGGCCAGTACATGTACAATGCATTAGAAACTGGAATTATTAGTCAAAATGAAAAACATAGGCTTCGGTATCCCCTTCTGTTTCTCAGAATAGATCAGGTGTCCCCTGTACGAAGTCGACCGATGCCTCCGAGGGGCGGTGGCGGGGGCGGGGGCAGGGGCGGGGGGGGGGATTAGTGGCCTCCACGTGTCTGGATCGAACACCTTCCCGTGTGTCATTATTACCCCACACCTGAGCCTTAGCTGTGTCACTGTGAGCAGCTCACTGTTCCACATCCACGGATCCACTAGGCTGGCATTGCCTTTTAATGACGATGAATTAAGCAGCCGCAGATGGTAAGCCACGATATGTACGGTAATGCCTGAAGGCGACCCACCGGCGGCAGAGGTCCCCCCACAGGCTAACCACCCGCGGCAGAGATCCCCCACAGGCTAACCACCCGCGGCAGAGGTCCCCCCACGGGCCAATCACCCGCGGCGGAGGTCCCCCCACAGGCTAACCACCCGCGGCAGAGGTCCCCCCCAAGCCAACCACCCGCGGCAGGTCAACCCCACAGGCCACAGCACCACCCCATAGGCCACAGCACCACCCACAGACCACAGCACTACCCCATAGGCCATAGCACCACCCACAGGCCACAGTACCACCCCATAGGCCAATCCAATGCTAACCCTTTATGTTCATGGAATTCCGTGATTTTAACACACGGATACACCAGATATTGGCGTAGATGACCACAGCGGGGATCGAACCACCGACCAGTGCAGATATTGGTGTAGATGACCACAGCGGGGATCGAACCACCGACCAGTGCAGATATTGGTGCAGATGACCACAGCGGGGATCGAACCTCCGACCAGTGCAGATATTGGTGTAGATGACCACAGCGGGGATCGAACCACCGACCAGTGCAGATATTGGTGCAGATGACCACAGCGGGGATCGAACCTCCGACCAGTGCAGATATTGGTGTAGATGACCACAGCGGGGATCGAACCACCGACCAGTGCAGATATTGGTGCAGATGACCACAGCGGGGATCGAACCTCCGACCAGTGCAGATATTGGTGCAGATGACCACAGCGGGGATCGAACCACCGACCAGTGCAGATATTGGTGCAAATGACCACAGCGGGGCTCGAACCACCGACCAGTGCAGATATTGGTGCAGATGACCACAGCGGGGATCGAACCTCCGACCAGTGCAGATATTGGTGCAGATGACCACAGCGGGGATCGAACCACCGACCAGTGCAGATATTGGTGCAAATGACCACAGCGGGGCTCGAACCACCGACCAGTGCAGATATTGGTGTAGATGACCACAGCGGGGCTCGAACCACCGACCAGTGCAGATATTGGTGCAGATGACCACAGCGGGGATTGAACCTCCGACCAGTGCAGATATTGGTGCAGATGACCACAGCGGGGATCGAACCTCCGACCAGTGCAGATATTGGTGTAGATGACCACAGCGGGGATCGAACCACCGACCAGTGCAGATATTGGTGCAGATGACCACAGCGGGGATCGAACCACCGACCAGTGCAGATATTGGTGCAAATGACCACAGCGGGGCTCGAACCACTGACCAGTGCAGATATTGGTGCAGATGACCACAGCGGGGATCGAACCACCGACCAGTGCAGATATGTGCACAGATGCCATGGGGTAGGCAATTTTATAATGCAACGCGTTCAATGCGGGGGTTCTTGGTTCGAATGGTTAGCTGAAGTTGGATGTAGAAGGCCACATGTGTGAGTCACGTTGCCCAGGGCTACAGCGGACCAGGTTAGCGGACCAGGTCAGCGGACCAGGTCAGCGGACCAGACTGAGGTTGGATTGACGAAGGAAGCCAATCGAATATCGCCATAACTGCAAGCCGTGAGTAACATATGAGCGATATTTATAAGCGATTATTCTCGAGAAACGCGACTGCAAAACTGACAACGTAGCTGCATGTTCGTCCGTGATGGACGCGAATGAATTCAGAACTAAACAAAACCCCGAGAGGCATTCGACAACCGTTTATCTGGCGGCTAGGAATAAAAAACAGACGTCCATAACATGCTGCCCGGGCAGCGCGTGAGCGAAACGTCTAACTGGCTGCCAAGCAACCAATAGGCCGGCACCTGGCTCATGCCGGATCGACGGAATCTGCCACATGCAGCTAGCTCCCCTCCCGGGCGGCCGAAGGAATCGGCGAAAGCACTCCAACAAAAGAAACAAAACCGTCCTCATTACCAAAGGTAAAAAAGGGAGACACTTCCGAGATATCAGTCTCGGCGAAAGAGCCAAGTCGGCATGCAGTTTATTGGCCGTGGTGGAATGGCCTTCCGGGGTACCTGGACCCAGAGGGCCTACTTCTGTTGTCTCCACGGCCCCCCAAACAATGCCGCCATTTAAGACCCGCACACCACGCCACGCCTCGCCTGGTCAGGTAACATGTCCTGGGTGTTGATAACTCGAGGGGGGAAGCTTTAGGCGGCTAGCTAGCTAGTTCGCTTGGTGCCGTTTTCTACAAGATAAACACCTTCCTAATGTTACATTCCTAAACGTTGCAGCATTCTCCGGACCTCGAATCCAGACCGCCCGACTGTTATTGGCAGCTCGTTTGAGCGATAATCAGGGAGTTTGATAGGTTCGCCAGGGGAGTCAGTGCCAGGTTTCCCTAAGCCGGTTCGTGGTAGTCAGAACCCCACAGCACCAGCGAGTAAACTAGTACGTATATAGATTCGGCTTGAGGTTGGGTGGGACACAAATAATAATAATAATAACACATATGAAAATAGGATCCAATATCGACACAAAATGGCTGTGCCTCTCTCATTCTCTTCATCTATTTTATTTTCACAAAGCGCTCACCAGTGACAGGACACAGAAGAGAAGGGGTAACGGAACGCCCATTCAGCGGGCGGCTCCAGGGCCCAAAGCATAAGAGGCATGTATATATATCTCTTTACTGTGATCCCTTCCCCACTGGTCCAATCAGGTCCTGTGTTCACCGCAGCCCGACGACACAGGCCAATGCTAGGAATAATAAACTTTGGTCTAGAAAGGAAAAGTAAAAAGAAGTCTCGAGAGAAAGATGCTCGGAATACCGCATGATCTCCAGCTCGAAGGCTATATCATGTCGTTGTTCTGGTCACCTTGCCAGTCAGTGAAGGGGTGGGGCGGGGGGGGGGGGTAGGGGGTAGGGTAACCACGCACAATCCGTTCCTTAGGTTGTTGGTTGAACTAGGTCGCTCTAACCTGTTTAGAGGTCCCATCGCGATATTGGCCAGGGGCAATATAGAGGGGAGCCACGTCTCCGTCAGTAACCCTCTACCCTTGGCGAAGAAAAACATGGGATCTTTATCCAGCACAAACATAAGACACTTGCATACGCTACCCCCCCCCCCCCCCCCCCCCAGACTACGGGGTGACTCACAATCCATTCCTTACCCTCTCGTACTCGTCAAAAAGATTTTTCATTTTTCACTTAAAGCAGCAGATGTCCCAGTTAACACAACACATAATCGACGGACACCTATCTATCAGCGTAAAACGAATGAGCCGCATTGGGGCCTGCTCATATTAACGAGAGAAATACGCACAACGTGGCATGACAACAATATGTATTTAAGATATCGCCTATCGTTTAATTACCTCATCAGTTTAAGTGTATTTTTCACTGGTGATTAACTTAAAAACAAACTGACCCTGCTCACTTCATTTCATATTAACATGGTAGACAAGAAGGTGACGTAGGGACGCATATTAACAATCCTAGCCTGGGACAGCGGAAATTACATATCAACCCCCGAAATATGGTGTTGAATATCCAGATCAATGGCGTGTATTAGTTGATGGATTGGTCCCCGTGGACAGCCAATCACGCAGGGGCGACCCGCAGTGCAGGTGCCCTGGGCCCGTAAGTTCGAAACGGCCAGGGCCCAATATTTCGCACTAGAATAGGACATTAGCATGGAGCAGGGCGAAATATTTGGCCCTAGCCGTTCGAACTTATGGGCCCTGATCAGTCGATACAGCGG